>NC_069403.1:33846491-33922479 GCF_026875155.1 Cherax quadricarinatus | reverse complement strand
AAAAAGCAATTGCAATTGTATAACTATACCAATTCAGGTCATGTACTTATATACCTATTATATCATGTGATTTGGGGTTTGTTAGAATTATACCTCTTAAAGAATACTTATTAATTCAAACACTTTTTAAATTGCACCAAAGTGGTTGGGCCACTTACCTTTTTATCCTACCTTCCCCCCCCTCCCCCCTTTTTTCCAAATATTTCCATCCTTACCCATCCTTCTTCCCTTACCCATCTACCAAAGCTCTGGCATTAGAAGGAACATCTTTCTTTTTCTTTTCTTCTTCTTGAATTTTTTTTTTTTTCTGTGACCCACTCGCATAAGAACGCCCAACATCACTTTTCACGAGATCCAAAAGGGGATGTATCACTGTCTGTAACATGAAAATAAAAATTTTTTCTTATCAATTTTAAAAATTTTTTAAAATTATTAATTTTTTTTCTGTCAATGGGGGATATGGCCCTTGTAGCCCCTTTCTCTGGCTGCGCACAAAATTAAAAACGTTACCAAAAAGGAGCTATACAAAATTTTACCAAGATTAGGTTATGTTTTTGGGTACTAATATTTTACAAATTACCCTCCTTGATCTCCAATTTATTTAAAACAAAATCTATGAGTCCAAGAAAAATGCCCAAAGGTATTTATATTACCTTTTCAAACAAACAATCATTATTTTTTGCATGATATATGGCCTCCACCATAGAAAAGGACTGAAAATTTAAAAAATGCAGGGAAAATTTTCGTTTCACCCAAACCCAACTTTTCTGTGTTTTATGGTTTCTGGGGAAATATGTAGAAATTAATTGATGTTTACATCATTTCCCGTCGCAACTTGAAAACAAGCTTTTGGGCGACGGAAGTGATGAGAACATCAATCATTGAAAATTGTTTTTGAAATATAAAAGACTTAAAGACGGACAAAGTTTTTTTAAAAAAACCTCAAACGGAAGTCGTTTGTTTTTTTGGTTTTTTTTTAGTTTTTTTTCCCAAAAAATGGTTTTTAAACTGGTCCATGGTCTTTATGGTAAAGTCCCCACGGGTACCCCCCTTAACATTAGAGGAAAAAAAACTTTTTATCCATACACTAAATGTCACAACAACACTTCAGCAATTTGTACAGTCAAGTCTAAAAACGTGAATTATACAGAAAAGAAAAGGAATCTCCCTACTCACCCAACGGGGAAAAAACGCTGTTCGTGTAAAAAAAAGGGGTTAGTGTTTTCCCTCAGGTTGGTTTATTTTTTTTATTTTTTTTTATTTCATTTTTTATTTTTTTTTTTGATTAAGTTTTAAAAATCAATTTTACTCTCCAAAAACTTGAATTTTTAGGTAGGGACCCCTTTTCCTTGCACCCTGTGCCATCTTGGATGAGCCCCTGAACCCCCTTTGGACCGCAGGGGCCCCCAAAAGCGTGGGGCCCTAGGCAAATGCCTATTTGCCTATGCGGTAATCCGCCCTGCCTACCATCCTGTGGACGGTACCGAGAGCATATGGGTACACAAAAGGCCCAGGAAATAGGCCCCAAAGGGTTAAAGGAATACATTTGGATTATTCTACATATCTTAGTTCCTTATCTGTTACAAGCAAATTTAGGAAATTTGCTTTGTAATCGGTATCTTTTTTTCATTAATAAATATCTTTACATTCACATAGGTTATTATATTGTCTGTCTCTGTATTTCCCAAAAGTGGACATTAGTACATAGGTTTAGGAGAGTGACCTATCCTGATCACATAAATTTACATTTAGTTTGATCTCATCTGGTGTCTCCAAACGCCAAAATACTTGTAACCTAGTAAGCCGGGGCCCTACAACATAAAACATCGTTCACATTGCTTTGCTCCAAAAACATACAAATCTAGTTCTTTTATTAGTGGGTTATGTTTATCGGCTTCCTAACTGCATCCTATAAAAATCATTTTCATTATTTATTCTTTAATATTTTTCCCTAAGCTAGACACGTTAACCAAGTTATATTCTACATTCCCCTTTTGGGGTACTCTTTTTGGCTAACATATCAACTTTATCATGAAGGAGTAATCCAATTGTGATGGGATCCAAGATTGTACATTAATTCCTTTGCCCCCTTTTTTTTGATACTATCCCTGGCTTTTCCCAATGGAAAGTTGTTGGAGTCATTATAGAGTCAAGAGCCTTCAATGATGACATAGAATCAGTAATGATGATAGAGTAAAGTCGTATCATAGTTTAGTTTTTGCCCCTTAGGATTGAAAAAAATTCGTTTGCAGTGTAACGCCCAGTTTTTAAAAATCTTATCCCCTAACTCAAAAAATTTTTATCTTTTTTAACTAGGGAGGGGCAACAAGAGAGTGCACCCTGCCAGAAACTTGTTTAACCCCTCAGTGTATATAATTTGTGATAACTTATTAACCAGCTAATGAAAATTTCTTCTTGGCAGTTGCTCTAAAGGGATTTAAGAAGGGGATTACTAGCATAACCCTTTTGGGGAGGACTTGCGGGTATGTGATTTTAAAATGAACATATTTTCCACGGGGGGTAAAATGCCTTGTTGCCTAAGTGATACATTTATGATGTAATTGCCGTTTTCACAATCCATTTTTTCTGTGATTCCCCCCTAGCACTTGGGGGATTCATTTTGACAGTGCTCTTCGTTTCCAACATTCTAATACCATACAGTGTTAATCTCAATAATCCACACATTCCTAGTGACATAACACAAGCACAGTGAAAGAAATGCTATCAGGAATACAGAACCACGTACAAGTCTCGTGCAAAACAATGAAATAAAGAAACCATTTGTTTGGAAAACCCGAAGTAAACACAATAAAATGATCCGATTCATTCATACGAAAAAAAAACCTAATTAAATCCCAATTACAATGAAAAAGGAGTGACAAAATGAGTGTCTAACAAAAAAAAATCAAAATCTTTGTTCAGGCGAGAAAAAATTAAACAGGAAAACAAAATACTCAGGTTTTACGCGAGATGGGAAAAAACAGTAAAGGGAAAAATCACAGAAACAAATCTACTCAAACGAACACAATTTCTCCCTTCCCTAAAAAGCTGACTTTTTTTTTAACAGATTAGAAATTCCCTTTAAAAACATAAAATGGGGCATTAGTGTACGTTATATTTTATTTTTCATTATTATTTTATTTTTTTTCATCACTATTTTGGGAAACCTCCAATACTTTATACTTTTTTCTTACTGTATTAATTGCTTTAATTTTTAAATTACAAGTCAAATCTTACTCCCAATTAATAATATTCTTATTTTTACCTGTCCTTTAAATTTTTTTTATACTATTTGTTTTTAGTCACTTTTCTTGTGGGCAAAAATTTGGTTATTCCAATTTCTTTTTGCAAGTACCAAAACTATCTTTTGTAGCTAGTACCCAAACCTCATTTTTTTCTTTTTATTGTGCAATAAACTGCTCAATTTATTTAATATTACAAATCAAATCTTACTCCTAAACCAATATTATTTCATAGTGACCACCTGTCCATTTAACTTTGTTTCCATTATTTAATTTTTTAGTCCCTTATATATTTTCTCCTTTTTTTTAAAGCTTTATATAACTATCCAAGTTTATATATTCACAATTGTTTAAAAAAATCAAGGTGCTATTCTCAGGTGCTAAAGTAGATTTAAATTCACAATTTTGCCATTATATTCCCAAAACTCATTTATTTGATTACCACTTTATTTTTCACCACAACTTATATTAGTCCCCTTTTATTATAATTTTATACTATAATTCTAACTTAAAGAATTACCTTTATAGTACTACCTACTTCATATTCCCAAGCTCCATTATTTGATCATCACTTTTTTTTGTATTAGTCCCTTTTATAATTTTCTCCTTTATTTTAGCTTAAAAAAAGAAAAAAAAAACTACCTTAGCTCATTATTTTAAAATTTGTTAAATAAATTTAGGTGCTATTTTTAGCTTAAGACTATTTAACCTTGTTTATACTTAATTCTAACTATAGATTCACTACAAATCTTATGATTACAAGCATTGATCCCGATACCAACCTCTTATTTAATGACTTAAATGAATCAAACAGTTACGTAATTACTACACTGCAGAACAATCAAAGGCAAATTCTCAGTGCCAACAACAACATAACTATCTTTAACTACAATATCAGATCTTTAAGCAAGCATTACGATGACCTCATAGCATTACTAAATCCTTACATGCCAATAGTCCATCATTACACTAACTGAAACCTGGCTAAAGCCTGATATACAGATGTCTATGCCATTCCTGGTTACACAGCCATACACAACTGTAGGCCAGACCAACAAGGGGTGCACAGCCATATACTACTCAGACCAACTAGAATGTATCGCTAATACTTGCACAAGGGATGAACATGGGGAATATATAATTGCCAAATTCAAATCCAAATACCTACAAAAACCTCTCACATTGATAAACACTACAGAGTTCCACAGTTTAAACATTAGCCAAATTTTGTCAAAACCTAGGAAGTATGATAAGTGATGCACGCATGAAAAAGATCATTACTACTCTCAGGGACTTCAATATAAATCTCCCGCAAGACCAGGACCCACACGTTACTAAATTCACAAACACAATGAGTAACTGTATGTTGCTCCCAAAAGTAACAAAACCCACAAGAGTTACAGAGACTAGTGTTTCCCTACTTGACCACATCTGGTCCAAACACCTATCCCCTTTAAAATCAGGCATAATTACAGATAATTCCACAGACCACTAACCCTACTTTCATCATAACAACTCTTGGTAAACTACCCCAAGACACTACTAAAGTTCACCTTCAGACTTCACAATGAGGCAGCCTCATTAATACTCACAACAGCGTAGCAAACATTGTATGGCACACTGAGCTAGAAAATCTTTACAGATATTGACGAATGTTATTAATAAATTTATAAAAAAAGACCAATACCTATATAACCAAACCACTGCCCCAAAAAAACGAAACAGATGAGCTAAAGTGACTGAACAGCCCTGGCTAACACCCGATTATCAAAATCCATAAATACAAAACACCATATGGAAAAACAGTACAGGAATGTGTCACATAACCAGAGACCCAACAAAACGTTATCGTCAATCCTAAACCGCCTGATAAGAAGGGACAAAAAATATTGTATTATGAGAACAGATTATCCAACTTACGAAGGGTGATATAAAAAAAAGACCTGGAAAACCCTATCAGAAATTCTGGGAACAAAAAAAGAATATCACGAAATAATAGCGAAATAAAATTAGCAAAATCAGATTGAAACCCAACTCCCAACAACAGAAACAGCAAACTGACTCATTGATTTCTTCTCCACTATAGGACAAACATTGCCAATAAAAATCCCAAGCTCAGATACCCCACCAAATGACTCCTCACGGGCAACTACCCCGAACACACTGTTCCTAGAGCCTCCGGACTAAACCCATACGAAGTCTCCCTTAAATCATACGCACTAAAAAACAAGGGCATGAGATTTTAAATACCTTACCACCCTTTATATACAAAAAAGTGTCACATGTGCTATCAACCAATCATTGCTTACACTCTTTAAAAAATCATTGAATTCCTCCACACTTACTTCAGGTACTCAAAATAGCAAGGGTCACCCCGATTCACAAAGGTGGAGGACAAACAGAGTTGAATAACTATAGGCCATATCCAACTTACACCCTCTCTCAAAAAATCCTTCGAAAAAATAATTCATAACGATCTACCCTACCTTATCTCCCAAACATACTAAACCCATGCCCAATTTTGGATTCGGCCTATATAATTCCTAGTGATGCTATTATACACATGCTAGAAAAATATATAACTGCAATAGAGGAAAAAAGAAGTCCCACTGGGGATCTTCATTGACTTCGTAAAGCTTTGGATACAGTTGGACCATGACTTGTCCCCGTAAATTGTCACAATATGGTATAAGAGGGGCACTCCTCAACTACCTCAAGTCATACTCAGCAACGAAGCCAATATGTGTACGCAATGGGGCAACTCTTATGCACAACAATTACTGTTGGTTGTCCCACAGGGAAGTGTCCTTGGCATCTTCTCTTTTCTCCTATACATAAATGACACTACCAAATTTGGCCTTCGCAATTACTCATACCCACACTATTTGCAGATGACACTACATACGTCTACTCCCACCCGAGCCCAGTCACGCTAGCAATACTGTAAATACCAGAATTACAGAAAATATCTACCTGGATGGGAGACTAAACAAACTTACAATAAAAAATTGACAAAACTACTTCATTCAGTTTGGTACCAGAGCTACAGATGTCCCTTTAACCATAAATGAATAAAGTTGAATCACCATATCACAAAGCAAAACAGAAGGGAAACATTCTTAGGAATCCACCTTGTTAATAGACTCAAATTTAATAAACATATACAAAAATTTCTAAAGAAAATTTCCAAGGTACTGTAGGCCATACTATCGAAAGATACGGTACTATTGCTCACAGTCAGCCTCCTGGCCCTATATCACTTCTTATTTACCCCTATCTAACTATGGAATTGTGAATGGGGCTCAACAACAATTAACCATCCTCAGGACCACTAATTACCCCAACAAAAGGCTGCGCAGTTAGAACGAATAAACAAAAATTCTACTACAGGCAGCACCACTCCACCAATATTCAATACACTAAACCTACTCACCATACAAAACATCATACTTTATTTACTGCACCTATTACATTCTTAGAACTTCACTTAACTTGATATTAACCCTTCCCCTCACATCTCCTTGCCAAACATCAACAGATCACATGACCATAAACACAAGGCATAGATCACTCTTTGATGATTCCCTCGTGTTACACTTTCTCACAATATGCAAAAAACTCAATGCACATAAAGAGCACTATAATCTGGAATTCATTACCTGTAAATATAAAAGATAACATACTTGTTTATAAATTCAAAAGTCTCTTCTCAAAGATCACTTACTCACCCCAAAACCAAATATAAATACTGAATAACTGAACCTTATAAATTGTATATCTTAAATGTTTCTCACAATTATATCAATAAATGTTAAAATCTAAAACCCAATCTAACTTTATTATTTTTTAAATACACTACCTAACAGAATACTCATTGATGAATGTACAACAATGCATGCAACCATATGACGTGTCTTTGTAATACTCACTTGTGCTTTATAGTAATCTGTTTACATTGATGTTTTATCACTGATTTCAATTCATTGCCTTAGTTAATCTTAAGTTAATTTTAAGCCAGCCCGTAATGCTATGCTTAGTATAAGTGGCTTTGGCATGCCTGCTCTTATCTGTATTTTTTTGTACCTCTGTATGTGTGCTCAAAATTGTAATAAAAATAAAATAAATAAAATAAAAAATAATAATATTAGATCTTGGTGATTATGTGGCGCCAAATACTTGCACTCGTGTCTTGAATGGAAGCTTGGAGGGCTGGACAAAACTGCCAAAACAGCAATGAGGATCATACTTGGATTGCCCTCGTACTGCCCAAAATTTAAATATTCGGAAAAGAACTTAATATTTCCAAGCATTAGAGATAGTTGTTACTGAAAGAAATATCATTATTGGGGTCAATATACTTAGGCTAAGCCCATTCAAACCCCTGCACAGAAGCCCTCCAAACTTTTCCTCAGCACTGGTGAACATCCTTTCCAGATGGATCGAAAAAACTGGAACGGCCTCTTGCATGAACCAGCTACATGATTATTTTAAAGGTTGGGACAACAGAGACATTTCCCTGCTCATGGGATATTACCCCATTCCAAACTACCATTCCTCCCATTTCCCCCAAAAACTCTTCTTAAATACAACCAAAGCTTCGTCTTGAAGCCAACGTGATGCCTTAAGCTGTATTGTTAACTTAGTCACACAGAACAATCTCTTCCACAAATTATTTTACGTTGATGGTTATGTTTACCAGTCCACTGGTGCAGCTGGTAGTGTGCTGTTGTCACACAGAGAGTGATGGCTCTCATTAAAGCAAATTGGAAGGCAGCATCATAACTGGGCCTCTACCCCTTTCAAACAGAAATGTTTGCCATTACTCCTTGCACTCAAATGTGTCCATGTATCTAGGTTGACACTTTAATTGTAAACTGATTCTCTGTCATCCATAAATGCTCTCAACTCGTGTAAGTATAAATTGTGGCATGCTTGGTCAGAAGCCCAGAAACAGGGCTTATGGTAAGATTGTGGTACAGTGAGTCAGAGGCACATGCTGTAGATTACATCTCACATTGGTCCTTCAGATGCTGATCAGAACTGTAATTTGACGAGCTGTATGCTTTCAAAGAGGGGGTTCATTTACAATATTGGGTTGTCAGTTAGCAGTTTGAGGAACAATAATACGAAAAGAACTTCAAATGAACTTTTGTTGACTTAAGACTTTAGGGAGCATTGACACAGTCTAGTCCGTCTTCATCATTCCATCATGCAGGAGGAGCCAAATGTCTATGGTGCATCCAACAAGATAAGCAGCTTTGGATGTCACTACAGCCCGGGCTCGGATGGGTTAATGTATCTATGGCAGGTTAAATCACCACCACCAGATGTAGACCAAACGAAATGTTATACTTTGCCAGATGGACTATTGTCACTCCTTGAATCATTATGTACTGGAAGTGTGATCAAATTAAATGAATATAGAAACAACTTCACTCCAGAAATGTTCAAGAAGTATTTTATCCATAGTGGGTATATACAGACCATTCTGGAGAAATACCCTGACTTTGCTAGCTTAATAATGCATTACCATGTGTGTGTTGTGTGTGTGTGTGTGTGTGTGTGTTGGTGTGTGTGTGTGTGTGTGTGTGTGTGTGTGTGTGTGTGTGATTGTGTGTGCGTGGGTAATCACCTAATTGTGGTTGCAGGGGTGAGACTCAGCTCCTGGCCCCGCCTCTTCACTGATCGCTACTAGGTCCTCTCTCTCTCTGCTTACTGGTGTATCATACCTCTTCTTAAAACTATGTATGGTTCCTGCCTCCTCTACTTCACTTGCTAGGCTATTCCACTTCCTGGACAACCTCTATGTCTGGAAGAAATACTTCCAACGTACCAGAGACTCGTCTGTTTCTTCCAGCTTCCGTTGGAAACCTTGTCCCCTGTCGTCCTCTCTGGAACATCATAATCTCTGTCCACCTTGTCTATTCCCGCAGTATCTGTGCTGTGATGTGTGTGTGTGTGTGTGTGTGGTGTGTGTTTGGTGTGTGTGTGTGTGTGTCCTCTGTGGTGTGATGTGTGTGTGTGTGTGTGTGTGTGTGTGTGACTCAACAATCAATATTTGCACCAATAACACTAATTACAGTTGTGGACCGGGTGTGGAAAGTGGTGAATTGCTCATTACACTATACTTTGATTCATGATTGAGCCATGTATAAAAACTCAAGTAACCATTCTTACAGAATTAATTAACCTTTGTTAAACTTTTGTGAGATCATTACCTTTATTACCTAGTTCAGCTATAAAACTTTGGGGCCCAATAACCTGGACCCATTAACGTACATCTGTAATCTGTAAATACCTTTTGTAATTTGTCTGATTGTGACCAGACCTACTGGAGTTAAGTACTTGTAAATGTGGGTCATTACCTTTGTAAATTGTGAGTTCATTACATCTGTAACTTGCTCAGCTATCAAAAACTTTGGAGTCCAGTTCACAGGAACCATTTATGTAACTCTGTAATCTTTTGACTACACGCCCACAGGATGGGTATTATGGGGGTGCATTAGAAACATTTCTAATCTAACTAATGAAATGGCCGATTCCGGAATTAATTTTCCCATTAGAAGTATTGAAAATTAAATTAATGTGTTCCCTACAATATCATAATAAATTATTTTTTTGTTCAAACAAGTACTGCAGTGATCTAAACCGAGGCCAGGGTGACCCTCAAAAAAAAGAAAGGAAAATACCCTCCCAAAAACGAAAATACTTTCATTCATCATTCAAAACTTTCACCTCACTCACACATAATCACTGTTTTTGCAAGAGGTGCCTCAGACACAACAGTTTAGAAGCATATAACGTATAAAGATACACAACATATCCCTCTCAAAACTGCATAATATCCCGAAAACCTCCTTAGAGTGCACAGGCATTGTACTTCCCACTTTCTCCAGGGGTTCAAGTCCGGCTACAGAAAAATAACCGGTTTCCCTCTGAATCCCTTCACTAAATATTACCCTGCTCACACTCCAAAAGATCGTCAGGTCCCAAATACCATTCGTCTCCATTCACTCCTATCGAACACACTCATGCACGCCTGCTGGAAGTCCAAGCCCCTACCCTGCCTTCCTTCTCCTACAGAAATATTCACAAAATATTCACAAAAAAAAAAAAAAAATTTTTACAATTATGTAAGTACAGTAGACCCCCGCATAACGATCACCTCCCAATGCGACCAATTATGTAAGTGTATTTATGTAAGTGCGTTTGTACGTGTATGTTTGGGAGTCTGAAATGGACTAATCTACTTCACAATATTTCTTATGGGAACAAATTCGGTCAGTACTGGCACCTGAACATACTTCTGGAATGAAAAAATATTGTTAACCGGGGGTTCACTGTATTACATACCTTTATTGAAGGCTAATGCTGGCTTCTGGGAGATAGGGAGGAGGAAAGAGGGAGGAGTTAGTGTTTGGAAGGGGAATCCCCCTCCTTTTAAAGACTTTCTAGTTGTAATTGCTTCTTGGGGTTACTTCCCTTTTCTGTCTTTTAATGCCACTAGAACTAGCTTGAGAGTCACTGGACCCCTGTCTCACAAAATAACTGTCCAGAGTGCTCTGTTTCTGGCGTCTCTCTAAGATTTCCCTGAAGTAGGACAGGGTTTTGTCACAAAACATGTTGCAGATATGGCTTGTTTCCAGCTGTGTCAGGGTGGATGTTGATCTACAAAAGTTGCAACCCTGGATCCTCACTGCACACACCTCTTTAATCTCTGAAGAAGGCACCTCCTTCACTCCTCTTCCTCCTCCTCTGAGCAAGTTCCTCAGCTGCAGTATGTTGCTGTTCAAGATGTAGCTCTTTGCAGCATATTCAGTGGTAAGCTCTTCCCTGTGGTCTCCACCAAATCTTCCACATCATCACCAATCACCTCCAACACCCAGGGACTTTCCCCAAAGACCACATAGAGTCCACAGGGATCGGCAGGGTCAGGGTCACAGAGAGTCTCAATCCCGTCTAAATCCCCTCTCTTGGGACACAATTGGCCACAGTTTTCTCAAGCAGAGTTCTAAGATCCTGGAAGTCACTCCATCCAAGCCTTACTATAAGGCTTATTGAAATGGAGGACTATCGAAGTGATTCCCCAGAAAAATGTTATTAGGGTTCAATCGAAGTGTCCATTGTTACTTCAAAGCACTTTTGAAACACTGCTTTTGTGTTAGAGTTTTTGAAGTTAGAAATGACCTGATGGTCCATGGGTGGATGAGAGAAAGTGGTGTTAGGAGGCAAGAACTTCACTTTTATTAAAAACTGAAAAGTTCCCCTAAAAAAAACACTTGGTCTTCCAAGGTCTGGAGGATCGTGCTGGAGCAGTGTCCGTAACAAGTGGCTCTTGAGTTGGCAATATATTTCCAGGAATATTTTTTTCACACTTGGGCCAAACCACAGCATTAACCCTCTCTTTGAAAATTTGCCTTGTGACCATGCTTATGATTAAGCTTCCACATCACACACAATTGTTTTCATGCACATTGTTTTTCTTAAACACTCTGGGATTTTCTGAGTGTTGATACACAAGTAAAGGCTTCATCTGAAATCCCCTAGCCGTTTACCACACAATCAAAAGAGTAAGCCTGTCTTTCATAGGCTTGGTCTGGCAGTGCTTTTTCTCAAGGGTAATGTAGGTCCTGTTGGCATTTTCTTCCAAAACAGGCCTGTTTCGTCACAAATCTGAAAATCTTGGGGGGGTCGAATATTTAGCCTTTACATAGTCCTGGAATTTAGTGGAACATACTGTTCAGCTGCACATTTGTCAGAAACTTGCAGCCTCACCATGCATTCCTTACAACACTGTGTATGCCCACTACGCTTCTTATATCTATCAATTCATCCTTTGCTGGCCCTAAAATTCCACAAATCTGCAGCACTTGTTCCAGGCATTTTCTTTGCAAGATCCTATGCAACTGCTTTGCTTCTCACAAAATTGTAGACTCCACTACACTGTCTTCCCACTAATTCTTTTTCCTTATCCACAATAATAATAAACTTTTCCATCTCTACCATTTTTGGTGTCCTTTGGTTTGTTAGAAAAGCTACTCCCTTTTGCAACATTAGCGTCTTTGATTTGTTCTTTCGTGCAGATTGGATGTAATTGTTGATTTATTCTTGCTGTACATTTCTGGCAAGGTTACATAAACCTTCATACACTCTCAAAACTTTTCAATCAATTTCAAGATTATTCCATGGTGTTTCTCACTTTCTTTACCCACAGGAACTTTAATAGGATCTTTCTTTGGAGACCATGGTTAGGTATTTCACAGTTTGCACTGCATGAAAAACCACTATAAAAAACCATTGGTAAAACAAGTGAAATGTTAGGATGTCATGTGCTGTAGCTCCTCAGCCACCAGAGACATAGCCAAACTGAAGCGCAGCTGCCCCAGGCAGCCGGATGGACATGTCCAAAACAGCCGATCGATATAATAAACCAAGAAACGGCCGTTAACCGGGCGCCGAAAAACCTGCCGATAAATGAGTTGGCCAATAACGGGGGTCCACTGTATTATCTGCTTATACCTTTGACTGTCGCAACCCAAATCTTAGGGGGTTCCTCGTGTGTCACAAAAATTTTTAAAAAAAAAAAAAAAAATAAAATTATTTTTTTAGGAAATGACAGAAATCTTTCCCAAATGGAAGACACCAAAAGTACAAATTGAGGGAAAAAACTTACTTTTTACCCCTTTGCGAAGTTAGCGTTTCATAAATTTTTATGAATCGCAATTTTGCCCATTTTGAGCCCTATTTTTGGCAATTCCATTGTTCCAGTCGACCAAAAACTCATACTATTTCTTTAAAAACTCCTTTTGTTCATCGATTAAGGCAAGAAAACGCCCCTTTACCAAATTTAAAACTACCCAATGTGGTTAGAAACTGGCTTTTGGCCAATTTCAACAAATTAAAAAATAGCCAATTTCAAAATAGGGTCCAGAATGAACAATGCAGACATTCCTGGCTCAAAAAAAAGATTTTCTATGTTCATCGTCATGTCTCCAGGGGGCCCCCTTTATTAACTTTCTTTTATTTTGAATTTTTTTCAAAAAAAAAATAGAAGACTTACTGTTTACAGACTACGCAATATTTTAAAAATTTTTTAAAAAAAGTCAACACATTCATGACGCAATTAAAATGGGTATTGGACATTTATTGGACAAAAACACATCGTTTACTCTTGAATATCGGGAAAAACAAAAAATTTTTCCCCACTTTGGCCCATTTCACAGAAAAAAAATCAAAATCAACCCCTAACTCTATATGTTTTCCATTCTATCAAATTTGAGACGAAAACAAGAAAACTGGAACCCTATTTCGACTTTAAACCATTCCATGACTTTTTTCCAAACTGGATTTTGCTCGTTTGCAGATCAATTTTCCCCCATTTAAATAAATAAAATTTAAAAGTGAAAAAAAAACACGAATCCCTTTGAAGTCACATATGGCAAAACCAGCATTCGCCGTGCTGCCTACAAGGCTCATTTTTCTGCCAAATTTTTCTCCTCTTTAAACTCATAATACTGTCACAAAAAATTTTTTGGGCTTAAAATAATCAAAAATTAATCTTAACATTTTGATAAGAAAAAATAATTTTTTTTTTTTTAAATATTTTTTTTGACACCAGGAGACCCTTCAGGATTTTGGGGGTTGTGACAGTCAAAGGTTAAATCCTCAAAATTGTACCATACCAAAGTTACTAAATCTCTCTTTTAAAATTTGGGGGTTTGTTAAAAATCCATTAGCTAGAAGTTTAATTAGTTTATTTATCATTTTTTTAAGTTTAGCATAAATACTTTTTTAAAAAGGGTCAAGATATAGAATCACACTAAAAACTCATGTTTTACAAGTATAGATGCGAAATCAACCCTTTTTAAAATGCCCTACATAAAATCTAACGGGGCAACGAAATTTAATTACCAAGGGACCCAAGGGGAAAAGACAATACTCGGGAGCCAACAATAACATATATGTAAATTCTTTAATTTTACAATTCAAAATTTTTTAAGAAAAACATTCCCAATGACCTCCACACTTTTCAAAACCCTTCCAGCTTTCAAGAATTTTTCTGGGGGCTTTAAAACCCCTCCCCAAAAACCCCCGGGGCAAAACCCCGGTACTACGAAAATCAAAGCCATTCCAAATTAAACATCCATAAAAAACCTGTGGGCCAACCAGCAAGGGGGAGGAACAGCTATATAAAAATTCAATCAACTTAATGTATGAACAACAATAGGGAAACCAAAGGGGTTTAAACATGAGAATTATTAAAGCTAAATTGAAACCAAAGACTTTGCAGAAGCCTCTCACAAGAAAACACCTACAGAGTACCAAAAAGTAAAACTTTTTACCAAATTTGTGTAAATTGGGAAGGGCATGTTTATTATACACACACATGAAAAAAAAGACCCACTTGCTACTTGCAGGAAAACTTCAATATAAATCTCCTACATGACCAGGACCCACAAGTAACTGAATTCACAAACACTATGACAACGCTTGTTGTTTACCAACGGGCAACAAAACCTACAAGACTCTCAGAGAAAAGGTATCCCCCTATTAGACCACATCGGGCCAAAAAACCATATCCCCTTTAAAACGGGCAAATCACAGATAACCCCACAGACCACTATCCTACCTTTCCCTAAACCCCCAAACCCGGAAAAGGGGCCCCCCAAGACCTACAAAGTTACCCTCGGGACTACATAATGAGACAGCTATTAAAGCTTTAAAACAGAAATTTTACGAACATAAAACTGGCACAACAACAGAAATATATACAAAACTGATGAATGTATTAATAATTTTCTAAGAAAGACCCCAATACCTCTAAACAGCATTCCCCTTTTAAAAAAAAAAAAAAAAAAAAAAAAAAAGAGATCACAGCTAAGAGACTGAGCAGCCCCCTGGCTAACCCCCCCCAACCTCAAATCCAAAAATATAAAGCCCTATATGAAAAAAAACAAATTTGGGGCAAATAACTATTTGTTCCAAAACCAAATGTTACCGGGCAACCCCTAACCAGCCTAATAAAAGGTAAAAAAAAAAATTGTTTTTCAAAACGGGATTACATAACTTAAAGGTGATATAAAAAAAACTTGGAAAACTTATCTAAAATTTCCGGGAACCAAAACAAATATCCAAAAACAGAACAATCAGTTAACAAAACCTATGGGGGCCCCTACCCCCACGGACGAAACAGCAACTAAAATTTTTTTTTCTCCACCAAGGGGAAAAAAAACCTGGGCAAGCATAACCCCAAACCCCTCAAACACCCCCCCCAAAAGACTACCTGGCTAGCTCCTACCAAACCCACAGAAGTCCCCACCCCATCATCAACACACAAAAAAACAAAGCAGGATTTTTAAAAAAACCCTTTTGACTTTTTTTCCGACTAAAATTTACGTCTTACGACCCAATTTTCTGACGAAATTTAAGGGGGGGGGGGGGGGGGGCAAAAATTTCCCTGGGGCAGCTTCAAATCAAAGCCCCAAAAGGGCCCTGATAGGCCTACAGGGGAGAGAAGGGGTCCCCCAGGGGTTTCGGGGGCACCCTGTAAAAAAAAATTTTTGGGACCTTAGCGGTGCTTTGTGGGAACGCCATTTTGCCCGGGCCCCATTTTCCCCAAAGCCTCTCGGTAAGAAATTCCTCACTCCTGGGGCGGTTTGGGGAGGTCTTTTGTTCCCAATTTGTTGGGTTTTCTAACAGCGATGAAAGGGGCCCATGCCCAGTGAATTAAAGGGGTTTTAAATTTATGTTACCGAAAAAATTTCCCAGGATAACGTAAATAGTGACAAAAACCCAGAGACCCCAAAAAAAACCTTTCGCCCTCGGGTGCTTGTTGCCCGGCCTTGTTCTTTTTCACTTCCCCGCAGTACCAGGCCCGAAAGAGGAAACTATTTGGTCGTAAAAAACACCCTGATGATAGCAGTTAAAGTGATAGTGTTTTCAAGGTCATTAAAAGGGCATTCTATTTACAGTGAGAGTGAATATTCCCCAGTGAAGCGCCAGAAATGAACGACGTAGCATGGGGTTTCCGGGGTGTTTTTTCATATGTTTTTTCCAAAGGGGGAAAGGGAGAAACTCGGGGAGCACACCCCGTGGCCCAACACCCCCACCTGATATGAAGATGACATTTGGGTAACGATGGGTTTTGAATGGTGACAGTGAGGGAGGAGGCAGTGGTGGTGATAGTGGGGTTTGGCACGGCCCATGTGGCACCATCACCGGGCCACGCTACTACCACGGGGGCTGCCCAAATCAAACAACCACCTCACCCTACCCCACATTTGCCAAAAACCCGGGCACCACCACAACCGGGGGCACGGGCCACAACCAAAAAAAGCCACAACCACGGTAAAATACCCAAAACCCCCACCAGCAGACCGGCATCTGGGTTTGGGCGGGAAGGGGTGACGATTTTTTCCCAGCCCCCATGTTTTTGGGATGAAACACAAAGTGGAATAAAGCCATCTTGCCCAAATTGGGGGAACAAGGGCCATGAACGGGAACTGCTTTATTTATTCTTCGATAAAACCCCCTGAGGGACATCTTTGCCGGGGAAAACCCAAACACATACGTAAAATAAAACCAAATGGCAAATAAAATTTCCCTCTCACCAAAATCAGGGGCTACACAAGGGGAAAGGGAGACAACGGGGGGGCAGAGATGTACCTGTTTTTTGCCACAATAAGGGCTTAGGGGGGCCAAACATGGGGTAAAAAGCACCCCTGCCCACCCACATACTGGACAACAATGGGGCCTGTTTTCCAACTCCAGGTTTTGGGAACAAAAAAAGGTGCCCAATCGTTTCCTTTTTCTTTTTGGCCCCTATTTAAATTTTTTCAGAAAAAACCCGGGCCAACAGAAGCACGGGTTTATAAAAGATAAAAAATGTTTTTAAATGTACCTAAAAAACAAAAGGGGCTGCATGTTTTTTTATCCCTTTCGGGAAAAGCTTGTTTTTTAAAGAGTCCTTGATTTTTTTTTCAAAGGGAAAGACTCTCATTCAAGCAAAAACCCCAAAGGGGCAAAGGAAACGCTTTGGTATAAAGCTTTTTGGGAAACTGTGTAAATTGCAGAAGGGGTCTTGTTTTAGATTTTAAAGTTTACACTGGCATAATACTTTGGGGAGTTTACCATAAATTTTTATTGGTATCCCCTGGTGATGGGGGTTTCGAAAAATTGATGGAACCAAAATTTTGGAAAGGGGGCATATGTTATTTACGATAACTGGTACACAAGCCCCTTACTAAGTGTTTTCCCCTTCGAGTGAACTTGACCAGACGTGTGGGGGAAACAGTGCGGGGTAATGGGGCAAACAAAATCCCAAAGGTTCGAGGGCGGGCCCACCGCAGAGGTGGGGTGCAACCCTTTTTTGCTGCCAATAAACATCATGGTTTTGGGGGGGGAAAGGGCCCAAACGGTTTTCCACTTTGTTGACATCAGTTCCCCAAAAACGAAAAGGTACCCAGGGGGCGGGGACAACAGGGGAGACCCAATGCCCCCTTTTTTCTAAACCTGCAGCTTCAGGGAAAACAACAACCTCAATATCGTTTTAGTGGACAAATGTGCCCAGGGCAGATTGGGTTTGCAGACTGTGTAGCGCAAGATTTAATAATTTGGAATATCAAACTTTTTTTTCCATCTTGTTGATATCTCTATGCTAAAAGCTTATAAACATATACAAGTTTGGGAAAACCCAACAAAACACCAAAATATGGTGAAATTTTTTTCCCGTCAGTAATCAGACCCAAAAAATTGCAAAGTAAAAAAGGAGGGAACCCTGCAATAGACCACGCCCAAAAAACGTCATCTCTTTGAGGCCTGGGGATCACTACCCCATACAACTGGGGCCCCCTACTACTGCCAAAAAAATGCTCAAGGGAAAAGGGGTTATGTAATGTATGGGATTCCACAAAACGCCCACAAACAAAGCGAACACTCGTTTTTAAAGTTGAGGATGTGAAGTGGGGGCCCCCCTGGGGATAACCCTTTTTTTCAAAGAGTTCCACAAGCGCAGGGGAGTTTTAGGAACGTGGTTTTTTGACTGTACATATGTATATATATTATGGGGAAAAAATAGTAATTAAAAAATTTTTTGTATTGTTTGTTTGTGTAAACAAAGTGTATACACAAACTAATAGTATAAAGTTTGTTCGTTATTGTGTTTTTAAATAATAGGTTTTAATTTGAAACAATGCACCCTTTCATTGGGCCCACAGGCCACATAAATTACCTGGAAAAGAAAAAAAATTGAAAAATGCAAGAAAACCCTTTTTAAAAAGTAAATAAAAAAAATACCGGGTGGGGGGCAAATCGCCGCTGTTGCCGTATGCCAAAGTCAATTTCGGGGAAACTTTTTGGGGGCTCTTATCTCGGTAAGTACGATGGGGAAAAAATTTTTTTTTTGGGTTAAAACACTAGTAAAAATATTCCTAAAAAATTTTCATAAGAAAAAATAATTTTTTTTTTTTTTAATATTTATTCGACATAGAATGACATTTTTAGAGAGGGCCCTGAAACCGTCAAAGGGTTAAATACCTTATCACCTTTTTATGTACAAAAAAGGGTTCCAAATCTGTCACTGTTTTGGGGAACCCCTGAAGGGCACAATGTATATAGTGTATATTTCCTTTTCAAAAATAATTTTTAATTTTTTTTTGGGTTAATTTGCGATAAAAGCTTAAATCGTAAATAAATTGGGGTTTTTAATTTTTATTTGACTTAGTTACTTTGTTAAAGGGAGGGATTAACAAATTTAATTATTCAAATGGGGCCCTAATTCAAGTCTTTGATTTTTCTAACCAACCCGAAATTTTTCGCTCAAAAAATTGGGTCGGTTTCCCTGCCGGCTTAATTTTGGGTTTCTGGGGGGATCAAAATGTCCACGGAGGGAATCCCCGGGGTTCGAGGGGGATGTTCACAACCCCCCCTGGAGTAGTCATCCCGGGGGTAGGGCTCTCTTGGTGGTTTGGGCTATTCCCTGACCAAAACGTGGCCTAACCTCCCTTATTGCCCCCCTTTTTGGAAGATCATCCTGTCACTTTTTTGTAGGTTTTTGTGGAAAATGTTCACAAAAAACATTGTCTAGACTTTGTGATTTTCGACGTTGTCTGAGGTTTTGGTCTCTTAGACACTTGACAACCCCAGGTCCTGAGCTCTAGCTTACCTAAAAAAGTTAAATGGGATCTGTGTAAAGTCACAGTCGGGATTTTCTTTGCTGAACTTTGATTCAGAATATGGGGGTTTTGTGACTTTTTTGGGGGAACTGCTGATGGGCACTACTTTTGTTGGGCGTTATAAATTTTTTCCTTGTTCCTGATTTTGTGTCCGGGGAGTTGCTTGTTTTATTGGGGTATTGGGGGTTTTTGCAGTCGTTTTTTAAAATTTTTCAAGCAAGGGTTTCTGATTGCCAGGGGGTCAAGAAGTTTTGTTAAAAGTGAGGGCTTAAGGGGGCCCGTCACAAATTTTTAAGGGCTAATTGAGTTTCAGACATAGGGGGAACAATTAAGCACTTACACACATACACCAAACTTTCTTGTACATATTTGTAATATCTTATTAAATGTTAATGTACCAGATTTGGGACTAAGACTAAAAATGTGATAATTGGCCCTTTAGCACAATACTACTGTACACGAGAGAAAATGAAAGGGAAATTGTATCCTATATTTTATTCAATTTTAAATTTAAAAAAATTTACTTTTTATCTTATCCCCCTAGACATTATTATTAAAAAACTTAATAAATTTTTAAAATTTTTCTTTTCGTTTGGCCCACCAGTTTGGGAATCCTGAACCCCCTAATAATTATTAAATTTAATTCAAAAGGAACTGGACCAGGATACGGGCAAAATTGTTACAAAACCCAGTAACAGGGTTTGGGTGCTAGAAGGGCAGTCCCTTTTTTAAATATTCACCTGGAGACTCTATGCTTATTAGAAATACCTCACCAATTATTGGGAACAAATCTTAACAAATCCACTGAATCTTTTCCCCTTTCCCAGGGAACTTCCCCAAAATAGGGGAAGGGGCACCCCCGATCCCCCCGATCACAAAGGAGGAGATCAATAGACCTGAATAACTACAGGCCCATATCTAACCTTTACCTCTTCTCTGTAAAATCTTTTTAAAATTAATTCACAGGGGAAAATTTTTATTTTCCCACCTCCCTTCAACAACATACCAACTTGTCAGTTTGGGGTTCAGGCCCCCCAAAAAAAAACATGAAAGATGCTATTATACACAAAGCTAAAAACAAATATACACCAATCCAAAAAAAGAAAATCCCACTGGAAATCTTTATTGATTTTTGTAAAGCTTTTTGAACAGGTGACCCCGATTTTTTTGCAATAAAATTTAAAACACAAAAGTATACGAGGGCAAATTTCCCCCAACTAAACCCAAAGTCAACCCCTTTTCAACAGAAAACCAAAATGTGTTTCACAAATGGAGCTAAAACCCCACAACCAAATTTGTCGGGCATTTCCCCAGGGGAAATGTCCTTGGCCCACTTCTCTTTCCATTTACATCAATGACCTACCCAAAAGCACCTCAACACCTTTAAAACCCCTAAATTTTTGGGAGACACACAAAATGTCCCTTTTCTCACCCAAAAACCCATCATTCTAGGGCCCAAAACTGGGAAAAAAGCTGAATTACAAAAAAAACTACCTGGATGATTACTAACAAACTTACTTCCCCAATATTTTACAAAACCTATTTCATTCAGTTTGGAAAAAAGAGGGTACAAATGTTCCACTTAACAAAAATATAAAAGGATCACCCTGTCACAAAAATTTGCAGAGGGAAAATTTCCTAGGAATTTCCCCCCCTTGACACAGGGCCTCAAATTTCAGACACTTAAACAAACCAAAACTCCAAGAAAATCTCCCAAGACGGAGGCATACTATCAAAATACAGTACTATGTTCCCCCAAACCCGCTCTCCATGGGACTGTATCATTCACTCATTTTTACCCCCATCCCCCTCGGGGAAACTTGGGGATGAAAGGGCCCAAAAACAATAAAAACCCTCCCCAGACCACTAATAACACAACAAAAGGGGTGGGAGTCGAATGATAACAAAAATTCCCACTCCCGAAAGCCTACTCCAAACCAAAAATTCAAAAGTCCCGAACTTAACCCCCCATAGCCTACTACAAAACATAGAACACTACAAATCAAATTTAAACCCCTCCACTCAAACTTCTCCTTACCAACCTTTAAAAGGACACGCGATCAAAACACAAAGCAAAAAATCACTCCCTTTAAATTCCCTGTGCCCCCTCACACTAATTTTAAAAACTAAGGGACATAAAGGGCCCCCAAAAAAAAAAAAGAAATTTTAATTAAACCCCTGAAAACCAAGGGAACCTTGGGCTGTACATCAAATTTTAAAAACTCTTCTTAAAAACCACCTACTCACCCCCCAAAAATAAACCAAAACTAAATTTCTTTGTACTTAACCTTACCAACAAAGCTACCAAAACCCCTCTCCCCCCCGCCCCAAAAAAAAAATTGGGTCCCTGGGTTAATCCTTTCCCCTAGCCCTCAACCCCCCCAAAAATAAAAAGGGTCAGATACAATTTAAAATTCCCCTATTTTTAAAGGAAATATTTTAAATGCAAATGTTGAATAACATATTATTGGGGCTTAAGTGTAACCTATTTTTATAATTATTTCAACTGATCGAATACTATGTTTTGTATGCTTTGAAAGTACATTTTCCCCCCGTTTTTTTGTAAGGGATCGAAATCAAAAATTTTCCAAAAAACGAAATTTTTTTTTTTTTTTTTTTTGTCCCAAAACACTGACCTCGGGGGAAATCACTGTTTTACTTGCAAATTGGGCGTTCCAAAACCCGGACACTACGCACAGCCCCCCCAAACGGCCTCACACCCCCCATTCCCCACCAGTGTGGGCCCCTTTTGTATCAGGGGGAAGTGACCCCCAAACCTCACCCCAAATTTATACGATACTTTTTTTAATATTTCCCCCCAAATTTTTTTTTTTTGCAACTGCTAAATTTAACCACCCCGACTCCAGAGAAAAACCCTAGTGCCCTGGGGCCCTTTTGGGAAAGGTGGGGATATATGAAAAGAATTCAAGAAAAACATAATTGAACAAAAAAAAGTGGCGTAATTTTGGCAGAGCTGGGCCCAAGGATGTATAAGAAACCCCATACAACCATTTGGGTTTTCCCTTGGGGGCAAGAAAAAAAGGGAAAACAAGGAAGTTTTCTGTTGGGGGAAAGGGGGTAAATATTCCCCACAAAAATGAGATCACAAGTACTCAGAGATGTTAAAGTTACTGTCGGTGGGGGATCACCGGGGAAACAAATTTGCAGGAGATAGTCTTATGCAGTTTAAATTTTTTGTGGGAAAAAGGCAAGGGGATTGCTTGAAAGATCTCTAAAAAAATTAAACCCGGGGAAAGAGTACTGATTTTTTGTGATTTTTTAAAGGGCCCCAAAAAGGGTGGTTTGAGAGATTTAAAGGGTATTAGTGGCATACACAGTGTGATAAGGGGATAGTGAGGGTGCCCGTTCTGACAAAAAGGGAGGGGTGAAAAATTCCAAAAATGAATTCAAGGAGTAAAACAGACTGAACAATTCAAACCCCCAAAAAGTTTCAAAAAATGACGAAACAGGCCTCTTTGAAAGAAAAAAACCAAGGGGGAAACCCACATTGGGTCAGGAGGAAAAGGCACTGCCAGGACACAAGCCTCTGAAAGACGGCTAATTCCCCATGTTTTGTGGGAATGGGGGGTTTGTGGGGATTTCAAAGTGAAGGCCTTTACTAGTGTATCAAATCTGAAAATCCCAGGTGTTTTAAGAAAAACAATGTCCATCAAGAGTAAATTGTGTTGTTTTTGGGAAAACTAATAATAAGGCAAGGGTCATGAGGGACATTTTCCCTAAGAGACTGAGCAGTCCCTGGCTAACACCCAGCATCCTCAAATCCATAAATATAAAGCACCTATATGAAAAACAACAGAATGGGGCAAATAACTAGTGATCAAACTAAATGTTACTCGTCAATCCTAACCAGCCTAATAAGAAGGTCAAAAAAATTGTATTACAAGAACAGATTACATAACTTAAGAGGTGATATAAAAAAAACTTGGAAAACATTATCTGAAATTCTAGGAACCAAAACGATATCCAAAAACAGAACAATCAGTCTAACAAAACCTGATGAGCCCCTACTCCCACTGACTGAAACAGCAGACTCAATGTTTTTTTCTCCACCATGGGAAAAAACCTAGCAAGCATAATCCCAACCTCAAACACCCCTCCAAAAGACTACCTGGCTAGCTCCTACCAACCCACAGAAGTCTCACTCATCATCAACACACTAAAAAACAAAGCAGGAGATTTAACCCTTTGACTGTTTCCGACGTATAAATACGTCTTACGAGCCAATGTTTCTGACGTATTTATACGCACAAATTCTAGCAGCTTCAAATCGAGCGCCAAAGGCCTGATAGGCCTACACGGGAGAGAATGGGTCTCAGTGGTCGGTGTGCACCCTGTGAAAAAAATCTGGGACCTAGCGGTGCATTGTGGGAACGCCATGTTGTCAGTCCATTTTCACCATGCCTCTCGGTAAGAAGTTCCTCACTCCTCGGCGGATTGGAGGTCTTTTGTTCCCAAGTGATAGCTCTAACAGCGATGAAAGTGTCAGTGACAGTGAATTCAAGGGTTTTAAGTGAGTGTTACCGAAAAAAGTGCCCAGGATAACGTAAATAGTGACGAAAACCCAGATGATCCACAACCTTCGACCTCTGGTGCTGTGCCGGCTTGTTCACGTTCACGTTCGCCAGTACCAGGACGAAAGAGGAAACTATTTGGTCGTGTACAACACCCTGATGATAGCAGTGATAGTGATAGTGATTTCAAGGTCATTGAAAGCAGTTCTAGTGACAGTGAGAGTGAATATTCCCCAGTGAAGCGCCAGTATGTACGACGTAGCATGCGGTCTGGTAGTGTTTCATATGTTGTTCCAGGGAATGGAGAAACTCTGGGAGCACATCCCGTGGGCCCAACACCACGACCTGATAGTGAAGATGACGATATTGTAACGATGGGTATGAATGGTGACAGTGGAGGGAGGAGGCAGTGGTGGTGATAGTGAGGGTGGCACGCCCATGTGGCACCATCACCGGGCCACGCTACTAGCCACGCGGCTGACTCAGCAG
Source organism: Cherax quadricarinatus (assembly GCF_026875155.1). NCBI lineage: Eukaryota > Metazoa > Arthropoda > Malacostraca > Decapoda > Parastacidae > Cherax > Cherax quadricarinatus. Next base: position 33,898,044 of record NC_069403.1, on the reverse strand, counting down.
AACAACCAGCCTCACCCTACCCCACACTGCCACAACCTGCACCACCACAACCTGCACAGCCACAACCACAGCCACAACCACGGTACAATATCCAGACCCCACCAGCAGACCGCATCTGGGATTGGCAGGATGGTGACGAGTTTGTTCCCAGTCCCCATGACTTTGATGAAACACAAAGTGGAATAAAGCCATCTTGTCCACTTGGGAACAATGCCAGTGAACTGGACTGCTTGAGTTATTCTTCGATGAACCCCTGATGGACATCATTGTCAGGGAAACCAACACATACTGTGAATACACCATGGCAAATACAATTCTCTCACCAAAATCACGGCTACACAAGTGGAAGGAGACAACTGTGGCAGAGATGTACCTGTTTTTTGCCACAATAATGCTTATGCCACATGTGTATAAGCACACTGTCACCACATACTGGACAACAGATCGCCTGATTTCAACTCCAGTTTTAGTGACATTAAAGGTGTCAATCGTTTCCTGATACTGTTGCGTATGTTACACTTTTCAGACAAAACCAGGCCTGACAGAAGCGACAGGTTATATAAGATAAGAAATGTGTTTATGTACCTGAAACAAAAGTGCTGCATGTATTTTTACCCCTTCAGGAAGCTTGTTATTGATGAGTCCTTGATTTTATTCAAAGGAAGACTCTCATTCAAGCAATATATACCAAGCAAGAGGAAACGTTTTGGGTATAAAGCTATTTGTACTGTGTGATTGCAGAAGTGGTCTTGTTTAGATATTATTGTGTACACTGGCAGTAATACTTTGAGAGATACCATGAAGTTATTGGGTATCTCTGGTGATGTGGTTCGAACAAATGATGGAACCATATCTTGGTAAGGGGCATATGTTATTTACTGATAACTGGTACACAAGCCCCTTACTCAGTGATTTCTTGCGAGTGAACTTGACAGACGTGTGTGGCACAGTGCGTGGTAATCGCAAACATATGCCAAGGTTCGACGCTGGCACTCGCAGAGGTGAGGTGCAAGCCTTGCTGCCAATGACATCATGGCATTTCGGTGGCATGACAAACGTGATGTCACATTGTTGACATCAGTTCACACAAACGAAATGGTACCCAGTGGCAGGGACAACAGAGAGACCAATGAACCCATTCTAAAGCCTGCAGCTGTCATGGACTACAACCTCAATATGCGCTTAGTGGACAAATGTGACATGCAGATTGGGTTTGCAGACTGTGTACGCAAGAGTTATAAGTTGGTATATCAAACTTTTTTTCCATCTTGTTGATATCTCTATGCTAAATGCTTATAACATATACAAGTTGAAGACCAACAAAACACCAAAATATGGTGAATTTTGCCTGTCAGTAATCAGACAAATAATTGCAAAGTACAAAGGAGCAACTCCTGCAATAGACCAGCGCCCACAGACGTCATCTCGTTTGAGGCCTGGTGATCACTACCCCATACAAAATGCCTCCTACTACTGCCAAGAAAAATGCTCAGAAGAGGTGTTATGTATGTATGCATACCACAAAACGCCCACAAACACGCAGAGACACTCGTTTTATGTGTGAGGGGTGTGAAGTGCCCCTCTGCATATACCCATGTTTCAAAGAGTTCCACAAGCTGCAGCAGTTCTAGGAACGTGGTTAGTGACTGTACATATGTAATATATTATGGAACAATAGTAATAAACATTGTTTTGTATTGTTTGTTTGTGTAAAACAAAGTGTATACACAAACTAATAGTGATAAGTTTGTTCTGTATTGTGTTGTAAATAATGAGTGTATATTTGAACAATGCACCTTACATGGTCTCACAGGCCACATAAGTTACCTGGAAAAGAAAAATATTGAAAAATGCAAGAAACCTTTGAATTAGAGTAAATAAAAGAATACCGGGTGGGCGGCAGTCGCCGCTGTTGCCGTATGCACGTCAATTTCTGCAAACTTTGCGGCTCTTTTATCTCGGTAAGTACTGATGGCAAAAAATTTTTTTTAGGCTTAAAACACTAGTAAAAATATTCCTAACATTTTCATAAGAAAAAATAATTTTTTTTTTTTAATATTTGGCGACATAGAATGACAGTTTCAGAGAGGGCCCTGAAACAGTCAAAGGGTTAAATACCTTATCACCTTTTATGTACAAAAAGCTTCTCAAGTACTGTCACTGTTGCGACCCCTGAATGGGTCACAATGTATATAGTGTATATTACCTTTTCATATAATTTTATATTGCTTATATTTGCGATAATAGCTAAATCGTAAATATATTGCTTTATATTATTATTTGACTTAGTTACTTTGTTAGGTAGGATGTAACATATATATTATTCAGTGCTCATAATTCAAGTCTTGATTGTCTAACTACTGAAATTATCGCTCATTGCTCGTTTCCCTGCCGGCTTATCGGTGTTACTGGGCAGCAACTGTCCACGGAGCAATCACGTGATCGAGGGGGATGTTCACACCTCGCCTGGAGTAGTCAGTCTGGGCTAGACTCTCTTGGTGGTTGGACGTATTCCTGACAAGACGTGCCTAACTCTCCCTTATTGACCCTTGTTGGAAGATCATCTCTGTCACTTTATTGTAGGTTCTGTGGAACTGTTCACAGAACATTGTCTAGACTTAGTGATTTTCGACGTTGTACTGAGGTTGTGTGTCTCTTAGACACTCTGAGCAACTCAGGTCCTGAGCTCTAGCTTGACCTAATTTGTACTGGTATCTGTGTACTGTCACAGTCGGGGATTTTCTTATGCTGAACTTAGATTCAGAAATATGGGAGTTTTGTGACTTTTGTGGAGGATCTGCTGATGGTCACTACTTAGTGTCGTTATATTATTTCCTTGTTCCTGATTCTGTGTCGCAGTTGCTTGTTATATTGCTATTGGGCTTAGCAGTCGTTTTATTGTTCAAGCAAGCTGTTCTGATTGCCAGGTGGTCAAGAAGTTAGTTAATGTGAGGACTTAGCCAGTCACTAGTTAAGTCTAGTTGAGTTTCGAGACATAGCGAACTAATTAGAGCACTTACACACATACACACAAACTTACTTGTACATATTTGTAATATCTTATTAAATGTTAATGTACCAGATGGTACTTAAGACGTATAAATGTGATATGTGCCTTCAGCACAATACTACTGTACACGAGAGAAGTGTAGGAACTTGTATCCTATATTATATTCAATTGATTAATTTAATTTACTTTGATCTTATACCTCTAGACATTATTATTAATAAACTTAATAAATTTTAATTTCTCTAGTTAGTAGCCTACCAGTTGTAATCCTGAAGCACTAATAATTATTATTGAATTCTAATGGATAACTGGACCAGGATACTGACTACTTGTTACGAAAACCCAGTAACAGGCTGGATGCTAGAAGGGCAGTCCTTTCTAGTATTCACTGGAGATCTCTATGCTTATTAGAAATACAGTCACCAATTATTGCAACACTCTTTAACAAATCCACTGAATCTTCCACTTTCCCAGCAATTCTCAAATAGCAAGGGTCACCCCGATCCACCCGATCACAAAGGAGGAGATCAAGTAGACCTGAATAACTACAGGCCCATATCTAACTTACCTCTTCTCTGTAAAATCTTTGAATAATTAATTCACAGGCAGATCTATTCCTACCTCTCCTTCAACAACATACTCAACTTGTCAGTTTGGATTCAGGCCCAATAAAAACATGAAAGATGCTATTATACACATGCTAGAACAAATATACACCAATCTCAAGAAAAAGAAGTCCCACTGGAAATCTTCATTGATTTATGTAAAGCTTTTGATACAGGTGACCATGATTTGTTGCACATAAAATTAACACACTATAGTATACGAGGGCACTCCCTCAACTACCTAAAGTCATACCTTTGCAACAGAAGCCAATATGTGTACACAAATGGAGCTACCACACAACCAATTAGTCGGCATCCCGCAGGGAAGTGTCCTTGGCCCACTTCTCTTTCTCATTTACATCAATGACCTACCAAATGCACCTCAACTACTCAAACCCATATTATTTGCAGACGACACTACATGTCTTCTCTCACCCAAGCCCAGTCATACTAGCCAACACTGTAAATGCTGAATTACAGAAAATATCTACCTGGATGATTACTAACAAGCTTACTCTCAATATTGACAAAACCTATTTCATTCAGTTTGGAAAAAGAGCTACAAATGTTCCACTTAACATAATGATAAAAGGATCACCTGTCACAAGACTCGCAGAGGGAAAATTCCTAGGAATCCACCTTGACAGCAGCCTCAAATTTCAGACACTTAAACAACAAATCTCCAAGAAAATCTCTAAGACTGTAGGCATACTATCAAAGATACAGTACTATGTTCCACAACCAGCTCTCCATGCACTGTATCATTCACTCATTTACCCCTATCTCACCTCTGGAATCTGTGCATGAGGTTCAACAACAATAAACCATCTCAGACCACTAATAACACAGCAAAAGGCTGCAGTCAGAATGATAACAAATTCCCACTCCAGAAAGCATACTCCACCAATATTCAAAAGTCTGAACTTACCCACCATATGCCTACTACATACATAGAACACTACACTCAAATATAAACCCTCCACTCAAACTTCTCCTTACCAACCTTAACAGGACACGCGATCATAACACAAAGCACAGATCACTCCTTGAAGTTCCCTGTGTCCATCTCACACTATGTAAAAACTATGCACATAAAGGGCCCAAAAATTTGAAATTCATTACCACTGAATACCAAGGGAACCTTGTCTGTACATCACTTCAAGACTCTTCTTAAAAACCACCTACTCACCCAAAACTAATCCAAAACTAAATACTTAGTACTTAACCTTACCAACAAAGCTACCAAACCACTCTCCACCGCCTCAAATTATAATTGCTCACTGTGTTACTCCCCTAGCCTCAGAGCCCCAAAAGTAAATGCTCAGAGTACAATAAATTCTCATATTTTAATGTAAATATTTTAATGCAAATGTTGAATAACATATATTTGACTTAAGTGTAACCTATTGTATAATTAGTGCAACTGATCGAACTATGTTTTGTATGTCTAGAGTTAAGTACAGTGGTCCCTCGTTTTTCGTAAGCATCGAAAGTCATAATTTTCAAAAATCGTAATTTTTTTTTGTTTTTTTGTCAAAACACTGACTCGCAAATCACTGTTTGACTTGCAAATAGTCGTTCATCCCGGACACGTACGCACAGCCCCGAGCGGCCTCACACTCCATTCCCAGCCAGTGTGCCCTTGTGTATCAGCAAGTGACCATCACCTCACGCATTCATACGATACGTTTCGTAATATTCCATTCATTTTAGTGCTTGCAACTGCTAAATAAGCCACCATGACTCCAGAGAAAGCTCCTAGTGCCATGCCTTTGGTAAAGGTGAGATATATGATAGAATTCAAGAAAAACATAATTGAACAATATGGAAGTGGCGTATGTGTGGCAGAGCTGGCCAGGATGTATAAGAAACCCCATACAACCATTGCTTCCATTGTGGGCAAGAAAAAGGAAATCAAGGAAGTTGCTGTTGCAAAGGGGGTAAATATGCTCACAAAAATGAGATCACAAGTACTCAGAGATGTTGAGAAGTTACTGTCGGTGTGGATCACCGAGAAACAATTAGCAGGAGATAGTCTTATGCAGTCGATTATTTGTGAAAAGGCAAGGCAGTTGCTTGATGATCTCGTAAAAAAATTACCTGCAAAGAGTACTGATATTTGTGATTTTAAGGCCAGCAAAGGCTGGTTTGAGAGATTTAAGATATGTAGTGGCATACACAGTGTGATAAGGCATAGTGAGGCTGCCAGTTCTGACAAAAATGCAGCTGAAAAATTCCTAAGTGAATTCAAGGAGTACATACAGACTGAACAATTCAAACCCCAACAAGTGTTCAATTGTGACGAAACAGGCCTCTTTAGAAAGAAAATGCCAAGGAGGACCTACATTGCTCAGGAGGAAAAGGCACTGCCAGGACACAAGCCTCTGAAAGACAGGCTAAGTCTCATGTTTTGTGGTAATGCTAGTGGGGATTTCAAAGTGAAGCCTTTACTAGTGTATCACTCTGAAAATCCCAGGGTGTTCAAGAAAAACAATGTCATCAAGAGTAAATTGTGTGTGTTTTGGAAAGCTAATAATAAGGCAAGGGTCATGAGGGACATTTTCCTAGATTGGTTCAATGGAGTGTTTGGCCCCAGCGTGAAGAAATACCTTGTGGAAAATAAATTAGAACTCAAGTGCCTCCTGCTAATGGACAATGCACCTGCTCATCCTCCAAACTTGTATGACCTAATTGTGGAGGAGTTTGGTTTCATCACAGTGAAGTTCTTGCCCCCTAATACCGCTCCTCTCCTCCAGCCCATGGATCAGTAGATCATTTCAAACTTCAAAAAACTCTACACCAAAGCAATGTTTCAAATGTACTTTAATGTGACCTCAGACACACAATTGACCCTAAGAGAGTTTTGGAAAGATCACTTCAGTATCCTCCACTGCATAAGCCTTATAGGTAAGGCATGGGAGGGAGTGACTTTCAGAACTTTGAACTCTGCTTGGAGAAATTTGTGGCCAGATTGTGTCCAGAAGAGGGATTTTGAAGGGTTTGGGGCTGACCCTGAGGACCCTTTGCCAGTTGTGGAATCTATTGTAGCACTGGAGAGTTCCATGGGGTTGGATGTGAGTGGCAAGGATGTGGAAGAGTTGGTGGAGGACCACAGTGAAGAGCTAACCACTGAAGAGCTGCAAGAGCTTCAGCTGGAACAGCAAAAGACTGCAGCACAGTATGTTGCTTCAGAGGAGAAGGTCGAGAGATGGACAAAGGTGCCTTCTTCAGATATTAGGGAGATTTGTGCAATGTGGAGCAGGATGGAGATTTGTGGAGAAGCATCACCCTGAAAAAGCTGTTGCAAGCCGTGTTAGCAACATGTACAATGACAAAGCCTTGTCCCATTTTAGGGAAATTTTAAAGACACAAGAAACAGAGCTCTCTGGACAAGTACAGGTCTCCCTCAACATTCACGAGGGTTAGGGGATCAAGAGCCTCGCGAATGTTGAAAAACCGTGAATGTTTGGTGCCCCAATATTTTATTTATTATTATCACACTGGCCGATTCCCACCAAGGCAGGGTGGCCCGAAAAAGAAAAACTTTCACCATCATTCACTCCATCACTGTCTTGCCAGAAGGGTGCTTTACACTACAGTTTTTAAACTGCAACATTAACACCCCTCCTTCAGAGTGCAGGCACTGTACTTCCCATCTCCAGGACTCAAGTCCGGCCTGCCGGTTTCCCTGAACCCCTTCATAAATGTTACTTTGCTCACACTCCAACAGCACGTCAAGTATTAAAAACCATTCGTCTCCATTCACTCCTATCAAACACGCTCACGCATGCCTGCTGGAAGTCCAAGCCCCTCGCACACAAAACCTCCTTTACCCCTCCCTCCAACCTTTCCTAGGCCAACCCCTACCCCGCCTTCCTTCCACTACAGACTGATACACTCTTGAAGTTATTCTGTTTTGCTCCATTCTCTCTACATGTCCGAACCACCTCAACAACCCTTCCTCAGCCCTCTGGACAACAGTTTTGGTAATCCCACACCTCCTAACTTCCAAACTACGAATTCTCTGCATTATATTCACACCACACATTGCCCTCAGACATGACATCTCCACTGCCTCCAGCCTTCTCCTCGCTGCAACATTCATCACCCATGCTTCACACCCATATAAGAGTGTTGGTAAAACTATACTCTCATACATTCCCCTCTTTGCCTCCAAGGACAAAGTTCTTTGTCTCCACAGACTCCTAAGTGCACCACTCACCCTTTTCCCCTCATCAATTCTATGATTCACCTCATCCTTCATGGACCCATCCGCTAACACGTCCACTCCCAAATATCTGAATACATTCACCTCCTCCATACTCTCTCCCTCCAATCTGATATCCAATCTTTCATCACCTAATATTTTTGTTATCCTCATAACCTTACTCTTTCCTGTATTCACTTTTAATTTTCTTCTTTTGCACACCCTACCAAGTTCATCCACCAATCTCTGCAACTTCTCTTCAGAATCTCCCAAGAGCACAGTGTCATCAGCAAAGAGCAACTGTGACAACTCCCACTTTATGTGTGATTTTTTATCTTTTAACTACACGCCTCTTGTCAAGACCCTCGCATTTACTTCTCTTACAACCCCATTTTTTTTTTTTTTTTCAACAAGTCGGCCGTCTCCCACCGAGGCAGGGTGACCCAAAAAAGAAACAAAAACCCCAAAAAAGAAAATACTTTCATCATTCAACACTTTCACCACACTCGCACATTATCACTGTTTTTGCAGAGGTGCTCAGAATACAACAGTCTAGAAGCATACACACATAAAGATACACAACATATCCCTCCAAACTGCCAATATCCCAAACCCCTCCTTTAAAGTGCAGGCATTGTACTTCCCATTTCCAGGACTCAAGTCCGAATATATGAAAATAACCGGTTTCCCTGAATCCCTTCACTAAATATTACCCTGCTCACACTCCAACAGATCGTCAGGTCCCAAGTACCATTCGTCTCCATTCACTCCTATCTAACACGCTCATGCACGCTTGCTGGAAGTCCAAGCCCCTTACCCACAAAACCTCCTTTACCCCCCTCCCTCCAACCCTTTCGAGGACGACCCCTACCCCGCCTTCCTTCCCCTATAGATTTATATGCTTTCCATGTCATTCTACTTTGATCCATTCTCTCTAAATGACCAAACCACCTCAACAACCCCTCTTCTGCCCTCTGACTGATACTTTTATTAACTCCACACCTTCTCCTAATTTCCACACTCCGAATTTTCTGCATAATATTTACACCACACATTGCCCATTAAACAGGACATCTCCACTGCCTCCAACCGTCTCCTCGCTGCTGCATTTACCACCCAAGCTTCACACCCCATATAAGAGTGTTGGTACTACTATACTTTCATACATTCCCTTCTTTGCCTCCATAGATAACGTTTTTTGACTCCACATATACCTCAACGCACCACTCACCTTTTTTCCTCATCAATTCTATGATTAACCTCATCCTTCATAAATCCATCCGCCGACACGTCAACTCCAAGTATCTGAAAACATTTACTTCTTCCATACTCCTCCTCCCCAATTTGATATCCAATTTTTCTTTATCTAAATCATTTGACCCCTCATCACCTTTACTCTTTTCTATGTTCACTTTCAACTTTCTACCTTTACACACATTCCCAAACTCATCCACTAACCTTTGCAATTTTCTTTAGAATCTCCCATAAGCACAGTATCATCAGCAAAAAGTAACTGTGTCAATTCCCATTTTGAATTTGATTCCCCATAATTTAATCCCACCCCTCTCCAAACACCCTAGCATTTACTTCCTTTACAACCCCATCTATAAATATTTTAAACAACCATGGTGACATTACACATCCCTGTCTAAGACCTACTTTTACTGGGAAGTAGTCTCCCCTCTCTTCTACACACCCTAACCTGAGCTCACTATCCTCATAAAAACTCTTTACAGCATTAATAACTTACCACCTATTCCATATACTTGCAACATCTGCCACATTGCTCCTCTATCCACTCTATCATATGCCTTTTCTAAATCCATAAATGCAATAAAAACTTCCCTATCTTTATCTAAATACTGTTCACATATATGCTTCAATGTAACACCTGATCTACACATCCCCTACCACTCTAAAACCTCCTTGCTCATCCGCAATCCTACAATCAGTCTTACCTCTAATTCTTTCAATTATAACCCTACCGTACACTTTTCCTGGTATACTCAGTAAGCTTATTCCTCTATAATTTTTACAGTCTCTTTTGTCCCCTTTCCCTTTATATAAAGGGACTATACATGCTCTCTGCCAATCCCTAGGTACCTTCCCCTCTTTCATACATTTATTAAACAAAAGTACCAACCACTCCAACACTATATCCCCCCCTGCTTTTAACATTTCTGTCATGATCCCATCAGTTCCAGCTGCTTTACCTCCTTTCATTTTACGTAATGCCTCACGTACTGACATTCTGCTCTTCTTCACTCCTAAAAGATGGTATACCTCCCTGACCAGTGCATGAAATTACTGCCTCTGTTTCTTCCTTAACATTTAAAAGTTCCTCAAAATATTCTCGCCATCTACCCAATACCTCCATCTCCCCATCTACTAACTCCCCCACTCTGTTTTTAACTGACAAATCCATATTTTCCCTAGGCTTTCTTAACTTGTTTTAATTTTTTTTTTTTTTTTTTTTTTTTTTTATTATCACACCGGCCGATTCCCACAAGGCAGGGTGGCCCGAAAAAGAAAAACTTTCACCATCATTCACTCCATCACTGTCTTGCCAGAAGGGTGCTTTACACTACAGTTTTTAAACTGCAACATTAACACCCCTCCTTCAGAGTGCAGGCACTGTACTTCCCATCTCCAGGACTCAAGTCCGGCCTGCCGGTTTCCCTGAATCCCTTCATAAATGTTACTTTGCTCACACACTCCAACAGCACGTCAAGTATTAAAAACCATTTGTCTCCATTCACTCCTATCAAACACGCTCACGCATGCCTGCTGGAAGTCCAAGCCCCTCGCACACAAAACCTCCTTTACCCCCTCCCTCCAACCCTTCCTAGGCCGACCCCTACCCCGCCTTCCTTCCACTACAGACTGATACACTCTTGAAGTTATTCTGTTTCGCTCCATTTCTCTCTACATGTCCGAACCACCTCAACAACCCTTCCTCAGCCCTCTGGACAACAGTTTTGGTAATCCCGCACCTCCTCCTAACTTCCAAACTACGAATTCTCTGCATTATATTCACACCACACATTGCCCTCAGACATGACATCTCCACTGCCTCCAGCCTTCTCCTCGCTGCAACATTCATCACCCACGCTTCACACCCATATAAGAGCGTTGGTAAAACTATAACTCTCATACATTCCCCTCTTTGCCTCCAAGGACAAAGTTCTTTGTCTCCACAGACTCCTAAGTGCACCACTCACTCTTTTCCCTCATCAATTCTATGATTCACCTCATCTTTCATAGACCCATCCGCTGACACGTCCACTCCCAAATAATCTGAATACGTTCACCTCCTCCATACTCTCTCCTCCAATCTGATATTCAATCTTTCATCACCTAATCTTTTTGTTATCCTCATAACCTTACTCTTTCTGTATTCACCTTTAATTTTCTTCTTTTGCACACCCTACCAAATTCATCCACCAATCTCTGCAACTTCTCTTCAGAATCTCCCAAGAGCACAGTGTCATCAGCAAAGAGCAGCTGTGACAACTCCCACTTTGTGTGTGATTCTTTATCTTTTAACTCCACGCCTCTTGCCAAGACCCTCGCATTTACTTCTCTTACAACCCCATCTATAAATATATTAAACAACCACGGTGACATCACACATCCTTGTCTAAGGCCTACTTTTACTGGGAAAAAATTTCCCTCTTCCTACATACTCTAACTTGAGCCTCACTATCCTCGTAAAAACTCTTCACTGCTTTCAGTAACCTACCTCCTACACCATACACTTGCAACATCTGCCACATTGCCCCCCTATCCCCCTGTCATACGCCTTTTCCAAATCATAATGCCACAAAGACCTCTTTAGCCTTATCTAAATACTGTTCACTTATATGTTTCACTGTAAACACCTGGTCCACACACCCCTACCTTTCCTAAAGCTCCTTGTTCACTGCTATCCTATTCTCCGTCTTTACTCTTAATTCTTTCAATTATAACTCTACCATACACTTTAACCCAGGTACACTCAACAGACTTATCCCCCTATAAATTTTTGCACCTCTCTTTTATCCCCTTTGCCTTTATACAAAGGAACTATGCTGCTCTCTGCCAATCCCTAGGTACCTTACCCTCTTCCATACATTTATTAAATAATTGCACCAACCACTCCAAAACTATATCCCCACCTGCTTTTAACATTTCTATCTTTATCCCATCAATCCCGGCTGCCTTACCCCCTTTCATTTTACCTACTGCCTCACGAACTTCCCCCCACTCACAACTGGCTCTTCCTCACTCCTACAAGATGTTATTCCTCCTTGCCCTATACACGAAATCACAGCTTCCCTATCTTCATCAACATTTAACAATTCCTCAAAACTTGTTTAACTCACTCCAAAATTTTTTCTTATTTTCATTAAAATTTCTTGACAGTGCCTCTCCCACTCTATCATCTGCTCTCCTTTTGCACTCTCTCACCACTCTCTTTAACCTTTCTTTCACTCCATATACTCTGCTCTTCTTATAACACTTCCTGCTTTGTAAAAACCTCTCATAAGCTACCTTTTTCTCTTTTATCACACCCTTTACTTCATCATTCCACCAATCACTCCTCTTTCCTCCTGCCCCCACCCTCCTATAACCACAAACTTCTGCCCCACATTCTAATACTGCATTTTTAAAACTATTCCAACCCTCTTCAACCCCCCCACTACTCATCTTTGCACTAGCCCACCTTTCTGCCAATAGTCGCTTATATCTCACCCGAACTTCCTCCTCCCTTAGTTTATACACTTTCACCTCCCTCTTACTTGTTGTTTGCCACCTTCCTCTTTTTCCCATCTACCTCTTACTCTAACTGTAGCTACAACTAAATAATGATCTGATATATCAGTTGCCCCTCTATAAACATGTACACCTGGAGCCTACCCATCAACCTTTTATCCACCAATACATAATCTAATAAACTACTTTCATTACGTGCTACATCATACCTTGTATATTTATTTATCCTCTTTTTCATAAAATATGTATTACTTATTACCAAATTTCTTTCTACAACATAGCCTCAATTAAAGGCTCCCCATTTACATTTACCCCTGGCACCCCAAATTTTACCTACTACTCCTGCCATAACATTTTTACCCACTTTAGCATTGAAATCCCCAACCACCATTACTCTCACACTTGATTCAAAACTCCCACGCATTCACTCAACATTTCCCAAAATCTCTCTCTCTCCTCTACACTTCTCTCTTCTCCAGGTGCATACACGCTTATTATAACCCACTTTTCACATCCAATCTTTATTTTACTCCACATAATCCTTGAATTAATACATTTAATGCCCTCTTTTCCTGCCATAGCTTATCCTTCAACATTATTGCTACTCCTCCTTTAGCTCTAACTCTATTTGAAACCCCTGACCTAAATCCCATTTATTCCTCTCCACTGAAACTCTCCCACCCCCTTCAGCTTTGTTTCACTTAAAGCCAGGACATCCAGCTTCTTCCATTCATAACATCCACAATCATCTCTTTCTTATCATCTGCACAACATCCACGCACAATTCAGACTTCCCACTTTGACAATTTTCTTCTTCTTATTCTTTTATAAATCTTTACAGGAAAAGGGTCACTACCCATTGTTCCCCGCATTCCAGTTGACTTTTACAACACGCATGGCTTACGAGAAAGATTCTTATTCCACTTCCCATGGATATAATGGAAAATTAATAAGACCAAGAACTATTAAGATAAAATCAAAGAAAACTCAGATGAGTGTGTATAAATAAATGTGTACATGTATGTGTAGTGTGACCTAAGTGTATGTAGAAGTAGCAAGACATGCCTGTAATCTTGCATATTTATGAGACAGACAAAAGACATCAGCAAATCCTACCATCATGTAAAACAATCATAGGCTTCGTTTTACACTCACTTGGCAGGACGGTAGTACCTCCCTGGGTGGTTGCTGTCTACCAACCTACTACCTATAAATATATTAAACAACTACGGTGACATCACACATCCTTGTCTAAGGCCTACTTTTACTGGGAAATAATTTCCCTCTTTCCTATGTACTCTAACTTGAGCCTCACTGTCCTCGTAAAAACTCTTCACTGCTTTCAGTAACCTACCTCCTACACCATACACCTGCAACATCTGCCACATTGCCCCCTATCCACCCTGTCATACGCCTTTTCCAAATCCATAAATGCCACAAAGACCTCTTTAGCCTTATCTAAATACTGTTCACTTATATGTTTCACTGTAAACACCTGGTCCACACACACCCCCTACCTTTCCTAAAGCCTCCTTGTTCATCTGCTATCCTATTCTCCGTCTTACTTTTAATTCTTTCAATAATAACTCTACCATACACTTTACCAGGTATACTCAACAGACTTATCCCCCTATAATTTTTGCACTCTCTTTTGTCCCCTTTGCCTTTATACAAAGGAACTATGCATGCTCTCTGCCAATCCCTAGGTACCTTACCCTCTTCCATACATTTATTAAATAATTGCACCAACCACTCCAAAACTATATCCCCACCAGCTTTTAACATTTCTATCTTTATCCCATCAATCCCGGCTGCCTTACCCCCTTTCATTTTACCTACTGCCTCACGAACTTCCCCCACACTCACAACTGGCTCTTCCTCACTCCTACAAGATGTTATTCCTCCTTGCCCCAATATATTGTAGGGAAATATAATACAATACTGCTTCCTTAACTTGTTGAACCATGAACAATCATAAAATACATCAAAACGTCGTAAATTGTACTAAATACATACGTTATGCCTTAACAACATGTATGTTATTAAATACCACTGCCTCCACCACTGCAAGTCCCTACTATCCTCCCTCCGACCCCTGCAACTGGCAGCCAGCCCTCCCACCACTGTGTGGTGAGTGTTTTGTTTGTTCATTATTTGCTATTAAACTACAGTATAAATAATGTCAACCCATTTATGACTGCATATTGGCATATTCGGACAGGTATTGGAAGGTGACATCATGTGTTTACTCTTGAACACAACAAAGAATCAAACATTTGTCCTACTGCTACTGCTATTGCTAATAATAATAATAATAATAATAAATTTGGTAAATTAGGTAAATTTGGGATGCCAGGGGTAAATGTAAATGGGGAGCCTTTAATTGAGCTATGTGTAGAAAGAAATTTGGTAATAAGTAATACATATTTTATGAAAAAGAAGATAAATAAATATACAAGGTATGATGTAGCACGTAATGAAAGTAGTTTGTTAGATTATGTATTGGTGGATAAAAGGTTGATGGGTAGGCTCCAGGATGTACATGTTTATAGAGGGGCAACTGATATATCGGATCATTATTTAGTTGTAGCTACAGTTAGAGTAAGAGGTAGATGGGAAAAGAGGAAGGTGGCAACAACAAGTAAAAGGGAGGTGAAAGTGTAGAAACTAAGGGAGGAGGAAGTTCGGGCGAGATATAAGCGACTATTGGCAGAAAGGTGGGCTAGTGCAAAGATGAGTAGTGGGGGGGGGGTTGAAAAGGGTTGGAATAGTTTTAAAAATGCAGTATTAGAATGTGGGGCAGAAGTTTGTGGTTATAGGAGGGTGGGTGCAGGAGGAAAGAGGAGTGATTGGTGGAAAGATGAAGTAAAGGGTGTGATAAAAGAGAAAATGGTAGCTTACGAGAGGTTTTTACAAAGCAGAAGTGTTATAAGAAGAGCAGAGTATATGGAGAGTAATAAGAAAGGTGAAGAGAGTGGTGAGAGAGTGCAAAAGGAGAGCAGATGAAAGAGTGGGAGAGGCACTGTCAAGAAATTTTAATGAAAATAAGAAAAAATTTTGGAGTTAAACAAGTTAAGAAAGCCTAGGGAAAGTATGGATTTGTCAGTTAAAAACAGAGTAGGGGAGTTAGTAGATGGGGAGAGGGAGATATTAGGTAGATGGAGAGAATATTTTGAGGAACTTTTAAATGTTGAGGAAGAAAGGGAGGCAGTAATTTCATGCACTGGCCAGGGAGGTATAACATCTTTTAGGAGTGAAGAAGAGCAGAATGTAAGTGTGGTGGAGGTACGTGAGGCATTACGTAGAATGAAAGGGGGTAAAGCAGCTGGAACTGATGGGATCATGACAGAAATGTTAAAAGCAGGGGGGGATATAGTGTTGGAGTGGTTGGTACTTTTGTTTAATAAATGTATGAAAGAGGGGAAGGTACCTAGGGATTGGCAGAAAGCATGTATAGTCCCTTTATATAAAGGGAAAGGGGACAAAAGAGATTGTAAAAATTATAGAGGAATAAGTTTACTGAGTATACCAGGAAAAGTATACGGTAGGGTTATAATTGAAAGAATTAGAGGTAAGACAGAATGTAGGATTGCAGATGAGCAGGGAGGCTTCAGAGTGGGTAGGGGATGTGTAGATCAAGTGTTTACATTGAAGCATATATGTGAACAGTATTTAGATAAAGGTAGGGAAATTTTTATTGCATTTATGGATTTAGAAAAGGCATATGATAGAATGGATAGAGGAGCAATGTGGCAGATGTTTCAAGTATATGGAATAGGTGGTAAGTTACTAAATGCTGTAAAGAGCTTTTATGAGGATAATGAGGCTCAGGTTAGGGTGTGTAGAAGAGAGGGAGAATACTTCCCGGTAAAAGTAGGTCTTAGACAGGGATGTGTAATGTCACCATGGTTGTTTAATATATTTATAGATGGGGCTGTAAAAGAAGTAAATGCTAGGGTGTTTGGGAGAGGGGTGGGATTAAATTATGGGGAATCAAATTCAAAATGGGAATTGACACAGTTACTTTTTGCTGATGATACTGTGCTTATGGGAGATTCTAAAGAAAAATTGCAAAGGTTAGTGGATGAGTTTGAGAATGTGTGTAAAGGTAGAAAGTTGAAAGTGAACATAGAAAAGAGTAAGGTGATGAAGGTATCAAATGATTTAGATAAAGAAAAACTGGATATCAAATTGGGGAGGAGGAGTATGGAAGAAGTGAATGTTTTCAGATACTTGGGAGTTGACGTGTCGGCGGATGGATTTATGAAGGATGAGGTTAATCATAGAATTGATGAGGGAAAAAAGGTGAGTGGTGCGTTGAGGTATATGTGGAGTCAAAAAAATGTTATCTATGGAGGCAAAGAAGGGAATGTATGAAAGTATAGTAGTACCAACACTCTTATATGGATGTGAAGCTTGGGTGGTAAATGCAGCAGCGAGGAGACGGTTGGAGGCAGTGGAGATGTCCTGTCTAAGGGCAATGTGTGGTGTAAATATTATGCAGAAAATTCGGAGTGTGGAAATTAGGAGAAGGTGTGGAGTTAATAAAAGCATTAGTCAGAGGGCAGAAGAGGGGTTGTTGAGGTGGTTTGGTCATTTAGAGAGAATGGATCAAAGTAGAATGACATGGAAAGCATATAAATCTATAGGGGAAGGAAGGAGGGTAGGGTGTCCTCGAAAGGGTTGGAAAGAGGCGGTAAAGGAGGTTTTGTGGGCTAGGGGCTTGGATTTCCAGCAAGCGTGCATGAGCGTGTTAGATAGGAGTGAATGGAGGCGAATGATACTTGGGACCTGACGATCTGTGAGTGTGAGCAGGGTAATATTTAGTGAAGGGATTCAGGGAAAAACCCGGGTTATGTTCATATAGTCGGACTTGAGTCCTGGAAATGGGAAGTACAATGCCTGCACTTTAAAGGAGGGGTTTGGGATATTGGCAGTTTGGAGGGATATGGTGTGTATCTTTATACGTATATGCTTCTAAGCTGTTGTATTCTGAGCACCTCTGCAAAAGCAGTGATAATGTGTGAGTATGGTGAAAGTGTTGAATGATGATGAAAGTATTTTTCTTTTTGGGGATTTTCTTTCTTTTTTGGGTCACCCTACCTCGGTGGGAGACGGCCGACTTGTTAAAAAAAAAAAAAAATAATAATAATAATATAATAATAATAATAATAATAATATAATAATAATAAATACGATAGAATTGAAGAAGGAAATTGTACAAAAATACGAGGGTTGAAGCAGTGGTGGAGGAAGTGGTTGACACATCGTCAGTGTGGCTTTGTTTATGCTGGAGTGAGTATTAGTCTCCGTGCTCTTCCAAACATTTCACAATAATTCACTGTATTTGGTGCTTGTAGATTGAGTGTGACTGGAGTGGTTGAGGCAGTGGTAGAGGCAGTGATAGAGGGGTTTGGGATATTGGCAGTTTGGAGGGATATGTTGTGTATCTTTATATGTGTATGCTTCTAAACTGTTGTATTCTGAGCACCTCTGCAAAAACAGTGATAATGTGTGAGTGTGGTGAAAGTGTTGAATGATGATGAAAGTATTTTCTTCTTGGGGATTTTCTTTTTTTTTTTTGGGTCACCCTGCCTCGGTGGGACAGAGCCGACTTGTTAAAAAAAAAAAAAAAAAAAAAAAAAAGTTATAAATAACAATAGTACATTATGAATAACATTTATTATTATTATTATTATTATTATTATTATAAATGTTATTAATATTAACATGTACTATTATTATTTATAACATATATGTTAGTAAATATCACTGCCTCTATCACTGCCTCTACCACTGCCTCACCCACTGCCTCTATCACTGCCTCTACCACTGCCTCTACCACTGCCTCTATCACTGCCTCTATCACTGCCTCTACCACTGCCTCTATCACTGCTTCTACCACTGCCTCTATCACTTCCTCTACCACTGCCTCAACCACTCCAGTCACACTCAATCTACAAGCACCAAATACAATGAATTATTGTGAAATGTTTGGAAGAGCACGGAGACTAATACAGTGGACCCCCGCATAGCGACCTTAATCCGTGCAAGAGGGCTGGCTGTTATGCGAAATGTTCGCTATGTGAATGAATTTTCCCCATAAGAAATAATGGAAATCAAATTAATCCGTGCAAGACACCCAAAAGTTTGAAAAAAAAAATTTTACCACATGAAATATACATTTTCCTACACACAAAGAAAAGGATACATGCACAATAGTAGAGTAGTACATGCACAATATATATTGTGCATGTACTACTCTACTAAATGAAGAATAAATGACACTTACCTTTATTGAAGATGCAGCAATGACTGATGAGACACTGTGTCCTGGGAGTGCCTTTTCCTCCTGAGTACTGTAGGTCCTGTTTGGTATTTTCTTCCAGAACAGGCCTTATCACACTGTGTATGTCACTACGATTCTTAAATCTCTCAAACCAACCTTTGCTGGCTCTAAATTCACCAATATGAGCACTAGTTCCAGGCATTTTCCCTGTTCACCTGGGTGTTAGTCGACTGGTGTGGGTTGCATCCTGGGACACAAGATTAAGGACCCCAATGGAAATAAGTTAGACAGTCTTCGATGACACTGACTTTTTTGGGCTATCCTGGGTGGCAAATCCTCTGGGGTTAATTGTTTCTTGGTATTCTCAATAAGCCACACCAACAACAGTGCTACAGCAGCAGCAGCAGCAGCAGCAGCTGACGATGTTACAGCAGCAGCAGACGATG
Organism: Cherax quadricarinatus; assembly: GCF_026875155.1. Taxonomy (NCBI): domain Eukaryota; kingdom Metazoa; phylum Arthropoda; class Malacostraca; order Decapoda; family Parastacidae; genus Cherax; species Cherax quadricarinatus. The sequence continues at coordinate 33,878,732 of NC_069403.1, read as the reverse complement.
CTACAGCAGCAGCAGCAGCAGACGATGCTACAGCAGCAACAGACGATGCTACAGCAGCAGCAGACGATGCTACAGCAGCAACTGACGATGTTACAGCAGCAGCAGACGATGCTACAGCAGCAACTGACGATGTTACAGCAGCAGCAGACGATGCTACAGCAGCAGCAGCAGCAGACGATGCTACAGCAGCAGCAGCAGCTGACGGTGGTACAGCAGCAACAGACGATGCTACAGCAGCAACAGACGATGCTACAGCAGCAGCAGACGATGCTACAGCAGCAGCAGATGATGCTACAGCAGCAGCAGACGGTACTACAGCAGCAGGAGCAGCTGACGGTGGTACAGCAGCAGCAGCTGACAGTGCAGCAGCAGCTGACGGTGATAAAGCAGCAGCAGCAGCTGTACCACCAATAGTAGCGATGGTTGATTGGGGTTTATTATACAACCTGGCCAGCTCGGAGACACGCACTCCACTTTCATACTTATCAATGATCTTTTTCTTCATCTCCATAGTAATTCTCACCCTTATTGCTGTAGGGTTGGCACTAGAAGCTTTCTTGGGGCCCATGGTCACTTATTTTCCAGAAAAAAATCACCAAAAACATTGTAATAATACAAAATGTTCCGATTGTATGCTTGGATGTTACCGCGGAGGCTGGCTGGTAAACAATGCCACCCGCGGAACATGTGAACGTGGCTCAGGCCGCACATTGGACGCGTCTCGGACGAAGGCCGCTGAGCGGGTTTTTGGGCGCTATGCGGGGCAAAATTTTAGCGATCAAAGCGTCCGCTATGCGGATTGTCCATTATGCGGGGGTCCACTGTACTCACTCCAGCATAAACAAAGCCACACTGACGATGTGTCAACCACTTCCTCCACCACTGCTTCAACCCTCGTATTTTTGTACAATTTCCTTCTTCAATTCTATCGTATTATTATTATTATTATTATATTAATATTAATATTATTATTATTAGCAGTAGCAGAAATGTTTGATTCTTTGCTGTGTTCAAGAGTAAACACATGATGTCACCTTCCAATACCTGTCCGAATAGCCATTCTAATATGCAGTCATGGATGGGTTTACATTATTTATACTGTAGTTTAATAGCAAATAATGAACAGCAAATAATGAACAAACAAAACACTCACCACACAGTGGTGGGAGGGCTGGCTGCCAGTTGCAGGGGTCGGAGGGAGGGTAGTAAGGACTCGTGGCGGTAAACTTAAATATGATTTGGCAGTTGGGAATTTGGCGGTTGGGAGTTCGCGAATGTGTGAAGCCCGCGAAAGTTGGAAACACGAATGTTGAGGGAGACCTGTATTTAGTGCCACAGGTGTACAGTGACTCTCAAGCTGGTCCTAGCGGCATTAAAAAACAAAGAAGGGAAGTAACCCCGGAAAAGGACTTGGTACCTGAAGTATTTATGGATGGGGATTCTCCTTCCAAACAGTAATTAATCCAACCTCTCCCCTCCTCCAGTCTTCCATACACTAAAAAGAATCGCTAATAAAGGTAAGTGTTATGCTGTTAATGTTTCATTCTTCATGTCTCATTGTTTTCTGTGTATGTACATCTACAATTCAAGTAAAAAATTATTTTGTTTTAATACTTCTGGGTGCCTGGAACAGATTAATTGTATTTCCAGTACATTATTTCTTATGGGGAAAATGGTTTCGCAAATCGTCAATTTCAATAATAGTCACATTCTCTGGAACGGATTAATTACGAAAAACAAGGAACCACTGTAATCTGTTAAGTTTAGACTGCCCACAATGCCAAGGCATGAGAGTGGCTCTCTTTGCACTACAAATAATTATAAACCCTCACTGTAAACTACCTACGAATATAAACTTCCTACTATTGTCAACCACACTGTAAACTTGCAAGGAAATAAAAAAAATTCTAATTCTAAGGTAAAGTGGAAATAGTCAGATGAACTACAGGTCGGCCATCACTAATCCGGCAATCAGTTATCCAGTTCCGTCAGCAATCCGGCACTAATTTCAGCTAGCATAATTTCAAATTGCATCATTATACAGCTGCAAGCCGCAGCTGCAAGCCAGTGGAGGAGAAAGCAGTGATGAAAATGAGGAAGATGTAGCAGAAAGAGTCTCTATTGATAGGTTAAGTGCACTTTAACCTAACCACTCTGTAATCCGGCAAACTCACTGATCCGGCACACTACAGGTCCCAATGATGCTGGATTAGTGATGGCCGACCTGTACAATAGTATCAGTAGGCTAATTAACCTGTTTACCATCAAACCACCCGGTAATATTTTTGCTCACCTCAAATGATCCTGATATTAACCTTTTCAGTGTCGAGACCCCTGCTCTCAGACTTGCTCTCAGGGTTGAAGAATTTAAAAAAAAAAATTATTTTATCTTATGAAACGATAATCTCTTTTTGAAGGTAATAAAGAAAAAAGTATGAAATTCGATGGAAAACTTACGGAATTATGCTCTCACAAAGTTAGCATTCTCGGCAATGTTTACGCATTGGCAATTTTGCCCACTTTGCAATCTATTTTTGGCCAATTCCATTATTCCAGTCCACCATACTCAAAACTATTTTGGTAGTATTCCTTCTATTCTATTGACTGAGCACAAGAAATTGCCCATTTACCTATTTCAGTTATCCAATAAAGTGATCAGAAATTGGTAATTTGGCCAATTTCATACAAATTCAAAAACTGCTATTTTAAAAACAGGGTCCAGAATAAACAATGTAGACATTCCTAGCAAAAAAAAAAAAAAAAAAATCCTCTGTTCCTTAGTCATGCCTCCTGGTCCTTCTTATATTACACTTGCTTTTCATCTTGAATTTTTATTCACACAAAAAAAATAGATTTACTGTTATGCAGACTACTGCATTATAATTGTATAAATAATGTCAGTGCATTCCTAAGTGCATATTAGACTGGCCAACTGGATGTGTATTGGACAAGTGACATCATTTGTGTACTCTGGAATATCAGCAAAAATTGAACACTGCAACATCATGGGATCTTGATACAAAGAATTCTTCAACTTGTCCAACCTTTGGATGAAGACCTACTTAGACTAGTAGATGGTTCCACTATGACCCCACCTCCTCCTACTTTGCCTCACCTGACTACAGTATACAGTGGACCCTCGACTAACGCTATTAATCCGTTCCTGAGAGCTCATCGTTAGTCAAAATTATCGTTAGTCAAGTTAATTTTCCCCATAAGAAATAATGGAAATCAAATTAATCCGTGTAGGACACCCCAAAGTATGAAAAAAAAATTGTTTTTACCATATTAATTTTAATACACGCAAACTGAAGAAGACATGCACAGTTACAGGACACTTACCTTTATTGAAGACCAGGTGATGATTGATGGGATGGGAGGAGGGGAGAGTGTTGATGGTCTTAGTGTTTAGAAGGGGAATCCCCTTCCATTAGGACTTGAGGTGGCAAGTCCTTTTCTGGGGTTACTTCCCTTCCCTTTAAATCTCTCAAACCAACCTTTGCTGGCCTTAAATTCACTCACATCACCACTAGTTGCTGGCATTTTTTTAATTAAATCATCATGCAACTTCCTAGCTTTTTCACATATGATCGCTTGAGAGATGCTATCTGTTTTTTGTTTATCCACACCAATAACAGTCTCTCAACATCTTCGAGTACTTGCAATCTCAGTTTCGAAAACTTAGTTGCACCTTTGGCAAGAACAGCTTCCTTGATTGCCGTTTTCTTGTCCACAATAGTAGTGATGGTTGATTGGGGTTTTGTGTACAACCTGGTCAGCTCGGAGACACGCACTCCACTTTCATACTTGGCAATGATCTCTTTCTTCATATCCATAGTAATTCTCACCCTTTTTGCTGTAGGGTTGGCACTAGAAGCTTTCTTGAGGCCTATGGTGACTTATTTTGCAGGTGTAATCACTAAAAAGGCTGTGATAATATGAAATGTTCAGATTGTATGCTTGGAAGTGACCGCGATGGCTGGCTGGCTTGTAAACACTGGCCAGAAGTGGATGCGTCTCAGATGGAACGAATAGTGTTGGTCGAGTTTTTTAGCGCTAGTCGAGGCAAAATTTTTGCGCTAACATGTATCACGTCGGATTTATCGTTAATCGATGCCATCGTTGGTCGAGGGTCCACTGTATAAGCCAATTCTACAGTCCTATGCTGTACTTTCTACAAGATTGATGGAGTGAACACATCGACTCCAGGCTGAGGGACTGATTACCTCAAACTCCTCCTCTCCTTACACCTTTCTGTTTTGTATTGGACCAATGAAGCCACTGTGTGACGAAACGTTTCTTCAATAAAGATTCCCGTATGTTGCATAAGTGTCTCAATCTTCAACTTGTTGGTTTTAAACCACTTATCACACTTAAAGCAGTCAATAAATATTTCCTCGGTCATCCATGCTGACTGGTTTGACTTCCAAATTAAGGTGTTTTTATCTACACCTTTCAAAGCACGAGGATTCTTAAGAGTGGTAAATAACCCTGGGCTTACACTTGAAATCACCTGATGCATTACTGCAAAGGAGCAAGGTGAAGCAATCCTTTGCTGCCTTGAAGCCTGGTGTAGCCCCACAGAGACAGTGGTCTCACCCACAGCCAGGCAGCAGCCTGAGGTAGGGAAATATCCCACAGGTGACACTCCAAATTTTATCCCCTCCCGCAAACCGAATCATGTTAAGTTGATTTTATGAAGTGTCATATAAAATTATGCCACAATTTTTCAATACTGTAATAACCAAAATGTGCCAAATAAATCTGTGTAATATGAAGGTTTACTGTGTATCTCTATGTAGTGGATTTTGTTGGAAATTTTCAAAGGAAATTTTCATACAAAATTATCTGATCAAAATTTGTAGCTTGTGAATAGTTATACAGTATTGTAGTTTTTTTTGTCATTGGGATCTTCATCTTTGAAAACCTGAATGATCCTAGATCACCTACGTATGTCTTAGAATGCCTTGGATTTGAGTGATTTGAATATTAAAAAGATTACACATTATATTTCTTAAATTATTTTATGAAATTTACTTCTGGGGGAGAGGCAGGAGGTAAGTACTGTACGTACCTTATAATAGTTAGAACAGTTGCCTGTAAGATCATTTCTGACATAAGTTTCACTGTCTGGGATGTACAAGAGAAAGTACCACCTACCTTTTGTTGGGCCTACAGTTGTGAATTGTTCCATATCCAGGAATGTTAACTGACTTACATGTAATAAGAAAGTATTAACAAAATTCATTATAAACATTTCAACATCTAATTGCTTATTTCAAAAGTATTGCATACCTGTGTGACCATGAAGTCTAAAAGTGACCTGAGAAGATATGATGACAGATCATCTGGCGGTGTTTTCTCTGTGCTGGGAGGAGGAATAACAGGCGATGGCTCCAAGCATGTAACTCCCCCATAGCCCAGGTCAGGTGGGAGAGCTGACGGAGGAGGTACTGGAAACCCTGGTACCAATGATGCAAACATGCGATCCATTTCTGCTGTTTTGCACTCCCCAACAATCATATACCAAATCACAAACAATCTGTTGAATTGATCATATATAATTATTCTCAGGTTCTTCATATCACTACATTCAAAACTATAACATTAACAACAAGGCATAATGGACACAGCTGAAGCTGAACATCATAAAGAGCAATCACAATGTTTCTAATGATGCACTGAAGTGCTGTATGTGCACAGCACAACAAATACTGCAATGGAAAGTTACATCAAATTCAACAGGAACAATGATTACCGCATGGCATCTCGTCGTAGGCGCACAATATTTCCAGGGTGAAGGATCTTCTTGAAAATGTGGGTAAGAGCATTGCACTGCCATCGTTTCTCAAACCTTTCTGGTAGAAGGCAAAGGAGGCGGTCCAACACATATAATGAACACTCCAAATCTTCTTTATGACTCTTTTGTACAGCAAATGTTCCTGTAAAACATGAAAAATATGAAAAAATATTTTATGTAAATTGCTAGGCTCCAGCCATATACTAAAAAATTTAAATATAATACTTTAGTTTTTTCAGACACAGTCATTTTTTTTTTTTTGTAAAACTAAAAAATGGTTATTCACAGAGCTCTAGACAATAGGCAGGCATATTTCTTACCCTTTTGTTTAAGATTTCCCTCAAAGGTGATGAATGCCTCATAGAAGACATGAAAAACTAGGCTGTAGTTAACATCTAGAAAAGACTTTAATTCACCAGCATCTGTATTGTCTAAAAGAAAACACAACAGTTACATGTTAGAATATATAAAGTATATGTTGTAATATTAATAAAACAATGTAAATTGTACATGGTAAAACTTTCCTTCATGTATTTTAATTAATTATATATTCAACTCTTTTTTAGATGCAAAACTGTGAAATGTCACAAGTGAGCACATCCAATACATTCATGTGATTTCATCTGTTTTGTACATAAACAACATACATCTCTTATATACATGGTCCTGCTCCTCCATGTGGCTTATTTACTCTATTATATCTATACAATATACATATATGGATAATGTTCTTTATCTTCACAGGTGCCTCAATGCACCATTCACCTTTTCCCCCTCATCAATTCTATGGTTCACCTGGTCATTCAGGGACCCATCTGCTGACATGTCCACTCCCAAATAACTGAACACATTTATTTCCTTTATATTCCCTCCCTCCAATCTGATATCTACTCTTTCATTACTGATATCCAATCTGATACACAATCTTTTTCCCCCCTCGTCAATTCTATGGTTCACCTCGTCTTTCATGGACTCATCTGCTGACAATTCCATTCACATATATCTGAACATATTCACTTCCTTCATATTACCTCCCTCCAATCTCATATCCAATTGTTCATTACCTAAATTTTTTGTTACCCTCATCATAGGAATGAGCACGGTGATGAGGGTGAGAAAAAATTTAGGAAATGAAAGACTGGATATCAGACTGGAGTTAGGGAGTATGGAGGAAGTGAATGTGTTTAGATATTCGGAAGTGGACTTGTCAGCAGATGGGGCTATGAAAAACGAGGTCAACTGACAAGGGAAAGAAGGCAAGAGGTGCACTGAGGCACCTGTAAAGTCAAGGAACGTTTTTCATAGAAGCAAAATGGGGAATGTATGAAAGTATATATAAGTGTGAAGTACAGATTATGAAAACTGAAGTAAGGAGGAGGTTGGAGGCAGTGAAGGTGTCATGTCTGAGGGCAATATGTGGTGTGAATATTACACAGAGAATTCATAACTTGGAGATTAGGAGGAGGTGAGCGATTACTAAAATTATTATCCAGAGGGCTGAAGAAGAGTTGTTGAAGTGGTTCAGACATTTAAAGAGGATGGAACAAAATAAGATGAGTTGGAGAATGTATAAATCAGTGGTGGACAAAAAGCAGGTTAGAGATCATCCTAGGAAAGGTTGGAGGGAGGGGGTGAAGGCAGTTTTGTGCGCTAGGGGCTTTGACATCCAGCAAGTGTGTGTGAGCATATTAGATAGGAGTGAGTGGAGGCAAGTGGTTTATATGACTTGACATGCTTGTGGAGTATGAGCAAAGCAACATTTATGAAAAGATTCAGGGAAACAAATTAGCTGGACTTAAGTCTTGGAGGTGGGCAGTACATTGCCTGCACTCTGAAGGAGGGGTGGGAATATATGCAATGTTGAACTGTAGTATCAGCTCCCCTCTGGCAAGACAGTGATCGAGTGAATGATAGCGAGTGTTTCTTCTTTTTTGTGGGTCGCCCTGCCTCTGTGGGAGATGGCCACTGTGTTAAAATGTAAATCTTTTCTTCTTTCAACAAACTGGCCATATCCCACCAAAGCAGGGTGGCCAAAAAAGAAAAACAAAAGTTTCTCTTTTTAACTTTAGTAATGTATACAGGAGAAGCAGTTACTAGTCCCCTGCTCCCAGCATTTTAGTTGCCTCTTTTGACACACATGGCTCATGGAGGAAGAATTCTGCTCCACTTTCCCATGGAGATAAGAGGAAACAAACAAGAACAAGAACTAGCACGAAAATAGAAGAAAACCCATTATGTAAAACAATTACAGGTTTCCGTTTTACACTCACTTGACAGGACAGTAGTACCTTCCTGGGCGGTTGCTGTCTACCAACCCACTACCTAGGTAGTAGGGAGTAAAGCAGCTGGGAATGATGGGATAAAGATAGAAATGTTTAAAGCAGGTGGAGATATAGTTTTGGAGTGTTTAGCATTTTTATTTAATAAATGTATGGAAGAGGGTAAGGTAACTAGGGACTGGCAGAGAACATGCATAATTCTTTTGTATAAAGGCAAAGGGGACAAAAGAGAGTGTAAAAATTATAGGGGAATAAGTCTGTTGAGTATACCCAGTAAAGTGTATGGTAGAGTTATTATTGAAAGAATTAAGAGTAAGACAGAGAGCAGGATAGCAGATGAACAAGGACGTTTTAGGAAGGGTAGGGGGGTGTGCAGACCAAGTGTTTACAGTGAAACATATAGGTGAACAATATTTAGATAAGGGTAAAGAGGTTTTTGTGACATTTATGGATTTGGAAATGGCATATGATAGGGTGGATAGGGGGGGCAACCTTTGAAGAGTTTCGAGGATTTCACTACTCTCAGAGCCCGGCCATGGGCCAAGCTCATCTGGTGTTTGCCTGATCAACCAGGCTGTTACTGCTGGAGGCCCACTGCCCAACATATCCATTACAGCCTGGTTGATCTGGCACCTGGTGAAGATTTATGTCCAGTTTCCTCTTGAAGGCTTCTACACTTGTTCCAGCCATGTTTCTGATAACTTATGGTAAGATGTTGAATAGTCTAGGACCCTGGAGCAATGTGGCAGATGTTGCACATGTATGGAATAGGAGGTAGGTTATTGAAGGCATTGAAGAGTTTTTACGAGGCAAGTGAGGCTCAGGGTAGAGAATGAAGGAGAGAGGGAGATTAATTCTCAGTAAAAGTAGGTTTTAGACAGGGATCTGGGATGTCACCATGGTTGTTCAATATATTTATAGATGGAGTTGTAAGAGAAATGAATGCTCGGGAGTTGGCAAGAGGTGTGGGGTTAAAAAATGAAGAATCTAACACAAAGTGGGAGTTGTCAAACTTGCTCTTTGCTGATGACACTGCTTTTGGGAGATTCAGAAGAGAAGTTGCAGAGGTTGGTGGATGAGTTTGGTAGGGTATGTAAAAGAAGGAAATCAAGAGTGAATATAGAAAAGAGTAAAGTGATGAGGATAACAAAATATTAGGTAACGAAAGATTGGATATCAGATTACAGGGAGAGCATATGGAGGAGGTGAATACTTTCAGTTATTTGCGAGTTGACTTGCCAGCAGATGGGTTTATGAAGAATGAGGTTAACCATAGAACTGAAGGAGAAAAGGTGAGTGGTATGTTGAGGTAACTGTGGAGACAAAGAATGTTATCCATGGAGGCAAAGAAGGGAATGTATGACAGTACAGTGGTACCAAAACTCTTATATGGGTGTGAAGCATGGGTTGTAAATGCTGCAGTGAGGAGGCAGCTGGAGGCAGTGGAGATGTTGTGTCCAAGGGCAATGTGTGATGTGAATATTATGTAGAGAATTCATAGTGTGGAAATTAGGAGGTGTGGAGTTACTAAATATATTAGTCAGAGGGCTGAAGAAGGGCTGTTGAGGTGGTTTGCTCATTTAGAGAGAATGGAACAAAGTAGAATCACATGGAGAGCGTATAAATCTGTAGGAGAAGGAAGGCGGGGTAGGGGTCGTCCCCGAAAAGGTTGGAGGGAGGGGGTAAAGAAGGTTTTGTGGGCAAGGGTTTTGGACTTCCAGCAAGCATGCATGAGCATGTTAGATAGGAGTGAATGGAGACAAATGGTTTTTGGGACCTGATGAGCTGTTGGAGTGTGAGCAAGGCAATATTTTGTGAAGGGATTCAGGGAAACCAGTTAGCCAGACTTGAGTCCTGGAAATGGGAAGTACAATGCCTGCACTTTAAAGGAGGGGTTTGGGATATTGGCAATTTGGAGGGACATCTAAGCTGTTGTATCTGAGCGCCTCTGCAAAGACAATGATTATATATGAGTAATGGTGAAAGTGTTGAATGATGATGTTAATTTTTTCTTTCTTTTGGGTCACCCTGCCTTGGTGGGAAATGGCCGATGCATTAAAAAAAAAAAGTTTACAACAATTTAATAATAAACAAACACAATGAAATATATTTTTTTCATTAGCATCAGAATGATTTTTGTGAAATTATTGCATACACAAATTTTCGCTTGCCTTATTCGGCAAGAAGAGCATCACTAGTTAAGCCAAAATAGCAAGTTTTACCTATTCGGCACAACATACACATACAGTGGAACCTCCACTTGCGAGCACATCCATGTGCAAGGTTTTTCAAATACAAGCAGTCGCTCGGTTGATTTTTAGCTTCCATACGTGAGCGAAATTTCCATAAGTGAGTGGGCCTCAAGGGAGGTTCCTTGACACCGGTGATGGGGTCATGCTCTTAATCTAGAGAACTGAATCTCATTTGTTTGTTGAGCTATCTTATTGAAACTTGGGCAATGTATGACAGAAAGATGCTTCTTAACGTACACCAAAAAATGAAAGAAATCGGACCATAAATAATGGAGTTCACTTCTAAGCCATTAGGCACCCCTTAGCGGTATTTTTGTATGGTTTTTATGGTTGTATTCTCATTTTTTTGGTCTCATTTGATAGAATGGAAGATATATTACAGAAACAGATATGATTTTGATTGGTTTCACAACGAAAAGTACAGTAGAACCTCAAATATCAAACTTTCTTCGTTCCAGATGGCTGTTCGAGTGCCATTACCAAACGAATTTATTCCCATCAGGAATAATGTAAATTAGATTAGTTCATTTTAGACCCTCAAAAATACACTTATAAAAGCACTATAAAAATACACTTACATAAATTGGTTGAGTTGGAAGCAGTTCAATATTTGATTTTCCACTGTACCTTGAAATTGAGCTCAAAGTAGCAGAAATGTTCGATTCTTTGGCGATGTTCAAGAGTAAACAAATGACATCACTGTCCATTCCAATGGTTTGACATTATTTATACAATTATTACAATAATGCAGTAGTCTGCATAACAGTAAATCTTCTATTTTTTGTGTGAATAAAAATTACAAATTATTTACTTTTTTTTTTATTAACACACTGGCTGATTCCCACCAAGGCAGGGTGGCCCGAAAAAGAAAAACTTTCACCATCATTCACTCCATCACTGTCTTGCCAGAAGGGAGCTTTACACTACAGTTTTTAAACTGCAACATTAACACCCCTCCTTCAGAGTGCAGGCACTGTACTTCCCATCTCCAGGACTCAAGTCCGGCCTGCCAGTTTCCCTGAATCCCTTCATAAATGTTACTTTGCTCACACTCCAACAGCACGTCAAGTGTGGAGTTAATAAAAATATTAGTCAGAGGGCTGAAGAGGGGTTGTTGAGGTGGTTTGATCATTTAGAGAGAATGGATCAAAGTAGAATGACATGGAGAGCACATAAATCTGTAGGGGAAGGAAGGCGGGGTAGGGGTCGTCCTCAAAAAGGTTGGAAGGAAGGGGTAAGGGTGATTTTGTGGGCGAGGGGCTTGGACTTCCAGCAGGCGTGCGTGAACGTGTTCGATAGGAGTGAATGGAGACGAATGGTATTTGGGACCTGACGATCTGTTGGAGTGTGAGCAGGGTAATATTTATTGAAGGGATTCAGGGAAACCGGTTATTTTTATAAAGCCGGACTTGAGTCCTGGAAATGGGAAGTGCAATGCCTGCACCCTAAAGGAGGAGTTTGGGATATTGGCAGTATGGAGGGATATGTTGTATATTTTTATACGTATATGCTTCTAAACTGTTGTATTCTGAGCACCTCTGCAAAAACAGTGATTATGTGTGAGTGAGGTGAAAGTGTTGAATGATGATGAAAGTATTTTTTTTTGGGGGGGGGGGGATTTTCTTTCTTTTTGGGTCACCCTGCCTCGGTGGGAGACGGTCGTATTGTTAAAAAAGAAAAAATAATAATAATAATACTATTAATACGTATAATAATAATATGTAAAATAATAATACAATAATAACAATACATATAATAATAATACATGTATAATAATAATGTACAATAATAATAATAATAATTATAATAATAGACGGCTTCAAAAGGCCGTCACTGGATGGCAGTGAATACCACAATAATGCAGGAGCGGTTGTGGCCATCTCCACCTGTCACATGACATATTTTATTCATTCTAGAGTATATATCAAGTTTCTATGTTATTTATATTGTTTATGTCTTTCTAGATGAATTTTGATAGATAAATGAGCCATAGAGTTCATATTAGTGAAATTATTTAACCCTTTCAGGGTCCATGCCGTAGATCTATGGCTTTACATTCAGGGTCCACACCGTAGGTCTACGCCATGAGCTCAGCTCACTCTTATAAGCTGAGAGTGGTAAATTTGGGCCTAGATATGAGAGAATACATCTATGTGGTATGTGTGCACCACATAAAACAAATCCTTCAGCACACAGTGTATAATGAGAGAAAAAAACTGAGACCGTGATTTTCGATTAAACCAGCGACTTTGCAGTGTTTTTTCGTATGTTTTTTATAGTTGTATTTGCAATTTCTTGGTCTCATTTGATAGAATGGAAGACATATTACAGAAATAGAGATGATTTTGATTGGTTTTAGCACTGGAAATGGCTTGAAACTGAGCTCAAAGTAGCGGAAATTTAAATGTTTGCCAATGTTCAAGAGTAAACAAACGACCTCACACGTCTAATACACGCCAGCTGGTGGATCTAATATACATTCACAAAGGTGGTGATGATATTTATACAATTACATGTATTACAATATTGCATAACAGTAAATCTTCTATTTTTTGGTTTGAATAAAAATTCATTATGTGAATAAAAAATAAAAATGGAATTCATTTGCAAAGCCTCAAAACATAACTAATGAACAGAGGAAATGTTAGTTTAGTGCCAGGAATACCTACATTGTTTATTCTGGACCCTATTTTGAAATTGGAATATTTTGAACTTTGTGTTAAATTGGCCAAATTACCAATTTCCGATCACTTTATTTTGTAGTTGAAACAGTTGACTTGGCGATTTCTTGTGCTTAATCAATAGAATAGAAGTAATACTAGTAAAATAGCCAAGAATTTGGTCGACTGGAATAATGTAATTGGCCTAAAATGGGAGCCAAAGTCAGCAAAATCGCCAATTCATAAATATCGCTGACACATCAAAATTTGCGAGAGCATAATTTCGTCAATTTTCCATCAAATTTCGTACTTTTTGTTTTATTACCTTCAGAAAAAGATTCTCTACCATTTCATAAGTAAAAATAACAATTTTTTTTTTTTTAAATTCTTGGACCCTGGTGCGCACTTTGAAATTTGGCCTCTGGACCCTGAAAGGGTTAAGGAGTATTTTGTCCGGTCTCCAGACAAACTCACGTCTGCCACAGACGATACCACTACATGAATGACATATTTTATGCATTTTAGAGTATATATCAGGTTTCTGTTATTTATTTTGTTTAATGTCATATTATTTGAATTGTGATAGATAAATAAGCCGTAGAGTTTATTATTATTAGCACACCGGCCGACTCCCACCAAGGCAGGGTGGCCCGAAAAAGAAAAACTTTCACCATCATTCACTCCATCACTGTCTTGCCAGAAGGGTGCCTTACACTACAGTTTTTAAACTGCAACATCAACACCCCCTCTTCAGAGTGCAGGCACTGTACTTCCCATCTCCAGGACTCAAGTCCGGCCTGCCGGTTTCCCTGAATCCCTTCATAAATGTTACTTTGCTCACACTCCAACAGCACGTCAAGTACTAAAAACCATTTGTCTCCATTCACTCCTATCAAACACGCTCACGCATGCCCACTGGAAGTCCAAGCCCCTCGCGCACAAAACCTCCTTTACCCCCTCCCTCCAACCTTTCCTAGGCCAACCCCTATGCCGCCTTCCTTCCACTACAGACTGATACACTCTTGAAGTCATTCTGTTTCGCTCCACTCTCTATACATGTCCGAACTACCTCAACAACCCTTCCTCAGCCCTCTGGACAAGTTTTGGTAATCCCGCACCTCCTCCTAACTTCCAAACTATGAATTTTCTGCATTATATATTCACACCACACATTGCCCTCAGACATGACATCTCCACTGCCTCCAGCCTTCTCCTCGCTGCAACATTCATCACCCATGCTTCACACCCATATAAGAGCGTTGGTAAAACTATACTCTCATACATTCCCCTCTTTGCTCCAAGGACAAAGTTCTTTGTCTCCACAGCCTCCTAAGTGCACCGCTCACCCTTTTCCCTTCGTCAATTCTATGATTCACCTCATCTTCCATAGACCCATCTGCTGACACGTCCACTCCCAAATATCTGAATACATTCACCTCCTCCATACTCTCTCCCTCCAACCTGAGTAAGGTTATGTTATCCTCATAACCTTACTCTTTCCTGTATTCACTTTTAATTTTCTTCTTTTACATACCCTACCAAATTCATCCACCAACCTCTGCAACTTCTCTTCAGAATCTCCCAAGAGCACAGTGTCATCAACAAAGAGCAACTGTGACAACTCCCACTTTATGTGTGATTCTTTATCTTTTAACTCCACGCTTCTTGCCAAGACCCTCGCATTTACTTCTCTTACAACCCCATCTATAAATATATTAAACAACCACAGTGACATCACACATCCTTGTCTAAGGCCTACTTTTACTGGGAAATAATTTCCCTCTTTCCTTCATACTCTAACTTGAGCCTCACTGTCCTCATAAACTCTTCACTGCTTTCAGTAACCTACCTCCTATACCATACACCTGCAACATCTGCCACATTGCCCCCCTATCCACCCTATCATACGCCTTTTGCAAATCCATAAATGCCACAAAAACCTCTTTTAGCCTTATCTAAATACTGTTCACTTATATGTTTCACTGTAAACACCTGGTCCACACACCCCCTACCTTTCCTAAAGCCTCCTTGTTCATCTGCTATCCTATTCTCCGTCTTACTCTTAATTCTTTCAATAATAACTGTACCATACATTTTACCAGGTATACTCAACAGACTTTATCCCCCTATAATTTTTGCACTCTCTTTTGTCCCCTTTGCTTTTATACAAAGGAACTATGCATGCTCTCTGCCAATCTCTAGGTACCTTACCCTCTTCCATACGTTTATTAAATAATAACACCAACCACTCCAAAACTATATCCCCACCTGCTTTTAACATTTCTATCTTTATCCCATCAATCCCAGCTGCCTGACCCCCCTTTCATTTTACCTACTGCCTCACGAACTTTCCCCATAGTCACAACTGGCTTTTCCTTACTCCTACAAGATGTTATTCCTCCTTGCCCTATACATGAAATCACAGCTTTCCTATCTTCATCAACATTTAACAATTCCTCAAAATATTCCCTCCATCTTCCCAATACCTCTAACTCTCCATTTAATAACTCTCCTCTCCTATTTTTAACTGACAAATCCATTTGTTCTCTAGGCTTCCTTAACTTGTAAATCTCACTCCAAAACTTTTTCTTATTTTCAACAAAATTTGTTGAAGTATTTTGTTATGCCTGGAATTCCACTGGAACGGATATATTGCAATTCAATTAATTTAAATGAGGAAAATTCACTCTGCAAACGAGCAAATCTTGATGCAAGCAAGGTTATGGAACGGATTAAACTCGTGAGTAGAGGTTCCACTGTATACAGTGGAACCCCAGTTACAGGTCCTCATGGAAATCAGCCGATTCAGAAATCGAGGACTTTTATGGGACCATTGACAAAGTCACAGTGTGACTTTGTCAATGGTCCAAGTCGGACCGAAACGTCGTCGTAAGCTTCTCTCTTTTATGTGCGGGTTATTTGTGTATCGTTCCAGTCACGGTATTGTGCCTTTTTTGTTATTTAGAAAATGGAGTGTTTGTGAGGCTAACCACACTACATCACTAGTTTCATACAGGAACACTGAAAAAAAGTTATTTCTTCAGTGTTTAAGGACATGTGCAAAGTGGAGTAAGTTGTAAAGTTTTGTGGAGAATTATCACTCTAACAAAGCTGTTGCAAGTCGTGACAAAACCTTGTCCCACTTCAGGCAAATCTTAAAGACGCCAAAAACGGACCTCTCTGGACAGATTTTTTGTGTGACAGGGGTACAGTGACTCTCAAGCTGGTCCTAGTGCCAGTAAAAGACAAAGAAGGGAAATAACCCCAGAAAGGACTTTGATACCTGAAGTCCTTATTGAGGGGGATTCCCCCTCCAAACAATAATTAGTCCTCCCTCCCTCCTCCTCGCCTTATTCCATATGCCAACAAGTCTTTAATCCAATTAATCCATTTCAGACACCCAAAAATAGTATTAACAAAAAATACATTTTATAGAGAATAACTATAGTTTTATATTTAGAAAAATGAGAAATAAATATGAGTGACTAATTTTAATGGATAAATGAACATTTAAATCACTTTTACATTTATTGAAGAGACTTACTGGTGTATGGAAGACAGTGAGGAGGGGAGAGGGAGGAGAGGTTATTGCTTGGAAGGGGAATCCCCCTCTATAAGGACTTCATGTATCAACGCCCTATCCAGGGTTACTTCCCTTCTTTGTCTTTTATTGACACTATGACCAGCTTGAGAGTCACCAGACCATGCAGACACAGCTTGCAACAGCCTTGTTAGGGTGATATTTCTCCACCAACTCTTCCATATCCTAGCTATACGATATTTAATGCGACCCAGAGCCAAAGTATTACCATCAACATACCATGTTCACTGAGTTTAATCGTTTCTAATGACTACCTTTAGATGCCATCACAAACAAAGGGAGAAGTAATGAATAATTCATGCCGAGAATTGTAAACAAAAGCATTATGTATTAAGGGTGGTGACTGGGCCAACGCAGATTCGTACACATTTTCTCTGATGCTGGACCAGAGAAAACGTAATGTTTTCCCTTTGCCTGGCTAGCACACCACAGCATATAAACATTGCATGTTTATATGCTATGTAAAGTGTTTCTTTTATAATAATGAAGAAAATATCATAGATGGATTAATGAAAATGTCAATACAGTGGACCCCCGCATAACGATCACCTCCGAATGCGACCAATTATTTAAGTGTATTTATGTAAGTGCGTTTGTACGTGTATGTTTGGGGGTCTGAAATGGACTAATCTACTTCACAATATTCCTTATGGGAACAAATTCGGTCAGTACTGGCACCTGAACATACTTCTGGAGTGAAAAAATATCGTTAACCGGGGGTCCACTGTATTAACCTAAAATAAGACATTTAATGTGCCCAAGAGTGGTTATTATTATGTATTAGCATCACAAATGTATGAACGGCCCAGGCAGACGCATCTGGTACGGACAATTTCTGAGTGGATGTACGAAACCTGGGGTAAAAATTCACCAAAAAAAGTGGTTGAAATCCGAACTGTGCGATGTTCAGACTGGACGAAAACCAGGGCTCCACTGTATATATATAAGTGTTTTGCATATATATATCTCACCATCCAAAACATCTTTTGTACGTACCAGTATAGGGCAATAAGCCTACTGCAATGCACTGCTGTTTTTAGAATGTGTGCATCAATGAATGCTCCAAACACTTAATTTGCCTCGGTGAGGAGCCAACTCACATTTTATTCTTTATTTTTAAGAATAAGGGAGAATTTCGTTTCAACTACCATTGGAGATGTTAGGGTTTTGGTACTATATTATCTTGTAATTTGGCTCTAAGACTCTCATTTGTACAAATTCCTGATCTCTCCAGTACTAATAGTACTATAGGCTATTAGTTGCCCCTGGTGTGTGAAAAACTGGTTGGTTGTCTTGAATTTCCACATATCTCTGCACTCCTTTTTCTGTTTTCTTTTTTTTTAGATCACTTCTCCAAGTTTAAGTAAAATTTTTTGGCACCTATATTCTAATATTTTCTGGCCTGCAGTGATAATCTGCACATCTCAAGGTGAAAATAACTGCAATCTTTATCACAACAAAACTGTCCTATATGTAACATATTTAAACACTTCCTAATGTGTGGCTATCTGCATTCTACATTCAACAAATTCCTGGCAGAGTACCTACAAAATACACTTAAATCATTGCTTTTTTTTCTTTTTCTTTTTTTCTGTGGGAGTTATATACCGCTTTGTTTATTGTGGGATATTCTGAAACTTTCTCTTTATATTGCTCTGAATACAGAATTTCTTTTGTGTCACTATTTTGCATTACTTTTTCTGTCTCGCCTATGCTAATCTGCAAGTGTGATTCTACCTTATTGCTGTGTAATCTGTTTTTTAAATGTTTCCCATTTTTTATGCAAAGTAAGTAGCAACACATGGTATAGGAGAACAAATTCCATCACTGATTGAGGTATGGCTGACAAATATGCAGTAAAGCAGCAGGCCGACTGGTCTAAACATTTTATTAACGTTACAAAATATAAACAAAATGTTCAAGATAAAATACAATAAATTAATGATGACAACAAAACTGCTCAGTGCGGGAGGAAATGTGCAAGGCATTAAACAGATAGTTCAGTGTGTGTTTAAAAAAGAAGATATAGTACATGTATTTTATATACAGTAGATTTAAAATCAAATAGATAGTTGAATTAGAAGCCACAATAATGAGATAACTAAGGAAGTACAGTAGTATATAAATTATTACTTGATGTTGACAAAAATACAAATAAAAGGACCAGATGAGATATTACTACGGGTTATAAAAGAAATCAGAAAATCGAGCTATTCCTCTGGAAAATTTTAAGAATTCACTGAAAAAGGGTAAACTTAAAAACAAATGTAAGATGGCTAATACTGTGCCAATATTTAAGAAAAGTGACAGAGAAGATCCTCCAAACTATAGGTCAATTTTGCTGATATGTGTTACAATGACTTAACCTTGGCTATCCTTATCCTATATGTATTTGGTTATAATTGATGAATGCTCCTTGGCAGAAACCAGACATTTAAAATATTACAATGTGAACAGATAAAATAAGATTTTGTTCGGATTTTTAACCCCAGAGGGATAGCCACCCAGGATAACCCAAGAAAGACAGTGCATCATTGAGGGACTGTCTGTCTTATTTCCATTGGGGTCCTCAATCCTGTCTCCCAGGATGCGACCCACACCAGTCGTCTAACACCCAGGTACCTACTTGCTAGGTGAACAGGACAACAGGTGTAAGGAAATGCATCCAATGTTTACACCCCTGCCGGGAATCGAACCCGGACCCTCAGCGTTTGCAGCGAGAGGTTTGCCAGCCAGGTCACAGGGCCCCATCTACACTATGAAAAATAATAAATTTGCAGCCTGGTCAATCATGGCGAATATACTAAAAAATGCAGCAGAAGTGAACAACTTAACATTGTACAATTTAAACCAAAATAAAGTGTTGAAACTGGCTGAAGAGCAGTCTTCAATTAATGCCAAATTCTATACTATTTATAAGAACAGCTGAAGTGTCTATATATGTGATGTCATGTTTGCAATCTACTAGTAATGTTACAGGGAATTTAAGCTCAAAGCATGTGTATTCATTCCTCACAAGTAGCCTATAATGTAAATAAATTTTATATTTATATAATTAAAATTTATTAATGTGAAACGAACTTTAAAATATCACAAACAGTATAAGTTATCAACAAAAACTATCATATCAATAGATACTGAGTTACATTTCCATGAAAATATTTTTCTCAGTTTAAGAACACTTAGTAAAAAATCAAATAAGTAAGTTTATTTAGGCACAGGTACACATAAGTATTAATATCATATATTAAAAGCCAAAGTAACTTGCACATTCTAAAGTAACATACTACATGTCCCTTCATAATAAAGTGTTGGTGGCTGGCCAGTCTGAAAGCATTCTATGCAATTAAGTTTTTTGTTATACTACCCAATTTTTACTGTTATTAGTATAGCAGATATTGTGGTGAAAGAATCAAAGTGAACATGCGTTTCATTTGACATGTGTCATATTATTCAAGATGACACAGTTGTCTTAACAATGACTTCAGCAGATATAAGAGATAGATTAAAAATCAAAATTGCTGAAATCAAGTTGACTTTCCAGTACAGCATAATGATAAATGGTACACTGGCTGGTTGTCTACCCCTGGCTCCAGCCTACTAGGTGCCACAGTGACCTTTGGCACCAGAGTGCTTCTAGGGAGGATAGTGGCACTAGTAAAACAAGATGGTGATGGTATTAATAATGATGAAATAAGTCTCACCCAAGACTGTCCGCAGATGCTTGAGACGAGTGGGCGTATCTCTCTTAGTGTCCAGACATTTGCTTAGACTCTTCTTCACGTCCGACGATGTAGCGTTCTTTTTGAACATGTTTCAATGTTCATAGTAGGTGTTGGTGGTCATGAAGGCCGCAAGGAGCACCCAAACTGAAAGATGACCTAAAATTACGCGATAATCACCGTCCACAACAAAGGTTCACAAACACTTTGCTCCAGCGGATACTTCGACCAGACCCACACAATTTACATTTAATCCTACAAAAAACTATTATCTTAAATTTAAGCAAGTAAATTGAAACTGAAGCATATAAATTTCTAACGTATTTATGATTCTTCAACAAATAAGGAAATATACTCCGTTATGAAATTTATTAAGAGTATTGTAGTTGAATGCGCCTTTGATGTGCCTGGACCCAGACATCTACGGAATTACAAATCAGATTTTGTTATGTATATTTCATCTGTCTCTTGTGATATCTCAGACATGAAAACCAAACTTTAGTATATTATACCCTGTAGTCTTGTCTCATACTGCAACAAAGACATAACTAAACGGTGGTACTGTTAGAAAACTATCAGTACAAAATGTATATAAGAAAATAGCCAAAAAGTTATATTAAAATGTACCCCTGGATAGCCATACGTACATGTATATGTACATACGAGCGTGCGTACATACATAAATATACATATACACCCATACAAACAATCAGTAATAGAGACAATACTGGGTTTAACTACAATATCAGATCTTTAAGCAAACATTTCGATGACCTCATAGCATTACTAAATTCCCTGCATTCCAGTATATCCATCATTACACTAACTAAAACCTGGCTAAAGCCTGATACTACAGATGTCTATGCCATTCCTGGTTACACAGCCATACACAACTGTAGGCCAGACCAACAAGGGGGTGGCACAGCTATATACTACTCAGACCAACTAGAATGTATCACTAATACTTGCACAAGGGATGAACATGGGGAATATATATAATAGCTAAATTCAAATCCAAATACCTACAAAAACCTCTCACAGTGATAAACATCTACAGAGTACCACAGTCAAACATTAGTCACTTTAGTGAAAACCTAGGAAGTATGATAACTGATGCACGCATGAACAAAGATCACTTACTACTCTCAGGTGACTTCAATATAAATCTCCTGCAAGACCAGGTCCCACACGTTACTGAATTCACAAACACTATGAGTAACTGCATGTTGCTACCAACAGTAACAAAACCTACAAAAGTTACAGAGACTAGTGTTTCCCTACTTGACCACATCTGGACCAACACCATATCCCCCTTAAGATCATTACCTTTGTAACTTGTGAGCTCATTACCTTTGTACCTAGTTCAGCTATCAAAACTTTGGGGGCCCAGTCCCTGGACCCATTACGTACCTCTGTAATCTGTAAATACCTTTGTAACTTGTCATGATTGTGACCAGACTTACCTGGAGTTCATTACCTTTGTAAATTGTGAGTTCATTACCTTTGTAAATTGTGAGTTCATTACCTTTGTAAATTGTGAGTTCATTGCCTCTGTAACTTGCTCAGCTGTCAAAACTTTGGAGTCCAGTCCCTGGACCAATTATGTACCTCTGTAATCTTTTGACTACCGCCCACAGGATGGGTATGGGGTGCATAAAAAACATATTAAACTAACTAAACTAACTTAAGATCAGGCATAATTACAGATAATACCACAGACCATTACCCTACCTTCCTCATAACAAACCTTGGCAAATTACCCCTAGACACTACTAGTCACTTTCCGACTTCACAATGAGGCAGCCATTAATAACTTCACAGCAGCAGTGACAAACATTGACTGGCACACTGAGCTAGAAATCTATACAGATATTGACGAATGTTTTAATAATTTTCTAAAAAAGACCCAATATCTCTATAACAAGCACTGCCCTAAAAAAAACTAAACAGATGACTGCAAAGAGACTGAACAGTCCCTGGCTAACACCCAGCATTCTCAAATCCATAAATACAAAGCACCTATACGAAAAACAGTACAGAATGGGTCACATAACCAGAGACCAAACAAAACGTTACTCGTCAATTCTAACCAGCCTAATAAGAAGGGCTAAAAAATTGTATTATGAGAACAGATTATCCAACTTACGAGGTGACATAAAAAAGACCTGGAAAACCCTATCAGAAATACTAGGAACAAAAAAGATATCACGAAATAGCGAAATTGAATTAACAAAACCAGTTGAACCCCAATTCCCACCTACTGAAACAGCAGACTCAATGATTTCTTCTCCACTATAGGAAAAAACCTTGCCAATAAAATCCCAAGCTCAGATACCCCACCCAATGACTACCTCACTGGCAACTACCCGAACACACTGTTCCTAGCTCCGACTAACCCAACTGAAGTCTCCCTTATTATCAACAAACTAAAAAACAAGACAGGAGATTTAAATACCTAACCACCCATTATATACAAAAAAGTGTCACAGGTACTATCACCAATCATTGCAACACTTTAACAAACCCATTGAATCCTCTAACTTTCCTACAGTTCTCAAAATAGCAAGGGTCACCCCGATCCATAAAGGAGGAGACCACACAGACTTGAATAACTATAGGCCAATATCCAACTTACACCCTCTCTCTAAAATCTTTGAAAAATTAATCCATAAGCGTATCTATTCCTACCTCATCTCCCATAACATACTCAACCCCTGTCAATTTGGGCTCAGGCCTAATAAAAATACTAATGATGCTATTATCCACATGCTAGAACATATTTATACACCAATAGAGAAAAAAGAAGTCCTACTGGGGATCTTCATTGACTTACGTAAAGCTTTCGATACAGTTGACCATGACTTGCTCCACGTAAAATTGTCACACTATGGTATAAGAGGGCACTCCCTCAACTACCTAAAGTCATACCTCAGCAACCGAAGCCAATATGTGTGCACAAATGGGGCAAACTCTTCCGCACAACCAATTACAGTTGGTGTCCCACAGGGAAGTGTCCTAGGCCCTCTTCTCTTTCTCATATACAAAAATGACCTACCAAATGCATCGCAACTACTCAAACCCACACTATTTGCAGATGACACTACATACGTCTACTTTCACCCGAGCCCAGTCATGCTAGCCAATAATGTAAATACCGAATTACAGAAAATATCAACCTGGATGAGGACCAACAAACTTACTCTTAACATTGACAAAACCTACTACATTCAGTTTGGTAACAGAGCTGCAGATGTTTCTCTTAACATAATGATAAATGGATCACCTATCACAAAACTCACAGAGGGAAAATTCCTAGGAATCCACCTTGATAATAGACTCAAATTTCAAACACATATACAACAAATTTCCAAAAAAAATTCCAAGACCGAAGGCATACTATCGAAGATACGGTAATATGTTCCACAGTCAGCCCTCCTGGCCCTATATCGCTCATTTATTTACCCCCTATCTCACCTATGGAATTTGCGCATGGGGCTCAACAACAATAAACCATCTCAGACCACTAATCACCCAACAAAAGGCTGTAGTCAGAATGATAACAAATTCCTACTACAGACAGCACACTCCACCAATATTCAAAACTCTAAACCTACTCACAATACAAAACATCCATACTCATTACTGCACCTGCTACATACATAGAACACTTAACTCTGACATAAACCCTCCCCTCAAACATCTTACCAACCTCAACAGAACACATGATAAACCATACCCCGGCCGGGATTGAACCCGCGGTCAGAGAGTCTCAAAACTCCAGCCCGTGTCATTACGATTTCGTGAGTCAGAACACATGACTATAACACAAGGCACAGATCACTCTTTGATGTTCCTCGTGTCCATCGCACGCTATGCAAAAACTCAATGCACATAAAAGGCCCAAAAACCTGGAATTCATTACCTGTGAATATAAAAGAAACACTGTCTGTTTATAAATTCAAGTCTCTTCTCAAAAATCACTTACTCACCCACAACTAAATAAATACTGAATAATTGTATCTCATAAATTGTATCTCATATATGTATCTCATTATTGTAGCTCATAAATGTCAACCTGTGACCTAATCAAACTTTGTTACTATTTAACTTCATTACCTAACAGAATACTCCATTCTCCTGATTACACAACAACACAGTAAATGACCACATGACCTGTCTTTGTAATACTCATTTGTATTAAATTGTTATCTGTTTTACAATAATTTTTTTACCACTGAATATATCATTGCTTAGTTAATCTTAAGTTAATTTTAAGCCTGCCCATAATGCTCTGCATATAAGGGGCTCTGGCATGCTGCACTTTAAAAATTGTATTCCTTGTACTTCTCTGTATCATGTTCAAATAAATAAATAAATAAATAAATAAATAAATAAATATTTCATATGTGAGTGAAAATGAAAAAAAAAAAAACAGACGAGGACATGAAAAAGGCTGCAAATGTATCTAGACAAACTGCAAGACTTGGTCAGATACGTTGCTTGAATTCAACCCCAGCAAATAGATTATGAAGATCGGGGAATGAGATAGAAGACCGGACACGGAGTATAGTCTAGGATGGACAGAGGTTGCAGACCTCACTCAAAGAGAAAGACCTAGAGGTGAGCATAGTGTCTACCTTGTAGCCAGAGGATCCTGTTAACAGAATATCCTCTGCAGACAGTCCTCGTCTGGCAGATGTAAGTATGGCCTTCAGGCATCTCATCCAAGAATCTTTCCGGGGATATTATACAACATATGTCAGGCCCTTCTTGGAGTACGCAGAACCAGAATGGAATACACACCTTAGGAAACAAGTTAAGACGCTGGAAAAAGCAGTGCAGAAGTATGAAACGGTTTGTTCGTGAGTTAAGGGGCATGAACGTTGAGGAGAGGCTAATGGAAGTCAATTTATAAAGCAATCCTGGACGATAGAAGAACCAAGGGAGATATGATAATAACTTCCAAAATACTCAAGGGAATTAATAGGATAGATAGGAACAGGCTGTTTAAGAGGCAAGAAACAGTAATTAAGGGATATGGCTCTCAATTTATTTATTTATTGAAGTACACCTAACCAAAGATAAGCCACATGTAGATGGCCTTGTGAAAACATTTACTAAATTTGTAAATAATTATTTCTTACAAACTTGGTTATGGCTTGTGATGTAACATTGCTTTAAATTTCAAGTAATGATTTTTTCTTGAGAAAATTCATCATATACTCGTATGAAGAACTGTAAAAAAAAAAGTGAAATTTTTTTATTTATTTGATAAAAGCCAAGATATACTTATCATTTAATATGGATGTCAATTTCGCTTCCTCTCCCGCACTGTCTTGTTTGTATATCTGTCAACTTTTTTTTTTTTTTTTCCTGTAGTCTTGGGTTACAGAGATGTTATCCTTTGACTATTCTCTTTATTTTCCATGGGTCCTTTGTCTTTTGTACGTTTTTCCGTGTGTGTGTGTCTGCTTGCTTCTCTAACTCTGTGTACGTACCTATCTGTACTCACCTAGTTGTAGTTGCAGGGGTCGAGGGATTTATCATACCTCTTCTTAAAGCTATGTATGGATTCTGACTCCACTACATCATTTCCCAGACTGTTCCTCTTTCTGACAAGTCTGTGACTGAAGAAATACTTCCTAACACTACGAAAGCAAAAGACTTGGCAGACGATGCACCATCCCCCCAATGAAAAGCAGGGGTGTCACTAGCACGTTAAGAGACCATACAATAAGTGTCAGGGGCCCGAGACTGTTCAACTGCCTCCCAGCACACATAAGGGGGATTACCAACAGACCCCTGGCAGTCTTCAAGCTGGCACTGGACAAGCACCTAAAGTCAGTTCCTGATCAGCCGGGCTGTGGCTCGTACGTTGGTTTGCGTGCAGCCAGCAGCAACAGCCTGGTTGATCAGGCGCTGATCCACCAGGAGGCCTGGTCACAGACCGGGCCGCGGGGGCATTGACCCCCGAAACTCTCTCCAGGTAAACTCCAGGTAACATCCCTGTGATTCATCTGAGTCTTTAGCTTCCAATTGTGACCCCTTGTTACTGTGTCCCATCTCTGGATCATCATGTCTCTGTCCACCTTGTCAATTCTTCTCAAAATTTTATATGTCGTTATCATGTCGTCCCTATCTCTCCTGTCCTCCAGTATCGTCAGGTCGATTTCCCTTAACCTCTCCTCGTAGGACATGCCCCTTAGCTCCGGGACTAGTCTCGTTGCAAACCTTTGCACTTTCTCTAATTTCCATACGTGCTTGACTAGGTATGGGTTCCAAACTTGTGCTACATGCTCCAATAAAGGCCTAATGTACACGGTGTACAGGGTCGTTATTGAAAAGTCGGAATGTTATTCTTAGGTTTGCTAGGCGCCCGTATGCTGCAGCAGTTATTTAGTTAATGTGTTCCTCAGGAGATGTGCTTGGTGTTATACTCACCCCAAGATCCTTTTCTTTGAGTGAGGTTTGTAGGCTCTGGCCACCTAGACTGTACTCCGTCTGCGGTCTTCTTTGCCCTTCTCCTATCGTCATGACTTTGCACTTGGAGGGGTTGAACTCCAGAAACCAGTTTCTGGACCAAGCTTGCAGCCTGTTCAGATCCCTTTGTAGTTCTGCCTGGTCCTCGTTCGATTGAATTTTTCTCATCAACTTCACATCATCCGTGTGTGTTTGTCTGCTTGTTTCTCTGACTCTGTACTCACCTAATTGTTGTTGTAGGGGTCGAGACTCAGCTCCTGGCCCCGCCTCTTCACTGAGTGCTACTAGGTCCTCTCTCTCCCTGCTCCATGAGCTTTATCATACCTCGTCTTAAAGCTATGTATGGTTCCTGCCTCCACTACCTCACTTGCTAGACTATTCCACTTCCTGACTACTATTTGACTGAAGAAATACTTCTTAACATCCCTGTGACTCATTTGGGTCTTCAACTTCCAATTGTAACCCCTTGTTTCTGTGTCCCCTCTCTGGAACATCCTGTCTCTGTCCACCTTGTCTATTCCACGCAGTATTTTGTATGTTGTTATCATGTTTCCCCTAACCCTCCTGTCTTCGTAGGACATTACCCTTAGCTCTGGAACTAACCTTGTCGCAAACCTTTGCACTTTCTCTAATTTCTTGACGTGCTTGATCAAGTGTGAATTCCAAACAGGTGTACTCACCTAGTTGAGGTTGCAGGGGTCGAGTCCTAGCTCTTGGCCCCGCCTCTTCACTGGTCGCTATTAGGTCACTCTCCCTGAACCGTGAGCTTTATCATACCTCTGCTTAAAGCTATGTATGGATCCTGCCTCCACTACATCGCTTCCCAAACTATTCCACTTCCTGACTACTCTGTGGCTGAAGAAATACTTCCTAACATCCCTGTGATTCATCTGTGTCTTCAACTTCCAACTGTGTCCCCTTGTTGCTGTGTCCCATCTCTGGAACATCCTGTCTTTGTTCACC
Organism: Cherax quadricarinatus; assembly: GCF_026875155.1. Taxonomy (NCBI): domain Eukaryota; kingdom Metazoa; phylum Arthropoda; class Malacostraca; order Decapoda; family Parastacidae; genus Cherax; species Cherax quadricarinatus. Next base: position 33,850,975 of record NC_069403.1, on the reverse strand, counting down.
TTGTCAATTCCTCTCAGTATTTTGCATGTCGTTATCATGTCCCCCCTATCTCTCCTGTCCTCCAGTGTCGTCAGGTTCATTTCCCTTAACCTCTCCTCGTAGGACATACCTCTTAGCTCTGGGACTAGTCTTGTTGCAAACCTTTGCACTTTCTCTAGTTTCTTTACGTGCTTGGCTAGGTGTGGGTTCCAAACTAGTGCCACATACTCCAATATGGGCCTAACGTACACGGTGTACAGGGTCCTGAACGATTCCTTATTAAGATGTCGGAATGCTGTTCTGAGGTTTGCTAGGTGCCCATATGCTGCAGTAGTTATTTGGTTGATGTGTGCTTCAGGAGATGTGCCTGGTGTTATACTCACCCCAAGATCTTTTTCCTTGTGTGAGGTTTGTAGTCTCTGGCCCCCTAGACTGTACTCCGTCTGCGGTCTTCTTTGCCCTTCCCCAATCTTCATGACTTTGCACTTGGTGGGGTTGAACGCCAGTAGCCAATTGCTGGACCAGATCTGCAGCCTGTCCAGATCCCTTTGTAGTTCTGCCTGGTTTTCAATCGAATGAATTCTTCTCATCAACTTCACATCATCTGCAAACAGGGACACTTCGGATTCTATTCCTTCCGTCATGTCGTTCACAAATACCAGAAACAGCACTGGTCCTAGGACTGACCCCTGTGGGACCCCGCTGGTCACAGGTGCCCACTCTGACACCTCGCCACGTACCATGACTCGCTGCTGTCTTCCTGACAAGTATTCCCTGTTCCATTGTAGTGGCTTCCCTGTTATCCCTGCTTGGTCCTCCAGTTTTTGCACTAATCTCTTGTGTGGAACTGTGTCAAACGCCTTCTTGCAGTCCATGAAAATGCAATCCATCCACCCCTCTCTCTCTTGTCTTACTGCTGGCACCATGTCATAGAACTCCAGTAGGTTTGTGACACAAGATTTCCCGTCCCTGAAACCATGTTGGCTGCTGTTGATGAGATCATTCCTTTCTAGGTGTTCCACCACTCTTCTCCTGATAATCTTCTCCATGACTTTGCATACTATACGTGTTAGTGACACTGGTCTGTAGTTTAGTGCTTCATGTTTGTCTCCTTTTTTAAAGATTGGGACTACATTTGCTGTCTTCCATGCCTCAGGCAATCTCCCTGTTTCAATAGATGTATTGAATATTGTTGTTAGGGGTACACATAGCACCTCTGCTCCCTCTCTCAGGACCCATGGAGAGATGTTATCCGGCCCCATTGCCTTTGAGGTATCTAGCTCACTCAGAAGCCTCTTCACTTCTTCCTTGGTTGTGTGTACTGTGCCCAGCGCTTGGTGGTGTGCCCCACCTCTCCGTCTTTCTGGAGGCCCTTCTGTCTCCTCTGTGAACACTTCTTTAAATCTCTTGTTGAGTTCCTCACTTACTTCATGGTCATTTCTTGTTGTCTCTCCCCCTTCCTTCCTTAGCCTGATTACCTGGTCCTTGACTGTTGTTTTCCTCCTGATGTGGCTGTATAACAGCTTCAGATCAGATTTGGCTTTCGCTGCTATGTTGTTTTCATATTGTCGTTGGGCCTCCCTTCTTAGATAAGAAGGGAGGCATATTCATTTCTGGCTCTACGACTGTTCTCCTTATTCTCCTGGGTCCTTTGCCTTCTATATTTCTTCCATTCCCTAGCACACTTGGTTTTTGCCTCTTTGCACCTTTGGGTGAACCATGGGCTCATCCTGGCTTTTTCATTAGTCCTGTTACCCTTAGGTACAAACCTCTCCTCAGCCTCCTTGCACATTGTTGCTACATATTCCATCATCTCATTAACTGACTTCCCTGTCAGTTCTCTGTCCCACTGAACCCCGTTCAGGAAGTTCCTCATTCCCGTGTAGTCCCCTTTCTTGTAGTTTGGCTTCATTCGTCCTGGCCTTGCTGCTTCCCCCTCCACTTGTAGCTCTACTGTGTATTCGAAGCTTAAAACCACATGATCGCTGGCCCTAAGGGGTCTTTCATATGTGATGTCCTCAATATCTGCACTACTCAAGGTGAATACTAGGTCCAGTCTTGCTGGTTCATTCTCTCCTCTCTCTCTCGTAATGTCCCTTACGTGTTGGTGCATGAAGTTTTCCAGTACCACCTCCATCATCTTAGCCCTCCATATGTCTTGGCCCCCATGTGGCTCCAAGTTCTCCCAATCGATCTCCTTGTGGTTAAAGTCGCCCGTGATCAGGAGCTTTGCCCTGCATGCATGAGCTCTTCTGGCCACTGCAGCCAGTGTGTCAACCATCGCTCTATTGCTCTCGTCATACTCTTGCCTTGGCCTCCTGCTGTTCTGTGGTGGGTTATACAACACTGCAATTACCATCTTTGGATCTCCAGAGTGAAGTGTTCCCACTATGTAATCGCTTGCTTCTCCGCTGTCTCCTCTCTCCAGCTTATCAAAATTCCATTGGTTTTTGATCAACAGTGCCACTCCTCCCCCCTGTTACCTCTGTCTTTCCTCAGGATCTGGTATCCCGTTGGAAAATATGGCCTGTTTTCCACCTGTTAGCTTGGTTTTGTGGAGCTAGATGTCCGGTGATGCCTCTTTGCCTTTCGTGCCACTCCTCCCATTATTTGTTTTCCAAATCACGTTTGTTACCATACCTTCAGTTTCCTTTCCAAACACTGTGGTTTGGGGGGCCTGTGGGGTGGGAGACCTGGTAGCATACTGTGGGGATTTATAGCTGGGTTTGGATGGAAGTGTAAGTGTGGATTGTATTTTTGTGTTGGGTGGTGTTTGAGGCAGTTCTGTGTGTGCTTGTTTTGCTGTTTGTTCTGTTTGATTGACCCTGCGGGTTCCACCCTTGTCTCCTTTCGTGCCCCCTTTTCGTTTTTTTCCCCCTCAGCTGCTGTCATTCTTTTTTGTGTTTGTCTCTGTCTGGGAACACCCTCATTATTTTTCCCGGGTATTTCAACCGGGTTTCTTTTGGAGGCCCTGTTTCCCCACTGTTTCTGCCCTGAAATCAGCTTGGTGGGTCGTTTTCCCCTAAAGTACCCCCAAATTCTCTGAAAAATTTACAATTCGTCAATGTCTGCTTACCTATTTCCTTGTGATGTTTCTCAATCTTTTTTTTTCTGCATGCTGTCTTTCGTGTGTGTCCTTTCCTCTTTTTGTGTGTCTGTTTGCTTCTGACTTTTGTCTCCCCTTTAATTTATATTATCTATTGGGGGTGCAGGGTCGAACTAAAATCCCGCCCCGCCTCTTCACTGGTCGTACTAGGGGTCCACTCCCTCCCTGCTCCCTGAGCTTTATCATACCCCTTCTTTTTAAAACTATGTATGGTACCTGCCTCCTTAAATCACTCTCCGGCTATTCCCCTTCCCGACAACTATATGGGCCAAAAAAATACTTCTTAAATCCCTGTGACTCCTTTAGTCTTTTTTTTTCTTTCCCGTTGTGACTCCCAATTGCTGTGTCCCTCTGAAAAACCTGTCTCTTTTTCCCCCTGTCAATTCCCCTCAGTATTTTTTATATTCGTTTATTTTATCTGTCTGCCTCTGACTGTTGGTCTGCTGCTTTGTTTCTTGACTCTGTATATCTAGTTTGTACTCATCTGGTTATGGGTTTCAGGATATTTACAGCTCCTGGGGCCCCCCTCTTCACAGCCGAACTCTTCCTTCTCCATGAGTTTTTTCATACCCCCCTTAAATAGTAGGATCCTGCCTTACTACATCGCTTCCCAAATATTCCCCCTTCCTGACTACTCTGGATGAAAAAATATTCCCAACATCCCGTGATTAAAACGGTCTTCACTTCCAACTCGGGCTCCTTTTTGCTGGTCCCCTCCTTTGGACATTCTGTCTCTGTCCATCTTTCGATTCCTTCAGTATTTTTTTATGTCGTTTTTATGTCCCCCCCTATCTCTCCTTCCTCCCGTATCGTGGTCGATTTCTTTTAAACCCCTGTTTGTAGGGCATACCCCTTGCTCCGGGATTAGTCTTTTTGCAAACCTTTTTCACTTCTCTAATTTCCCTACGTGCGGCTAGTTTATTTATTCATTAGAGGTTCGCCCGGGACTTCCGGCCCGGGGCTTATGGGTTCCCAAAATGGTGCCGCATCTCCAATTAGGGCCCAAACGTACACGGTTTTTACAGGGTCCTGAAAAGATCCTTTATTGAGATGTCGGAATGTTTTGGCTTGGCCCCCCCCTTTGACTGTACTCCCCCTGCAGTCTTCTTTGCCCTTCCCCAATCTTTTATGACTTTTGCATTTGGTGGGAAATTTAACCCAAGAGCCCGTTTCTGGACCAGGTCTGCAGCCTGTCCAGATTCCTTTGTAGTTTGCCTGGCCCCGTCCCATTGGATTTCTTTCATCAATTTTACATCATCGCAAAAAAGGGGCACTACGGAATCTATTCCTGCCGTCATGATTCACAAATACCAGAAACGCACCATCCTAGGACTGACCCCTGTGGAACCCCCTCGTCACGGCGCCCAATCTGACACTCGCCAATGATGTGTTTGTTCTT
>NC_069403.1:33741824-33845991 GCF_026875155.1 Cherax quadricarinatus | reverse complement strand
TTAAATTTTGGGTTGGGGGTGAAAGAGGGAGGGGGACCCGGGGAAATTGGAGACTTTGATTTCGAGAAATTTTTGGGATTGGGGGTGAAAGTGGGAGGGGGAACCTTAAAAATTTGATCCGAGGAGATGGAGAGCACAAGAAAATGAAATTCAAAAAAAATTCGAAAAAAATCGGAAAAAAATTCGAGGCGCTGGGGCGATCCGGACGACGCTGCAGAAGGCGCAGCAGAAGGCGCGGGCGGGGGTCGCGAAGGGTGCGGGTGGGGGTCGCGAAGGGCGCGGGCGGGCGCGCAGGGTGGGCGCGCGGCGCGACGGGGGGTCGCGAAGGGGGGTCGTGGGCAGGGGTATTGGTTGGGGGGTCAAGGGTGAGGTAGTCTCGAGGGCGAGGTCAAGGTCAAGGTCAAGGTCATTAGCATATAGGTGTGAAAAGGGGGAGACTCCAGCTGCTGGTCCTAACCGGAAGGAGTCGCTCAGTGGAAGGCCTTTTCCGGAAGGAGTCGCTCAGTGGAAGGCCTTTTCCGGAAGGATTCGCTCAGTGGAAAAAATGACTACTTTATATATATATATATATATATATATATATATTATAAAATATAAAAATATATATATAAAATATATTTATATATAAATATATATAATATATATATAATATATATATATATTATATATATAATATAATTTTAAAATATATATATATATATATATTTTTTTATCACACTGGCCGATTCCCACCAAGGCGGGTGGCCCGAAAAAGAAAAACTTTCACCATCATTCATCCATCACTGTCTTGCCAGAAGGGTGCTTTGCACTACAGTTTTTAAACTGCAACATTAACACCCCTATATTATATATATATATATATATATTATATTATATATATATATATATTACAAACAATGATCTCTGGCTGAAGGAGACTCGAAACTACGAACCTTAGGACAAGGTACGCAGTGCTTTACCAATCTACCCACACTGCGGTAAAGCACTGCGTCCCTTTTGTCCAAAGGTTCTTTGGGTTTTCGAATCTCCTTCGCCAGAGATCAGTGTTTGTGTTATTTCGCCTGCTCTCGCGAATTCCTTGCATTGTAAATCTCTAGTAAGGCTGATGCATGCAGGGGACGAGATGAAAAGCTGTAAGCCTTCTCCCTGAAAGCTGGCTGCCTTGGATCAAACGTGTAGCGCAAGCTACACGCCAAAGTATTGTCCAGTGTGGGTAATTGGTAAAGCACTGCGTACCTTGTCCTAAGGTTCGTAGGTTTCCAGTCTCCCTTTAGCCAGCTCTCGCGAATTCCTTTATATTATATATATATATAATATATATAAAATAATATATAATATATATGCAATAAGATCACAGTAAACAGGTGATTTCAGAATATGCAAAAACCACTCTGAAAGAATAAAGAAATTTTCCCAAACGCTTTCGTGACTACTCACATTATCAAAATATTATTTATATTTATATATAATATATAATATATATTATATATATATATATATATATAATATATATATATATATTGTAGTACACTCGGTGGTCAACATCACCGCGTTCAGTATTATCTTCCTTATCGACCTTATTATGACTGTTTCACAATATATCTGTACCTTCCAGGTACTCGTTATATTCACTCATTTCATGGTCCCCAAATTTTGCCTATACTCTTTCTATCGGCCTCGATGACTCAAGATTAAATTCTGCGACACTCGTTAGCTAATGTTTACATTCGGCCTTTTTTTTCTTTCTCCCAAACTATTGTATTGTACACATATTTTTAATTATATTCAGTGACATTTCCAGGTGTGTAGTACATTTTCCTTATCAGAATAATAATTTCTTCTAAATACACTGATTACATTTTACTTAACAGATTACAGTAAATAAGGAAACTGTAGGAAATATAGGTTCTCATATGACTTAACACCTTTTAAAAGTTTAATTCAAGATACACACATACACTTTTGCATTATTATTTTCCTATCAATTTCCACACACAATTCACAGGAAAATTTTCCACAGGACTGTTAACGTGCCCACTTGAACCAAAGACTCACCAGGTTTTTGCCATAGGGCAGTAAACTGTGCCCATTGTAGAAAAGACCATTTTCAGAACTTCGTTTCTCACTAATATATTATCATGATATTGACAGTCTCTGCTTTAGGCTCTGGGACTGACCACCAATCAAGGCTGAGGGACTGATTACCTAAAAAAAAACTTTGTTTTCCATGTACAGGCTATAAAATTACCCATGTGTTGTAAGTGTTTCTTATTCATCAGTATGATGATGAGATCTATGGAGCTTTCGGTTACATGACCGCTCCACTCAGAACATAAATAAACTCGTTGTTAGACGAAAAAAATACTTTTTCCACCCCGTATTCAAACAAGGACATACTATTTATTATTTGATAATAAGATACTTATTCTATAATAATATTTGTATTACCAATTATTCCTATTTAAACACTGTTATAATTCTCTTACAATTTGACCAAATTTTCCCTTTGCTCCCAAACTACAAATAACCAACTAGTGTATGTTTATTCTCTATAAGGGTTACAATGTGGGGTTTACAGGTTTTGGATATTTTTGTGGTTTTTCCCTGTTTTTAAAAAACTAATTTTCAGAGGGGCCACTAGGACACCCCCCCATGGCTACATTTCGAGCAACATAATTAATTTTTAAAATTTAAAAACCTTTTCAGATTAAAGGTATTAAGGGTAAGTGACACATCATAAAATTTTTGAGTTTAGCAATGTAATGCTTTTGTTTTGGGACAATCAAAAAGCTATATTGAAGTATCATAGGAAACTTTTGACTAGTTAGGAAATTTAAATTTTTTTAAGATTTAAATTAGTATTTTTTGGGTTTTTAAATCAGTGGATGAGTGAGTGTAATTGTGAACCACCAGGTGGTTATCATGTAGTTAGTTGTCGGGGTGGATCAGGGAGATAAGATGTTTTCTAACTGTAGTTTTGAAAGTGATGAATGTGTCTGCAGTTCCAGAGTTTTCAGGTAGTGTGTTCCAGATTTTAGGTCCTTTGAAATACAATGATTTTTTGTAAAGGTTTAGTCGAACACGGGGAATGTCATAGAGATGTTTGTGTCTGGTGTTATGCTTTTGGATCCTGTCACAACTATCAAGAAAGCGTTTTAGGTCAAGGTTAATATTGAAATTTAAGGTCCTGTAGACATAGATTGCACAGTAGTAAGTGTGGATGTTCTGAACAGGGAGTAAGTTTAGATCTATGAAGAGTGGGGGGGGGGTGTTACCAGGGATGGGATTTAGTGATTATTCTTACTGCAGCTTTTTGTTGGGTTATTATTGGCTTTAGGTGTGTTGCTGCAGTTGAACCCCAAGCACAGATAGCATAGGTGAGGTATGGATATATAAGTGAATGGTATAGTGTGAGAAGGGCAGTTTGTGGCACGTAGTATCGTATCTTGGAAAGGATCCCCATCGTTTTGGATACTTTTTTTGTCATGTGTTGGATATGGGTGCTGAAATTTAGGTTGTTGTCGAGGTATAGGCCAAGGAATTTGCCCTCATTACGTCTGGCAATTAGAGTGTTGTCGATCTTAATGTTAAGTTGCGCAACACCTGTTCTGCTACCAAACATAATATAGTAGGTTTTGCCAGTGTTAAGTGTAAGTTTATTGGCTGTCATCCAAGTCGATATTTTGAGCAGCTCCTCATTAACAATGGTGTTGAGGGTGGCAAGATTAGGGTGGGAGATGACATAAGTCGTGCCGTCAGCAAAGAGAATGGGTTTCAGGTGTTGGGATATGTTTGGAAGATCATTGATGTAAATGAGGAAGAGCAGGGGTCCAAGGACACTTCTCTGCGGAACTCCAGTATCAAGTGGCCGTATTGATGAGGCTGTGTCTTTAATGGTGACATACTGATACCTGTTAGAAAGGTAGGATTTAAAATATGCAAGCGCATGGCCTCTTATACCATAGTGGTCAAGTTTGTGGAGTAGGATGCCGTGGTCTACTGTGTCAAACGCTTTTCTTACCTGGAGTTTACCTGAAGAGAGTTCCGGGGGTCAACGCCCCCGCGGCCCGGTCTGTGACCAGGCCTCCTGGTGGATCAGAGCCTGATCAACCAGGCTGTTGCTGCTGGCTGCACGCAAACCAACGTACGAGCCACAGCCCGGCTGATCAGGAACTGACTTTAGGTGCTTGTCCAGTGCCAGCTTGAAGACTGCCAGGGGTCTGTTGGTAATCCCCCTTATGTGTGCTGGGAGGCAGTTGAACAGTCTCAGGCCCCTGACACTTATTGTATGGTCTCTTAACGTGCTAGTGACACCCCTGCTTTTCATTGGGGGGATGGTGCATCGTCTGCCAAGTCTTTTGCTTTCGTAGTGAGTGATTTTCGTGTGCAAGTTCGGTACTAGTCCCTCTAGGATTTTCCAGGTGTATATAATCATGTATCTCTCCTCCTGCGTTCCAGGAATACAGGTTTAGGAACCTCAAGCGCTCCCAATAATTGAGGTGTTTTATCTCCGTTATGCGCGCCGTGAAAGTTCTCTGTACATTTTCTAGGTCGGCAATTTCACCTGCCTTGAAAGGTGCTGTTAGTGTGCAGCAATATTCCAGCCTAGATAGAACAAGTGACCTGAAGAGTGTCATCATGGGCTTGGCCTCCCTAGTTTTGAAGGTTCTCATTATCCATCCTGTCATTTTTCTAGCAGATGCGATTGATACAATGTTATGGTCCTTGAAGGTGAGATCCTCCGACATGATCACTCCCAGGTCTTTGACGTTGGTGTTTCGCTCTATTTTGTGGCCAGAATTTGTTTTGTACTCTGATGAAGATTTAATTTCCTCATGTTTACCATATCTGAGTAGCTGAAATTTCTCATCGTTAAACTTCATATTGTTTTCTGCAGCCCACTGAAAGATTTGGTTGATGTCCGCCTGGAGCTTTGCAGTGTCTGCAATGGAAGACACTGTCATGCAGATTCGGGTGTCATCTGCAAAGGAAGACACGGTGCTGTGGCTGACATCCTTGTCTATGTCGGATATGAGGATGAGGAACAAGATGGGAGCGAGTACTGTGCCTTGTGGAACAGAGCTTTTCACCGTAGCTGCCTCGGACTTTACTCTGTTGACGACTACTCTCTGTGTTCTGTTAGTGAGGAAATTATAGATCCATCGACCGACTTTTCCTGTTATTCCTTCAGCACGCATTTTGTGCGCTATTACGCCATGGTCACACTTGTCGAAGGCTTTTGCAAAGTCTGTATATATTACATCTGCATTCTTTTTGTCTTCTAGTGCATTTAGGACCTTGTCGTAGTGATCCAATAGTTGAGACAGACAGGAGCGACCTGTTCTAAACCCATGTTGCCCTGGGTTGTGTAACTGATGGGTTTCTAGATGGGTGGTGATCTTGCTTCTTAGAACCCTTTCAAAGATTTTTATGATATGGGATGTTATGGTCTGTAGTTCTTTGCTGTTGCTTTACTGCCCCTTTTGTGGAGTGGGGCTATGTCTGTTATTTTTAGTAACTGTGGGACGACCCCCGTGTCCATGCTCCCTCTCCATAGGATGGAAAAGGCTCGTGATAGGGGCTTCTTGCAGTTCTTGATGAACACAGAGTTCCATGAGTCTGGCCCTGGGGCAGAGTGCATGGGCATGTCATTTATCGCCTGTTCGAAGTCATTTGGCGTCAGGATAACATCGGATAGGCTTGTGTTAATCAAATTTTGTGGCTCTCTCATAAAAAATTCATTTTGATCTTCGACTCTCAGTCTGGTTAGCGGCTTGCTAAAAACTGAGTCATATTGGGACTTGAGTAGCTCACTCATTTCCTTGCTGTCATCTGTGTAGGACCCATCTTGTTTAAGTAGGGGCCCAATACTGGACGTTGTTCTCGACTTTGATTTGGCATAGGAGAAGAAATACTTTGGGTTTCTTTCGATTTCATTTATGGCTTTTAGTTCTTCCCGCGATTCCTGACTCCTAAAGGATTCTTTTAGCTTAAGTTTGATGCTTGCTATTTCTCTGACCAGTGTCTCCCTACGCATTTCAGATATATTGACCTCTTTCAGCCGCTCTGTTATTCTTTTCCGTCGCCTGTAAAGGGAGCGCCTGTCTCTTTCTATTTTACATCTACTCCTCCTTTTTCTTAGAGGAATAAGCCTTGTGCATACATCGAGTGCCACCGAGTTAATCTGTTCTAGGCATAAGTTGGGGTCTGTGTTGCTTAGTATATCTTCCCAGCTTATATCGGTTAGGACTTGGTTTACTTGGTCCCACTTTATGTTTTTGTTATTGAAGTTGAATTTGGTGAATGCTCCCTCGTGACTAATCTCATTATGTCGGTCTGGGGCTCCGCGCATACATGACTGAACCTCAATTATGTTGTGATCTGAGTATATTGTTTTTGATATGGTGACATTTCTTATCAGATCACCCATTGTTAGTTAAGATGAGGTCTAGTGTATTCTCCAGTCTAGTAGGCTCTATTATTTGCTGGTTTAAATTGAATTTTGTGCAGAGATTTAAAAGCTCGTGTGAGTGTGAGTTTTCATCAGAGCTGCCTCCTGGTGTTATTTCTGCAACAATATTATTTGATATATTCCTCCATTTTAGGTGCCTTAAGTTGAAATCCCCCAGGAGCAAGATGTTGGGTGCAGGAGCTGGAAGATTTTCCATACAGTGGTCAATTTTTAACAGCTGTTCCTGGAATTGCTGGGATGTTGCATCCGGAGGCTTGTAGACTACCACAATGACTAGGTTTTGGTTCTCGACCTTTACTGCTAAAACTTCCACTACATCATTTGAGGCATTTAGCAGTTCTGTGCAAACAAGTGACTCTGCAATGTACAGGCCAATAAAAGGTCAATAAAAATTCCTAGCGGATATTCCTTATTTTCCAATGCTGTGTAAAGCAGGTCTAGCATTTTCATAATTGCATCATTAGTGCTTTTATTTTTCCTAAATCCAAATCTTCAGTGGTTGAGTATGTTTTGTGACGTTATAAATGAATATAGTCTCCTGTGCACGAGTTTCTCGAAGATTTTGGATAGCAATGGTGAGCTTGATATTGGCCTATAGCTGTTTACGTCTGTAGGGTCACCACCTTTATGTATTGGTGTAACCCTTGCTGTCTCGAGTAGTGTCGGGAAAGTGCTAGTTTCTAGTGATAATAGCATGCGAAAGGACATGGGCCGCTCGCTTTTGTGATATTAATTGCTCAAACTTTATGCTATAAGTCAAATCTTACTCTCAGGTTAATTTCATATCATAGTGACTATCTATCCTTTAAAGGTTGTTTACCACTACTTAATTTAGTCCCTTTTTACATTTCTCCTGAAATAATTCTCTATATACCAATACATTGTACCGCCCTTTATTCAGTAACTGCTATACTCATTAGTTTTAATAACAATTAAAGGGTCAGTTTCAGGTGTTTTAATATTTTTCCCTCTTGTCCATATAGTCACATTTATTAAAATAATCCAGGTGCTATTGACTATCTCAGGTGCTACTGTTTTTGTTTTTTTAGTTCATTCTTTGATTATTATATTCACTAGCTCCTTTATTTTAGCTGTAAATATCTACCGTAGTTCATAAGCTCACATTTTTTTAAATAATTAAGGTGCTATTTAGATCCCAAAATGTATAACTGAATTATCTATTCTATAATAATCCATAGTTGTTCTATATTTTTAAAAGTTTTAGAATAATTACATAGTATTATTCCTAAGTCTAGTTGTAGATTCAGTATAACTCTTATATTATTTTACTCAGAAAATCTAGTTTGTAAAATTACTCTCATCTTATGACTACAGACATAGATCCTGATGTAAACTTTTTACAAAATGAATTACATGAATCAACCAGTAACTGTAATTACTACACAGCAGACCAAGCAAAGACATTACTCAGTGCAAACAATAACATAACCATCTTTAACTACAATGTCAGATCCTTGAGCAAACATTATGACGACCTCACAGCATTACTCAATTCCCTTCATTCCAATATATCAATCATCACACTCACAGAAACCTGGCTTAAGCCTGATATTACAGATTTCTATACCATTCCTGGCTACATGTCCATACACAACTGTAGAACAGACCAGCAAGGGGGAGGAACAGCTATATACTACTCAAATCAACTCGAATGTATCAATAAATCTTGCACAAGGGATGAACATGGAGAATATATCATAGCCAAATTTAAATCAAAAGACCTGCAAAAAGCCCCTCACAGTTATAAACATCTACAGAGTACCACAGTCAAACATTTACCACTTTAGTTACAAACTAGGAAACATGATTACTGATGCACACATGAATAAAGACCACCTGCTACTAACAGGTGATTTCAACATAAACATACTATACGACCAGGACCCACAAGTAACCGAATTCACAAACACTATAAGCAACTGCCTGTTGCTACCAGCAATATCTAAACCTACAAGAATCACCGAGACAAATATCTCCTTAATAGACCACATTTGGACAAATGCCATATCCCCTTTAAAATCAGGCATAATCACAGACAACACTACAGACCACTACCCAACCTTTCTCATAACTAATCTGGGCAAATTGCCACAAGACATTATTAAAGCAACCTTCAGAGTACATGACAAGACAGCTGTTAACAACTTTATAGCAGCTATGAATAACATCGATTGGCAAAATGAGCTCGAAACATATACAGACATAAATGAATGTATAAATAATTTTCTAAAAAAGCCCAATGCCTCTACAACAAACATTGCCCCCAAAAACAAAAAGTATATGGGTGGAAGGTAAAGTAGTGTGGAATGAACAGACAAATTTTACATTAAGTTAATAAGTAAGTTTATTCAGGCATACACAAATACAATTGCACAGATTATCATACATAGCAGCATATGCATAGGGAATCTAGGATAACCCAAAAAAGCCAGACAAAGTGACTTATTTCCATTGGGGTCCTTCATATTAAACCCAATTTAATATTATCCATTGCTAAATAATAAAAGTTGTTTCTATATTCTATGTACTCTAGATTATATTCTATAAACTGTAGTTTATATTTGAAACTGGACACATTGTATGTTGATTAATATAATATATTGCTGTGCATGAAGACTTGATAAAACACGGCAGTAATAAGAGTACGAAATAATTATCACAGTAACTTATATAGTTCAGCAGGGAACCACACTATAACTCATAACAATTTCAAAGATTGTTATTATAATCATGGAAGAGCGCTACACCCGTACAGACTAAGATTACCTTCACTGGAGAATTCTGTTCATGATCACATTCTCTGACAGTCTCCCTCATCAAGTTTGTTGACAGAATGAGTCATATGAATCATAAATGCTGTTGTTGCTAGTGTGGCTACCAGGTGATACTTCATAGTCTGTAACACTCTCATATACATGGTCATCGAGAGAAGAGCGTATCTGCACCTTGGTTGCTGATGGCTGCACATCAGTCTTCCTTGGAAGTGTTCTGTATTCAAAATTTCCACATCGTACCGTTGTGCTTAAATTCCCACTACTAATATTTACATCATTGCTCTCTCCAGCACCATCAAATTCAGGTAGAAACCGGACCGCTTTGTACTGTAGAAGCAAACGGTCATTTAATACACAACACCGAGGTGCACAAGGTGATTCTGAGAGGATGGTTCTGATGCCCAGTGATCCAAGATGCAAGACTTGACTCTCAGTGCCTAACCCAGGTGTTGAAGGAGATGCTTCGGGAGATGTAGGTGCAGGTGTGTGCATGATGTTGGAGGCAGAACACTGTAGGTTCTCTTGCTGCCTGTGTGTTTTGATAATGATCTCTTTGATGACGAACTTCAGTCCCAACAACACCATAGCGATGGCTCCGGCGACACCACAGAACATCCACACAACATTGTTGTTACCTTCGTTATTGTCACTGTCGGTATCCTGGAGCGAATCACTGCTGTTAGTCACTGGCGTCTGTGTTCCTTCTCCTGCAATGGATATTATTATAGTTTTTATAAGATTATCATGTAATAAAAAGGATCAAGAAATTGCCAAGAATTTTCTTTCAGATTCCTTTCTAAAACAGAGGACAAATAAATCTATGAACCTTATTTCACAAGATTTATATATGAGGCATTTGAAGTTAAATATTATTAATAAATACAATATACAAAAGACTACCCATTAAAAAGCAATTTATTATTATATGAAATAATTAAAGAAAATTTCTCTTGTGAAATATAGTGGAAAATAGTTTTTAGCAGTAGACACTTTGGGAATACTTTCAGCAGCAACTGGAAAGTTCATTTAGACGACGTTTCCTTTTCGCAGCAGACTTTTTCAAGTCTGCTGCGAAGTAGTGCATTTAAATTTTTAGGTAGGAGAGAGCATTAAAAGGTGGTACAAAAAACAGTGGGTTAGTATTTGAGAAACACCCCGGTACGTCTACTGGTCACGTTAGGAAGATCTTGAGACTCGCTGGCATGTTAATGAATAAAACATATTTGCAATATTTGGTTATCTTCATTGTGGAAACATTTCGCCTGCACAACGGTCTTCTTACGAGGCGCCTCAGTTTCCCTGTCTCCTAATACCATTATTATTTTCCCCTATAATCTACCTTGTTCCTAATTACTATCGCATTTGGTTTGTCTACAACACAATCGTCCTCAAAGATTTGTTAAATTATACCATGAATTAAGGAAAGATCCTGGACTTCACCTTATGAAATCAGACAAAACAAATGAGATAGTAATCATGGACAAGGTAGATTACAGGGAAAAAATAATATATTATTAGAAGACAGGGAAATTGAAGTGCCCCTTAAGTCGAATGCTGAAAAATGGTACTGACTTATATGATTACAATATGGTTAGTTTTGATGTCACATCGTAATTCACAAACGTCCCAGTTGATGATTTACTAAGTTTCCCATCAGAAGACTTCTGTAATTATGATGACCAATGTTCGTATCAACAGTTATTGATTTATTAAACGTTGTGTTGTTGATGTAAAGTGTGTTTAATGGAGAGTTTTACATTAAAAAATTGGTATGGCAACGGGAAATCTTCTCTCACCAGTCCTCAGCAAACCAGACTGCTTAACAGAATTTTTCCTGATAAAGCTAAATGGTACAGATATGTGGGTGGCGTTCTATGTTTAATGCCTAAGAATATAGATATAAATCAATTCCTACTAAAATAAGCTATCCTAGCTCCATCCATAAAATTTGCTGCTTGAACAAAGTAACTCACTGTCATTTTTAGATACTTTAATTATTAAAAGAAACCAATAATTTAAATTCAAAATATACAAAAAATCAACAAATAACTGCTGTTATGTACACTATTATTCATCACTTTTGGACAGAGTTAAACGTTCTGTGTTCTCCTCCATGTTCTTGAGAACTCTGCGCATTTGCAGCTCAGATTTAGATTTTGCCACCGAAGTGGCAAGTTTATTGTGGACCCCATATCCATCCTGTTGACGGTAGGGCAAGAGCATATGGATACACAAAAGGCCTAGGAACTAGGCCCCAAAGGGTTAACAGGAATACGTATGGATTTATATCTACATATCTATAGTTCAATTATCTGTTACAGGCAAATTTAGGAAATTTGCTTTGTATATCTGGTATCTTATTTTCATTAATAAGATATCTTGACATGTCACGTGGGTTATTATATTGTCTATCTCCGTCTTCCTCAATAAGTGGACAATTAAGCACATAGTGTTCAAGACAGTGACCATATGCCTGATCACATAATTTACATTTAGTTTGATCATCTGTGTGTCTCCCAAACTGCCAGAAGTACTTATAACCAAGCCTAAGTCTGGCCACTACAACATCAGTCAGTCTGTTCACATTGCAAGTTGCTCCATAAACATACTTATCTATAACAATCATTTTCATTATTTACTTCTCCCCTAATATTATTCCTAATGCTAGACACAGATATACCAAAGTTATATTCTACACTCTCCGTCTAGGTACTCTTCTTAGCTAACATATCAACTTTATCATGAAGGAGTAATCCAGTGTGTGATGGGATCCATAGCAATTGTACAATAGCAATTGTACATTAATTCCTTTGTCCCTGATTTTTGAGTATCTATACCTGGCTTCTCCAATGAGCATGTTGTTGGAGTCATTATATGAGTTAAGAGCCTTCAGTGATGACATAGAATCAGCAATGATGATAGAGTCTAGCTCAGTGTCATAGGTTAGCTTTAGCGCCATTAGGATAGCAAACAGTTCAGTTTGCAATGTAGACGCCCAGTTGTTAATTCTTATGCCTAGTTCAACAAGTCTATTATCGTTCTTAACTAGGGAAGTGGCAGCAAGAGCAGATGCAGCCCTGCCAGAAGACTCCTGTTTAGATTCATCAGTGTATATTACTTGTGATAACTTATTACTACCAGCTAGGCGAGAAATTTCTTCTTGAGCAGTTGCTTTAACAAGTGATTTAAGGAAGGGATTAATAGCAATGAGCTTCTTGGGAGGGACTTGCAGGTATGTGATATTAAATGAACACATCTTTCATGGAGGGGTGAAATGCTCTTGTTGTCTACAGTGATACAGTTCATACAGGTTATAAAACTTAATGCAATTGCACGTTTTCACAATCCATTTAGATCTGTGTGTATTTACTTCTAGACACTTGGTAAGGTTCATTATGACAGTGTCTGGTTCATTGTGACAGTGTCTGGTTCATTTCTTAACATTATAATACCGAGTACAGTGTTAATCTCAACAATCCTATCATTGATACTAGAAATACCTAGCTTCTTCCTCATATTAAGAACCTTTGTAGATTTGGGACAACCGAGAATAATTCTGAGAGCTTCATTTTGCATTAACTCCAAATGTCGGAGGGAACTTTTTCTAGCTAATATCAATATGGGAGCAGCATAATCAATTAAGGACCTAACATAGGCTATGTACATCATTCTCACGATTCTCACATTAGCACCATAGTTGGGGTTGTAACCAGCAACAGTTTTGAGAGCATTTAGCCTATCTTTGCATTTCTTATTTAGTTGTGGTATAGTGGATTTGTTAAAGGGTACATCTACACCAAGATATCTGTAAGTTTTAACGTAGCTGATGTTTTCACCCTGCAAATAGATGGGTGGGGGATGTCGTTTGCTTGTTAATATCTTTGTTTTAGAGGAAGATATTATGAGACCTAGTTGATTACAAATTGCTTGAACTTCATTAAGTATTGTATTCATCTTCTTATGCCCTGTTGTGTGGATCATGATGTCATCAGCATAGCTTATAGCTATATGTTTAGGTGAGGCAGGTAGAACATTTAGGAGAGCATTAATCAGAATATTAAATAGCATGGAACTGAGAACTCCTCCCTGTGGTGTACCTAGGGACACTTCTCTAGACTCACTTTTAAAGTCTTGGTAGAGGACAGAGGATACTCTATTTGATTTTCAGCTCAGAGTTCATAGATGAGGAAATACTGAAGAGTTATGAAATAGCATTTGATGTAAAATATCCAATTTTCATTGGCTTTTTTTTTTTAAATTACAATACATTTTATAATCCTAGAATGGATAAGGAACTATATTCAACCAAGAATATGATGGTTCTGCCATGTCCTGAAAACTTTCTTGATATACCTTCTCTATTTAAGAACTGCAAAATTCTAGTTGCATTTAAAAATCTTGATATAGTAATACAAAACAATATAAATAAATATATATATATAATATATATATATATATATATATATATATATATATATATATATATATATATATATATATATATTATATAATATATATATATATATATATATATATATGCGTGTCGTATGAGGCGACTAAAATGCCGGGAGCAATGGGCTAGTAACCCCTTCTCCTGTATACATTACTAAAAAAGAGAAGAAGAAAAACTTTATAAAACTGGGATGCTTAAATGTGCGTGGATGTAGTGGGGATGACAAGAAACAAATGATTGCTGATGTTATGAATGAAAAGAAGTTGGATGTCCTGGCTCTAAGCGAAACAAAGCTGAAGGGGGTAGGAGAGTTTCAGTGGGGGAAATAAATGGGATTAAATCTGGAGTATCTGAGAGAGTTAGAGCAAAGGAAGGTGTAGCAGTAATGTTAAATGATCAGTTATGGAAGGAGAAAAGAGAATATGAATGTGTAAATTCAAGAATTATGTGGATTAAAGTAAAGGTTGGATGCGAGAAGTGGGTCATAATAAGCGTGAATGCACCTGGAGAAGAGAGGAATGCAGAGGAGAGAGAGAATTTTGGAGATGTTAAGTGAATGTATAGGACCTTTGAACCAAGTGAGAGAGTAATTGTGGTAGGGGACCTGAATGCTAAAGTAGGAGAAACTTTTAGAGAGGGTGTGGTAGGTAATTTGGGGTGCCAGGTGTAAATGTAATGGGAGCCCTTTGATTGAACTTTGTATAGAAAGGGGTTTAGTTATAGTAATACATATTTTAAGAAAAAGAGGATAAATAAGTATACACGATATGATGTAGGGCGAAATGGCAGTAGTTTGTTGGATTATGTATTGGTAGATAAAAGACTGTTGAGTAGACTTCAGGATGTACATGTTATATAGAGGGGCCACAGATATATCAGATCACTTTCTAGTTGTAGCTACACTGAGAGTAAAAGGTAGATGGGATACAAGGAGAATAGAAGCATCAGGGAAGAGAGAGGTGAAGGTTTATAAACTAAAAGAGGAGGCAGTTAGGGTAAGATATAAACAGCTATTGGGGGATAGATGGGCTAATGAAGCATAGGCAATGGGTCGAAGAGGTATGGGGTAGGTTTAAAAATGTAGTGTTAGAGTGTTCAGCAGAAGTTTGTGGTTACAGGAAAGTGGGTGCAGGAGGGAAGAGGAGCGATTGGTGGAATGATGATGTAAAGAGAGTAGTAAGGGAGAAAAAGTTAGCATATGAGAAGTTTTTACAAAGTAGAAGTGATGCAAGGAGGGAAGAGTATATGGAGAAAAAGAGAGAGGTTAAGAGAGTGGTGAAGCAATGTAAAAAGAGAGCAAATGAGAGAGTGGGTGAGATGTTATCAACAAATTTTGTTGAAAATAAGAAAAAGTTTTGGAGTGAGATTAACAAGTTAAGAAAGCCTAGAGAACAAATGGATTTGTCAGTTAAAAATAGGAGAGGAGAGTTATTAAATGGAGAGTTAGAGGTATTGGGAAGATGGAGGGAATATTTTGAGGAATTGTTAAATGTTGATGAAGATAGGGAAGCTGTGATTTCGTGTATAGGGCAAGGAGGAATAACATCTTGTAGGAGTGAGGAAGAGCCAGTTGTGAGTGTGGGGGAAGTTCGTGAGGTAGTAGGTAAAATGAAAGGGGTAAGGCAGCCGGGATTGATGGGATAAAGATAGAAATGTTAAAAGCAGGTGGGGATATAGTTTTGGAGTGGTTGGTGCAATTATTTAATAAATGTATGGAAGAGGGTAAGGTACCTAGGGATTGGCAGAGAGCATGCATAGTTCCTTTGTATAAAGGCAAAGGGGATAAAAGAGAGTGCAAAAATTATAGGGGGATAAGTCTGTTGAGTGTACCTGGTAAAGTGTATGGTAGAGTTATAATTGAAAGAATTAAGAGTAAGACGGAGAATAGGATAGCAGATGAACAAGGAGGCTTTAGGAAAGGTAGGGGGTGTGTGGACCAGGTGTTTACAGTGAAACATATAAGTGAACAGTATTTAGATAAGGCTAAAGAGGTCTTTGTGGCATTTATGGATTTGGAAAAGGCGTATGACAGGGTGGATAGGGGGGCAATGTGGCAGATGTTGCAAGTGTATGGTGTAGGAGGTAGGTTACTGAAAGCAGTGAAGAGTTTTTACGAGGATAGTGAGGCTCAAGTTAGAGTATGTAGGAAAGAGGGAAATTTTTTCCCAGTAAAAGTAGGCCTTAGACAAGGATGTGTGATGTCACCGTGGTTGTTTAATATATTTATAGATGGGGTTGTAAGAGAAGTAAATGCGAGGGTCTTGGCAAGAGGCGTGGAGTTAAAAGATAAAGAATCACACACAAAGTGGGAGTTGTCACAGCTGCTCTTTGCTGATGACACTGTGCTCTTGGGAGATTCTGAAGAGAAGCTGCAGAGATTGGTGGATGAATTTGGTAGGGTGTGCAAAAGAAGAAAATTAAAGGTGAATACAGGAAAGAGTAAGGTTATGAGGATAACAAAAAGATTAGATGATGAAAGATTGAATATCAGATTGGAGGGAGAGAGTATGGAGGAGGTGAACGTATTCAGATATTTGGGAGTGGACGTGTCAGCGGATGGGTCTATGAAAGATGAGGTGAATCATAGAATTGATGAGGGAAAAAGAGTGAGTGGTGCACTTAGGAGTCTGTGGAGACAAAGAACTTTGTCCTTGGAGGCAAAGAGGGGAATGTATGAGAGTATAGTTTTACCAACGCTCTTATATGGGTGTGAAACGTGGGTGATGAATGTTGCAGCGAGGAGAAGGCTGGAGGCAGTGGAGATGTCATGTCTGAGGGCAATGTGTGGTGTGAATATAATGCAGAGAATTCGTAGTTTGGAAGTTAGGAGGAGGTGCGGGATTACCAAAACTGTTGTCCAGAGGGCTGAGGAAGGGTTGTTGAGGTGGTTCGGACATGTAGAGAGAATGGAGCGAAACAGAATGACTTCAAGAGTGTATCAGTCTGTAGTGGAAGGAAGGCGGGGTAGGGGTCGGCCTAGGAAGGGTTGGAGGGAGGGGGTAAAGGAGGTTTTGTGTGCGAGGGGCTTGGACTTCCAGCAGGCATGCGTGAGCGTGTTTGATAGGAGTGAATGGAGACAAATGGTTTTTAATACTTGACGTGCTGTTGGAGTGTGAGCAAAGTAACATTTATGAAGGGATTCAGGGAAACCGGCAGGCCAGACTTGAGTCCTGGAGATGGGAAGTACAGTGCCTGCACTCTGAAGGAGGGTGTTAATGTTGCAGTTTAAAAACTGTAGTGTAAAGCACCCTTCTGGCAAGACAGTGATGGAGTGAATGATGGTGAAAGTTTTTCTTTTTCGGGCCACCCTGCCTTGGTGGGAATCGGCCAGTGTGATAATAAAATAAAATAAATATATATATATATATATAATATATATATATATATATATATATATATATATATATATATATATATATATATATATATATATATATATATATATATATATATATATATATATATATATTCTTCACTACCAACAAGAACACCATGTTCGCCAAAGACTCTGCAATGGAACTGTCAAATACACCTGCGTTGACCCAGATAACTTCATACCATGACAAGTCCAGGATTTTGTAAAACAATTCATCGAAGAATTCGACAACTATGCACAACTCACGTCCTTACCGAAAGTAGTGTTTAAAAAGTTAAAGAATGGATCGGTCCAAATATGACAGTAAAATAAACTCCACGTGAACTCCTGCGCCTTTCTTCGCTCCCCATCTCCATCAAGCTTTCCGCTGCTAAATTAAGCCCTGGCTCTGGGGAGAATTCTTATTCATATATATATTGTTACGTTGTATCGTAATATTTCTTTGCTTTTATCATCCAGATAATATTACCTCGCTACCTGCTTCGGTAATAGCTAAACAGAAGCCGCTGGATCGTCATAGTATTATCAGTCATCCTTCATCATTTGTGTATGTATGTACGGTTAAGTATAACAAGCTCGACTTTGTCCAAGAGTTGGGTTGTTTATGGCGTCATGATTTGGCGCCTTCTGTTTACCTGCCATTCACGAGGGTTGTTCCCGGCAGTCTCTCTCGGGCAAGCTCTGAGAACAGTCCTACTTAGCTTTGGCTCTTCCTCGTCTACCCTGTGAATGGGGAAACGGACCAACTCATCTATTCGAGGATTATTTTACAGTGTTCGCATACACCTCCCTAATGCAAGGACGAGCTTGGGAAATTGGTGTTTTCTCAGTTATTGGAAAAGTGGTACCTCTATCTGAGCTGTAAGGAAGTATATATAGTAATTTAAATAGTATGTACAAAGATTATTAAATTGGTATATTTTAAGCATTGAAATTGCTTAGTATTTAATGGGCCCAATTCATAAGAATTTGAATATACCATTATTGTATACTCTGAATGAAGATAAACATGTTCATTAAAGTTAACATAGTATAGACGGCTTTGTCTTGAGTTACCCCTTTTGATTAAGATTGATATAAACGAAACGTCAAGGAATTTGTTTCAATAACTGTATTAGAATAAAAGGAGACCCCCCCCTTTTTCTCCTTGAGAAGAAAACGTAACCCGGGGTAATTCTGAACCTTTTTAAAAAAGATCTATTCGTAATATATATATAATATATATATATATATATATATATAATATATATATATATATATATATATATATATATATATATAAATATTATTTATTATTATTATCACACTGGCCGATTCCCACCAAGGCAGGGTGGCCCGAAAAAGAAAAACTTTCACCATCATTCACTCCATCACTGTCTTGCCAGAAGGGTGCTTTACACTACAGTTTTTAAATTGCAACATTAACACCCCTCCTTCAGAGTGCAGGCACTGTATTTCCCATCTCCAGGACTCAAGTCCGGCCTGCCGGTTTCCCTGAATCCATTCATAAATGTTACTTTGCTCACACTCCAACAGCACGTCAAGTATTAAAAACCATTTGTCTCCATTCACTCCTATCAAACACGCTCACGCATGCCTGCTGGAAGTCCAAGCCCCTCGCACACAAAACCTCCTTTACCCCCTCCCTCCAACCTTTCCTAGGCCGACCCCTACCCCGCCTTCCTTCCACTACAGACTGATACACTCTTGAAGTCATTCTGTTTCGCTCCATTCTCTCTACATGTCCGAACCACCTCAACAACCCTTCCTCAGCCCTCTGGACAACAGTTTTTGGTAATCCCGCACCTCCTCCTAACTTCCAAATTACGAATTCTCTGCATTATATTCACACCACACATTGCCCTCAGACATGACATCTCCACTGCCTCCAGCCTTCTCCTCGCTGCAACATTCATCACCCATGCTTCCACACCCATATAAGAGCGTTGGTAAAACTATACTCTCATACATTCCCCTCTTTGCCTCCAAGGACAAAGTTCTTTGTCTCCACAAACTCCTAAGTGCACCACTCACTCTTTTTCCCTCATCAATTCTATGATTCACCTCATCTTTCATAGACCCATCTGCTGACACGTCCACTCCCAAATATCTGAATACGTTCACCTCCTCCATACTCTCTCCCTCCAATCTGATATTCAATCTTTCATCACCTAATCTTTTTGTTATCCTCATAACCTTACTCTTTCCTGTATTCACCTTTAATTTTCTTCTTTTGCACACCCTACCAAATTCATCCACCAATCTCTGCAACTTCTCTTCAGAATCTCCCAAGAGCACAGTGTCATCAGCAAAGAGCAGCTGTGACAACTCCCACTTTGTGTGTGATTCTTTATCT
The DNA here is from genome assembly GCF_026875155.1 of Cherax quadricarinatus. Classification (NCBI taxonomy): domain Eukaryota; kingdom Metazoa; phylum Arthropoda; class Malacostraca; order Decapoda; family Parastacidae; genus Cherax; species Cherax quadricarinatus. Next base: position 33,826,539 of record NC_069403.1, on the reverse strand, counting down.
TTTAACTCCACGCCTCTTGCCAAGACCCTCGCATTTACTTCTCTTACAACCCCATCTATAAATATATTAAACAACCACGGTGACATCACACATCCTTGTCTAAGGCCTACTTTTACTGGGAAAAAATTTCCCTCTTTCCTACATACTCTAACTTGAGCCTCACTATCCTCGTAAAAACTCTTTACTGCTTTCAGTAACCTACCTCCTACACCATACACTCGCAACATCTGCCACATTGTCCCCCTATCCACCCTGTCATACGCCTTTTCCAAATCCATAAATGCCACAAAGACCTCTTTAGCCTTATCTAAATACTGTTCACTTATATGTTTCACTGTAAACACCTGGTCCACACACCCCCTACCTTTCCTAAAGCCTCCTTGTTCATCTGCTATCCTATTTTCCGTCTTACTCTTAATTCTTTCAATTATAACTCTACCATACACTTTACCAGGTATACTCAACAGACTTATCCCCCTATAATTTTTGCACTCTCTTTTACCCCCTTTGCCTTTATACAAAGGAACTATGCATGCTCTCTGCCAATCCCTAGGTACCTTACCCTCTTCCATACATTTATTAAATAATTGCACCAACCACTCCAAAACTATATCCCCACCTGCTTTTAACATTTCTATCTTTATCCCATCAATCCCAGCTGCCTTACCCCCTTTCATTTTACCTACTGCCTCACGAACTTCCCCCACACTCACAACTGGCTCTTCCTCACTCCTACAAGATGTTATTCCTCCTTGCCCTATACACGAAATCACAGCTTCCCTATCTTCATCAACATTTAACAATTCCTCAAAATATTCCCTCCATCTTCCCAATACCTCTAACTCTCCATTTAATAACTCTCCTCTCCTATTTTTAACTGACAAATCCATTTGTTCTCTAGGCTTTCTTAACTTGTTAATCTCACTCCAAAACTTTTTCTTATTTTCAACAAAATTTGTGATAACATCTCACCCACTCTCTCATTTGCTCTCTTTTTACATTGCTTCACCACTCTCTTAACCTCTCTCTTTTTCTCCATATACTCTTCCCTCCTTGCATCACTTCTACTTTGTAAAAACTTCTCATATGCTAACTTTTTCTCCCTTACTACTCTCTTTAACATCATCATTCCACCAATCGCTCCTCTTCCCTCCTGCACCCACTTTCCTGTAACCACAAAACTTCTGCTGAACACTCTAACACTACATTTTTAAACCTACCCCATACCTCTTCGACCCCATTGCCTATGCTCTCATTAGCCCATCTATCCTCCAATAGCTGTTTATATCTTACCCTAACTGCCTCCTCTTTTAGTTTATAAACCTTCACCTCTCTCTTCCCTGATGCTTCTATTCTCCTTGTATCCCATCTACCTTTTACTCTCAGTGTAGCTACAACTAGAAAGTGATCTGATATATCTGTGGCCCCTCTATAAACATGTACATCCTGAAGTCTACTCAACAGTCTTTTATCTACCAATACATAATCCAACAAACTACTGTCATTTCGCCCTATATCATATCTTGTATACTTATTTATCCTCTTTTTCTTAAAATATGTATTACCTATAACTAAACCCCTTTCTATACAAAGTTCAATCAAAGGGCTCCCATTATCATTTACACCTGGCACCCCAAACTTACCTACCACACCCTCTCTAAAAGTTTCTCCTACTTTAGCATTCAGGTCCCCCTACCACAATTACTCTCTCACTTGGTTCAAAGGCTCCTATACATTCACTTAACATCTCCCAAAATCTCTCTCTCTCCTCTGCATTCCTCTCTTCTCCAGGTGCATACACGCTTATTATGACCCACTTCTCGCATCCAACCTTTACTTTAATCCACATAATTCTTGAATTTACACATTCATATTCTCTTTTCTCCTTCCATAACTGATCATTTAACATTACTGCTACCCCTTCCTTTGCTCTAACTCTCTCAGATACTCCAGATTTAATCCCATTTATTTCCCCCCACTGAAACTCTCCTACCCCCTTCAGCTTTGTTTCGCTTAGGGCCAGGACATCCAACTTCTTTTCATTCATAACATCAGCAATCATCTGTTTCTTGTCATCCGCACTACATCCACGCACATTTAAGCATCCCAGTTTTATAAAGTTTTTTTTCTTCTCTTTTTTAGTAAATGTCTACAGGAGAAGGGGTTACTAGCCCATTGCTCCCGGCATTTTAGTCGCCTCATACGACACGCATGGCTTACGGAGGAAAGATTCTTTTCCACTTCCCCATGGACAATAGAAGAAATAAAGAAGAACAAGAGCTAGAAAAAGGAGAAAAACCTAGATGTATGTATATATATATATGCATGTGCGTGTCTGTGAAGTGTGACCAAAGTGTAAGTAGGAGTAGCAAGATATCCCTGTTATCTAGCGTGTTTATGAGACAGAAAAAGAAACCAGTAATCCTACCATCATGCAAAACAGTTACAGGTTTTTGTTTCACAGTCATCTGGCAGGATGGTAGTACTTCCCTGGGTGGTTGCTGTCTACCAACCTACTACCTATATATATATATATATATATATATATATATATATATATATATATATATATATATATATATATTATATATATATATATATATATATAACTCATTGCCTTTTCTAGATGTTTTAATTATTAAGGGTAAATAATGAATTCAAATTTAAAATTTACAGAAAACCTACAAATAACTGTTCCTATGTCCACTATTATTCCTCGCATCAAGATAGAGTCAAACTGTCTGTTTTCTCATCAATGTTTTTGAGAGCTTTACGAATTTGTAGTCCAGAGTTCATAGATGAGGAAATATCCAAAATTTATGAAATTGGTAATGATTTAAAATACCCAAGAAATGTAATTGATAAATCTTTTAAAGTTGTTAGAAATACTTTTTACAATCCAAAAAGGGACAACCAGCCTTATTCAACTAAAAATATGTTGGTTCTCCCTTACCATGAAAACTTGGTTGATATGCCTTCTCTTCTTAAGACTTTTAATATTAAAGTTGTATTCAAAAATCTTGATACAGTAAAAAAAACTTTTGATAAAGAATTCCCTCCAAAATGCTGATGGATGTGTCTATAAGATTCCTTGTAAAATTTGCGATAAAGTTTATTACGGTCAAACTGGTAAAAATCTCGAACTAAGATTAAAACAACATAAATATAGCATTAGAACTGGACAAGATTCCAATGCTCTATTTATTCATGTAAGAGATTTTAACCATCCAATTGATTTTCAAAAAGTTGAGAAAGTAGTATCAAGCAAGTCCATGGTCGACAGGAATATAATTGAATCTTGTTTCATAAAAAGCAGTTTTGACAATAATATGAATATTTCCTTTGGTTTATATAAATTAGATCCATTTATAATTAATAGAATTTGGGAAGAATTTAATAATACACTGGACAAATAATTTTTAAATTTTCTTGGGTAGAATAGTTTGTGGGTGAGTTGTGCAAAGGACCTGTCCAGTTGGGTCGGCGCGCGTCAGGTGTTTAACCATTGTGGGATCTGATAGTGAGGTGCTGGCCAGACCCTTTATATAGCTTCCTTGGATGCTTTACTTTCATAGTTCCTTGATAATGTGAGTAGTCACGAAAGCGCTTGGAATTTCTCTGTTCTTTCAGAGTGGTTGTTTTGCATATATATGTGTGTGTGTGTGATAGTCGACTTTAATTTCCTTTTCAGAGGTGTGAGAGTCTTACTCTTAATTAGTGGTTAAACGAAAAGCCTAAAGCCTACCGTGAAAGCAAAATGTATCAAAAACAATGATCACTGGTGATGTAGATTTGCCTCTGTCAAGACATAATTAGTGTGCTATCCGTTCTTAGCTACCTGAGATTGTGATGTTGGTTTCCCTCGACTATGAGCACCTACATCTTCAACATAAGGCAGAGTTAAGGGAATCAAGAAGAGAAATTCAACGACTGGATGCTAGTTGGAACCGAAGAAATGAAGCTGAAGAAGGTCCAGGAGACTGTTGTGTGAAGACCAGCAACTCTTTTTCCTTGTTATCAGACGAATGTGAATCGACCATCCAAGATTTTCCAACGAAGCCAATTCTAACAAGGACCATTGTTAACAACACAGCAAAGCCAGCCAGTGAAGACATGCCAGCAAAGACCATCTCTACAAAGACCATCGAGAACGTCATGATGAACACTGTCACTGAAGGTAAGAGCATTGCTATAGTTGGGGACAATCAGGTTAAGTATATGTATAAGGCGTTTTGTCTTAGAGATAGGAAGAGGAGGGTGTGTTTTCCTGGGGCTGGGATGGAGGATATTGTTAGCCATCTGGATAACATCATAAGAGGTAATGGGAGCAATCATATTATGTCTCAGCTGGAGGCAACGATGTTGACAGGCATAAGAGTGTGGACCTGATTAGCAGGTACATGTCAGCAATAGACATAATTAGGAAGATGGGAGGGCGCTCTGTAATATGTGGCATTTTGCCATGGAGAGTAGTTGGAAATGAATGGTTGTCAAGGGTAATTGGTGTTAACTGCTGGCTAGAAAAACACTGTCAAGAAAATGCAGCACCATTTATAGACAGCTGGGACCTCTTCTATGGCAGAAATGACATGTATGCCAGGGAAGGGGTCCACTTATCTAGGTCTGGGGTGAGGGCACTGGCCAATGCAGTGAAGGGAGCTGTTAGGACTTTAAACTAGAAATAGTGGCATGGGTTTTTGTGGGAAAACAATGAACTATGATACAATAGAAATGAGCAGGAAGAACTCTCAGTGTAGCTATAGTTTTAGCTTCCCAGAAACCAGCTGTAGGCAGAATAAGGTAGAGTTATTCATGAATATTGGAAAGCCAGTGGGACTAGGTGATAAGGACAGTAATATAGTGACAGAGCAGGACTGAGCAGGGAGGGGAAAAAAAGAAGGGGGGTTCTAGAAATGTATTATACAAATAGTCGTAGCGCTACAAACAAGATGGACGATTTGAGATTAATTGCAAGTGTGATTAACATTGATTTATTTGCCACAATTGAGATGTGGTTTGATATGAAGAACCGGGACATGCCTGCTGAATGTCACATTCAGAATTTCTAGTTATTCCACGTTGATAGAAGACACGGGAAGGGGATTGGGATGACTATATATGTGCTACATACATGTGGGTACTAAAACTGAAAGAACACACAGAGTCTGTGTAGAATTTTCGTTAGGGTATGAAAATTAATTTTAGGTGTGATTTACCGTCCCCCAAACTTGGATAGGAACCTAGGGAGACTCTGGAAGGAAACTGTTAGGGCCTTAAGGCAAGATAACGTAGTAATTTTGGAAGACTAATTTTAGTCAAATAGATTTGAATTCATTGACTGGGAATCTTGAGTCAAACGACTTCCTGGAGGTAGTTCAAGACTGTTTTTTGGAGCAGTTTGTGACAGAACCAACGAGGGGAAATAACCTCCTTGATCTAGTTTTGGCTAACAAGAATACCTTTATTCTTAATCTAGAGATAACAGAGGAACTTGGCGCAAGTAACCACAAATCAATTGCCTTTATTATCGATTAGAAGTATGAAAGTAGGGAAAATTCAGTAACAGACCTAGATTTTCGCTTAGCAGATTACAATGGGCTTAGAGAATACCTTTCATCTTTGGATTGCGGTATCGAAGAGAACTATCAATATGAGTTTTCTCAGCACTATATACACCGCCCAAAGAACATTTATTCCGTTTAGATAAATGAAATCGAATAAAAATGCCTGAAATGGATGAACAATAGGCTTAAATATCTTTTAGGGCAGAAGCAAGAGTTTATAGATGTACCAAAATAGGTAAGGACCATCTCGTAGACCAATATACACACTAAACAGGGAACTTAAAAAAAGGATAAGAAAAGCAAAACGGGACTATGAAATTAAAATGGCGAATGAATAAAAAGCGAACCCGAAAGTTTTTTTCCAGGTATATAGAACAAAAGTTAGAGAAAATATAGATCCCTTAAAAATAACTCTGGGCAACTTACTGACAAGGAGAATGAGATGTGCACGACGTTTAGTACTTTATTTCCTCTCGGTTTTCACACAGGAAGACACTAACAATATCCCAGTAATTAATTTTTATAGTGGGTCTGAAGAAAAAAATTGTATAATATCACAGTCACTAGAGATATGGTAATCAGATTGACCGATTGAAGCAAAATATATCCCCGGGCCTTGATGAACTTTTTTTCAAGGTTCTTAAGGAGTGCAAAATGGAACTTTGTGAACCATTAGCTCACATTTTTAATATATCTCTTCAAACAGGCGTAGTGTCTGATATATGGAAGATGGCTAAGGTAATTTCTATTTTTAAAGTAGGGGAAAAGTTGCTACCGTCAAATTACCGGCCAATAAGCCTGACCTCAACTGTAGGCAAATTACTAGAGTCAATTATGACTGATATTATAAGAAGCCATCTTGATAAGCATAATTTGATCTATGATACTCGGCATGGATTCACGAGGGGCCGTTCCTGCCTAACAAATTTACTAACTTCAGTAAAGTTTTTGAGGATGTTGATCTCGATAAAAAATTCAATATTATTTATTTGGATTTTAGTAAAGCGTTTGATAGAGTACCACATAAAAGACTGTTAAAGAAAGTGGCAGCTCATGGCATTGGGGAAAAAGTACAGTCATGGATCGAGGCGTGACTGACCAACAGGAAGCAGAAAGTGTGCATATATGGGGTAAAATCTGAATGGGGATCTATAACAAGTGGAGTTCCACAGGGAACAGTTTTATGCCCAATGTTGTTTATAATATACATTAATGGCGTTGACGAGGGAATAAATTCGCTGATAACATGAAGATAGGTAGGATAAGTGATTCAGAGAAAGATGTCACTGAACTTCAGGAGGATTTAAACAAACTCATGTCGTGGTCAGAGAAGATACAATTAGGTATCTTTCTGAATAAAGATACCTAACTGTTGCACATGTGTCTTACTTATCAATCTGTCGGTATTGTATACTATTTTGATATTCACTCTGCCAGACACTGCGACAATGGTATCCTGGTGCAGAAAACACCTTCGACAACTCTTTCAAGTGAGAAGGGATGGATTTAAGTGGTGATCTGTACTTAGCTTTGTCAAGACGTGACTAATTTGCTCTCTGTTCTTAGCTGCCTGAGATCGTGATAATGGCTTCCCTCGACTATAAGCAGCTATATCTCCAGCTTAAGGCAGAATTAACAAAAGCAAGAAGAGAAATTCAATGACTGAAGGGTATGTGAAAGGATTATCCCCGAAACAGTGTCGCTGATGATCGGACTAATGAATGGATGCTAGTCGGAACTGAAGGGACGAAGCTGAAGATGAAGGCCCAGGAGACCGCTGTGAAAACCATTAATCTTTTTCCTTCTTAACAGACGAATGTGAATCGACCATCCATGATATTCCAATGAAGACAGTTCCAACAAGGACAATTGTTAACGATACAATGAAGCCAGCCAGTGAAGACATCCCAGCGAAGACCTTCTCTACTAGGACTGTCGAGAACGTCATGCACACCGCCAGTCGAAGTAAGAACATTGAGTTGGGACAATCAGATTGAGTTTATGGATAGGGCTTTTTGTCTTAGAGATAGAAAGAGAAGGCAGAGGGTATGTTTTCCTGGGGCTGGGATGAAGGATATTCTTAGCTGTCTGGACGACATCATGAGAGGAAATGGGAGCAATCCTATTATTTGTCTTAGTGCTGGAGGCAATGATATTGGCAGACCTAGGAGTGAGGATTTGATTAGCAGGTAAAGTTCAGCAATAGAAATAATTAGGAAGAAGGGTGGGAACCCTGTTATATGTGGTATTTTGCAAAAGAGAGGAGTTGGAAATGAATGGTTGTCCAGGGTAATTGGTGTTAATTGTTGTCTGGACAAACACTGTAAGGTAAATGCAGTAACATTCATTGACAACTGGGACCTCTTCTATGGCAGAAATTACATGTATACCAGGGATGGGGTTCACTTATCTAGGTCTGGGGTGGGGCCACTGGCCAATGCAATGGAGGGAGCTGTTAGGGCTATAAACTAGAAATAGTGGTACGGGTTTTGGGGGGCAAATAGTGAAGTCCCAGTGTAGTAATATTGCGACTTTTAGGCAGAATGAGGTAGATATTGGAAAGCCAGTGGCCCTAGGTGACAAGGACAGTAATATGTATAGTGGAAAAGCAGAAATGAGCAGCAAGGGGAAAGAGAAAGGAGGGTCTTCCAACTTATATTATACTAATAGTTGTAGTGCTAGGAATAAGATGGACGAGTTGAGATTAGTTGCAAGTGCGGGTAACATTGATGTATTTGCCATAACTGAGATGTGGTTTAATATGAAAAAATCGTTACATGCCTATTGAATGTCACCTTCAGGGTTTTAAACTGTTCTAAGTAGACAGAAGTATCATGAAGGGGGGTGGGGTGGCACTGTATGTCCTAGATCGCTTGAACTGTTGCATAAAAATGGTATAAAATCTGAAATAACACATACAGAGTCTGTCTGGATAGAATTTTCAGAGGGGCATGAAAAATTGATTTTAGGTGTGATATACTGTCCCCAAACTTAGATAGGAACCAAGGGAGACTACTATGGGAGGAAACTGTTAAGGCCACAAGACACGATAATGCAGTAATTCTAGGGGGCATTAACTTTACTCAGATTGATTGGAATTCCTTGACTGGGAATTTAGAATCTAACGACTTCTTAGAGGTAGTTCAGAATTGTTTTTTGAAGCAGTTTGTGACAGAATCTACAAAGGAAAATAAACTGCTTGACTTGGTTCTGGCAAACAAAGAAACCCTTGTTAATAGTTCAGAAATTACAGAGGAACTTGGCACAAGCGACCACAAACCTTTAACATTCAATTCAATTCAATTCAATTCAATTCAATTCAAGTTTATTCTCTATAAGGGTTACAATGTGGGGTTTACAGGTTTTGGGTATTGTGTGGTTTACATATTATAAAATACTAATTACAGAGGGGGCCACTAGGACACCTAGCCTGGGTAGGCATTTCGAGCAGACTTAGATTAATTCTTAACATTAAATCCTTACAGATTATGGTATTAAGGCTAAGTGACTACATCATAATTTGTGAGTTTAGCATTGTGAATGCTTTTGTTTTGGCACAATACAAGGTGTCTATATTGGATCATAGGCAAACTTATGACTAGTTAGGATTTATTATTTTAAGATTAAGATTAGTATTTCTGGGTTTATAGTCAGTGGGTGAGTGAGTGTAATTGTGAACCACCAGGTGGTTATCATGTAGTTAGTTGTCGGGGTGGATCAGGGAGATAAGATGTTTTCTAACTGTAGTTTTGAAAGTGATGAATGTGTCTGCAGTTTTAGAGTTTTCAGGTAGGGTGTTCCAGATTTTAGGTCCTTTGAAATACATTGAATTTTTGCAAAGGTTTAGTCGAACACGGGGAATGTCATAGAGATGTTTGTGTCTGGTGTTATGCCTGTGGATCCTGTCACAACTATCAAGAAAGCTTTTTAGGTCAAGGTTAATATTGGAATTTAAGGTCCTGTAGATATAGATTGCACAGTAGTAAGTGTGGATGTTCTGAACAGGGAGTAAGTTTAGATCTATGAAGAGTGGGGGGATGGGGTGTTGCCAATGATGGGATTTAGTGATTATTCTTACTGCGGCTTTTTGTTGGGTTATTATTGGCTTTAGGTGTGTTGCTGCAGTTGAACCCCAAGCACAGATAGCATAGGTGAGGTATGGATATATAAGTGAATGGTATAGTGTGAGAAGGGCAATTTGCGGTACGTAGTAACGTATCTTGGAGAGGATCCCCACCGTTTTGGATACTTTTTTTGTTATGTGTTGGATATGGGTGCTGAAATTTAGGTTGTTGTCGAGGTATAGGCCAAGGAATTTGCCCTCATTATGTCTGGCAATTAGAGTGTTGTCGATCTTAATGTTAAGTTGCGCAACACCTGTTCTGCTACCAAACATAATATAGTAGGTTTTGCCAGTGTTAAGTGTAAGTTTATTGGCTGTCATCCAAGTCGATATTTTAAGCAGCTATACACAAATAACCCGCACATAAAAGAGAGAAGCTTACAACGACGTTTCGGTCCGACTTGGACCATTTACAAAGTCACAGTGTGACTTTGTAAATGGTCCAAGTCGGACCGAAACGTCGTCGTAAGCTTCTCTTTTATGTGCGGGTTATTTGTGTATCGTTCCAGTCACGGTATTGTGCCTTTTTTTGTTATTTAAGCAGCTCCTCGTTAACAATGGTGTTGAGGGTGGCAAGATTAGGGTGGGAGATGACGTAAGTCGTGTCGTCAGCAAAGAGAATGGGTCCTATTTTTTAACATTGATTGGAAGTATGATAGTAGGGATAACTCACTAACAGTTCCAGATTTTTGCTTAGCAAATTACAATGGGCATAGAAAACACTTATTATCTGTGGACTGGGTAACAAAGAGAGCTATCAATATGATAGCTTCCTCAACACTATACATGCTGCCAAAGAAAGTTTATTCTATATGAAGAAATAAGATCGAAGAGAAATGGCCCGAAATTGATGAATAATAGGCTCAAATATCTTATAGGGCAGAAGAAAGGAATTTATAAGTGCATCAAAAGAGGTGAAGGTCATCTTATAAATCAATTTAATCACATTAAGAGGGAGGTTAAAAAGGGAATAAGAAAAGCAAAATAGGACTATAAAATTAAAGTTTCTAGGGATTCGAAAAGTAACTCAAAAAGTTTTTTCCAGGTTTATGGAACAAAAGTTAGAGAAAAGATGGTCCCTTTAAAAATAAGTCAGGGCATCTTACTGACAAGGAGAATAAGGTGTGCTCGATTTTTAATAATTATTTACTCTCAGTTTTCACACAGGACACTAACAATATCCCAATAATTAATTTTTATAGTGGGCCTGAATAATATAAATTATGTAATATCACAGTCACTAGTGATATGGTTATCAAACAAGTAGACCGATTGAAGCAAAATCCCCCGACCGTGATGAGCTTTTTTCAAGTTTTTTAAGGAATGTAAAAAGGAACTTTGTGGACCACTGACTAATATTCATAATATATCTTTTCAAACAGGTGTAGTGGTTGATATGTTGAAGATGACCAATGCAATTCCTATTTTTTTAAAGCAGGGGACAAGACGTTACCGTCCAATTACCGCTCAGTAAGCCTGAGCTCAGTTGCAAGCAAATTACAAGAGTCATTAATAGGTGATATTATAAGAAATCATCTTGATAAGCATAAATTGATTAATGATACTCAGCATGGATTCACGAAGGACCGTTCCTACATAACTAACTTACTAACGTCCTTCAGTAAAACTTTTGAGGCTGTTGATCATGATAAAGAATTTTTATATTGTTTATTGGGATTTTAGTAAGGCTTTTGATACAGTTCTGCACGAGAGGCTGTTAAAGAAGGTGGCATCTCATGGCACTGGGGGAAAAGTGCTGTTATGGATCGAGTCATGGCTCACGAACAGAAAGCAGAGAGTGTGCATAAATTGGATTAAATCTGGGTGGGGATTTGTAACAAGCGGCATTCCACAGGGATCAGTTTTAGGCCCGTTGTCGTTTATAATATACATGGTATAAACCTTGGTAATAAATACCGTCAAGTTGATTTAGAAAAACACTTAAGCAAACACTAGAACATATTTATTAGAAAACTTTTCGGTCCTGGTATCTTGATCAGTTCTGACAGACAGAGATTGAAAGACAGTATATACGAGCCCCGTGAGGGCGTGGACTATGACTAGGCCTGGGGACAGTTGGTCCCAAAGATGATGGGGTACTTGTACCTCCTCCCATGGGAGACTTAGGTCTCGAGACACTTCCCAGATAGGGAGCCAGGGCCGGGTCACCACTACTTGGAAAAGACCCGGGCCGGGAGAATACCGGCGAATAAGAAAAAAAAAGTATATATAGGCGGATAGTGAGGTGTGAGTGATTCATGGTGACCTGAAGAATGCCACAGAAGAAGACGAATGTCACAGCCCTCTTTACCAACGTTCCTACTGATGCTGCAATAAATATTCTGAGACAGAGGCTCACTGAAAACCATGACCTCCCTTTACCTTGTGGAGAAATTTTCTCCAGGAGGGGGGTATCAGCCCCCTTCAGCCCCCTTCAGCCCTTTCAGCCCTGAGGGGCCACTCAGAAGAGGCGAGCGTCTTGTTTACTGCTAGAGTGAGTAATTGATCACAGATGCTATGCCACGTAGTCAAATGACCTCTGCTCCTTGCAGCGGTGTTGCAACGTGTATTTTTATAAGAGACAGTACATCTCTTACTTAGCAGGACAATTAAGGAAAATCCTGCTCCCACTTTATTACCATAGTAAAGATAGTGTACATTGTTGTCTATGATTAAGACAGCAAGAAACAAACATTCTGCTTTGCTTCATCGAGGAGGTGACAAGGATGCAAGGTACTAGGTCAGCGTTTTTTTTTTGTGTATTAGGGCAGTGACTGCATGGAGCACTGTGGCGTCTGCCAGACTATCTTTGACTCTAGTGAGAGTGACACTGACGCCAGGATAACCAACAAAGAACACTGATCTGTGCGTTAGTGTGGACAAAGTGTCTCACAAAACACGATAAACATAAGAGAGGTGTGATCAGCTTCTCTTGTGATACATTGTGAACAATAAAGACAAATCTTGTGGAACATAGTGTACCAGTGTGTGTTTCCTAGACAATGGAAGACGTGGACATCTAAGGACACTTCAGCTTCTATCAAGTCACCGATATCTGTCGAAGGTGTTGAGAACACCATAGCTCACGTTACAAAGAGCAAGGTATGTTACGAATTTCTTGTAGATCGGGGGATTGCGCAATTCTTGAGTCACAAGGAGTTTGTAATCAACCTATAATCGGCAGTAAGGTGTGGACTTTTGAGTCCAAACAAGTAGGTATTTCGTCAGCCATCATCGAATGAAATATGCTGACATAACACCCCCTAGGGGTAATTTATACTTACAAATTGTATCTCTTGACAGCCCACTGTTGTGATGGTTTCGACAGCTTCTAGACCTCGTCTGCAGGGGCGGCTGTGTAGACGATTTGCTGTCATTTATCAGCTAAGTGTTCATTATATATAGTTATAATAAACACAGCAGGTAAGGCCAAATTCTCAACATACCTCTTCTAGAATTAATCAGTCTAGTGGATCACTGTGTTAATTTCAACTTCAAGTATCAGGACAACTGTTATAAACAAAGCTTTGGGATGGCAATGGGCAGCCCGCTCAGTGCTGTGCTTGCCAACCTCTTCATGGAAAACCTAGAGACAGAGAAATTCAGCAGCCTCATTCCCAACACCGTTACCTGGCTAAGATACGTTGATAATATATTGATTTTCTATCCGAGGCGTCTCAATATCCAGGCCTTTCTCAATAAGATCAATGCAGCCGAACCATCAATAAAGTTTACACCTGAACTCGAAAAAGATGGCAAACTTCCTTTCCTCGACGTTCTCCTGTGCAGATCTCCCGACATTGACAAACTTCTCTTCAAAGTGCATAGAAAACCTACCAACAAGGACGATCATAATTATACACTTCCATTCACACCAAGACACCCGCACTAAAAGAGAAGTCCTCATTGGCTTCTTTTTGAGAGCTCTTCGCATCTCCAGCCCTTGTTTTCTTGATGAATGTATTCACATAACACAAGTCTGTACATGTCTTCAGTTTCCATCTTTCTTCATCCGAGACTGCAGACTCAAGGCACAAACTATCTTCAACAAGCCGCCCATGGAACAGCCCTCTAAGTAGTTCATAGTGCTTCCATGTGGTGATGTTGCCACGAATACTCACCGGGCACTTGCTAAGAGTAACGTAAATGTTTCCACCATAAACACACCATCTATCAAAGACCTCACTACGAAACGCAGCCCCACACCTCTAACTTCCACAGTAGGCGTCTACACCATCCCCTGTGGATTCTGTCCTAAGAAATATGTAGGCGAAACAGGCAGAGATTTTGCGGTCCGCCTGAACGAGCATCGAAATGCCAGTAACAGAGACGACTTAACGTACGCCTGTGTCCTCCACAGAGACTCACGGGGCATTTGATGAACTGGGATGAGGCACAGCTCGTTCTCACCGAACAAGACCTTAGATGCCGACAGTGTCTAGAAGCCTCGCTAATCACCGTCACCGACACAATAGAACGTAACAAAATTTCTAAAATATTAGCATACATGATACTCAAGCAGGCAAAGCACCACCTACCTAGCAACACAGGAGTCACATTATCTCACCATCGTCTACCCGTCCTCATCTCAACATGTCATTTTTCAGGTCACCATGCGTCACTCACACCTCACTCTCAGACTATATATACTGTCTTTCATCCTCTGTATGTTAGACGTGATCAAGGTTCCAGGACCTAAACGTTTTTCAATATATATGTCCTAGTGCTTGCTTACGTGTTTTTCTAAACCAACTTGTCGATATTTATTACCAAAGTTTATACAATCACAGTTTTACTACAAAAAATTAAAATTTTAATTCTTTCTTTTTATTATTATTATTATTATTATTTTATTATTATTATTATTATTATTATTATTATTATTATTATTCCTACTACTACTACTAAAATAATAATAATTATTATTTTTTTATAATAATATTTTTTTACACATTGGCCGTTTCCCACCGAGGCAGGGTGACCCAAAAAGAAAGAAAAATACTTTCATTATCATTTAACACTTTCACCATCACTTATACATAATCACTGACTTTGCAGAGGAGCTCAATTACGACAGTTTAGAAGTCTCTGTAAACTGCCAATGTCCCAAACCCCTCCTTTAAAGTGCAGACATTGTACTTCCCATTTCCAGGACACAAGTTCGGCTAACCGTTTTATCTGAATCCCTTCACTAAATATTACCCTGCTCACACTCCAACAGCTCGTCAGGTCCCAAAAACCATTCGTCTCCATTCAATCCCATCTAACACGCCCAAGAAAGTAGAGATTAGGTTCAATATCTCGGAAGTAGAACTAGCTATTAACCAGCAAGGAGGTGCTCCTCTAGAAGGAACACCGCATTAGAGCTAAACAATTTTGATAATATAATTTCTATGTTACTTTACCTTCTGCAGGATAATGACAAAAATTGAAGTTTTCGCCGCCACTTAATTTGAAAACATTGAGATTTGCTTCATTGATGACGCTACGATGACGCAGTAGCCAAGTATTGGTTTTACAAGTGGAAGATGTACACAACTGGAGTGTAAGCTCGGTGCTGGACACCATCACCAATAGTTTGGAGGTCTGGCCAGGAAGAAAATATGTATGAGGAGGCCAGGATGACTGTAATTCTTCAGTTTCTGTATCTGTTGTCCATGATAATTTCTGCCAAGTATCAGTACTAGTGATAATAAGATTTATGATGCTTTTCTTGTTGGTGTAAACAGTGATGCTTAGTGTCCAGATGTTGTTGTCAGGTCTCACGCCCACACTGGCCGCCCACACACCTTCCTTGGGCGTCAGAGGAAGTGTAATATTGGTCTGCCAGGGTGGTGACTCCTGACAACCTGAAAAACACAGAGATGAAACACAATTACTCAACAAAACTCAGCCTTCCAGCATGAAACACTGACAAGTGTTTTATAAGACGCAATATTTTTGATAGTTAAGGTAAACTATAATAAAACACGAGAGCAAGAAGAACAGACTTGCCTTGTGTCGTCAAAGGTGATAATGCCGTCATTATCAACACCATAATGACACTTATATGCGAATTATTGAGGAACATATTGTAGTGGGTGTACACTGTGGTGGTGGTGGATTTAGACCGTTCTGGTTGTGAGGGGTGAAGAGAGTGGTGGTAGTGATGGGTGTAGACAGTGGTGGTAGTGATGGGTGTAGACAGTGGTGGTAGTGATGGGTGTAGACTGTGGTGGTAGTGATGGGTGTAGACAGTGGTGGTAGTGATGGTTGTAGACAGTGGTGGTAGTGATGGGTGTAGACAGTTTTGGTAGTGATGGGTGTAGACAGTGGTGGTAATGATGGGTGTAGACAGTGGTGGTAGTGATGGGTGTAGACAGTGGTGGTAGTGATGGGTGTAGACAGTGGTGGTAGTGATGGGTGTAGACAGTGGTGGTAGTGATGGGTGTAGACAGTGGTGGTAGTGATGGGTGTAGACAGTGGTGGTAGAGATGGGTGTAGACAGTGGTGGTAGTGATGGGTGTAGACAGTGGTGGTAGTGATGGGTGTAGACAGTGGTGGTAGTGATGGGTGTAGACAGTGGTGGTAGTGATGGGTGTAGACAGTGGTGGTAATGATGGGTGTAGACAGTGGTGGTAGTGATGGGTGTAGACAGTGGTGGTAGTGATGGGTGTAGACAGTGGTGGTAGTGATGGGTGTAGACAGTGGTGGTAGTGATGGGTGTAGACAGTGGTGGTAGTGATGGGTGTAGACAGTGGTGGTAGAGATGGGTGTAGACAGTGGTGGTAGTGATGGGTGTAGACAGTAGTGGTAGTGATGGGTGTAGACAGTAGTGGTAGTGATGGGTGTAGACAATGGTGGTAGTGATGGGTGTAGACAGTGGTGGTAGTGATGAGTGTAGACAGTGGTGATAGTGATGGGTGTAGACAGTGGTGGTAGTGATGGGTGTAGTCAGTGGTGGTAGTGATGGGTGTAGACAGTGGTGGTAGTGATGGGTTGTAGACAGTGGTGGTAGTGATGGGTGTAGTCAGTGGTGGTAGTGATGGGTTGTAGACAATGGTGGTAGTGATGGGTGTAGACAGTGGTGGTAGTGATGGGTGTAGACAGTGGTGGTAGTGATGGGTGTAGACAATGGTGGTAGTGATGGGTGTAGACAGTGATGGTAGTGATGAGTGTAGACAGTGGTGGTAGTGATGGGTGTAGACAGTGGTGGTAGTGATGGGTGTAGTCAGTGGTGGTAGTGATGGGTGTAGACAGTGGTGGTAGTGATGGGTGTAGACAGTGGTGGTAGTGATGGGTGTAGACAGTGGTGGTAGTGATGGGTGTAGACAGTGGTGGTAGTGATGGGTGTAGAGAGTGGTGGTAGTGATGGGTGTAGACAGTGGTGGTAGTGATGGGTGTAGACAGTGGTGGTAGTGATGGGTGTAGACAGTGGTGGTAATGATGGGTGTAGACAGTGGTGGTAGTGATGGGTGTAGACAGTGGTGGTAGTGATAGTTGTAGACAATGGTGGTAGTGATGGGTGTAGACAGTGGTGGTAGTGATGAGTGTAGACAGTGGTGGTAGTGATGGGTGTAGACAGTGGTGGTAGTGATGGGTGTAGTCAGTGGTGGTAGTGATGGGTGTAGACAGTGGTGGTAGTGATGGGTGTTAGACAGTGGTGGTAGTGATGGGTGTAGACAGTGGTGGTAGTGATGGGTGTAGACAGTGGTGGTAGTGATGGGTGTAGTCAGTGGTGGTAGTGATGGGTGTAGACAGTGGTGGTAGTGATGGGTGTAGACAGTGGTGGTAGTGATGGGTGTAGACAGTGGTGGTAGTGATGGGTGTAGACAGTGGTGGTAGTGATGGGTGCAGACAGTGGTGGTAGTGATGGGTGTAGACAGTAGTGGGAATGATGGGTGTAGACAGTGGTGGTAGTGATGGGTGTAGACAATGGTGGTAGTGATGGGTGTAGACAGTGGTGGTAGTGATGGGTGTAGACAGTGGTGGTAGTGATGAGTGTAGACAGTGGTGGTAGTGATGGGTGTAGACAGTGGTGGTAGTGATGGGTGTAGACAGTGGTGGTAGTGATGGGTGCAGACAGTGGTGGTAGTGATGGGTGTAGACAGTAGTGGGAATGATGGGTGTAGACAGTGGTGGTAGTGATGGGTGTAGACAATGGTGGTAGTGATGGGTGTAGACAGTGGTGGTAGTGATGGGTGTAGACAGTGGTGGTTAGTGATGAGTGTAGACAGTGGTGATAGTGATGGGTGTAGACAGTGGTGGTAGTGATGGGTGTAGTCAGTGGTGGTAGTGATGGGTGTAGACAGTGGTGGTAGTGATGGGTGTAGACAGTGGTGGTAGTGATGGGTGTAGTCAGTGGTGGTAGTGATGGGTGTAGACAATGGTGGTAGTGATGGGTGTAGACAGTGGTGGTAGTGATGGGTGTAGACAGTGGTGGTAGTGATGGGTGTAGACAATGGTGGTAGTGATGGGGTGTAGACAGTGATGGTAGTGATGAGTGTAGACAGTGGTGGTAGTGATGGGTGTAGACAGTGGTGGTAGTGATGGGTGTAGTCAGTGGTGGTAGTGATGGGTGTAGACAGTGGTGGTAGTGATGGGTGTAGACAGTGGTGGTAGTGATGGGTGTAGACAGTGGTGGTAGTGATGGGTGTAGACAGTGGTGGTAGTGATGGGTGTAGAGAGTGGTGGTAGTGATGGGTGTAGACAGTGGTGGTAGTGATGGGTGTAGACAGTGGTGGTAGTGATGGGTGTAGACAGTGGTGGTAATGATGGGTGTAGACAGTGGTGGTAGTGATGGGTGTAGACAGTGGTGGTAGTGATAGTTGTAGACAATGGTGGTAGTGATGGGTGTAGACAGTGGTGGTAGTGATGAGTGTAGACAGTGGTGGTAGTGATGGGTGTAGACAGTGGTGGTAGTGATGGGTGTAGTCAGTGGTGGTAGTGATGGGTGTAGACAGTGGTGGTAGTGATGGGTGTAGACAGTGGTGGTAGTGATGGGTGTAGACAGTGGTGGTAGTGATGGGTGTAGACAGTGGTGGTAGTGATGGGTGTAGTCAGTGGTGGTAGTGATGGGTGTAGACAGTGGTGGTAGTGATGGGTGTAGACAGTGGTGGTAGTTGATGGGTGTAGACAGTGGTGGTAGTGATGGGTGTAGACAGTGGTGGTAGTGATGGGTGCAGACAGTGGTGGTAGTGATGGGTGTAGACAGTAGTGGGAATGATGGGTGTAGACAGTGGTGGTAGTGATGGGTGTAGACAATGGTGGTAGTGATGGGTGTAGACAGTGGTGGTAGTGATGGGTGTAGACAGTGGTGGTAGTGATGGGTGTAGTCAGTGGTGGTAGTGATGGGTGTAGACAGTGGTAGTAGTGATGGGTGTAGACAGTGGTTGTAGTGATAGGTGTAGACAGTGGTGGTAGTGATGGGTGTAGACAGTGGTGGTAGTGATGGGTGTAGACAGTGGTGGTAGTGATGGGTGTAGACAATGGTGATAGTGATGGGTGTAGACAGTGGTGGTAGTGATGGGTGTAGACAGTGGTGGAAGTGATGAGTGTAGACAGTGGTGGTAGTGATAGGTGTAGACAGTGGTGGTAGTGATGGGTGTAGTCAGTGGTGGTAGTGATGGGTGTAGACAGTGGTGGTAGTGATGGGTGTAGACAGTGGTGGTAGTGATGGGTGTAGTCAGTGGTGGTAGTGATGGGTGTAGACAGTGGTGGTAGTGATGGGTGTAGACAATAGTGGTAGTGATGGGTGTAGACAGTGGTGGTAGTGATGAGTGTAGACAGTGGTGGTAGTGATGGGTGTAGACAGTGGTGGTAGTGATGGGTGTAGTCAGTGGTGGTAGTGATGGGTGTAGACAGTGGTGGTAGTGATGGGTGTAGACAGTGGTGGTAGTGATGGGTGTAGACAGTGGTGGTAGTGATGGGTGTAGACAGTGGTGGTAGTGATGGGTGTAGACAGTGGTGGTAATGATGGGTGTAGACAGTGGTGGTAGTGATGGGTGTAGACAATGGTGGTAGTGATGGGTGTAGACAGTGGTGGTAGTGATGGGTGTAGACAGTGGTGGTAGTGATGGGTGTAGACAGTGGTGGTAGTGATGGGTGTAGACAGTGGTGGAAGTGATGAGTGTAGACAGTGGTGGTAGTGATGGGTGTAGACAGTGGTGGTAGTGATGGGTGTTGTCAGTGGTGGTAGTGATGGGTTGTAGACAGTGGTGGTAGTGATGGGTGTAGACAGTGGTGGTAGTGATGGGTGTAGACAGTGGTGGTAGTGATGGGTGTAGACAAGGGTGGTAGTGATGGGTGTAGACAGTGGTGGTGATGATGAGTGTAGACAGTGGTAGTAGCAATGAGTGTAGACAGTGGTAGTAGCAATGAGTGTAGACAGTGGTGGTGGTGGGTGTAGACAATGGTGGTAGTAGTGATGGGTGTAAAAAGTGGTGGTAGTGATGGGTATAGACAGTGGTTGTGGTGGTGAGTGTAGCAGTAGTTGTGGTGGTGGGTGTAGAGTGGTTGTGGTGGTGGGTGTACAGAGTGGTTGTGGTGGTGGGTATAGACAGTGGTTGTGGTGGTGGGTGTAGGCAATGGTTGTGGTGATGGGTGTAGACAGTGGTTGTTGTGGTGGGTGTAGACAGTGGTTGTGGTGGTGCGTGTAGACTGTGGCTGTGGTGGTGGGTGTAGAGAATGCTTGTGGTGGTGGGTGTAGACAGTGTTTGTGTTGGTGGGTATAGAAAGTGGTGCTAGTGATGGGTGTAGAGACTGGTGGTAGTAATGGGTGTAGACAGTGGTGGTAGTGATAGGTATAGACAGTGGTTGTGATGATGAGTGTAGACAGTGTTTGTGGTGGTGGGTGTAAAGAGTGGTGGTAATGATGAGTGTAGACAGTGGTTGTGGTGGTGAGTGTAGACAGTGGTTGTAGTGGTTGGTGTAGACAGTGTTTGTGGTGATGGGTATAGGCAGCGGTTGTGGTGGTGGGTGTTAGCAGTGGTTGTGGTGGCTAGAGTAGATAGTGGTGGTAGTGATGGGTATAGACGGTGATTGTGGTGGTGAGTGTGGACAGTGGTTGTGGTGGTGGGAGTAGACAGTGTTTTTGGTGATGGGTGTAGGCAGTGTTGTGGTGGTGGGTGTAGGCAGTATTTGTGGTGGTGGGTGTAGGCAGTGGTTGTGGTGGTGGGTGTAGACAATGTTTGAAGTGGTGGGTGTAGGCAGTGGTTGTGGTGGTGGGAGGAGGCAGTGGTTGTGATGGTGGGTGTAGACAGTGTTTGTGGTAGGGGGTGTAGGCAGTGGTTGTGGTCGTAAGTATAGGCAGTGGTGGTAGTGATAGGTATAAACAGTGGTTGTGGTGGTGAGTGTAGACAGTGGATGTAGTGGTGGATGTAGACAGTGTTTGTGGTGGTGGGTGTAGGCAGTGGTTGTGGAGGTGGGTGTAGGCAGTGGTTGTGGTGGTGGGTGTAGGCAGTGGTTGTCGTGGTGGGTGTAGGCAGTGGTTGTTGTGGTGGGTGTAGACAGTGTTTGTGGTGGTGGGTGTAGGCAGTGGTTGTGGTGGAGGGTGGAGACAATGGTTGTGGTGGTGGGTGTAGGCAGTGGTTGTGGTGGTGGGTGTAGACAGTGGTTGTGGTGGTGGGTTCAGACAGTTTTTTGTGGTGGTGGGTGTAGGCAGTGGTTGTGGTGGTGGGTGTAGGCAGTGGTTGTTTTGGTGGGTGTAGACAGTGTTTGTGGTGGTGGGTGTAGGCAGTGGTTGTGGTGGTGGGTGGTAGACAGTGGTTGTGGTGGTGGGTTGAAAGACAGTGTTTGTGGTGGTGGGTGTAGGCAGTGGTGGTAGTGATGGGTTGTAGACAGTGGATGCGGTGGTGGTTGTAGACATGGTTGTGGTTGTGGGTGAAGACCGGTTGAGTGGTGGGTGCGAATTGCGGCGGTGTTGGGAGTAGACAGTGGTGGTGGGAGTGGACAGTTGTGGTGGTGGTGGACAGTTGTGGTCTGTGTGGACAGTGGTGGTGGTGGGTGTGGAGGCAGTGGTGGTGGTGGGTGTGGACAGTGGTGGTGGTGGGTGTGGACAGTGGTGGTGGTGGGTGTTAACAGTGGTGGTTGTGGAGACAGTGGTGGTGGTGGGTGTTAACAGTGGTGGTTGTGGAGACAGTGGTGGTGGTGGGTGTGGACAGTGGTGGTGGTGGGTGTGGACAGTGGTGGTGGTGGGTGTTAGCAGTGGTGGTTGTGGGTGTGGACAGTGGTGGTTGTGGGTATGGACAGTAGTGGTGTGGACAGTGGTGGTGGTGGGTATGGACAGTGATGGTGGTGGTGTGGACAGTGATGGTGGTGGTGTGGACAGTGATGGTGGTGGTGTGGACAGTGATGGTGGTGGTGTGGACAGTGATGGTGGTGGTGTGGACAGTGATGGTGGTGGTGTGGACAGTGATGATGGTTGGTGGAGACAGTGGTTTTTGTGGCGGTGGGTTTAGACAGTGTGGTTGTGATGGTGGGTGTTGACAGCGGTGATTGTTTAGATTAGTGTTGACAGTGGTAGTTGTGGTGGTTGGTGTAGACAGTCGTGGTTGTTGTGTTTAGTTGGTGTTGAAAGTGGTAGTTGTGGTGATACATACTGACAGTAGTGGTTGTGGTGGTAGATGTTGATAGTGGTGGTAGATGTTGACAGTTGTGGTTGTGGTGATGGATGTTGACAGTGGTGGTTGTGATCGTTGTTGTAGACAGTGGTGGTAGTTGTGGTTGGTTGGTGTTGACAGTGGTGGTTGTGGTGGTGGATGCTGACAGTGATGGTTGTTGATAGTGTTGGTTATGGTGGTGGATGTTGACAGTGGTGGTGGACGATGAAAGTGGTGGTTGTGGTGGTGGGTGTTGACAGTGGTAGCTGTTGTGGTTGGTGTTGACAGTGGGTGATGGGTTTAGACAGTGGTGGTTGTAGCGGTGGGTTTAGACAGTGTTTGTTATCAGGAGTGAGTTTAGACAGTGGTGGTTGTGGTGGTAGGTGTAGACAGTGGTGGTTGTTGTGGTGGGTGTAGAACAGTGGTGGTTGTGGTGGATGTAGACAGTGTTGTTGTGGTAGGTGTAGACGGTAGGGTTGTGGGTTTACACCGTGGTTTGTGGTGGTAGTGGGTGACACCGTGGGTTGTGGTGGTGTGGGTGTGTACACAGTGGTTGTGTGGGTAGTGGGTGTACACCGTGGTTGTGGTGGTAGTGGGTGTACACCGTGGGTGTGGTGGTAGTGGGTATAGACCGTGGTTTCGGTGGTAGTGGGTGTAGACCGTGGTTGCGGTGGTAGTGGGTGTAGACAGTGGTTGTGGTGGTAGTGGGTATAGACCGTGGTTGCGGTGGTAGTGGGTGTAGACCGTGGTTGTGGTGGTAGTGGGTATAGACCGTGGTTGCGGTGGTAGTGGGTGTAGACCGTGGTTGTGGTGGTAGTGGGTGTAGACCGTGGTTGTGGTGGTAGTGGGTGTACACCGTGGTTGTGGTGGTAGTGGGTATAGACTGGTTGTGATGATTGATGGACACTGGAGACAGGTACACCACAACCACCTTCTTTCTCGTCTGTTTCTCAAGAACTGTTGTCTTTCCGTTAGTCGCTGCTTCACTGATGGCGGAAGTGAATGATAGCGACTGATAACACTATTCTGGGAACAAACTTTGACGCCGCTGCTGGTAAATATCAGTAACTAAAGATCATCTTTATTTAGACGAGGGAAAGGATTATCCCTCCTACTGTTGCTACTTCGCTGAGCACTATCATGTATTGAAGATACCGTCCAATATTGTCAATTACATACTTGTTGATACAGTGAGGGAGGCCTTAGGAAGCAGCCATTTTTTTTTCTCTTGTCATTAAAAAATGCAGAATATAAGTTCAAATGTATATTTTTTCTACATACAGAACATAGCCTAAGTATTTTTGTGTATTTCGGCGACTCATCACCTAGGCTGAGATAACCTGTAGTTCTCTTATAACAGGCGCGACGCCAACACAACCCTCATCTCAGATAAATAATATTTCTAATAACACTGCTTCAAAACAAGTCTCTTTGCTTTCCTTCCTACCAGAGAGCCGCCCCTAAGCTTCCCAGTATAGAAATTCTGGCACTGCTGCCTATAATTAGGCAGAGGAGTCACCAGCAGCTATGAACTTCAATCATTCGTTCTTAGAGTACAGAAGAACTCTTGTAAAACCTAAGGACTAGCATGGACGTAGAGAGCCTCGCCATCTCGCAAGTTGTGAATCTAGGTAACTGATGCGAATGAGAAGTGATCTATAACATCATCTAGGCCTGGGTTAAGTCTCTATTTGATGTGCTGTGAAGCCATCTGCTGATCAAGGAAGGAAAGACATTGTAGCTTTATACGTTTATGACTCTTTAGGATGAGGATCGTTAATGTTAGTGAAGGACTCTTGATCAGTTATACAACCCAGGGCAACATGGGTTTAGAGCAGGTCGCTCCTCCCTGTCCCAACTTCTGGACCACTATGACAAGGTCCTGGATGCTCTAGAAGACAAACAAAACAATTGTAGTATACACAGACTCTGTAAAAGCCTTTAACAAGTGTGACAATGATGTAATAATGGACAAAATGCGTTTTAAAGGAATGGTAGATGGATCTATTATTTTTTAATAAATAGAACACAAAGAGTAGCAGTAAACAGAATAAAGTCTGAGGCAGCTAGGGTGACAAGCTCTGTTCTACAAGGCACAGTACTCGCTCCTATCCCGTTCCTCATCCTCATGTCTGATATAGACAGGGATGTAAGGCACAGTACCGTGTCTTCCTTTGCAGATGACATCCGTATTTGAATGCCAGTGTCCTCCACTGAAGACACTGCAAGACTTCAAGCGGACATCAACCAAATCTTTAAATGGGCCACAGAAAACAATATAAAGTTCAATGATGATATATTTCAGTTACTCTGATATAGAAAACGTGAGGAAATTAAAACTACATCGGAGTATAAAACAAATTCCTACCATACAATAGAGCGAAAAACTAATGTAAAAGACCTGAGAGTGATAATGTCAGAGGATCTCACTTTCTAAGACCACAACAATGTATCAATCACACCTGTTAGAATAATAACAGGATTTATAATGAGAACCTTCAGAACTAGGGATGCCAAGCCCATAATGACACTCTTCAGGGGCCCTCTCAGGTTTCTATGAAGGAAAACAAAATTGAAACTGAAAAATTCTGGATAACAATGTTTTCTTATAAAAATATAGTGCATAATTCTGGCAACATGTTGATGCATTCAGCTTGTTTTTATCATATTTCTAAGTATGGTTTTACAAAAATGGAATTTTTTTTTGTTTTTGCTGTCATCAAGAGACATGTGGGTAATTTTTTTTTTTTTTACTCCCAAATTTACGATTTTTATGATTGTTTCATTCTGAATACTCAACCTGGCAACTTCTGTGAGGACTAAAGGGAAGAACACGGAGTGTTCTGGCTCAGTAGCCTGAGAACTGTCGACAAGGATAGGATGTGCAACATTCTCAGATTTGGCGTTCCGTGACCATACGGTTTTATAGAAAACAAAAATATGAATAACTCAGGAATAAGTTATTGACATTTGTTTTCAGTTTTTGCGAAGAGTATTAATAGGAGTGTCATGATTTTTTCACACATTATTGAGGAATGATGGTTCTATTCAATTTCAATTTGATTTGCAATATTTTTTTATCATTTTGTTTTTATTGAATTTTATTCTCCCACAAAACTCCTTAAAAAACACACAAATTTCAACATTTTTTATAATGCAGTCTATTGACGTTTCGCTCAAAAGACTTTGAAATTAAGATTATCTAGCTCTTTATTTTTCATCTGATGTTGACTAAAACATTGTACATCTTACCAATTTTGTAGAGGAGGGAAGGTTTTTATGTCATATACAATTTTGCAATATCCTGCAATTTTGCAACATGAAGCCAGCACAAACACAGTGTATAGGTCGCAAATGCTGGTTAAACCACAGTTTAAACTTTCATTGAAATTCGACCAAAAAAAAAATTATTTAAAAACTGTCCATGCCCCTTCAGGTCGCTTGTTCTGTCTAGGCTGGAATATTGCTGCACACTAAAACACCTTTCAAGGCAAGTTAGATTGCTGACCTAGATAATGTACAGAGAACCTTCATGGCACACATAACTGCGATAAAGCACCTTAGTTACTGGGAACACTTGAAGTTGCTCAACCTGTACTCCCTAGAATGCAGGCGAGAGAGATACATGATTATATACACTTGATAAATCCAAGAGGGATTAGTACCAAATTTGCACACGAAAATCACTCCCTATGAAAGTAAAAGATTCGGCAGACGATGCAACATCCCCTCAATGAAAAGCAGGGGTGCTACTAGCACGATAAGAGACAACACAATAAGTGTTAGGGGCCCAAGACTGTTCAACTGTCTCCCAGCATATGTAAGGGGAATTGCCAATAGACCCCTGGCTGTCTTCAAGAAGGCGCTGGACAAGCACCTAAAGTCAGTACCTGGCATATATATGCTGCACTATTTTCATGATTGATGATTACCTCAAACTCCTCCTGATCTTCAAATATTCTTCTCTGTATTGAACTAAGGAAGCCGTTGGACGGCAAAATGTTTCAACAATAAAGATACCCAAGTGCTGCACAACTGTAACTCATCATAATTTGTATGACAAGATGGATGAAGGAAGGTGAAGCGAGGGATTACTGGGAGTATGAAGAACCAGCCATGATGGATGGAGAGTAGAATGAAGTGGTGTACATTATTATTATAATCAAAAAGAAGAGTTAAACCTACGAGGGTCACACAGTGCAGCAGGGCAGGGGATAGTGCAGGGGTATAGAGTAAAAAGAGGGAGAGGTAGAAAGGGCTGTGAAGAGTGCTAGAGGCAGTATCATCAAAGTTTGTGCAGTAAATCAGTTGCAATCAAAAAAGTCAAAGAGAGTCTGAGTCAAAGGTAGGTCCATCACCATGAAAGGAAGGTAAAGTAAGATCAGTAGAGTGGTGACGACGGCAGAGGTAAATTCTGCGAGTTCGTTGATAGAGTGGACAGTCCAACAGAATATGGCTAACAGAAACTGAAACCTGACAATTCTCAAAGAGTGGAACAGGGAGTCTCTCCATGTGATACCCATGAGTAAGACGAGTGTGTCCGATGAGAAGACGGGAGAGTGTGGACTCCCAACCTCAGCACTGATGATAAGAAGGCCAGAAACCTATACGTATTTGGTTTAATAGAATGTAATTTGTTATGTATCAGATCAGACCAACGTTGCTGCCAACGGTTGCAAAGGTGGTTAGAAATTACAGCAAAATAGTCTGAATGGAACACTTCTATATGAAACTGGGAGGTCATGTACTGTTGACCACGCAGAAGTGACTGCCTGTTCATTGCTCTGTACGTCAACATGACCAGGGACCCAACAAAAAACAATATCTTTGTTTTTGCTAGAGATACGGTGTAACCAAAGTTGGATACGAAGAATTGGGGAATGAGGGGAATCAAATTTTTTTTTATAGCCTGCAAAGCACTAAGGGAGTCTGACACTACCACAAATGGCGACACAGGCATTGATGCAATACGGATATTTGCTACGAGAATTTCATACAATTCAGCTGTAAAAATGCTAGCAGAGTCTAACAAATGCCTTCGCACGACGCTGTCCCGAAATACTGATGCAAACCCGACACCGTCAGAAGATTTAGAGCTATCGGTGTACACTGTGAAGGCATGAGAATGAGACCGGAAGGGATTAACAAAAAGAGCGAAAAGCAACTGTCGGTATTTGGTTTTTCGCTCATGGCAGTGGGGAAGAACAGACACGAACAGTCATCGGAACTTCCCAAGGGGAAGAGAGAAAGTTACATGAACATGTAAAGGTGGCAACTGAAGAGAAGACAAGACAAGAGCGAATGTAGACGAAGAGAAAAGGAATGGAGTAAAAAGGGGCGAAGAACAAACAATGAGCTTCTACTAACATTTGTTACCATCCTATATATGGAAGGATTGCGGAGGTCATGAGAGCGAACAAAATAGCAGAGGAAATGAGCATCATGGCGATCGTTCAGGGATGGAATATTCGCCTCTGCATGTAGGCTCTCTACAGGTGAAGAGCGAATAGCACCGAGGCATAAACCTGTTGATGGATGGAATCAAGGGTTGAAGGAGAGGCAGCTGAATATATTTGGTCTCCATAATCTAGTTTCGATAAAATCAGGACAGAATGCAATTGAAGGAGAGTTCGACGATCAGCCCCCATGAATGATGACCGAGGGTTTTAAGGAGGTTCAGCCGGCTATGACAAGTTACCTTCCAGGATATAATGTAAGGTTTCCAGGATAACCGACGGTCAAACAGAAGGCCGAGAAACCTGACAGTATCACGTTCTGAGATACGGGATCGAAACAGGTACAATGGATTATCAGGGACGACAGAAAGTCTAGTGAAAGTAATTTGGTGTGTTTTAGTACTAGAAAATTTAAACCCATAAGCAGTAGCCTAATTGGAAACTTGCTGGACTGCATGCTGGAGAGAAACTGCAATAAGGCGACAGTCAGCGCCTGCACAAGCTATAGCAAAGTCATGAACATAGAGTAATGACCAAATATTAGATGGAAGAATTGACGCCAGACCATTTATAGAAAGGAGAAAAAGTGTGGTGCTCAGGACGTCCCTGGAGGACACCTTCAGCTTGGACAAAGTCCGGAAAAGCATATTATTAACTCGAACACGGAAACGTCTCTCAGATAAGTTCTTAAGGAAAAATGGCATATTGCCTCTTAGGCCTAAGGAGTGAGTCTGAGTCAAAATGTTATATCTCCAAGTTGTGTCATATGCCTTCTCAAGATAAAAAAAAAGATGGCGAAAACTGAGTAGTTATTGGCAAAGGCATTACGAACATAAGTATCTAAAATGAGTAAGGGGTCAATATTAGAACGATCCTTACGAAAGCCATGTTGACTAGTGAAGAGACTATTGTGTCTCTAAGTACCACATCAAACGTACCACATCAAACGTCTATTTACCAGACGTTACATCACCTTACAAACTGCACTTGTAAGGGCAACAGGACAATAGTGGGAGGCATCATGTCCCGAAGTACCTGGTTTACGAAAAGATAGAACAATAGCAGATTTCCACAGCTGGGGAAGAACTCCTTGTGACCAAATAAGATTAAATAGTCGTAAGAGGACAGCAAGGGCTGACGGATGCAAATGCTGGAACATACGAGTATGAATGCAGTCAGGCTCAGTATTGACTAATTCCAGAAGTGTAAAAGGCACAGTATAAGACTCTTTTCTGCTAGAAGAAAAGTCTAAGGGATCTAACTCTCTGCCAGACTTGGAGGAAAGAAACGAGGGGCATACAGATACAGACAAGATACAGACAAGATGATTACCAATTTCGGTGGCAGTTTCAAGAGGGTTTGCTAGAGTGACACCGGAAACTCGAAGAACGGGAGCCGGGTTTGGAGAGTATTTGCCACTGTGGCATGCAAAGAGTACGTAACCTTTATTCGGCGCATGTACACACCCTCATTCACAGGCTATCTCCCCCAACCAGCGAACCAGGTAACTGAGGGTTGACGATGGGGCCCCGTCGTTCAACCAGTAACCAGGTTCCAGCCAATAAGAAGATGGTTTTGGCAATCGCAGAGGTTATGTGGGTACCACTCTCCTGTCTGCCCTTGTCATTCCCATTCTAGAGCTGGTTGAAGCACGGTCTGCTCTCTAGTGGCTTCTACTCTGCCTTGCTTACCGTGGAGTGCACTAATACCTATCACTGTACATAGTGTATACAGTGTACATACTGCTGTTCTAAAGTGGTGAAGGATAATATAAGTCAAAACTTTTCTGCTGTGTTTATTTTGCTCCCTTTACACCCAGGATAACAGGCCATTTGGACTCCTGGGTTGTAATAGCCACTCAATTTCCGTACCTTTTTACCAGACTGCACTCACAGAGGAAGTCGAAGTGACGGCAGAAACATGATCCCGCCAACAAGTGCGTTTAGCTTCACAGATAACATGGCGGACGACCGCTCTCGTTTGCTTAAAATCAAGGAATCGCTCTGTGGTCTTATTGTAGCGATATCTGCCCCATGCAGCGAGTTTCAAATGTACTGCACGAGCACAAGTAGTCCACTAAGGCACGCACTTCTGAGAATGCCTTCCCCACGTCTCGAATAGGTATAACAGTTCATCAATGGAGGACGAAGAAGGATCCTCACTAAAAGCAGTTCGACGCGAGTACAGGTCCCGACGTGCTCGGTCAAGTTGCCAGCATGGGCTTCGAGGAGGTGGAGAATACGAATGAGAAGTAAGGA
Organism: Cherax quadricarinatus; assembly: GCF_026875155.1. Taxonomy (NCBI): domain Eukaryota; kingdom Metazoa; phylum Arthropoda; class Malacostraca; order Decapoda; family Parastacidae; genus Cherax; species Cherax quadricarinatus. The sequence goes on along the minus strand of NC_069403.1, from coordinate 33,796,560 downwards.
TGATTTTTGCCATTTATGTCCGGGATTACAGACCAGTTGATGAAGAGCAAACTGAGAGATCGATGCAAGAGAGATTGAGTACGAGGGTCAAAATGGGTGGGGGTACCCGTATTTAAAACATGGAGAGAGAGAGAGAGAGAGAGAGAGAGAGAGAGAGAGAGAGAGAGAGAGAGAAGTGAGCCTCAAACTGAATTCCGTGAGTCACAGTGAGATCCCCACAAAGGAAATGATGAACATTAAAATCACCTAATAACAGAATAGGTGGCGGTGGTAACGAAGAAACTAGAAATGCAAAATCTGGGATAGATAATGCCCAAGAAGGAGAGAGATACAAAGAACAGGCCGTATACCACTTATTCAAGCAGATGCGTGCTGCAGTGTAATGCAGCGAAGTATGAACAGAGTCGATGATATGGTATACCGGTGCGCATAAGGAGCGCACTTTCATTAATGGTTCCATCGGGAAAAGGATCCTATGACTATAATATAACATAGCACGAGATGGGATGGATAACAGCGGAGCATAATTTGGGTTCTTGTAAACAAGCACAAACAGGGGAAAACTGGGAGAGCAACCCCTGAAGCTCATCCTGGTTACCTCAGAGGCCCCGGATATTCCACTGTAAACAAGTCATTATTTGCGAAGAGGATACATGTGGAGGCAACGGAAAACGAGTAAGTACCGAAGGATTGGAACTCTACAAAGAAAAGAGTTGTGTAGGAGTAGAATAGTGAATAACGAAGGGAGGTGGATCAGTGTTCATCAATGGTTTAGTCTCAGTATATTCGGAGATAGCTTCAAGCGTTTCAGAGGAAAAAGACGTGGAATGCGGGACGATATTGGAAATAGAAGGGAGGAGGGTGAGTAAAGATCGGGGCGATGATGGGAGTTACCAAAGTAGGGGGAGAAGAAAGGTTAGAGTTAACCTGGGAAGAAGCTTGGGAGGGAACAGGAGAGGAAGCAACCTAGGAGAGGACAGAAGAGGAAGCAACCTAGGAGAGGACAGAAGAGGAAGAAACCTGGGAGGGGAGGATGAACCTCCACTCTCGTAACAGAACTAGTAAGAGGTAAAGAACTAGGTACAGAGACTGGGAAGGTACAGCGTGTGGGTACGATAAGTGAAGGAGAGGTTAAAGGAGATTTATACATTGGGGATTTTTTGGGCTTCGGAGTAGTTGTTGTGCGAGATTTTGTAGACATAGAAACTTGTGAGCAAGAAGATGAAGAGTTGAGAGCAGTATCAGGTGACGAGGCAGTGACCTTGGAGTATAAGACTTGAAGCTTTAATAGAAACTATGTATCGTACCATAACAAAACCATTCACATTGCTAAATTTACGAACTGTAATGCTGTTACCTAGCATTAATATCAACATGCTCCATAATCTGTACCAATATTGTTTGAATTAATCTTAGTCTGCCTGAAATGCCTAGTCATGCTAGGCGTGATAGTGGCCTCCTCTGTAATTAGTATTTTATAATATGTAAACCACACATTGTAACCGATATCCTATAATATGTAAACTCCGCATTGCAATCTTTATAGAGAATAAACTTGATTGATTGATTGATTGATTGATTGACTGCAAAAGAGTTAGATACAGAGGTAACTGTAGAAGGCGTGACCACAGGGGTGACTGCGAGAGTTAGGACCCCAGAGGTTGGGGGCTCTATTAGTAACTCGAGAACAAGAAATACTGGGAAGTCTTCCCTGGAGGTGTAGATGAGAGACTGCCATGGCATAAGGAAAGCCTTCTGTCTCTTTGAGACAGGTATACTTGGCAACGACGAGAATAAGATGGGTGAACTTCATTACAATTAAGACAAGAGGGAGGTAGACTGTAAGATGTATTGGTATGGTCGACGGCACCACAGACTGGGCATTCTGCCATGGACCTGCTATATTTCACTGGATGGCCAAAATGCCAGCAATTTCTATATTGTTGTGGTGTAGGGATCAACTTTCAGACTTGTAAACGGTGTCTCGCGATATACACCGAGGAAAGAAGCTCACGATAATCAAAAGTTAAGCATCTCCGTCCGCAGGCTACTAGGATGTATGTGACTACTTTGAGAATTGGGAGGTCTTGGAGCTCAAGCTGTTCCAGTATGTAGTTACCACATGTCTGGAAATTACGCTGAACACTGGTACAAGGTAGAATGACGGTACAACTACAAGAATTTAGAGAATGGTGTTTTTCAATTGTTACAGATACAGCGTTATTACGGTTTCAGGTAATCAACGCCTGTTAACCTGGCTGTAATGGGAGCTTGGAGAGAAAATAAACACAGCAGTAGTCTTGAAATTATATTTTCCTTCACCAAGTATGATTAGAGGTATTTACAACTATGTACACTATGTACAAGTTTGGAAAATAATAGTATCACGGTGATCAAGAGGCAAGGGCAAAAGGAAGAGACAGAGACCACCGCTTTCAACCAGCAGCTGGATGAATCTGGCAAGAGTGAATCGTGAGTGCTACCACATCACCTTCGCAATTGTCAGACCCACAGTATGATTGGCTGAACCAAGGTACTGATTTAACGATGGGGCCCCCTGAATCGTTCAACCCTTAGCACCTGGTTCGCTGGTTGGGAGGCAGCCTCTTTGAGAGTGTGTACATACGCCGAATAAATGTAACATACTCTTTACATGCCGCACCCCCACCCCAAAAGGGCTCTAATGGCCAAGACCAGGCTTCCACCTCCATGGGTAAAATGCCACCATGGCACGGTACAATAATGGAATCGCCTTTACTCTCAACCTTCCAACTCATTAAATAGAGTTCATCTTTTCTCGAGACATAAAGCCAAACTCTAAACTTAGAGTGAGACAGCAGACAGTTGGGTTAACGTAGGTTCAAGACACCTGCGGACGGTAGTAGAATATCCTCTCAATAAAAAAACCCAACATCAATTAAATATTTTACCCATAGTCCCTAATGCATCCTAACCTAATAAAATTTAATTTTATATTCAAGAAAGAATATCAGCTAGCTTATTATCTTTGCCAGCTATATGCAGTATTTTAATGTTATAGGGTTGAAACCTTAGACTCCACCGAATGAGTCTTGTGTTGTGGTTCTTCATTTTATACAGGTAAACCAGAGGGTTGTGGTCACTGTAGACTGTGACCTCTTGAGATGACTGGCCCACGTAGATTTCAAAATGTTCTAATGCCAATATCAGAGCGAGGGCTTCTTTCTCAATTGTGGAGTAGGCCTCTGGTGAGGTTGGTATTTGGCAGAGTAGTAAGCCACAGGTTGCAACCCATCGTCCCCAGTTTGTAGAAGTACTGCCCCCACCCCTGACTCACAACCATCAACCTCTAATGTAAAAGTTTTTGAGAAATCCGGAGACAGAAGAACGGGTTCAGTACAGAGGATGCACTTTATTTTTGTAAAAGCGTCGTGACATTCGGGGGACCATTGAACATGGGATTTGTGACTGGTAAGGGAGGTTAGAGGGACTACGACATCTATAAAATTCTTACTGAATCTTCTATAAAACCCTATCATACCTAGGAAACATTGGAAGGATTTTCTATCACGATGTACTGGATAATTTTTAATAGCAAGAACTTTAACAAATTTAGAAGCCACTTTGCCACAACCTACTTCATGGCCAAAAAATTTAACAGTAGACTGACAAAAGGATGACTTAGATAAGTTGATAGTTAAGTAGAAACTATGACAAGTCTCAGAGAGAACCTTAAGCCTAAATAGGTGTTTGTCCCAAGTGTCGGACACCACCACAAGATCATCTAGGTAAATAGGCATGCCTTTAAGTCCTTTAATAGCCTGATGGTTCAGTGTCTGGAATGATGCCGGCGAGTTTTTCATTCCGAAGGGGGTTACTGTATATTGATAATGACCTGGAATTTTGAAGGCAGAGATTTCCTTCGCCTTATCTGTTAAAGGTGCCTAATAGTAACCTTTAAGTTGGTCTGGTTTAGATACAAAAGTAACCTTACCCATGAAGTCAATTACACCATCCAGATCTGAAATAGTGACCTCATTCACCTTACGGTAGTCTGTACACATTCGAAAACCTCTATCAGCTTTCTTAACAAGGATGCATGGTGAAGCCCACGGACTAGTTGACTCCTCCACTAACTCATGCTCTAATAGAAATTAACCCTCCTGCTGAAGTAGCCTGTTTTTCAGAGTTAGAGACATTTTCTCAGTTTTCAGTGAATTTCTTAGTGACATTCAGTGACTTGTGATTAATTGCAGACTCAGTGTTACTTAGATTCTGTTTGCAATAATTTGTTTTCTAGTGTTCTCTTGTTCAATTTTCGTGTCTTATTATATATATATATATATATATATATATATATATATATATATATATATATATATATATATTATATATATATATATGTGTGTGTGTGTGTGTGTGTGTGTGTGTGTGTGTGTGTGTGTGTGTGTGTGTGTGTGTGTGTGTGTGTGTGTGTGTGTGTGTGGTGCTCACCTATTTGTACTCACCTATTTGTGGTTGCAGGGGTCGATTCACAGCTCCTGGCCCCGCCTCTTCGCTGATTGCTACTAGGTCCTCTCTCTCCCTGCCCCATGAGCTCTATCATACCTCGCCTTAAAACTATGTATGTATGGGAACCAAAGCAATCATAGTACTAGGGAGAGAGAGCACAACTTTGTAGTACCCACAGTCAGTGGCCAGGCGTCAAACACCTTTTATTGTACAGCAATAAAGGATTGGAACAGACTACCCGCACATGTCAAAGCCAGTCATAGCATGAACCAGTTCAAGAAGACTGCCAAAAAGTGTCTGATGAATGAAGCTACAGAAAGGGAGGGGAATGATTTTCTATTTTTTAGCTAAAATACGTGTAAATTTTACCTTATCCCTAGTAATGACCCTCGTGTAGTAGATAGTCTTTTTAGTATGATAATAAGATGTTATCTTCATTGTAGAATAATAAGAAAATATTATAACCTTTATATTATAATAATAAGGTAAAAGGACCCCAATGGAAATAAGTCACTCTGTCTGACTTTTTTGGGTTATCCTAGGTTCTCTACACATATGCTGCTGTGTATGATAATTCTATGTAACTGTATTTGTGTATACCTGAATAAATTTACTTACTTACCCGCCTCCACTACGTCACTTTCTAGGCTATTCCACGGCCTGACTGAAGAAATACTCCTAACATCCCTTTGATTCATCTGAGTCTTCAACTTCCAATTGTGACCTCTTGTGTCTGTGTCCCTTCTCTGGAACATCCCGTCTTTGTCCACCTCGTCTATTCCGCGCAGTATTTTATATGTCGTTATCATGTCTCCCCTGACCCTCCTGTCCTCCAGTGTCGTCAGGCCGATTTCTCTCAACCTTTCTTCGTAGGACAATCCCCGTAGCTCTGGGACTAGTCTTGTTGCAAACCTTTGCACTTTCTCTAATTTCTTGACGTGCTTGACTAGGTGTGGATTCCAAACTGGTGCTGCATACTCCAGTATGGGCCTGACGTAAATGGTATACAGAGTCTTAAACGAATCCTTACTGAGGTATCGGAACGCTATCCGTAGGTTTGCCAGGCGCCCGTGTGCTGCAGCAGTTATCTGATTGATGTGCGCCTCAGGAGATATGCTCGGTGTTATGCTCACCCCCAGATCTTTTTCCTTGAGTGAGGTTTGCAGTCTTTGGCCATCTAAACTATATTGTGTCTGCGGTCTTCTTTGCCCTTCCCCAATCTTCATGACTTTGCATTTGGCAGGGTTAAATTCAAGGAGCCAGTTGCTGGACCAGGCTTGTAGCCTGTCCAGGTCTCTTTGTAGTCCTGCCTGATCCTCATCCGATTTGATTCTTCTCATTAACTTCGCATCATCTGCAAACAAGGACACTTCTGAGTCTATCCCTTCCGTTATGTCGTTCACATATACCAAGAACAGCACAGGTCCTAGGACTGACCCCTGTGGAACCCCGCTTGTCACAGGCGCCCACTCTGACACCTCTTCGCGTACCATGACTCGTTGTTGCCTCCCTGTCAGGTATTCTCTGATCCATTGCAGTGCCTTTCCAGTTATGTGTGCCTGATCCTCTAGCTTTTGCAGTAACCTCTTGTGAGGAACTGTGTCGAAGGCCTTCTTGCAGTCCAAAAATATGCAGTCGATCCACCCCTCTCTCTCTTGTCTTACTTCTGTCACCTTGTCATAAAACACTAGTAGGTTTGTGACACAGGATTTTCCTTCCCTGAAACCGTGCTGGTTGTCAATTATACACTTGTTTCTTTCCAGGTGCCCCACCACTCTCCTCCTGATGATCTTCTCCATGACCTTGCATACTATACACGTTAGTGATACAGGTCTGCAGTTTAGTGCCTCATGTCTGTCTCCCTTTTTAAAAATTGGGACTACATTTGCCATTTTCCATACCTCAGGGAGTTGCCCAGTTTCAAATGATGTGTTGAAGATCTTTGTTAATGGCTCACACAATATCTCTGCTCCCTCTTTAAGGACCCATGGAGAGATGTTGTCTGGTCCCACCCCCTTTGAGGTGTCAAGTTCGCATAGCAGCTTCTTCACCTCCTCCTTGGTTATATGTACCTCATCCAGCACTTGCTGGGGTGCCCCCCTGTTCTGATTTCCTGGAGTCCTACTGCTTTCCACTGTAAATACCTCTTTAAATCTTGTGTTGAGCTCCTGACATACCTCTTGGTCGTTTCTTGTGAATTCCCCATCACTCTTCCTCAGTCTGATTACCTGGTCCTTGACTGTTGTTTTCCTCCTGATGTGGCTGTACAACAGCTTCGGGTCAGTCTTTACTTTTGATGCTATGTCATTTTCATATTGTCTCTGAGCCTCCCTTCTTATCTGTGCATATTCGTTTCTGGCTCTTCGGCTGATTTCTTTATTTCCTGAGTTCTCTGTCTTCTGTACCTTTTCCATTCTCTAGTACACCTAGTTTTTGCCTCCCTACACCTTTTGGTGAACCAAGGACTCGTTCTGTTCTTCCCATTATTTCTGTTTCCCTTGGGAACAAACCTCTCTTCTGCCTCCTTGCATTTTGTTGCCACATAGTCCATCATTTCTTGTACTGGTTTTCCTGTCAGTTCCCTCTCCCACTGAATGTCTTGAAGGAAGTTCCTCATGCCTGAGTAGTTCCCCCTTTTGTAGTTTGGTTTTTTCCCATCCTATTCCTGCTACTCTCTCCACTTGGAGCTCAACTATGTAGTCGAAGCACAGAACCACATGATCATTAGCTCCCAGGGGCCTTTCATACATGATACCCTCGATGTCCGAACTACTCATGGTGAATACAAGGTCCAGCCTTGCTGGTTCATCCTCTCCTCTCTCTCTGGTAGTGTCTCTAATATGTTGATGCATGAGGTTTTCCAGTACCACATCCATCATCTTGGCTCTCCATGTTTCGGGACCCCCATGGGGCTCCAGGTTTTCCCAGTCAATCTCCTTGTGATTGAAATCACCCATAACTAGTAACTTTGCTCCCCCATGTGTGCTCTCCTGGCCACCTCGGCTAGTGTGTCGATCATTGCTCTGTTGCTCTCACCGTATTCTTCTCTTGGCCTCCTGCAGTTCTGTGGTGGGTTGTACATTACTGCAATTATCACCTTATGTCCCTCAGACTGGATTTTTCCTACTAAGTAGTCCTTTTCGCCCATGCCATCCATTCCTTCCATTTTCTCAAAATCCCACTGGTTTTTAATGAGTAGTGCAACTCCTCCTCCCCCTCTCCTCCCTCTGTCTTTCCTGAGGATTTGGTATCCGGATGGAAAGATTGAATCTGTTATTATTCTGGTGAGTTTTGTTTCTGTGAGTGCTATTATGTCTGGGGATGTCTCTTTGATTCTTTCGTGCCACTCCTCATACTTGTTTGTTATTCCATCTGCATTTGTATACCACACCTTCAACTTCTTTTCTAAGACTGTGGTCTGGGAGGTATATTGGGGTTGGGGAAGTGGGAGACCTGGTAAGGAACTATGGGCTGTTGCTGTGGAGGTGGAGTTTGTAATGTAGTGGGTGGGGGCATTGGATGTGGCATGGGTGTTTTGATTTAGAGTGTTTGGTTGCACTGGGGTTGACCTGGTTGGGAGGCTTCTATAGGAAGTTGTGAGGGAGGCTGTATTTGATCTTCTTCCTGAGTCTGGGATCTCCTGTCTGTCTGTGTCTCCTGTGTGTGTGTGTGTGTGTGTGTGTGTGTGTGTGTGTGTGTGTGTGTGTGTGTGTGTGCGTGTGTGTGTGTGTGTGTGTGTGTGTGTGTGTGTGTTGTACTGTGTTCCTTCCTTATATCTGAAGTAAGTAATATTTTCTCTGTGTTGTGTGCAATATATATTTTGTGTTAATTCTCTGCACTGCCACAAGCATTATAAACTTGTGTCTACATTTATTATTTGTGTCTTGTGTGCAGTAATGTACTCATTGCTCAGTCATACATTCAGTGAAGTGCTTCATTATTTTTCTTATTTTGTGTTATTTCAGTATTGTGTATTATTCATTTTCTTCAGTACTTACATCGTTATTTTACTTTTCCCCAGCATTTTCTTTGTATTTTCCTGCTAATGTTGTGTTAATTCATTCAAAGACTCCTAGACATGAGAGATTGTCCCTCTGACGATTTTATGAGAATTATTCTTCAGAAACATATTGAAATTACTAAAATACAGGAGAAGGAAGTATTCAAAATATTGAGAAACAAAAAATACTCCTTTAATCAGGCCATTCCATCAGAATGGAAACACAGTATGTTAGATCATTGCTATAATAAACTCAGAAGAATTTGTAATGAACTCAAAAGCAAACTACATAGAAAGTTAGACATTTTAATTGAAAACAGTGATTGGACAAAGCATGCTAATAACAATTTTGTAATTAACTAATCAGATGAAATATTACATAAAAATACAACTGCTGCTTTAAGTTACGGTCTAAGTTTTACAAATACAAAAAAACTTAATAACGTTGAAACTGCAAAAGTTTTTTGTAACTTAGAAAAATCCTCTGATTTACCCACTGATGAAATTAATATTAATAAGGGATGGTATATAGTTCTATGTTAAAACAAAATATTATCAATTTCCCTCAAAGATTCTTTAAGTCTTATGATACACTTATCAATATTAAAAAATTGCGCCTTACTAAAGCAGATAAACGCAATACTAATTATGAAAGAAAATGGTTACTAAGATAAAATATATAATTTCCTAGATGATACTGAAACCTGTTCTAAACTTACAAAGAATTCCTTAGAAACCGTTAACAGTAATTTCAATAAAACAATAAAACTTTTACTGAAAGGCAAAGATGAATTAATTAAAAAGATTACTTCCACTAATCCATCTTTACCCTATATGTATATATTAATAATAACACACAAACCAGGTAATCCAGTCAGATCAATTATTAGCTCCATAGGGTCAGTTTCCTATAAAACATCTAAAAGTCTTGTTGATATTTCAGGCCCAATTGTTGGAAAAATTTCTAACTTTAATGTTAAAAACAACATAGGTTTAGTTGATAAATTAAGCTCCTTGACTGACTTAAATGATTTTAGTATAGTTAGTTCTGATGTTACTTCCTTGTTTACAAAAGTTCCAGTTGATGATCTATTAAGTTTCTTATCAGAAGAACTTGTTAATTACGATTTACTATTGTCAGTTTATACTGTCATTAAACATATTAAACTTCGTATTGTTGATGCAAAATTTGTATTTAAAAATGAGTTTTACACTCAGAAGTTTCACACTCAGAAGTTTTAAACTCAGAAGTTTACACTCAGAAGTTTACACTCAGAAGTTTTACACTCAGAAGTTTTACACTCAGAAGTTTTACACTCAGAAGTTTTACACTCAGAAGTTTTACACTCAGAAGTTCTTAGTAATTTATACATAGAATTGTTTGAAACAAGATTGTTTAACACAATGCTTCCTAACAGAGCTAAGTGGTATAGATAAGTTGATATTGTGTTTTATGCATAAGAATGCAAATTTAAACCATTTTCTTGTTAAATTAAATAGCTTACTTCATTTTCTCTCTCTCTCTCTCTCTCTCTCTCTCTCTCTCTCTCTCTCTCTCTCTCTCTCTCTCTCTCTCTCTCTCTCTCTCTCTCTCTCCCTCTCTCTCTCTCTCTCTCTCTCTCTCTCTCTCTCTCTCTCTCTCTCTCTCTCTCTCTCTCTCTCTCTCTCTCTCTCTCTCTCTCTCTCTATATATATATATATATATATATTTTATATGTGCAGATAAGAGATGAAGGTGAGTGAGAGTATAACGATGCTAAGTAACACTTCAGCCAAGACGATGAACAATATTATTATGAGCAAATTCTTAATCACATTAAGGTGGTCGGTGATGGTGCGTGATGCTGCTCCAACATTACAAGTGTCATGAACCTCGGTGTAAATCCCTGTCAGTAAACACTTTATTATTGCATGTTATTGTTTAAGAGTTGAAACTCAGTCAAGCAAATCTAAAGTCTTAGAAAAATATGACTTAATATTTTAATTAACATCTGGAAATACTAAAGGTAAGCTAGGTTAAAAGTGCTATTTTAAAAATATCTGGTTAATATTAATCAATATGAATTAGAAATCACATAACAGAGGAATTTTTCATAAATTTTTTCACACTATGAAACTGTTTTTTCATTATTTTACTTATAATTCCGCGCGCAGCTGTTCCAGAGTACAGGAAGTGTGCCACTTATACTCTACATGGAGTTTATCTGTAGAGGGTTCGGGGGTCAACGCCCCCTCGGATCAGTCTGAGACCAGGCCTCATGGTGGATCAGGGTCTGATCAACCAGGCTGTTACTGCTGGACGCACATAAGCTGGCGTAAGAACTACAGCCCGGTTGGTCAGGTACTGACTTCAGGTGCCTGTCCAGCGCTTTCTTACAGACAGCCAGGGGTCTATTGGTAATCCTCCTTATGTATGCTGGGAGGCAGTTGAACAGTCTTGGGCCCAGGACACTTACTGTGTTGTCTCTATGTACTCGTGGCGCCCCTGGTTTTCATCGGAGGAATGTTGAATCTCTTGCCGAATCTTTTGCTTTCATAGGGAGTGATTTTCGTGTGCAGGTTTGGTACCAATCCCTCCAGGACCTTCCAAGTGTATATTCTACAGAACGAAAACTGACACAACAGTACATGAAGCTACCAGATACATCATTTTGCAGGTCAAAATATCCGCCAACTCTTTATCATCAATCAAAAATTTGGCGCAGAAACTCGAGTGCTAGAGTAAACAGTACACATTGCTGAGTGGGGAATGCGATAAAAAGTACGAGAAAAAGGCTGCTTAATCTTTCAAAAATAGAACTCGTGAACACAAGCAACTGCAGCCAGGATGACTGCAACAATGCCTGTGTACAGCAAATAGATAATTATGGACACCTAATGACGTATATATAATAATGATCAATTAGTCATCAATGAGAATGACCAACAGAGGCGGAAGATGCTGAAAGATGCCTTAATTGCCACCACTAGCACCATCCAACAAACATCTGTAAACTTCATTGTTTCTAAACTTTTAGTCAACAGATTATGACCCGTGAAAGGATTTTTGTCACGGAATACCCACTTATTATACCTGCCTCACTTTGCCTCTTGTAACAGTATCCTCGCTTCCGCACATTCCTTCTAAATTCATTATAAAAGTCTGCATTCTCATACCTCCGCTTCACACTGATAGAAGCCATGGAGAGAAATACTAACCATAACATAGGGAGTGACCACGTGATCACATCATGTCTTCCTCTTCACTACTACTGTCTACACTATTTAAAACACTTCTATAATTCCACTGAAGAGACGCGCTACACAGGCGAAACCTCTCGTCAATAATGATCCCAAATATTGCACGGGTGTCTTACTCATATTCTTGTCAGTATTTTATACAATTAATCCAATTGCACATTCAAAAGTTATTAAATGGAAACCAGAAACCTGAGTTATTAAACAAAATAGGAAACTGGTACCTACACAACCCTTGGCCATTCAAAACTTTCCTTTAAACAAGATACACCAAAGCTAAAAATTTATTACCTAAGAGAAGAAACATTCAGTAGTTATCACAAGAACAAGAAAATAAATCCTGATTCATTTGAAATAATTGTTAGATTGAAACTTGAACAATTCAGAGTAATGTGAACCTTCATATGAATAAAATGAGAACATAAGAATGGAGGAACCTGGCAGTAGGCCTCTGAACCCTCTATAGGAAGGTCCTTCTCATATTTAACGATTGTCACTCATATATTTGTTTAATTTATTTTTTAAATCTTTCTAGGACTTAAGGAATGTATCATAGGATACACAAATACGGTTAAACACTGTAACTTATTTCTCATCAGAAGAGACATTATCAAACTGTTTCACAGAAGCTTATTTAATCTGATTAATAAAATTAGAAAATCATAACTTACACAACCTAACGTCGAGAGATTGTTTCACTTGAGAAAAACACCAGTACTAAAAGTTTAAAACCGACCAGAAGATGCATTTTCCAGTTATTGTACAGAATCTAATAAATCTGTGCCTACATAGTCTAAACTCATGAAACGATTCATCTATTTTATACGATGCATCAACCACCGAAGACTGATGCCGTTCACTATTGTTATACTTTAATCAGAAAAAAACGGTAAACCCGTAGGAGCTGTGGAAAAAGACACTTATGTACATGTAGATAAACGGTTCAGAGAACCGACAAGTTGATAAATTAGACACATGTGCAACACTTGGGCACCTTTATTGAGGAAACGTATCGCCACACAGTGGTTTCATCAGTGCTCTACAAAGAAGAATGGTGAAGATCAGAAGGAGTTTGAGGTAATCAGTCCCTCAGCCTTGAGTCGATGTAATCAGTCCATCAGTCTTGAAAAAAAAAAACATAGCATATGTGCGAAGAAGTGGCTTTATACTGTACACAAGTGAAGTGAAGCAGTCGTAGGTGGTATTATGTTTGACAGATCCACATGTGGAAGTAAGTCATGTCTAAAGGTTAGGCAAGTGAAGAATTCCCCTATTCTTTGTAGAAGACTGATGAAGCTACTGGGGCGAAACGTTTCCTCAAAGATACCCAAGTGTTGCACATGTGTCTAATTTATCAACCTGTCGGTTCTCTGAACCATTTATACAGTCCTGTCAGACACAGCAACATTTTGGGATCTTGATAGAGAGAATTCTTCACTTGCCTAATCTTAAGGCATGATTTACTTCCACATATGGATTTATCAAATGTGATATCGGGGGACGGTATATCACGCCTAAAATTAAATTTTTAAGCCCCTCTGAAAATTCTACCCAGAGTTTATACCAGTTTTTATGCAGCAATTCAAGTGATCTCGGACATACAGTGCCAACCCACCTCCCATTTCCTATGCTTCTATCTGCGTGGAACAATTTAAAACCCTGAATATGACGTTCAACAGGCATGTTTCCATTTTTTATATTAAACCACGTCTCAGTTATAGCAAATACCATAACTGATCTCAACTCGTCCATCTTATTTCTAGCACTACCACTATTTGCATAATATAAATTTAGAAACCCTTCCTTCTTTTTTCCATTCTGCTCATTTCTGTTTTTCCACTATCCCTATTACTGTCCTTGTCACTTAGTGCCACTGGCTTTCCAATATTCACCATTAACTCTACCTTATTCTGCCTATAACTGGCTTCCCTAAAACTCACAATATCACTACATTGAGACTTCATTGCTTTCCCACAAAAACCTATACTACTATATCTAGTTTAAGCTCTAATAGCTCCCTCCACTGCACTGGCCAGTGCCCCCACCCCAGGCCTATATAAGTGAACACCATCCCTGGCATACATGTCATTTCTACCATAGAAGAGGTTCCAATTGTCTTTGAATGTTCCTGTATTTTCCTTATGGTGTTTGCTCAGCCAGCTTTTGACACCAATTGCCCTGGGCAACCATTCATTTTTAACTTCTTTCCTCGGCAAATTGCAATATATCGCAGGTCTCTCTCTCTTTTTCCTAATTATATTTATTGCTGAACTACAAATGCTAACCAGGTCCTCACTCTTACGTCTGCCAACATTGTTGCCTCCAGCACAGAGACAAATAATACGATTCCTTCCATTACCTCTCATAGTGCCGTCCAGATGGCTAACAATATCCTCCATCCCACCCCTTGGAAAACGAACCCTTCACCTCCTTTTCCTATTTCTAAGACAAAAAGCCCTATCCACAAGCTTGACGTGACTGTCCCCAACTAAAACGATGTTCTTACCTTGACTGGTGATGTGCATGGCGTTCTGGACCGTCTTTGTAGCGATGGCCTTCGCTGGGATGTCTTCACTGGCTGGCTTCGCTGGGCCATTAACATTGTTCCTTGTTGGAATTGTTTTCGATGGAAGGTCTTGGGTGATCGATCTACATTTGTCTGCTAACAAGGAAAAGGAGTTGCTGGTTTTCACAGCAGTCTTCTGGACCTTCTTCAGCTTCAGCATCGTCCCTTCAGTTCCAACTAGTATCCATTCGTTGGTCCGATTATCGACGACGTTATTCTGGGAATAATCCTTGTACATACGCTTCAGTCGTTGAATTTAATTTCTTGCTTCTCTTAACTGTGCCTTAAGCTGGAGATATAGTTGTTCATAGTAGAGAAAACTATGAAAACGAGTATATATACTGGCAGTAGTCAGGTGAAATGTCGCGTGGGTAGCACTAGCAGTGGGAGTAGTAGAAACAGTAGTAGTGGTGGGAGTAATTGTGGAGAGACGGGTTGGGTTGGATAGGGACTTTTCGACATGTTACACTCTCCACCCAAAATGGTAATCAACAGGATTTTACCCATTCTGGAGACCGCTGTAACATGATGTCGACATGTCCTTCTCCAACCCAATCCGTCTTTCCACAATTACTACCACCACCACCATTACTACTACTACTGCTACTACTACTACTACTACTGCTACTACTATTGCTACTACTATTACTACTACTACCACTATTAGTGCTACCTACGCGACATTTGACCTGACTACTGTCACTGTATATACTTACTTTCTTAGTTATCTCTGTATTAGGATCCCCTCAAGAAAGGTTCCTTGATGTTGGTGAGGGGCTCTTGATTTAGGGAATTGGATCTGTGCTCCAGTTCCCCGAATTAAGCCTGAATGCCTTCCACATCCCCCCCCAGACGCTGTATAATCCTCCGGGTTTAGCGCTTCCCCCTTGATTATAATAATAATCTGTATTAGGATTGAAGAAGTCGCTCGTGGCGATACTTTTCCTCTAATAAATGTCCGGAAGTGTACATAAATGTCTTTTTCCACATCCTGTCGGCATCACCATAATATTTCTCTACCCAGCATTCTCCACCTGACTCTCCATCCTATAAATACTCACGTACTATTCACCCAGATAGATCTGTTTGGGACTTAATAAAGTCACAGACCACTTTTGTGTTTATTTTTCCATTTTCTTAAGTGCATGTAATTGAGTGTCTAGACTCCATTTTGCAACTTAATCTTGATGCTGGTGAGGGGCTCTTGATCCAAGGAAATAGACCTATCCCTTACTTGGATCGAATTTGAATGCCTCCCATTATTCAAGCTCTATATGACCCTAATGGGTCATATTGCTGTGTGACCCATAGGGGTGATAGAGCGAGCGTCTGTCAACGTCATTAATCTTCAACTCTTGACTCATAGTATGAAATGGATGGATCTTTTCACGGGTTAAGACTATTTAGGCATAAATTTTGTTGGGTTTTGTGAAGAAACTGGAAAATGCATCTTTTGATCGGCTTTAAACTTTTAGTGTTGATGTGTTTCGCTCAAAGGAATAAATCTCTTGATGTTGTGTAAGTTATTATTTGCCAGATTTATTAATCAAATTGTTTTCTGTGAATTAATTGGAAAGGTACAGTGGAATGAGGTTATGGGATGCTGGGGATACCTCTCTCCTATCACTGAAGTACAGGGGAATGAGGTTATGGGATGCTGGGGATACCTCTCTCCTATCACTGAAGTACAGGGGAATGAGGTTATGGGATGCTGGGGATACCTCTCTCCTATCACTGAAGTACAGGGGAATGAGGTTATGGGATGCTGGGGATACCTCTCTCCTATCACTGAAGTACAGGGGAATAAGGTTATGGGATGCTGGGGGATACCTCTCTCCTATCACTGAAGTACAGGGGAATAAGGTTATGGGATGCTGGGGGATACCTCTCTCCTATCACTGAAGTACAGGGGAATAAGGTTATGGGATGCTGGGGGATACCTCTCTCCTATCACTGAAGTACAGGGGAATGAGGTTATGGGATGCTGGGGGATACCTCTCTCCTATCACTGAAGTACAGGGGAATGAGGTTATGGGATGCTGGGGGATACCTCTCTCCTATCACTGAAGTACAGGGGAATAAGGTTATGGGATGCTGGGGGATACCTCTGTCTTATCACTGAAGTACAGGGGAATAAGGTTATGGGATGCTGGGGGATACCTCTCTCCTATCACTGAAGTACAGGGGAATAAGGTTATGGGATGCTGGGGGATACCTCTCTCCTATCACTGAAGTACAGGGGAATAAGGTTATGGGATGCTGGGGGATACCTCTCTCCTATCACTGAAGTACAGGGAAATAAGGTTATGGGATGCTGGGGGATACCTCTCTCCTATCACTGAAGCACAGGGGAATAAGGTTATGGGATGCTGGGGGATACCTCTCTCCTATCACTGAAGTACAGGGAAATAAGGTTATGGGATACGGGGGATACATCCCTTGGATGGTGCAGCTACCAAAGCATATCCATTTACTATATCTTTTAGGAGTGACAACCAAGATCAGAACTTTACTGCCTAAGTTTACAACAACAAATGATGATTCACTGCAAATATTATTGTCAACTGCCTTTAAACTAAAATTTATTTCTGAGCTTAAATATTTTGCAACCCGGAATATATTAAGGCAAACTCTGTACATTCTATGTTACTTTACCTTTTGCAGGATAACGACAAATATTGAAGTTTTCGCCGCCACTTAATTTGAAAACACTGAGATTTGCTTCACTGATGACGCTACGATGACGCAGTGGGAAAGTAATGTTTTTACAAGTGGAAGATGTACACAACTGGAGTGTAAGCTCGGCGCTGGACACCATCACCAATAGTTTGGAGGTCTGGCCAGGAAGAAAATGTGTATAAGGAGGCCAGCGTGACTGTAATTCTTCAGTTTCTGTATCTCTTGTCCATGATAATTTCTGCAAAGTATCATTAGTACTAGTGATAATAAGTTTTATGATGCTTTTCTTGTTGGTGTAAACAGTGATGCTTAGTGTCCAGATGTTGTTGTCAGGTCTCACGCCCACACTGGCCGCCCACACACCTTCCTTGGGCGTCAGAGGAAGTGTAATATTGGTCTGCCAGGGTGGTGACTCCTGACAACCTGAAAAACACAGAGATGAAACACAATTACTCAACAAAACTCAGCCTTCCAGCATGAAACACTGACAAGTGTTTTATAAGACGCAATATTTTTGATAGTTAAGGTAAACTATAATAAAACACGAGAGCAAGAAGAACAGACTTGCCTTGTGTCGTCAAAGGTGATAATGCCGTCATTATCAACACCATAATGACCCTTAAATACGAACTACTGAAGAACATATTGTGTTGATGGTGGCGATAGTGGACTGTGGTGATCATATACCTAAACTGTGGTGTTTATGGTGGTAGGTGTTGACTGTGGTGTTTATGATGATAGGTGTTGACTGTGGTGTTTATGGTGGTAGGTGTTGACTGTGGTGTTTATGGTGGTAGGTGTTGACTGTGGTGTTGGTGGTAGTAGGTGTTGACTGTGGTGTTTATGGTGGTAGGTGTTGACTGTGGTGTTGGTGGTAGTAGGTGTTGACTGTGGTGTTGGTGGTAGTAGGTGTTGACTGTGGTGTTGGTGGTGGTAGGTGTTGACTGTGGGGTTGGTGGTAGTAGGTGTTGACTGTGGTGTTGGTGTAAGTAGGTGTTGGGCTGTGGTGTTGGTGGTAGTTAGGTGTTGATGTGGTGTTGGTGGTGGTAGGTGTTGACTGTGGTGTTGGTGGTAGTAGGTGTTGACTGTGGTGTTGGTGGTGGTAGGTGTTGACTGTGGTGTTGGTGGTAGTAGGTGTTGACTGTGGTGTTGGTGGTAGTAGGTGTTGACTGTGGTGTTGGTGGTGGTAGGTGTGGACTGTGGTGTTGGTGGTAGTAGGGTTTGACTGTGGTGTTGGTGGTGGTAGGTGTGGACTGTGGTGTTGGTGGTGGTAGGTGTTGACTGTGGTGTTGGTGGTAGTAGTGTTGACTGTGGTGTTTATGGTGGTAGGTGTTGACTGTGGTGTTGGTGGTAGTAGGTGTTGACTGTGTGTTGGTGGTAGTAGGTGTTGACTGTGGTGTTGGTGGGGTAGGTGTTGACTGTGGTGTTGGTGGTGGTAGGTGTTGACTGTGGTGTTGGTGGTGGTAGGTGTTTGACTGTGGTGTTGGTGGTAGTAGGTGTTGACTGTGGTGTTGGTGGTGGTAGGTGTTGACTGTGGTGTTGGTGGTGGTAGGTGTGGACTGTGTGTTGGTGGTAGTAGGTGTGGACTGTGGTGTTGGTGGTAGTAGGTGTTGACTGTGGTGTTGGTGGATGGTAGGTGTTGACTGTGGTGTTGGTGGTGGTAGGTGTTGACTGTGGTGTTGGTGGTGGTAGGTGTTGACTGTGGTGTTGGTGGTAGTAGGTGTTTGATGTGGTGTTGGTGGTGGTAGGTGTTAACTGTGGTGTTGGTGGTGGTAGGTGTTGACTGTGGTGTTGGTGGTGGTAGGTGTTGACTATGGTGTTGGTGGTAGCAGGTGTTGACTGTGGTGTTGGTGGTAGTAGGTGTTGACTGTGGTGTTGGTGGTGGTAGGTGTGGACTGTGGTGTTGGTGGTGGTAGGTGTGGACTGTGGTGTTGGTGGTGGTAGGTGTGGACTGTGGTGTTGGTGTGGTAGGTGTGGACTATGATGTTGGTGGTGGTAGGTGTGGACTGTGGTGTTGGTGGTGATGGGTGTAGAACGTGATAGTGGGTGTACACCGTGGTTGTGGTGGTAGTGGGTGTACACCGTGGTTGTGGTGGTAGTGGGTGTAGACCGTGGTTGTGGTGGTAGTGGGTGTAGACCGTGGTGTGGTGGTAGTGGGTGTGACCGTGGTTGTGGTGGTAGTGGGTGTAGACTTTTGGTTGTGGTGGTATGGGTTTGTACCTTTGGTTTGGTGGTAGTGGGTGTACACCGTGTTGGGGTGGTTTAGTGGGTTTTTAGACCGTGGTTTGGTGGTAGTGGGTGTACACCTGGTTGTGGTGGTAGTGGGTGTACCCGGGGTTTGTGGTGGTAGTGGGTTTTACACCGTGGTTGTGGTGGTGTGGGTGTGGGACCGTGGTTGTGGTGGTAGTGGGAGTACACCGTGGTTGTGGGTGGTAGTGGGTGTCACCGGGGTTTTGTGGTGGTAGTGGGTGTAGACCGGGGTTTGGGTGGTGGTAGTGGGTGTACACCGGGGTTTGTGGGGGTAGTGGGTTTTAGACCGTGGTTGTGGTGGTAGTGGGTGTAGACCGTGGTTGTGGTGGTAGTGGGTGTACACCGTGGTTGTGGTGGTAGTGGGTGTAGACCGTGGTTGTGGTGGTAGTGGGTGTAGACCGTGGTTGTGGTGTTAGTGGGTGTACACCGTGGTTGTGGTGGTAGTGGGTGTAGACCGTGGTTGTGGTGGTAGTGGGTGTACACCGTGGTTGTGGTGGTAGTGGGTATAGACTGGTTGTGATGATTGATGGACACTGGAGACAGGTACACCACAACCACCTTCTTTCTCGTCTGTTTCTCAAGAACTGTTGTCTTTCCGTTAGTCGCTGCTTCACTGATGGCGGAAGTGAATGATAGCGACTGATAACACTATTCTGGGAACAAACTTTGACGCCGCTGCTGGTAAATATCATCTTTCTCAAGACAAAGGAGAGGATTTTCACTCTTACTGCTGCTACTTCGCTGAGCACTGTTATGTACTGAAGGCACCGGAACCGTCCAACGTTATCAGTCACATACTTGTTGATACATGTAGTGAGGCCTCAGGAAGCAGCCATTTTTTGCTGTTGTCATTAAAAAATGCAGAATACATGTCCTAACGTATATTTTTCCTACATTCAATACATAAGGTAAATATTTTTGTGTATTTCGGCGACTCATCACCTAGGCTGATATAACCTGTAGTTCTCTTATAACAACAGGCGCGTCGCCAACACAACCCTCATCCCAGATAAATAATATTTCTAATAACGCTGCTCCAAAACAAGTCTACGTCCCTTCCAACCAGAGAGCCGCCTCTAAGCTCCCCAGTATAGAAATTCTGGCACCGCAGCCTATAACTAGGCAAAAAAATCACCATCAGTGATGAGCTTCATTCATTCATTCTTATAGTACAGAAGGACTCTTGTAAAACCCGAGTACTTGCAGTGACATAGAGCCTCGACATCCCGGCACAGGTTGGGGAATCTTGGTAGTTGATACCAATGAGAGGCGATCTGTAATATCATCTGGGTCTAGGTTAAATCTCTACTTGATATGCTGTGAATCCATCTAATGATCAAGGAAAGACATTGTAGCTTTATACATTTATGACTCTTCAGGATCGGGTTTGTGGAAAATTTTTAATTTTCCTAAAATAAATGTATGTGGACAATAGAAGCGGGAGTTCGCAAATGTTTCTCTAAATAACTGTGGCTGAAAGAAATATTATCGGATAATTCTACACAACAAGATAAGTAAAGAGGAAAAACATCTGGAAGGGTGCAGATATATAAAGAAATCGAAGAATTAGTGATGGTATGAAAGGAAAGAGTAACATGGTAGCTGGATGGACGTCATGTTGGCTCTACCGCATGCAGTCTCATCATTAATTAATGTTCGCCTCCAAGTGTGTATTGAACCTCACACAGCAGGTATGTGAATTATTATTACGTGAGTAAATTACCTTTGAGATTTAGAGATTATTACCGGAATTATTATAAGCAAATAATTTGGGTGAGAGTAAGTTGGACTTTAATCACAGTAGGCCACTGAACTGTAACTCCCCCAATGCCCATTTCTTCACCACTCTCACAAAAAGCTAGACCTGACATTAAATTAATAATTACAATATTAAAACCAGCTTATCTGATAAATTAAAGCTGTGGACTGTATATGATTAGGCTTGCTAGGTACACAAAAGAAATTGGTATTAACATTTACCATTTAATTACTGGAAGACACATAATGCTGATGGAACACACCCTAACCTTACCCTAGCAGCTAGAATTTACGATTGCCAACGCAAAAACTACTGTACAGTATGGGTAAGCATCACTTAGCTGAGGTGTGCTCCTGGTTGCCGAATTGTAAGCGTTTTCCACACTATCACACTTCTTTAGCATGGGACATTACCACGAGGTCTTATTACAAATTCAGGCAAAAAAAAAAATTGACCTTCGAGAACGCCTGATTACAATGCACAATTCAGTCCAGTGTTCTCACATTAAATTCATTATGACGTCTCTTTCCGCGTCACTTCCCCAGCTCTTCTCCATCTCCCGCATTCGAAATTTCTCGATAGGTCCAAATAGCATCACATTTTAATACACAATTATTATATTATTCATTGATATGTTCTACATTTAGGAAATTATGTAAAAAATTTCCACAGGTAAGGTTGATAGAGTTTGGCCAATTTTCTACGTGATCTTCGTGTGGTAGGCGCTGGGACATATTACCAACGTAATAGATTGATAAGTGCAATAATATATGTTCCTAATATGAATTAATGAGATTAAATATAGTAACCTAGTAGACAGAACAAATTATTTAAAGCGGTCAAATCCACGTAAATTCTTCGGAATTATACAATCCACTAAATAGTCAGTTTTACTGACCTCAATATTCATTTTAAATATAAAAAAAACATATGTTCATAATCCAGGGTTCCGGAGCTAGTCGGGGAGCTTGAGACTGTGGGCACCAAAGGGGGGGGGGCATCGCTTGTGATCCCAGCATTCCTAAGTCCCACTAAGCCTCCAGGATACATCAACTCTTCTAAGTTGCAATTTAGTTATGTATTAATGAGTTCTCCCGTGAGTGTGTGTGGAAGGTTAATTCAAGATAGTGTTCTCGTGAACCCTCTCCCCCCCCCCCACATAATTTTGCTCCCGTTGGTCCTTTAAGACCCAGATGTGATATTGATCCTAATGGTCTCGGTCCTATTGAAACGCAGATGATCAGTTATGATCAAGTAATTTAAACCAATGTGATTTTACAATAATAAAAAGGTAATTTGTTGATGTAGATCTAATAAATGTAATAGTGTATATTGTGTGACTATAAAGAGAAGAGTCCACAATAAAATTTATATGTAATAATGTATATTGTGTGACAAAAAAGAGAGTGGTCCACAATAAAATTAATATTTGATAATGTGTATTATGTGAATAATACTATAATTGTCTGCGAGATGCTAAGTCCAAATAAGGTAAGGATTTATAATTATGTTACATAATATGCTAAGCCAGAATATTTGGCTAGAATTTATACATAGTAATTTGTATTAATTATAAAAAGAGTCATTGTGTAATAGAGTCAGTGTAAATGGTACATCCTTGGATATTAAAACAATAAAAGCGTCACTTAATGTAAGGAAAAGTTATATAACTAAAGCCTATAATAAATGCAGGGAAATAATGATTAGAACATAAGAACATAAGAAAGAAAGAACACTGCAACAGGCCTACTGACCCATGCGGAGCAGGTCCATGTCCCCCCATATTAGACCAATGACCCCCCCCCCGATTAGCCCAATGACCCACCCAGTCTGGTCACCTCCACTCAAGGATGGAGCACTGTACCAGACCCAGCAACACAAGCTAGTCAGGTCCAACCCACACTCACCCAAACTCACTCATGTATTTATCTAACCTATTTTTAAAATTACACAACGTTTTAGCCTGAATAACTGTACTCGGGAGTTTGTTCCACTCATCCACGACTCTATTACCAAACCAGTGCTTTCCTATATCCTTCCTGAATCTGAATTTTTCCAACTTGAAACCATTGCTGCGAGTCCTGTCTTGGCTGGAAATTTTCAGCACGCTATTTATATCCCCTTTATTTATTCCTATTTTCCATTGGTGTCTCAACAGCATGAAGAGTCTGCTGGAAAATTGTTCAGAATAACAGGAAATGGAGTTCTTGATCACCCAATATTACGTTCTAGAATAGAAAATATTGAGTTGTAAAGGTATGGCCTTAAAAAAATGAAAGAGCGTAAATAATGCAGTTTGCCAGCCTAGTTATGTAAAGAAAATGTCTCTTTCCAAGCTCCCAAAAATGTTTCTATCCACATTTAATTCAGGAGACAGTTGTGAAGAATTCTGGTCCATATTCAAGGTGGATGTACATAATAAAAATGATCTTTCGTGATGTACAAAATTATTTTATCTTTAAGGACAGGTAAGAGGTGATGCTCATATTTTAATGCAAGGTTTTCCAAATGTAGAAAATAGTTACACAGAAGTGGTTTATTTGATGAAGGTCAACTTTGGTAATAAATAGAACAGAGTAGGTTGGACCTATACCCGGCCTGGTCTATGACCAGGTCTCGTGCTGGATCAGAGCCTGACTCAACTAGGCTCTTACCGCTGGTTGCACATAAACCGAAGTACGAGCCACAGCCCGGCTGGTCAGGTACCGACTTCAGGTGCCTCTCCAGCGCCTTCTTGAAGACAGCCAGGGGTCTATTGGTAATCCCCCTTATGTATGCTGGTAGGCAGATGAACAGTCTTGGGCCCCTGACAAATTGTGTTATCTCTTAGAGTACTCATAGCGCCCCTGCTTTTCACTGGGGGGATGTTGCATCTTCTGCTTTCATAGGGCGGGGTTTTTGTGAGCATTTTTGGGACTAGTCCCTCTAGGACTTTCCAAGTGTATATGAGTATTATCATGTATCTTTCTCGCACGCGTTTCAGGGAGTATAAATCAATTGATTTCAACAGTTCCCAGTAATTCAGGTGATTTATCGTACATATATGTGCAATGAAAGTTCTCTGTATATTCTTCTGGGCTGCAATTTTGCCTGCCTTGAAAGGGGCCATTAGTGTACAGGAATATTCCAACCTAGAGAAAACAAGAGATTTGAAGAAAATCATCATGGGCTTGATATCCCTAGTCTTGAAGGTTGTCATTATCCTAGCAGATGTGGTAGATATATTGTTGTGATCTTTGAAAGTGAGATCCTCTGACATTATCACTGCCAGTTACTTCACATTAGTTTTTCGCTCTATTGTGTGATGGAATTTATTTTATACTCTGATACAGTTTTAATTTCCTCGATTTTTCCATAGCGGAGTAATTGAAATCTGCCTTCATTGAACTTCATAGTATTTTCTGTGGCCTTTTTAAAGATTTGGTTGATGCCCGCTTGGGGACTTGCAGTGTCTTCGATGGACGACACTGTCATGCAAATTCGGGTGTCATTTGCAAAGGAGGACAAACCTGAGAATAGCGTTCAAATACCTTAGTAAGGAATCGTTCAAGACACTGTACACCGTGTACGTCAGGCCCATATTGGAGTATGCAGCACCAGTTTGGAACCCCCACCCAGTCAAGCACGTCAAGAAATTAGAGAAAGTGCAAAGGTTTGCGACAAGGTTAGTTCCAGAGCTAAGGGGAATATCCTACGAAGAAAGGGAAATCGACCTGACGAAACTTGAGGACAGGAGGGTTAGTGAAGACATGACAACGACATACAAAATACTGCGATAAGGCGAACAGAGACAGGATGCTCCAGAGAGAGGACACAGAAACAAGGAGCCACAATTGGAAGTTGAAGACTCAGATGAGTCAAAAGGATGTTAGGAAGTATTTCTTCAGTCATAGAGTTGTCAGGAAGTAGAATAGTCTAGCAAATGATGTAGAGGAGGTAGGAACCATACATAGCTTTAAGACGAGGTATGATAAAGCCCATGGAGCAGGGAGAGAGAGGACCTAGTGGCGATCAGTGAAGAGGCGGGGCCAGGAGCTGAGTTTCGACTCCTGCAACCCCAGTTAGGTGAATTAGGTGAGTACACGGTGCTGTGGCTTACATCTCTGTCTATGTCAGATATAAGGATGAGGAGCAGGATAGCAGCGAGTACTGTGCCTTGTAAAACAGAGCTTTTCACTGTATCCGTCTCTGACTACTTTGTTTACTCTTTGTGTTCTATTTGTTAGGAAGTTACAGATCCATTTACCAACTTTTCCTGTTATTCCTTTATCACACATTTTGTGTGCTGTTACATCATGATTGCACTTGTCAAAGGCTTTCATAAAAATCTGTGCATACTACATCTGCATTTTGTTTGTCCTTCAGAGCATCCATGACCACATCATAATGGTTCAGTAGTTGGGACAGGCAGGAGCGACCTGCTCTAAATCCATGCTGTCTTGGGTTATGCAACTGATGGTATCTTAGAGGGTGGTAAGCTTGCTTCTTAGAACCCTTTCAAAGACTTCTATGATGTGAGACATTAGTGCTATCGGTCTGTAAATCTTTGCAGGTGCTTCACTGCCACCTTTGTGGAGTTAGTTTAATATGTTTATTATGCACCCCATACCCATCCTGTGGGCGGTAGTCAAAAGATTACAGAGGTACATAATTGGTCCAGGGACTGGACTCCAAAGTTTTGATAGCTGAGCAAGTTACAGAGGTAATGAACTCACAATTTACAAAGGTAATGAACTCACAATTTACAAAGGTAATGAACTCACAATTTACAAAGGTAATGAGCTCCAGGTAGGTCTGGTCACAATCATGACAAGTTACAAAGGTATTTACAGATTACAGAGGTACACAATGGGTCCAGGGACTGGGCCCCCAAAGTTTTGATAGCTGAACTAGGTACAAAGGTAATGAACTCACAAGTTACAAAGGTAATGAATCCTGTAAGAATGGTTACTTACGTTTATACATGGCTACAATCGTGAACAAATTGTAGAGTAATGAGCAATTCACACTTCCACACCCGGTCACAACTGTAATGAGTTATTGGTGCAAATATTGATTGTTGAGTCACACACACACACACTCACACTCACACACACACACACACACACACTCACACTCACACACACACTCACACACACACACACACACACTCACACATACACACACACGCGCGCACACACACACACACACACACACGTACACAAACTCATACACACACAGGAGCTGAGTCTCGACCCCTGCAACCACAATTAGTGAGTACACATACACATATACACAAACTCATACACACACGCCACACACTCATACACAACACACACAAACACACACACACACAAACACACACACACACACACACACACACACACACACACACACACACACACACACACACACAGGAGCTTGGACTCGACCCCTGCAACTCAACTAGGTGAGCACACACACACACACACAAACACACAAAAACACACACACACACACACATACACACACACAAACAACACACACAACACTACACACACACACACACACACACACACACACACGAGGGTCAGGGGAGACATGATAACGACATATAAAATACTGCGCGGAATAGACGAGGTGGACAAAGACGGGATGTTCCAGAGATGGGACACAGACACAAGAGGTCACAATTGGAAGTTGAAGACTCAGATGAATCAAAGGGATGTTAGGAAGTATTTCTTCAGTCATAGAGTAGTCAGGCCATGGAATAGCCTAGAAAGTGATGTGGTGGAGGCAGGAACCATACATAGTTTTAAGGCGAGATATGATAGAGCTCATGGGGCAGGGAGAGAGAGGACCTAGTAGCAATCAGCGAAGAGGCGGGGCCAGGAGCTGTGACTCGACCCCTGCAACCACAAATAGGTGAGTACAAATAGGTGAGTACACACACACACACACACACACACACACACAGAGGAGCTTGGACTCGACCCCTGCAACCTAAACTAGGTGAGTACACAAACACACACACACACACACACACACACACAAACACACAAAAACACACACACACACACACACACACACACACACACACACACACACACACACACACACAAACACACACACACACAAGTGAAGTAGTGGAGGCAGGAACCATACATAGTTTTAAGAAGAGGTATGATAAAGCTCAGGAAGCAGAGAGAGAGAGGACCTAGTAGCAATCAGCGAAGAGGCTGGGCCAGGAGCTGAGTCTCGACCCCTGCAACCACAATTAGGTGAGTACTATTAGGTGAGTACACACAAACACACACAGACACACACACAGACACACACAGACACACATACAGACACAAACACACACACACACACACACACACACACACACACACACACACACACACACACACACCAGGCACATCTCCTGAAGCGCACATCAACCAAATAACTGCTGCAGCATATGGGCGCCTAGCAAACCTCAGAACAGCATTCCGACATCTTAATAAGGAATCATTCAGGACCCTGTACACCCTGTACGTTAGGCCCATATTGGAGTATGCGACACCAGTTTGGAACCCACACCTAGCCAAGCACGTAAAGAAACTAGAGAAAGTGCAAAGGTTTGCAACAAGACTAGTCCCAGAGCTAAGAGGTATGTCCTACGAGGAGAGGTTAAGGGAAATCAACCTGACGACACTGGAGGACAGGAGAGATAGGGGGACATGATAACGACATACAAAATACTGAGAGGAATTGACAAGGTGGACAAAGACAGGATGTTCCAGAGATTGGATACAGTAATAAGGGGACACAGTTGGAAGTTGAAGACACAGATGAATCACAGGGATGTTAGGAAGTATTTCTTCAGCCACAGAGTAGTCAGTAAGTGGAATAGTTTGGGAAGCGATGTAGTGGAGGCAGGATCCATACATAGCTTGAAGCAGAGGTATGATAAAGCTCACGGCTCAGGGAGAGTGACCTAGTAGCGATCAGTGAAGAGGCGGGGCCAGGAGCTCGGACTCGACCCCCGCAACCTCAACTAGGTGAGTACAACTAGGTGAGTACACACACACACACACACAGTAGGGACAGCGAGCGTGCGAGTCACGCCTTCCATGCTCAGGGAATATAAGTGTTTTTGAGGGCTACTCAAGTGTTCTGCAAGGGTTGCTAAGTGTGTCAGGGTAGTGAACAATCCTAGAAGTGATTTTTAATCTGCCTGAGCCACATAAGTGTGGGGAGAGCCACAATTTTGTAAGTGATCTAGAAAATAAAAACGTTGTGGCGCAGAGTGGGCAGGCTAGTGTGGGTGGTAAGGCGACGTTGTCAAGTGTTACCCAAGGAAGATAATAAAGTGAAACAATCGTGTGACCAGTGAGAGAAATACAGTGAATAGGGTACATTATTAACGAGAAGAAATTGAGGTGGATCTACGCCAGGACGTACATCGAGATGGATCTACGCCAGGACGTCACATCGAGCTGGACAATCTACAGGCTGCTACAGCTGCACTACAAGTACTGTATCCACCTATGAGTGGTTGTTTTGGTGTGGGGTTCAGGTTCCAATTAACCGCCAAGCTGAATGTGAATGGTCAAACTCTCATAGCACGATAAAGAATAGGCAGTCATGTATTCAATAAGGAATAGCAATTGGTAATCCATTGAACAAAGCGATTAACTTACTATAAGCTAGGTGGCAGGTCAGGCATAGGCAACATTGTAAGTAGGTGAGCGTAAGTCCCAGGACGGTGGGAGTCAGGTCACAAGAAGTTGTGGACACAAGCGACCACTGAGAATCCACATTACACTCCAAGCACAAGCCACCTACTTTTCAGACACATAATAAACCCACACATAATTCGACACATAATTACACACACACACACACACGTACACCGTGTACGTTAGGCCCATATTGGAGTATGCGGCACCAGTTTGGAACCCACACCTAGCCAAGCACATAAAGGAACTAGAGAAAGTGCAAAGGTTTGCAACAAGACTAGTCCCAGAGCTAAGAGGTATGTCCTACGAGGAGAGGTTAAAGGAAATCAACCTGACGACACTGGAGGACAGGAGAGATAGGGGGGACATGATAACGACATACAAAATACTGAGAGGAATTGACAAGGTGGACAAAGACAGGATGTTCCAGAGATTGGACACAGTAACAAGGGGACACAGTTGGAAGTTGAAGACACAGATGAATCACAGGGATGTTAGGAAGTATTTCTTCAGCCACAGAGTAGTCAGTAAGTGGAATAGTTTGGGAAGCGATGTAGTGGAGGCAGGATCCATACATAGCTTTAAGCAGAGGTATGATAAAGCTCACGGCTTAGGGAGAGTGACCTAGTAGCGATCAGTGAAGAGGCGGGGCCAGGAGCTCGGACTCGATCCCCACAATCTCAACTAGGTGAGTACAACTAGGTGAGTACACACACACACACGCACACACACACACATACACATACATACACATACATACACACACACACACACACACACACATGTATACACACACACACACACAAACACACACACACACACACACACTCACACACACACACACACACACACACACACACACACATACATACATACACACACACACATACACACACACACATACACATACACACACACACACACACACTGTAAGTACGTGCTGGTCAAGTCCCAGGAGGTTGGGGGTCAGGTCACAAGAAGTTGTGGGCAGCCAAGGACCACTGAGACTCTACATTACAAAGCACAAGCCACCTACCTTTCAGTACATAATAAACCCACACATAATTCCACACAAAATTACACACACACACACACACACACACACACACACACACACACACACACACACACACACACACAGTAGGGACACCGAGCGCGTGAGTCACACCTTCCGTGCTCCGGGAATATAAGTGTTTTTGAGGGCTACCCAAGTGTTCTGCAAGGGTTGCTAAGTGTGTCAGGGTAGTGAACAATCCTAGAAGTGATTTTTAACCTGCCTGAGCCACATAAGTGTGGGGAGAGCCACAATTTTGTAAGTGATCTAGAAAATAAAAACGTTGTGGCGCAGAGTGGGCAGGCTAGTGTGGGTGGTAAGGCGACGTTGTCAAGTGTCACCCAAGAAAGATAATAAAGTGAAACAATCGTGTGACCAGTGAGAGAAATACAGTGAATAGGGTACATTATTAACGAGAAGAAATTGAGGTGGATCTACGCCAGGACGTACATCGAGCTGGATCTACGCCAGGACGTCACATCGAGTGGACAATCAACAGGCTGTACAGCTGCACTACAAGTACTGTATCACCTATGAATGGTTGTTTGGGTTTGGGGTTCCAGGTTCCAATTAACCACCAAACTGAATGTGAATGGTCTAACTCTCATAGCACGATAAAGAATAGGCACTCAAGTATTCAATAAAGAATAGCAATTGGTAATCCATTGAACAAGGCGATTAACTTACTATAAGCAGGTCAAGCATAGGCAACATTGTAAGTAGGTGAGCATAAGTCTCAGGAGGGTGGGAGTCAGGTCACAAGAGGAAAGGCACTGCAATGGATCAGAGAATATCTGACAGGGAGGCAACAACGAGTCATGGTACGCGACGAGGTGTCAGAGTGGGCACCTGTGACAAGCGGGGTTCCACAGGGGTCAGTCCTAGGACCTGTTCTGTTCTTGGTATATGTGAACGACATAACGGAAGGGATAGACTCAGAAGTGTCCTTGTTTGCAGATGATGCGAAGTTATTGAGAAGAATCAAATCGGACGAGGATCAGGCAGGACTACAAAGAGACCTAGACAGGCTACAAGCCTGGTCCAGCAACTGGCTCCTTGAATTTAACCCTGCCAAATGCAAAGTCATGAAGATTGGGGAAGGGCAAAGAAGACCGCAGACACAATATAGTTTAGATGGCCAAAGACTGCAAACCTCACTCAAGGAAAAAGATCTGGGGGTGAGTATAACACCGAGCATATCTCCTGAGGCACACATCAATCAGATAACTGCTGCAGCATACGGGCGCCTGGCAAACCTACGGATAGGTTCCGATTACCTCAGTAAGGATTGTTTAAGACTCTGTATACCATTCTACGTCAGGCCCATACTGGAGTATGCAGCACCAGTTTGAATCCACACCTAGTCAAGACGTCAAGAAATTAGAGAAAGTGCAAAAGTTTTCAACAAGACTAGTCCCAGAGCTACGGGGATTGTCCTACGAAGAAAGGTTGAGGGAAATCGGCCTGACGACACTGGAGGACAGGAGGGTCGGGGGAGACATGATAACGACATATAAAATACTGCGCGGAATAGACAAGGTGGACAAAGCGGGATGTTCCAGAGAGGGGGACACAGACACAAGAGGTCACAATTGGAAGTTGAAGGGACTCAGGTGAATCAAAGGGATTTTTAGGAAGTATTTCTTCATAGAGTAGTCAGGCCATGGGATACCCTAGAAAGGGATGTAGTGGAGGCGGGAAACCCACACATAGTTTTAAGGCGAGGTATGATAGAGCTCATGGGGCAGGGAGAGAGAGGACCTAGTAGCAATCAGCGAAGAGGCGGGGCCAAAGGGGCTGTGACTCGACCCTGCAACCACAAATAGGTGAGTACAAATAAGGGGAGTACACACACACACACACACACACTACATACACAACACACATACACATACACACACTTACACACCACACACACACACACACACACAACACACACACACACACACACTGTAAGTACGTGCCGGTCAAGCCGAGGAGGTTGGGGGTCAGGTCACAAGAAGTTGTGGGCAGCAAAGGACCACTGAGACTCTAAAATTACAATGCACAAGCCCCCTACCCTTTTAGTACATAATAAACCACACATAATTCCCACAAAATTACACACACACACACACACACACACACACACCACACACACACACAACACACACACACACACACACAATATCCAGACACACACATACACTCCCCCCCTCACCACCGACATCTCACTTCTTCCCCTGATCCCTCCCCTCCCTCGTTCACCCTCCCCTCCCCCGTTCGCCCTTCCCCTCCCCACCCTCCCCACTCCTCTGCCACATAGCCACAGTTCCTCCACTACCTCCCCCCCACACTCTGACATACACACTACTAACCTAACATACAGAACTAATAGGTTTCGCACTCTGAGGCAATCAGAATAAAACAAAAATGGGTTGTCAGAGAGCAACAAGAAAAACCAAGGGACAGGAGGAGGAAGCTGCAAAGGAAGATTGGGCAGCAGAGCTCATAAAAAGGGATCATGAATGGGAAAGGATACTAGAAGAACTTAGCATGAGAATGGAAGAGAGGATAGATATGGAAAGCAGGAAGTGGGAGCTGCATGTCAAAGCAGCAGAGGCTAGGATACAGAGTTTAGAAGAGGAACTGAAAAATCTGAAACAGCCTAAAGAAATAAAGAACATTTTGGGATTGACAACAGAGACTGCTACCTCAGCCACAAATAAGGGGACTGTAGGGAAAGAAGGGGCACAACTGCATGGGGAAGCTCTATCAGAGGAGTCTGTAGTAAATGAAAGAGCTAAGCTTTATGTGGAGGCCCTAACAGACAACAACAGAGCCCAAGGAAAGCCGAGAAGGGAAAATGACAGGCCACTGAGCCCAAGTACATTAGCCAGTGAAACTGAAGAAAGGAAAGCTGCAGTGGAGGAAACCAAATTAAATGAGGGGATACACAGGGATATGCAGTGGGAGAATGAAAGGGTGAGGTCAGTCTTTGTGTATGGGCTCCAGGAAGTTGAAGGGGAAATATATGAAGGAAGAAAACAAGGGAAAAAAAAAGCAATTGAAAGAATCATGAAAGCAATGAGAGAAGACGACATGACCCAGCTGGAAAATTTTCGGAGAATAGGGGGGTTTGTAAAAAAAGAACCCAGCCAGTGAAAGTGACCTTCAAGGCAGAAGCGACTCGGACCAGGATCCTGCAGGAGAAAGCACGATTAAGGGACATGCCGGCATACAGGAAGGTGTATCTCGACCGCGACAGAACACAAGAAGAAAGGCAGAAATTGAGAGAGATGGTACAAAGGCGAAAGGAGGAAAGAGAGGGGATGGAGAAGACAGACAGGAGATCCCAGAACCAGGAAGAAGATCAAATACAGCCTCCCTCACAACTTCCTATAGAAGCCTCCCAACCAGGTCAACCCCAGTGCAACCAAACACTCTAAATCAAAATACCCATGCCGCATCCAATGCCCCCACCCACTATATTACAAACTCCACCTCCACAGCAACAACCCATAGTTCCTTACCAGGTCTCTCTTCCCCAACCCCAATATACCTCCCAGACCACAGTCTTAGAAAAGAAGTTGAAGGTGTTTACCTGGAGTTTACCTGGAGAGAGTTTCGGGGGTCAACGCCCCCGCGGCCCGGTCTGTGACCAGGTCTCCTGGTGGATCAGCGCCTGATCAACCAGGCTGTTGCTGCTGGCTGCACGCAAAGCAACGTACGAGCCACAGCCCGGCTGATCAGGAACTGACTTTAGGTGCTTGTCCAGTGCCAGCTTGAAGACTGCCAGGGGTCTGTTGGTAATCCCCCTTATGTGTGCTGGGAGGCAGTTGAACAGTCTCGGGCCCCTGACACTTATTGTATGGTCTCTTAACGTGCTAGTGACACCCCTGCTTTTCATTGGGGGGATGGTGCATCGTCTGCCAAGTCTTTTGCTTTCGTAGTGAGTGATTTTCGTGTGCAAGTTCGGTACTAGTCCCTCTAGGATTTTCCAGGTGTATATAATCATGTATCTCTCCCTCCTGCGTTCCATGGAATACAGGTTTAGAAACCTCAAGCGCTCCCAGTAATTGAGGTGTTTTATCTCCGTTATGCGCGCCGTTGAAAGTTCTCTGTTTCATTTTCTAGGTCGGCAATTTCACCTGCCTTGAAAGGTGCTTTTTGAGTGCAGCAATATTCCAGCCTAGATAAAACGTGACCTGAAGAGTGTCTCATGGGCTTGGCCCCCTATTTTTAAAGGTTCTCATTATCCACCCTCATTTTTTTAGCAATGCGTTTGATCAATGTTATGGTCTTGAAGGTGAGACCCTCGACATAATCACCCCCAGGTCTTTGATTTGGGGTTTTTCGCTCTATTTTTGGCCAAATTTGTTTTGTACTCTGATGAAGTTTTAAATTTTCCTCATGTTTACCGTATTGAGAAATTGAAATTTCTCATCGTTAAAACTTCAATTTTTTTCTGTAGCCCACTGAAGATTTTGGTTTTTAAAGCCCGCCTGGACCCTTGCGTGTCGCAATGGAAGACACTGTCATGCAGTTTCGGGTTTTATTCCCAAAGGGAAAAGACACGGTGCTGTGCTGCATCCTTGTCTAGTCGGATATGGGATGAGGAACAAGTGGGAGCTAGTCGTGCCTTGTGGAACAGAGCTTTTAAGTGCTCCCCGGCTTTACTTTTGCGACTACTCTCGGTTTGTTAGTGGGGAAATTATAGACCCATCGACCGCTTTCCTGTTTTTCCCTTTAGGCGCATTTTGTGGTATTACGCCCATGGCACACTTGTCGAAGGCTTTTGGCAAAGTCTGTATATTTACTCTGCTTCTTTTTGTTTCTGTGCTTTTAGGACCTTGTGTAGTGACCAGTAGTTGAGAAAGAAGGAGCGCCTGTTTTTTAAACCCATGTTCCCCGGGGTTGTGTAATGGGGGTTTTCAGAGGGGTGGTGATTTGCTTCTTAGGACCCCTTTTAAAAATTTTTATGATTGGGGTGTTAGTGCTATTGGTTGTATTTTTTTGCTGCTGCGGTGTGGTATACAAATGCAGTGGAAAACAAACAAGTATGGGAGTGGCACGAAAGAATCAAGGGGACATCCCCAGACATAATAGCACTCACAGAAACAAAACTACCAGAATAATAAAATTCAACTTTCCCTCCGGAATCAAATCCTCAGGGAAAGACAGAGGGGGGAGAGGGGGAGGGGGAATTGCACTGCTCATTAAAAACCAGTGGGGGTTTTTAGAAAATGGAAGGAAGGATGGGGGGACGGGGGAAAGGGTACTTTGTAGGAACAATCCAGTTGAGGGGAAAAAGGGGATAATGCAGTTTTACAACCCCCCACGAATGCAGGGGGGGGCCAAGAGAAGAATATGATGAGAGCAACAGAGCAATGATCGACACACTAGCCGAGGAGGCCAGGAGAGCACACATGGGGGGAGCAAAATTACTAGTTATGGGTGATTTCAATCACAAGGAGATTGACTGGGAAAACCTGGAGCCCCATGGGGGTCCCGAAACATGGAGAGCCAAGATGATGGATGTGGTACTGGAAAACCTCATGCTTCAACATGTTAGAGACACTACCAGAGAGAGAGGAGAGGATGAACCAGCAAGGCTGGACCTTGTATTCACCATGAGTAGTTCGGACATCGAGGGTATCATGAAATGAAAGGCCCCTGGGAGCTAGTAATCATGTGGTTCTGTGCTTCGACTACATAGTTGAGCTCCAAGTGGAGAGAGTAGCAGGAATAGGCTGGGAAAAACCAAACTACAAAAGGGGGAACTTCTCAGGCATGAGGAACTTCCTTCAAGACATTTAGTGGGAGAGGGAACTGACAGGAAAACCAGTACAAGAAATGATGGACTATGTGGCAACAAAATGCAAGGAGGCAGAGGAGAGGTTTGTTCCTAAGGGAAACAGAAATAAGGGGAAAAGAACAGAACGAGTCCTTAGTTCACCCAAAGGTGTAGGGAGGTAAAAACTAGGTGTACTAGAGAATGGAAAAGGTTCAGAAGTCAGAGAACTCAGGAAAATAAAGAAATCAGCTGAAGAGCCAGAAACGAATATGCACAGAGAAGAAGGGAGGCTCAGAGACAATATGAAAATGACATAGCATCAAAAGTAAAGACTGACCCGAAGCTGTTGTACAGCCACATCAGGAGGAAAAACAACAGTCAAGGACCAGGTAATCAGACTGAGGAAGGGTGATGGGGAATTCACAAGAAACGACCAAGAGGTATGTCAGGAGCTCAACACAAGATTTTAAAGAGGTATTTACAGTGGAAACCAGTAGGACTCCAGGAAATCATAACATGGGGGGTGCACCAGCAAGTGCTGGATGAGGTACATAAAACCAAGGAGAGGTGAAGAAGCCTGCTATGCGAACTTACACCTCAAAGGCGGTGGGACCAGGCAACATCCTCTCCCATGTGTCCTAAAGAGTAGGACAGAGATATTGTGTGAGCCATTAACAAGATCTTCAACAATAACAATTGAAACTGGGCCAACTCCCTGAGGTATAGAAAATGGCAATGTAGTCCCCAAATTTTAAAAAGGTAGACAGACATGAGGCACTAAAATACATACCTGTTATCCCTATCGTGTATAGTAATGCAAAGTCATGAGAAGATCATCAGGAGGAGAGTGGTGGGGCACCTGGAAAGAACAAATGTATAATTGACAACCAGCAAGGTTTCAGAGAAAGGAAATCCTGTTCAACAACCCTACTAGAGTTTTTATGATAAGGTGACAGAAGTAAGACTAGAGAGAGAGGGGTGGTATCGACTGTGCATAATTTTGGACTGCAAGAGCCTTCGACACAGTTCACAACAAGAGGTTACTGCAAAAGCTAGAGGATCAGCACACATAACAGGAAAAGGCACTGCAATGGATCAGAGAATACCTGAACAGTGAGCAACAACGACTCATGTACGTGACGAGGTGTCAAAGTGGGCGCCTGTGACAAATCGGGGGTTCCACAGGGGACAGTCCATATGACCTGTGCTGTTCTTGAGGTATATGTGAACGACATAACGGAAGGGATAGACACAAAGTGTCCATGTTTGCAGATGATGCGAAGTTAATGATAAGAACAAATACGGATGAGGATCAGGCAGGAACTACAAATAGACCTGGACAGGCTACAGCCTGGTCCAGCTACTGCTCCTTGAATTTAACTCTGCCAAATGCAAAAGTCATGAAATTGGGGAAGGGCAAAGAAACACATACACAATATAGTTTTAGATGCCAAAGACTGCAAACCTCACTCAAGGAAAAAGATCCTGGGGGAGTATAACCACCTGAGCATATCTCCAGAGGCGCAACATCAATCAGATAACTGCTGCAGGAAAAAATATTACATATGGGCGCCCTGGCAAACCTACGGAAGCGTTCCGATTACCTCCGAAAGGATTCGTTTTAAGACTCTGTATACCATTTACGCAGGCCCATACTGATTATGCAGCACCAGTTTGGAATCCACAACACCTAGACAAGCACGTCACGAAAATTATATAGAAGAGTGCAAAAGGTTTGCAACAAACTAGGGTACAAACTACGGGGATTGTCCTACGAAGAAAGGTTGAGGAAATCGGCCTGACGACACTGAGACATGAGGGTCAGTGGAGACATGAAAAACGACATATAAAATACTGCGCAGAATAGACAAGGAGACAAAGACGATGTTCCAGAGAGGGGACACAGACACAAGAGGACACAAGTTGGAAGTTGAAGACTCAGAGTGAATCAAAGGAATTGTTTAAGAAGTATTCTTCATCAAAAGTAGTCTGCAAGTGAATAGCCTAGAAAAGGTGACGTAGTGGAGGCGGGAACCATACATAGTTTTTAAGGCAGGTATGATAGAGCTCATGGGGGCAGGGAGAGAGAGGAACCTAGTAGCGAAGAGGCGGGGCAGGAGCTGGACACGACCCCTGCAAACCACAAATAAGTGAGTACAATAAGGTTGAGTACACACACACACACACACACACTCACACACACACACACACACACACACACACACACACACACCACACACACACACACACACGTGAAGCAGTATCGCTAAATATTGCTCCCAGGATTTACGTTCTATGGCTGGTCCTATGATATTATTAGCGGTCTCGTACTTGAGTGCATCAGTGAAACAACCTACAAGACTGTAATAGCTTTCAAGAGGCGAATAATGTGATAGGATCAAGAATTTTACAATTTAAATTTTGATGAAATTTGAGTGAGGGAGGGTAATGCAGTCAGCTGATGAGCTACTGGCCGCACTGTTGACACAAAATATCCAAACAGTTAATTGGGTTAAAGTGTGATCTGAAATATTAACAAATACTTATTGTTGGTTGATTATAACAGCCATGTAGTGATGGTCTAAAAGATGATTAAGTAAAATACTGAAAGTAAGAAAAAAAAAGCAATCCCCAGCTGTAGGTGTTTAGGTGAAGGTAGCTAACATCATCAAGACTTGTTATGACCATAATACGTATAAAGAAAAAAAGAGGAATACCAATCTTAAAAGAAAAGAAAATACAAACTTTGAATGCATGATAAGTTACCTGAAGGAGTTAGAAACTTAAGAGGATTTGATAACGACCAGCAGGACCTCCATTTTGTTCAGACGACATCACATGCCTATTTGTGGTTAATTTTGGTTTAGTGTCTAAAGTCTCAGTGTCTCGCCCTGCTGGTTTGTATGCTATACCATCTCCTCTCCCTATTTCAGTACCAGGAGATAGAAAGTGGTTATAAATTATCTAAATATCGCAGGTAAACTCAGAAATAGTTGTTAGCCTAGTGACCCCGCCACCCCCCTCTCCCCCCCCGTTTAATTTTTCTGAGGGACAAGCTAGAAACAAGTACGCACATACAAACACACGTGTGCACCGTAATTAATTGTTTATAAAAAACAGTATATATAATAAGGAATTGAGTGAGAAAAAATAATCCCTATAATCTTCAAAAAGTAAAGTACGTAGTGTGTCGGAGATCTGGGCCGGGAGAGTAGCCGGTGAACCAACGATCAATAACAAATAGTGTTTACGGTAAGCCCCCCCCCCCCACTTTTCAAAGAACTGACAAGCTAGTAAACACCACACACACACAAAAACACAAGTGTACGCAATTAATATTATATAGAATATATTATGCATATTAAATAATAATTGATAGGAAAAATTTGTATTTTTTTATAATCTTCAAAAAGTAGTAGCGTACCTAGTTGTGCACACACAACACACAACACATCACCACACGACACCCACACACCCACACACCCCCCACACACCACACACACCCACAACACTCACACAACACCCACAACACACCCACAACACACTCACACACACCCACACACCCCACACACACTCCACACACACCCACACACCCACACACCCACCACACAGCCCCACAAACCCACACACTCCCACGACACCCACACGACACCCACACACAGCCCACACACCCACACACACTCACACACACCCATACTCACCCACACACACCCACCCCACACAACCACACCCACCCACCCAACACCCACCCCACAACCACCCACACACCACCCACACACCCACCCACACAGACCCACCCACACACCACCCACACACCCACCCACACACCCACGCCACACCCACCCACACACACACACACCCCCCACACCCACCCCCAACACCCCCCACACCCCACACACACCCACACACACCCCACACCCCACACACCGACACACCCACACCCCCACCCACACCCACCCCACAACACCCACCCACACACCCCCACACACACACCCACACCCACACACAAAGGTGAACCCACCACACACCCACCCACACCCACCCACAACACCCCCCCACAACACCACCCACCCACACCCTCTCTCCCCACCCCCGCACCCCCACGCCCTCCCCACACACACACAGAAAACGCAACACACACAACACACACACATATTGCCATAACTCACACATACACTCCCCCCCTCCCCCACCGACATCTCACTCCTTCACCTGATCCCTCCCCACCCTCTTAACCCTCACCCCTCCCCACCTCCTCCTTCACAACCACTTACCCACTTGCCTTCACTCTCCTTCCCACTCCCCCACCCCACTACTCTCCCCATATAGCCACAGTTCCTCCTCTAACCTCCTAGTCCCGTCCCACACTCTGACATATACAAAACTAACCTAACATACAGAATTACATAGGTTTCCCACTCTTCTAGTCCAATCAGGATAAAACAAAAATGGGTTGCCAGAGGAGCAACAAGAAAACCAAGGGACAGGAGAGAAACAGCAAAGGAAGATTGGGCAGCAAGAGCTCACAAAAAGGGAACAAGAATGGGAAAAGAAACTAGAAGAAACTTAGCATGATATGGAATGAGAGTGATAGACCATTTGAAACAGAGTGGAGTGAAAGTCAAAGCAGCAGAGGCCAGGAAACATAGTTAGAAGAGGAACTGGAAAACTGAAACCACCTAAAGAACTAAAGAACATTATTGGGATTGACAACAGAGACCGCTACCCATCAGCCACAAATAAGGGGACAGTATGGAAAGGAGGTAGCAAAACTGCATTGTAAATGCTATATCAGTGGAGACAGTAGTAAAATGAAAGAGCTAAGTATATGTGAGGCCCTAAAAGATCACAACAGAGCCCAGGGAAACCGAGTTGGGGAAAAGACAGCCAGCTAGCCCATGTAAACAGTACTAGTAGTGAAACTAAGAAAGGAAAGCTGCAAGGAGGAAATCAAATTGAATGAGGGGATACACAGGGATATGCAGTATGGGAGCATGAAAAGGGTGAGGTCAGTCTTTGTGTATGGGCTACAGGAAGTTGAAGGGGAAACCGATGAAGCAAGAAAACAAGGGGAAAAAAAAAGCAATTGAAAGCATCATAAAGGTAATCGGAGAAGACCGACATGGACCCAGCTGGAAAATTTTTCGGAGAATGGGGGTTTTGTAAAAAAAGAACCGGCCATTGAAAAGGTGACCTACGAAGGCAGAAATCGACCACGGAACAGATACCTTGCAGGAAAAATCACGATTATGGGACATGCCGGGATAACAGGAAGGTGAATCTCGACCGCGACAGAACCAAGACGCAAGCGGAAACTGAAGAGATGGTACAACGCGAAAGGAGGAAAAAGAGGGATGGAGACGACAGACAGGAGATTCCCAGACACAGGAAGAAATCAAATACAACTCCCTCACAGCTTCCTATAGAAAGCCTCTCCAACCAGGTCAACCCCTTGCAGCCAACATCTCTAAACCACAACAACCCATTCCATATCCAATGCCCCCACCCACTACATTTACAAACTTCCACCCTTCTACCCACAGCAACCACCAATAGTTTCCATTATCAGGTCTCCCCACTTCCCCAACCCCAATACACCTCCCAGACCACAGTCTTAGAAAAAGAAGTTTTGAAGTATGGTAATACAAATGCAGATGGAAATAACAATAAGTATGAGTGAGTGGCACGAAAGAATCAAGGAGTCATCCCCATACATAATAGCACTCACAGAAACAAAACGCACCAGAATATTAACAGAATCATCTTTCCACCCGATATCAAATCTTCAGGAAAGACAAAGGGAGGAGAGGGGGAGGAGGAGTGGCACTGCCGCATTAAAAGCCATGGGTTTTTGAGAAAATGGAAGGAATGGGATGGCAAGGGTGAAAGAGACTACATTAGTAAGGACCAATCCAGTCTGAGGGACCATAAGGTGATAATTACAGTAATGTACAACCCACCACAGAACTGCAGGAGACCAAAGAAAATACGATGAGAGCACAGAGCCATGGTCCTACACACTAGCCCGAGTGGCCAGGAGAGCACAACGTGGGGGAGCAAAGCGTACTAGTTATGGTGATTTTCAATCACAAGGAATTTGACTGGAAAACCTGGTGCTCCTGGGTTCCTAGAAATGGAGAGCCAGAGATGGATGTTAGTACTGGAAAACCTCATGCATCAACATGTTAGAGACACTACCAGAGAGAGAGGACAAGATGAACCAGCAAGACTGGACCTTGTATTGCACCTTGAGTAGTTCAGACATCGAGGATATCTTGTATGAAAGCCCCTGGGACCTAGTGATCATGTGTTCTGTGCTTCGACTAAAGCATAGTTGATCTCCAATGGAGAGAGTAGCAGGAATAGGATAGGAAAAACCAAACTACAAAAGGGGGAACTACTCAGGCCTGAAGGAACATCCATCAAAACATTCAGTGGGAGAGGGAACTGACAGGAAGAACCAAGTACAAGAAATGATGGAACTATGTGCAACAAAATGCAAGGAGGCAGAGGAGAGGTTTGTTCCCAAGGGAAACAGAAATAATGGAATGAACAAACGAGTCCTTGGTTCACCCAAAGAGTAGGGAGGCAAAACTAGGATGTTCTAGAGAATGGAAAAGGTACAGAAGACGAGAACCCGGAAAATAAAGAATTAGCCGAAAAGCCAGAAATGAATATGCACAGATAAGAAGGGAGGCTCATGCGACAATATGAAAATAGACATAGCATCGAAAGCCAAGACTGACCCGAAGCTGTTTGTACAGGCCACATCATGAGGATAACAACAGTGAAGGAACCAGGTAATCAGAACAGAGAAGGGTGATGGGGAATTCACAAGCAACGACCGAGAGGTATGTCAGATCTCAACACAGATTTAAAGAAGTATTTACAGTGGAAACCAGTAGACTTCCAGGAAATCAGACAGGGTGTACACCAGCATGTGCTGGATGAGGTACATATAACCAAGGAGGAAGTGAAGAAGCTGCTATCGAAAATGACACCTCAAGGACGGGGGACCAGACAACATCTCTCCGTGGGTCCTAAAGAGGAGCATAGATAAGTTTTGTGCCATAAAAGATCTTCAACACATCATTTGAACCCTGGGCAACTCCCTGAGGTAATGGAAGATTGTCAAATGTAGTCCCAATTTTTAAAAGGGAGACAGAATGAGGGCACAAACTACAGACTGATCACAAACGTGTATAGTAGCAAGGTCATGGAGACACATCAGGAGGAGAGTGGTGGAGCACCTGGAAAGAACAAGTGTATAATTGACAACCAGCAAGGTTCAGGGAAGGAAAATCCTGTGTCACAAACCTACTAGAGTTTTATGACAAGGTGACAGAAGTAAGACAAAGAGATAGAGGGTGGAATCGACGCATTTTTTTGGACTGTCAATAAAGGCCTTCGAGCACAGTCCTCACAGATTACTGAAAAAGCTAGAAGATCAGCGCACATAACCAGAATAGGCACTGCAATGGATCAGAGAATAACTGACAGGGAGGCAACAACGACCATGGTAACGTGACGAGGTGTCAGAGTGGGCTCTTGTGACAAGCGGGAACCACAGGGTCAATTTCCAAGGACGCAGTAGCTGTTTCTGGTATATGTAACGACATAACGTAAGGGGATAGACACAGAATGTCCTTGGTTTTTTTGCGATGATGTGAAGTTAATGAGAAGAATCAAATCGGATGAGCATCAGGCATGACTACAAAGAGACCTGGACCAAGGGCTGCAACCTGGTCTCAGCAACTGGCCTCCTTGAGTTTTAACCCTGCCAAATGCAAAGTCAAGAAGAAATGGTTACGGCAAGAAGACGCAGAACACAATATAGATTTTGATGAGCCAAAGTACTGCAAACCTCACTCAAGGAAAAAGATCTGGGGGTGAGTATAACACCGAGCATATCTCCCGAGGCGCACATAATCAGATAACTGCAGCAGCATACTGGCGCCTGTCAAACCTACGGATAGCGTTCCGATACCTCAGTAGATTCGTTTCAAGACCTGTATACCATTACTGCAGCCATACTGGAGTAATGCAGCACCAGTTTTGGAAATCCACACCTATGTCAGATGCACGTCAAGAAATTAGAGAAAGTGCAAAGTTTGCAACAAGACTAGTCCCAGAGCTAACGGGGGATTGTCCTACGAGAGAAAGTTTAGGGAAATCGGCCTGACGACACTGGAGGCCAGGAGTGGTCAGGGAGACATGAATAAAACGACATAAAAAAACTGCGCGG
This sequence comes from Cherax quadricarinatus, assembly GCF_026875155.1. Taxonomy (NCBI): domain Eukaryota; kingdom Metazoa; phylum Arthropoda; class Malacostraca; order Decapoda; family Parastacidae; genus Cherax; species Cherax quadricarinatus. Next base: position 33,752,818 of record NC_069403.1, on the reverse strand, counting down.
AATAAAAGGTGGACAAAGACAGGATTGTTCCAGAGATGGGACACAGACACAAGAGGTAACAATTGGAAGTTGAAGACTCAGATGAATCGAAGGATGTTAGTAAGTATTCTTCAGTCATAGATAGTCATGTCAGGAACTAGTCCTAGAAAGTGAGTAGTGGAGGCTGGAACATACATAGTTTTAAGGCAGGTATGATAAAGCTACATGTAGCAGGGAGAGGGACCTATTAGCAATCAGTTGAAAGGCGGGGCCAGGGCTATGACTCGACCCCTGGCAACCACAATAGGTTGATACAAATAGGTGAGTACCCGTGAAAAGCATTATTTACAGCTAGCAAAGTCAGGGTATTTCTCCAGGCCTAAGAAAAGAAGTATTTTGGGTTTCTTTCAATTTCATTAATGACTTTAAGTTCTTCCTGTGTTTCTTGTGTCCTGTATGATTCCTTAATCTTAAGTGTCTGGCTGGTCCCGTGACCACGTGGCCTGGCTGGCAAAGCTCTCGCTTCACACACGGAGGGCCCAGGTTCGATTCCCGGCTGGGTAGAAACATTTCAATGTGTTTCCTTACACGTGTTGTTCTGTTCATCTAGCAGCAAGTAAGTAATCTTACTGGAGGAAGCGTCGGGACGTATCACGTAAGTGTAATAATATGAAATAACGAGATAATAAATCTAACTTAGTAGATAAAACAAAATACTTTTATAAGTCAAGTCCACTTAAATTCTAATTAATTATACAATTCACTTAATAGTCAGTTTTACTATCGTAAATTTTCATAATAAATATACAGGAACCATATGTTCCTAGTACAGTGTCCCGGGTGACGAACACATAGAAACTTGGATGGTGGGCATCGAAGGAGAGACATTGTTTACGACCCCGGGTTTTCTAAAGTCCCACAAGTCTCCAGGATATATAAACTACTGTAAATTGCAACTAAATATTCTGAGTTCTTCTCCGACTGTGGGTGGAAGGTTAATTCGAGATTCTGGTCTTGTGAAAATCCCCCAGTTTCTGATGGTAAAACTAACTTATCCATAGTAATATATTTAATATTTCCAGGTACTGTATATACTGGCTTTAGGGATTTAAACCTGTTATTCAAATATTTCCTAGTTATCGTCTAAATAACATGTAAAAGGTAACATTATTTTGAAGGAAATTTGGTATTTTGTTCAATTCCACAAAAAGAAGTTAATCCAGTTAGAAAAAAGTAAGAAACTTTGATGAATTAAAGTTCTAATAGCACTAAATTTAAAGACATTTGGAGCAAAGGATAAATAGTTTCAGCCTAAACCATTGAATGTTGGTGAGGACACTTGTGAGGCGCCAACTGTGGCAGTTACTGCTGACGCAGCTAATGTAAGATTAACTGTCCCATCCTCACAATGCTCCCTTAATTTACTCCTTTAGAAAGGATTAATTGAGTCACAGGAACAACGTTCTTGTTTTCTCCATGTACAAACGTAAGCAGACTTACTTGTGGTGTGGAGTCTGCCCTACCCAGGTTAACGTGACTTATATGTAACTTCTCTTTCGACTGTCACATGTACAGAAAATAATACCTGCAATCAATTAAATGTATTAGTAACTCTAGTATACAGACTAGGAGATTCCTGTAATCTCTTAGATTTCCCTAATTAGTATTAATATACCCTGGGAATTCACCTGCTTCTAGACTAAATACTTAAGAAATGAGTCTGAACAATGTCGGCTGCTACATACATTAGTCTGGGCTCTTGGCCCGCTCGTAACAGAAAGCTAAGTTATTCCTTGCATTTTCCACAATAATCTGGTGGCCACCTATACTGAGGCAATAACTGGGCAATAATCTCACAACCGGAGTCTGGTTAGAGACAACGTCCATGGTACGTTGGGAATGCTTCTATCATTGTTTTCACTGGCTGCGAGACAAGTATTATGTAGACAGCGTGGGATGCTGAGCTAAGAACTCCTATGGGTTCTTCACGAGTTCTGGTGCCAGAAGAACGATTATTATAATCAAAGAAAGCGCTAAACCGACAGGGGTCATACAGCACTGCGGGACAGAAAATAGTCTTGGGGCTATAAACAGCTGGGTGGAGAGGGGATCAAAGGCAAGGGGAGAAATAGGGTGGAAGGGACGCTAAGGGCTATGTGTCAAAGTTCGTATAGCAAAGCAGTTGCTGACAAAAAGTTAAAAAGTGATTGTAAGTCAAAGGCAGGGCCGACTGTATGAAGGGAAGATAAGGTAGGGCTGCAGCGGCGCTGGAGGTAAATCCTGCGAGCTCGCTGGTAAACCGGGCAATCTACAGAAAAGTGAAGAACCGAAAGAGGGACCCGACAAACCTCAAAGAGAGGAATAGGGTGTCGTTCCATTAAATACCCATGGGTAAGGCGAGTATGACCAATTCAGAGACGGGAGAGCACAGTCTCCCGAATACGTCAACGGTGGTAAGAAGATGGCCACAAACCTAAAAGCACTTTAATAGAGTGCAATTTGTTTTGTTGCATGTCCGACCACCGTTGATACCAACAGCTGTGAAGACGGGCCGATATGACTGGAAAATAATCTCTGAACGGAATACCTCTATAAGAAACCGAAAGAACATGCAACGCTGACAGCGCGGCAGCATACCTACACATCAACGTGTCCAAGGACCCAACAGAAAACAACGTCTTTGTTTTTGCTAGTCCCACAGCGCAACCATAGTTGAATATGAAGGACTAATGGTTGACGGGAATCAAATTGTTTAATAGCTTGTAAATCACTGAGGGAATCTGAAATGATCACAAACGTCGAAGGAGACATATATGTCATACAGAGAAGCGCTATGATAATGGCATACAACTCAGCAGTAAAAATACTTGCCGAATTTAACAAATGACCTCAGACAACATCGTCAGGGAACACCGCCGTGAACCCAGTACCGTCAGAAGATTTAGAACCATCTGTATAAACAGCAATGGCATGAACATGCGACCGGAAGTGATCAAGAAAAAGAGAGCGAGAAGCAGTCGTAGGCCCACGGCAGTAAGGGAGAACAGACACGAACTGTGGGAACCTCCCAAGGGGAAAGGGAAAAGGCAGATGCTAAATGAACATAAAAGGGAGGCAACTGGAGAAAAGGCCGGAGTGAAAACGAAAAGAAAATGGTCGGAGTAAGCAGGGGCGTCGAACAAATAATGGGCATTTACTAACGTCTGAGACCAAGCTATACGTAGACGGAACATGAAGGTCATGAGAACGGACAAAGTAATGAAGGCAATGAGCATCACGACAATCAGCTAAGGAAGGAACATTCGCCACAGCATAGAGGCTGACAACAAGGGGATGAACGAAACGCTCCAAGGCATAAACATAGACCCTGATGATGGAAGGGATCTAACATAGAAAGAGTGGTAGGAGAAGCTGCAGAATAGACTTGGTCTCCATAATCCAGCTTGGACAAGACTAGGGTGGAATGCATACGGAGGAGAGTCCGGCGATCTGCTCCCCATGAACGATGCGCAAGAATTTTAAGGAGATTCAGCCGACCATGGCAAGTTGCCTTTAAAGAGGAAATGTGAGGTTTCCATATCAACCGGTAATCACAGAGAAGGCCAAGAAACATGACTGTAGCACATTCTGGAATATGTGAGCCATGTGAATACAATGGAATATCTGGGACAAGAGTACGTCTAGTGAAGGTAATGAAATGGTTTTCGTTCTATAAAATTTAAATCCACGAGAAGTGGCCCAATGGGAAACCCGGTCAATCGCATCTTGAAGGAAGGCCTCTACCAGGCGACAGTCAGCGCCTGCATAAGCTGTGGTAAAGTCATCCATGTAAAGTGACGACCAAATATGCGATGGAAGAACAGAAGGTAGGTCATTTATAGCCAAGAGAAAAAGGGTAGTGCTAAGGACACAACCTTTTGGCACACCCTTGGCCTGAGAAAAGTCTGAGGAAAGCGAGGCGCCAACACGGACACCAAAATATCAGTCAGATAAGAAAGCAGTAAGAAAAGTTGACAGATTACTATGGAGGCCTAAGGAGTGGGCTTGGGCTAAATGTTATGCCTCCAAGTGGTGTCATATGCCTTCTCAAGATCATAAAAGACTGCTGGGACGGAGTGTTTGTTAGCAAAGGTATTTCGCACAAACGTATCTAAGTGGAGCAAGTGGTCAAAAGTATAGCGGCCCTTGCAAAAGTCATATTGGCGAAGAGAAAGACTATTGTGAGTCTCCAAATACCATATCAGACGTCTATTCAACAATCGTTACATCACCTTGCAGATTACACTGGTCAGAGTGGTGGGACGATAGTGAGAGGCATCAAGTCCCGAGGTGCCTGGTTTACGAAACGGTAGTACAGTGGCAGATTTTCATTGTTGAGGGAGAACCCCTCGCTTCCAAATAAGATTGAAAAGGCGCAAATGAACTGTAAGGGCTGTAGAATGCAGAACTTGTAGCATACTGATATGAATATCATCAGGCCCACCTGCTGATGATGGCAAGCAGAAAACGTGGACTCTAGCTCTAGGAGAGTAACAGGTATGTTATATGGCTTCATTACATTAGAGGAGGAATCCAAGGGCAATTGCTCTTTGATAGACTTAGATGCAAGAAATGAGGGACAAAGGTGACTCCCTTGTGAGACATGGACTGATAGTTCCCGAATTCCGTGGCAACTTCATGAGGTTCCGCAACACTAACACCAGCAACCCCGCAAAACGGAAGCTGGGTCCAGAGCGTAGTTGGCACACAACTTCCGTACCTTCTTCCAAAACCCCACACATAGGAAAGTCGAGGAAATGGTAGACACGTAGTCTTGCCAACAAGTGTGTTTAGCGTCGCATATGACGCGGTGAACGACTGCCCTTGTCCGCTTAAAATCCAAAAGCCGATCTGAGGTCCGATTATATAGATAACGGCCCCACGCAGCACTTTTCAAACACACTGCACAGGCACACGCAGGAGACCACCAAGGCGTGCATGTCTGCCTGAGGTTTGAGGAATAGAACGTGACGCTGCAGTCAAAACTAAGTCAAAAACTGGTGCACCAGCTCATCAATAGAGGACGAAGGAGGGTCCCCACATAAGGTGGGAAGATGAGAGTATAAGGGTATGAGAGTACAAGTCCTAATTCTCTCTTCCAAATTGCCAACGGGCTACGAGGCGGTCGGGAATACGTAGTAGAAGTAAGAAGAATAGGAAAGTGATCACTGACGTGCAAATCTGGGAGAAGAGCCAAGCATAATCCCGTGCAATTGAAGAAGAGCAGATAGAAAGATCAATGCAAGAGAGAGATTGAGTGCGAAAGTCAAAATTGGTGGGAGCACCTGTATTTAAAACATGAAGAGGATGAGAAAGCGAGAAGAGTCTCCAACTGATCACCATGAGAGTCACAGTGGGACCCTTCCCAAAGATGATGCCGAAGATGGGCGGTGGTAGAGAAGAGATCAAGAACGCAATATCTGAGATATAGAATGCACGGAAAGGGGAGAGATATGGAGAGTAAACTGTATACCATCTGTGTAAATAAATACGAGCTGCAGTATAATGCAGCAGAGAACGAACAAAGACCTGTTGATACTGTATACCAAAGTGCACAAGAAGCGCACTCTCATTAAATGATTCATCAGGAAAGGGATCAGAAGAATGCAACAACACATACCCCGAAACGGGACGAATAACAGCTGAACGAATTTTGGGCTCTTGTAACCCGACACATATTGGGAAAAACTGGGAGAGCAACTTTCAACCTTGCTATCATCACTACTATCATCACTGCATTCATAACTACACTCATTACTACTGTCACCACAACTGTCATCACTACTCTCACCACTCCTATCACCATTACTATCACTGCAATTACCACTACTGTCACCATTATTATTACTATTACAGCTATCATTACTGTTACAACGATTGCCAGTCACCACTGTAACAGCTTTCACCACTACTGTCAAAACTGTTGTCCCCACTACTGTCACCAGTACTGTCAACATTAATGACACGACCACTATCATTAGCTAATGTCATCACTGTTGTCAGTCATTATTGTCATAACTACTATTACGAACACAGGTAAGAATGGCCTGTGAGACCTGGTCTTAATGGGAATATGCAGCAAACAAAAATCAGCAGTAGACTATAATGTATATTTGCCTTCACCAGATATCTGTAGATACCCTATGTATAGATAGAAATGGTAAGTGTGCACCACGTTGACAGATGGCAAAACAGAAGTCAGAGAGTGCGCACCGAGCTCAACCAGCAGCTAGGCAAGTCTGTCAATTCGCTTGGCACAAGTGAACCAGATTGCATCAGCTTTGGCGGGCTTGCCTGTGATTGGCCAATGAACCTAGGTACTGATTTGACAACAGGTACCCTATTGATAGTTAAACCCTTAGCACCCAGTTCGTAGGTTGGGAGGCAGCCTACATGGAAGTGTGACATACATCGAATAAATTGTAACATACTCTTTGCATGCCACAACTACTGTCGTAATTAGCGTCACCACTGTTGATATATATACTGTGATCACTACTGTCAGTTACTACTGGCATCACTATATGAGAGCATGGTAGAGAATGCAGAAACCTTTTTCATCCTGTTAGAAGATCGTGCAGACCAACTAACTGATATAGTACTTGGTAATCCTCTGTTTATAAAAAAAAAAAAAAAAAAAAAAAAAAAAAAAAAAAAAAAAAAAAAAAAAAAAAAAAAAAAAAAAAAACTTAAAGTACCACTAGTACGAACCTTCTATATTCTTTGGAGACAGAACCTAGATCTAGATGAAATACGAAAAACCTGAAAGAGTACAGACATAGCTTCTCTGCACAGGGAATGTAGTAGAGCACTAGCTAAAAATTACAGACCAGTAGCTCTTGCTTCCCACATCATAATAATCTTCGACAGAGTGATGAGATGTCAGATTATGAAATTCATGGAAGAGCAAAATCGACATAATCTAAATCAACACAGTTTTAGAGCGGGACGATCATGTCTGTCACAGCTGCTGAACCACTATGACAGAATAACGGAGGCGTTAGAAGACAACCAAATCACAGAGGTTATATACACATACATTGCAAAAGAGTTTAACAAACGCGATTATGGGGTGATTGCACACAAAATCAGAGTTATAGGCATTATGGGGAAGTTTGGCAGATATATTGTCGGGTTCCTAACAAGCACAAAATACAAAAAAATAGTAGTAAATAGAGCAAAATCCAGCACCAACGAGGTAAAATGCTCAGTTCCCCAAGGCACTGTCCTGGCACCTCTGCTGATTCTTATTCTCATAGAAGACGTAGACAAAAGCACCTGTCACATTTTTCTATCGTTATTTGCGGATGACATTAAAATAACCATGAAAGCCACTACGGTAGAAGACACTGAAAAATTACCGGAAGATACAAGCATGATTTTTCATTGGGCAGTGGACAACAACATGACATTCAATGGTGATAAGTTCCAGCTGCTGAGGTATGGAAAGAATGACGAACTCAAAAAGAACACTGTACACAAAACTCAAGAGGAACGTTAAACAGAACGAAAGGAACACGTAAAAGACTTGGGAGTAATTATGTCAGCTGGCCTTTTGTCCCAAGAACATAAATGTTTTACCTACTGCACTTTACTGTGCTATTTACCTTATTACTGCCATATTTTTGCCAGTTTTAAATATTTTTTTTAACATTTATACATTTATTATTAACTGTAATTACAATTTAAATTTCTTATTATCTATTTTTACAATTTTATTTTACTTTAATTTTTTAATATCAATTATTGTCAAATATTCCCACTCATAATTTATATTACATTTCCAAATTTCTAAATAATTATCTATTTGCACAAATTTATTTTATTTTACTTTTTTATATTAAATCTATCATTGTTATTTTATTTTTACTTTTTTTTATAAGATCTGCCATCGCCAAATATTCCCATTACAGTTTATAAATACTATTAGAATATTATTTCAATCTACTTATTTTAAAATTTGCTATTACCATATACTGCCATTTACATTATAAATATCTCACTTACCTTAGAAACAACGTTCTACACAGCCTAGGCCAAGACCACAACAATCACTGGTCACAACTCATACAATACAACAAACAGACAAACAGCGTATTAAAAACACCAAAGCCTTCTGGAACTTTATCAAAAAAAAAAAAAAAAAAACGGAGGTACAACTCTCACCAACAAATTCAAACACATCACCCACAACAACACACACATCTCAGACTCGCAGGCTGCTACTAACATCTTCAAAAATATCTGGGAGAACATCTTCCACCCTCACTCACCTCACCCTAATGCTATTCAACACATTCAGAACATAGAACACTGGAACACTGCACACACAAGAAACAACACCAGACAGCCACATTCATTTGGACTCTCTTACCTCCTCCCAAGAACTTGACACTCCTTTCACCAACACAGACATTAAAACTCTCCTCAGACACCTTCCTCCCAAGGCTCCTGGTGCCTCTGGCCTAAATCATATTATCCTAAAACACCTTCATTACTTCCTACACAAACCTCAATGCCTCCCTTGCCTCCGGATACTTCCCTTCCTTCTTCAAAGCTGCTACCGCTATCCTCTTTCCTAAGCCCAAAAAGGACCACTCTGATCCTAGAAACTATCGCCCTATCAGCCTCCTCGAACTTTAGGAAAACTCCTTGAAAACCTCATGAACCATCGCCTTCGCAGTTACCTGGAACACAACTCATTACTTTCTGATGGCCAGTTTGGCTTCAGAACTCACAAATCCACACAGGATGCCATTAACATCATTCTCAACTACATCCACATAAACACAAAACAAAGAAACAGGGCTGTCCTGGTTGCAAAAGACGTTGAATAAGCTTTTGACACTGGCACGAAGGGCTCAAGTACAAACTCTGCACTAACTTTAAAGCTCCTATGTTGGAGTATCTCAGGCAAACTTAGAACTAACTTGAGATTTATTAGGCAATAGCTATATTTGAAGTTTTATGTTTACAGTCATTTGGGTCAGTGTAGGTGTAAATGAGGAGGATGTACTCACCTATTTGTACTCACCTATTTGTGGTTGCAGGGGTCGAGTCCTAGCTCCTGGCCCCGCCTCTTCACCGGTTGCTACTAGACCCTCTCTCTCCCCGCTCCATGAGCTTTATCAAACCTCGTCTTAAAACTGTGTATGGTTCCTGCCTCCACTACGTCATTTTCTAGGCTATTCCACTGCCTTACAACTCTATGACTGAAGAAATACTTCCTACTATCTCTCTGACTCATTTGTGTCTTCAACTTCCAATTGTGGCCTCTTGTTTCTGTGTCCCCTCCCTGGAACATCCTGTCCTTGTCCACCTTGTCTATTCCACGCAGTATTTTATATGTCGTTATCATGTCTCCCCTGACCTCCCTGTCCTCCAGTGTCGTCAGGCCGATTTCCTTAATCTTTCTTCATAGGACATTCCCCTTAGCTCTGGAACTAACCTTGTTGCAAACCTTTGTACTTTCTCTAGTTTCTTGACGTGCTTTATCAAGTGCGGGTTCCAAACAGGTGCTGCATACTCCAGTATGGGCCTGACATACACGGTGTACAGTGTCTTGAATGATTCCTTACTAAGGTGTCGGAATGCTGTTCTCAGGTTTGCCAGGCGCCCATATGCTGCAGCAGTTATCTGATTGATGTGTGCTTCCGGAGACATGCTCGGTGTTATACTCACCCCAAGATCTTTCTCCTTGAGTGAGGTTTGCAGTCTTTGGCCACCTAGCCTATACTCTGTCTGTGGTCTTCTGTGCCCTTCCCCTATCTTCATGACTTTGCATTTGGCAGGATTAAATTCGAGAAGTCATTTGCTGGACCAGGTGTCCAGTCTGTCCAGGTCTCTTTGAAGCCCTGCCTGGTCCTCATCAGATTTAATTCTCCTCATTAACTTCACATCATCTGCAAACAGGACACTTCTGAGTCTAACCCTTCCGTCATGTCGTTCACATATACCAAAAATAGCACTGGTCCTAGGACGACCCTGTGGGACCCCCGCTCGTCACAGGTGCCCACTGTGATACATCATTACGTACCATGACTCGTTGTTGCCCCCCTGTCAGGTATTCTTGATCCATTGCAGTGCCCCTTTCCCGTTATATGCGCCTGATGCTCTAGCTTCTGCACCCAATCTCTTGTGAGGAACTGTGTCAAAGGCCTTCTTGCAGTCCAAGAAGATGCAATCAACCCACCCCTCTCTCTCTTGTCTTACTTCTGTTATTTTATCAAAACTCCAGAAGGTTTTGTGACACAGGGTTTTCCTTCCGTGAATCTGTGCTGGGTTGGCATTTATACTCCTGTTCCGTTCCAGGTGCTCCACCACTCTCCTCCTGATAATCTTCCTCATATTTTGCATACTATACACGTCAATGACACAGGTCTATAGTTTTTGCGCCTCTTTTCTGTCTCCTTTTTTGAAAATGGGAACTACATTTGCCATCTTCCATACCTCAGGTAGTTGCCAGTTTCCAGGGATGTGTTAAGATTGTGGTAAGTGGTTTCGCACAACATATCTGCTCCCTCTCTAAGGGACCCATGGAGAGATGTTTTTCCGGTCCCCTTGCCTTTGAGGTATCGATGTCCCCCTTAGCAGTTTCTTCACCTCCTCCTCATCTGTATGTATGTCGTCCAACACTTTGTTGGTGTATTCCCCTTTTTGGTGGTCCCCATCTGGTCTGTCCCCCCAGAGTCCTTCCTGTGTCTACTGTAAATACTTCCTTAAATCTCGTGTTGAGCTCCTCACATACCTCTTGATCGTTTCTTGTGAGTTTCTCCCCCCCTTCTTTCCTCAGCCTTATCACCTGGGCCTTGACTGTTGTCTTCCTCCTAATGTGGCTATACAGCAGTTTCGGGTCAGATTTGACTTTCGATGCTATGTCGTTTTCATACTGTCGCTGGGCCTCCCTCCTTATCTGGGGCATACTCGTTTCCTGGCTCTTCTACAAACTCCTTGTTTTCCTGGGTTCCCCTTTAAAT
>NC_069403.1:33734119-33736619 GCF_026875155.1 Cherax quadricarinatus | reverse complement strand
ATGCCCAGTGTTTCCACTTGTATGAGTTTCGACTCTAGGTCTCTCAGTGTGTGAGCTGAGGCAGCTACTAAGTAAGTCACGAGCCTGCACCTTGAAAGATGTGTTGGGGGATGGTGTGATTCTGAAGATGAGGAGGACAAGAGCTGCACTTTGTATGTATGTTGGAGTTCAGTAAGTCACAAACCAGGCTGAAGAGTGTGTACTTCAGGGCCTGGGATGTACTACACCAGGCTGAGGAGTGTGTACTTCAGGGCCTGGGATGTACTACACCAGGCTGAGGAGTGAGTACTTCAGGGCCTGGGATGTACTACACCAGGCTCAGGAGTGTGTACTTTAGGGCTTGGGATGTACTATACCAGGCTGAGGAGTGTACTTCAGAGCCTGGGATGTAGTACACCAGGCTCAGGAGTGTGTACTTCAGGGCTTGGGATGTACTATACCAGGCTGAGGAGTGTACTTCAGAGCCTGGGATGTACTACACCAGGCTGAGGAGTGTACGTCAGAGCCTGGGATGTACTACACCAGGCTGAGGAGTGTACTTCAGAGCCTGGGATGTACTACACCAGGCTGAGGAGTGTACTTCAGAGCCTGGGATGTACTACACCAGGCTGAGGAGTATACTTCAGAGCCTGGGATGTACTACACCAGGCTGAGGAGTGTACTTCAGAGCCTGGGATGTAATACACCAGGCTGAGGAGTGTACTTCAGAGCCTGGGATGTACTACACCAGGCTGAGGAGTGTACTTCAGAGCCTGGGATGTACTATACCAGGCTGAGGAGTGTACTTCAGAGCCTGGGATGTACTACACCAGGCTGAGGAGTGTACTTCAGAGCCTGGGATGTACTACACCAGGCTGAGGAGTGTACTTCAGAGCCTGGGATGTACTACACCAGGCTGAGGAGTGTACTTCAGAGCCTGGGATGTACTACACCAGGCTGAGGAGTGTACTTCAGAGCCTGGGATGTACTACACCAGGCTGAGGAGTGTACGTCAGAGCCTGGGATGTACTACACCAGGCTGAGGAGTGTACGTCAGAGCCTGGGATGTACTACACCAGGCTGAGGAGTGTACTTCAGAGCCTGGGATGTACTACACCAGGCTGAGGAGTGTACTTCAGAGCCTGGGATGTACTACACCAGGCTGAGGAGTGTACTTCAGAGCCTGGGATGTACTACACCAGGCTGAGGAGTGTACGTCAGAGCCTGGGATGTACTACACCAGGCTGAGGAGTGTACGTCAGAGCCTGGGATGTACTACACCAGGCTGAGGAGTGTACTTCAGAGCCTGGGATGTACTACACCAGGCTGAGGAGTGTACTTCAGAGCCTGGGATGTACTACACTAGGCTCAGGAGATACGTAACTATCATTTACATTTATTCTTTGTTATCTAAGAACTTAGAGGCTGGCTCAGCACCCAGCACCCAGAACCTAGCAAACAGCACCTAGCACCCAGCACCTAGCACAAAGCACTAGCGCCCAGCACCCAGTACCTAGCACCCAGAACCTAACACAAAGCACCTGCACCCAGCACCTGCCTTCCCCAGCAACTGACCCTGTCTTCCCAAGCTACTGGCCCTGTCTTCCCCAGCAACTGATCCTGTCTCCCCCAGCAACTGACCCTGTCTTCCCCAGCAACTGACCCTGTCTCCACCAGCAACTGACCCTGTCTTCCCCAGCAACTGATCCTGTCTCCCCCAGCAACTGACCCTGTCTCCCCCACCAACTGACCCTGTCTTCCCCAGCAACTGACCCTGTCTTCCCCAGCAACTTACCGTCTCCCCCAGCAACTGACCCTTCCTTCCCAGCAACTGACCCTGTCTCCCCCAACAACTGACCCTCTCTTCCCCAGCAACTGACCCTGTCTCCCCCAGCAACTTACCCTGCCTTCCCCAGCAACTGATCATGTCTTCCCCAGCAACTGACCCTGTCTTCCCCAGCAACTGCTCATGTCTTCCCCAGCAACTGACCCTGTCTTCCCCAGCAACTGATCCTGTCCTTCCCAGCAACTGACCCTGTCTTCCCCAGCAACTGACCCTGTCTTCCCCAGCAACTGATCCTGTCCTTCCCAGCAACTGACCCTGTCTTCCCCAGCAACTGACCATGTCTTCCCCAGCAACTGACCCTGTCTTCCCCAGCAACTGATCCTGTCCTTCCCAGCAACTGACCCTGTCTCCCCCAGCAACTTACCCTGCCTTCCCCAGCAACTGATCATGTCTTCCCCAGCAACTGCTCATGTCTTCCCCAGCAACTGACCCTGTCTTCCCCAGCAACTGATCCTGTCCTTCCCAGCAACTGACCCTGTCTCCCCCAGCAACTTACCCTGCCTTCCCCAGCAACTGCTCATGTCTTCTGCAGCAACTTACCCTGCCTTCCCCAGCAACTGACCCTGTCTCCTCTAGCAACTGACCCTGTCTTCCCCAGCAACTGTCCCTGTCTTCCCCAGCAACTAACCCTGTCTTCCCCAGCAACTGATCCTGTCCTTCCCAGCAACTGACCCT
>NC_069403.1:33649119-33729119 GCF_026875155.1 Cherax quadricarinatus | reverse complement strand
TGTAGCAACACAGGTGTTTCAGCAGCAGGTGTGTAGTAACACAGGTGTTGCAGCAGCAGATATGTAGCAACACAGGTGTTGCAGCAGCTGGTGTGTAGCAACACAGGTGTTACAGCAGCAGGTGTGTAGCAACACAGGTGTTGCAGCAGCAGGTGTGTAGCAACACAAGTGTTGCAGCAGCAGGTGTGTAGCAACACAAGTGTTGCAGCAGCAGGTGTGTAGCAACACAGGTGTTGCAGCAGCAGGTATGTAGCAACACAGGTGTTGCAGAAGCAGGTGTGTAGCAACACAGGTGTTGCAGCAGACGGTGTGTAGCAACACAGGTGTTGTTGCAGCAGCATTTGTGTAGTAACACAAGTGTTGTAGCAGCATGTGTGTAGTAACACAGGTGTTGCAGTAGCAGGTGTGTAGCAACACAGGTGTTGTAGCAGCAGGTGTGTAGCAACGAAGGTGTTGTAGCAGCAGGTGTATAGAACACAGGTGTTGCAGCAGCAGGTGTGTAGCAACACAGGTGTTGTAGCAGCAGGTGTGTAACAACACAGGTGTTGTAACAGGTGTTTCAATAGCAGGTGTGCAGCAACACATTTGTTGCAGCAGCAGGTGTGTAACAGCACAGGTGCTGTAGCATCAGGTGTGTAGCAACACAGATGTTGTAGTAGCAGGTGTGTAGCAACACGGGTGTTGCAGCAGCAGGTGTGTAGAAACACAGGTGTTGTGGCAGCAGGTGTGTAGCAACGCAGGTGTTGTAGTAGTAGTTGTGTAGCAACAAGTGTTGCAGCAGGTGTGTAGCAGCACAGGTGTTGTAGCAGGTGTGTAGTAACACAGGTGTTGCAGAAGACTGTGCGTAGCAACACAGGTGTTGTTGCGGCATGTGTGTAGTAACACAGGTGTTGTAGCATCAGGTATATACCAACAAAGGTGTTGCAGCAGGTGTGTTACAACACAGGTGCTGTAGCAGCAGGTAAGTAGCAACATAGGTGTTGCAGAAGCAGGTGTGTAGCAACACACAGGTGTTGTAACAGCAGGTGTGTAGCAACACGGGTGTTGCAGCAACAGGTGAGTAGCAACACACAGGTGTGTACCCACCTTGAGGATTGCGATGTTAGGTTTGTGCTTCCGTCTCTGACTCTTAGGGCTGAGCCTAGCAGCTAGCTTGGCTGCTGTGGAGGTGCCCCTAAACGTGCTATGCTTCTTCCTCTCTGCTGCTGCTGTTGCTGCTGCTGCTGCCGCGGCTACTGCTGCCTCCCGCTGCCCCTCCTGCGTCTGCGTCTGCTCCCCGTCAGCGTTCTCGCCCCTCTCCTTGGCGTTCCTATCTTCCTGCTGTTGCTGTAAGAGTGTTGGGAATGAGAATTAACAACTGATGATATAGATATCGTGTTTGATCCAAGGAAGGAGAGGAGAGATCCACTTTAATGGCCCAGGAGCCCTTCATAAGCATCAAGGTACCCATTTTAAAAAGCAAAACATAGTAGAAAAGGGCAGAAAATGGTAAGAAACGACAGAAAAGGGTAGAAAAAGGCAGAAAATGGTAGAAAATGGCAGAAAATGGAAGAAAAGAGCAGAAAATGGTAGAAATATGTGGAAAAGGGCAGAAAATAGTAAAATTGCGGAAAAGGGCAGAGAAAGTAGGATAGGGGTAGAAAATGATAAAATGGGCAGAAAAAATAGAAAATGGGAGAAAGGGGTAGAAAATGACAGAAAAAAACAGAAAAGTGTAGAAAATGGTAGAAAAGGGCAGGAGGATGCTAACCAAGGCGACGGCCTCCAGGGAGGCGAAGTACTTCGTCCACCAGTCTCTGTTCTCCTCGTCTTCCTCCTCCATCTCCATACTCTGTTTCCGTCGTTTATTGGCTTCCGCTTTCTCCTTCTTGGACACTGCCACCAGCTTGGACACAGCTCCTGAGCCCTGAGTGGTAGTAACAGTGTCCAGGCACCGTGAACACACATCAATCGGTACTATGAAACAAAATATGAAATGTGAAGTGACAGAGGTTTAGGGAGAGAGATAGACTACATATTTTGGGAGATGATATGACAACTAAAATATATTATTCCTTTAATATAATGATTATTATTATTATTATTATTATTATTATTATTATTATTATTATTATTATTATTATTATTATTATTATTGCTTTCATCATCATCATCATCATCATCATCATCAAAGAATTTTTATGAAGGTAAGGTGAAAAATTTTAAATTGGCAAAAACGAAAATTATATGTATGTATATGTCGTGTCGAATAGGTAAAACTGGTTAATTAGCAAGAACTTTTTAATGCAAAAATTAATAATTTTTTTATCAAAAGAATCTTAGAAAGCTTACGTAGCTTTATTATAACAAGCGCAATTTAATTTAGCCTAATCCAACTAAATATATTTTAAATAGGTTTACAATAATTTAATAATAAACAAACACAATGGAATATATTTTTTTCGTTAGGCTCAGAATGATTTTTTTGCGAAATTACTGCATATACAATTTTTTGCAAGATTTACCTATCCGGCAATGTATATATATATATATATATATATATATATATATATAATATATATATATATATATATATATATATATATATATATATATATATATATATATATATATATATATATATATATATGCAATAAAATCACAGTAAACAGAAAAAATAGTGAAATTCCAAGCGCTTTCGTAGCTTCTCACATTAGCAAGGAACTATAAAAAAAAGACATCACAACAAGACTACACCTCACAATCACATCTCAAGAACAAGACTACACCTCACAGTCATGTCGCAACACCCAACTCTGTGAAACACAGCTGATACTCTACCCAAGCATTAAAATTTTTTACTTGTCTAATGCATCATTAAATTCTTCCCAAATTTATTAATTATGAAATAATCCAATTTATAGAAACCAAAAGAAATATACATATTATTTTCAAAACTGCTTTTTATGAAACAAGATTCAATTATATTCCTGTCAACCATGGACTTGCTTGACACAACTTTCTCAACTTTTTGAAAATCAATTGGATGGTTAAAATCTCTCACATGAATAAATAGAGCATTGGAATCTTGTCCAGTTCAAATGCTATATTTATGTTGTTTTAATCTTAGTTCGAGACTTTTACCAGTTTGACCGTAATAAACTTTATCACGTATTTTACAAGAAATCTTATAGACACATCCATCAGCATTTTGGGGGTAATTTTTATCAAAAGTTTTTTTTTTTACTGTATCAAGATTTTTGAATACAACTTTAATATTAAAAGTCTTAAGAAGAGAAGGCATATCAACCAAGTTTTCATGGTAAGGGAGAACCAACATATTTTTAGTTGAATAAGGCTGGTTGTCCCTTTTTGAGCTGTAAAAAGTATTTCTAGCAATTTTAAAGGATTTATCAGTTGTTTCTTGGGTATTTTAGATCATTAGCTATTTCATAAATTTTGGGTATTTCTTCATCTATGAATTCTGAACTAGAAATACGTAAGGCTCTCAAAAACACTGATGAGAATATTGACAGTTTAACTCTATCTTGATGTGAAGAATAATAGTGTACATAGGAAGAGTTATTTGTTAATTTTCTGTAAATTTTTAATTTAAAATAATTGTTGCCCTTAATAATTAAAGCAGTCAACGTTTTGATGAAAATGAACCACCATCACCAGGATTCATTTCTGGAACAAGACATAACAATAAACAATTTGCAGTGCACAAATTATAACTGAGTTAGGTACGAAGTTGTTGTTAAAATGCTCTATATGGAAAGAAAACCTGGTTGACAGTGTCCTCATCTCGCATGCTGGATGACAGCGAATCATTTACACTTAAGATGTCAAGATTAGACATTTGGACACATGAACGCAAGGAATTTAGCTACCATTTCAGTTTGAGTGGTGAAGCTTATATTATTCATGTCTGAGCCCGTTTCTATGTAAGAGCTACAATGGTGGCCTAGTGAAGTAGAGGAAGCCATCGTCGTGTTCCACGACTACACTACCAGTTGCAACGGTGGCTTAATGGAGGAAGCCATCGTTGTGCCACAACGATAACGCTACCAGCTGAGCTGCAGCAGTGGTTTAGTGGAAGAAATCATCGTTGTGTTCCACAAATACAATACTACCAGCTGCAGCGGTGGCTAAGTAGAGGAAGCCATCGGTGTACACAGTTTGTGAAAGATTAAGTTGTGTGATTGAAATATTAATATAAATTAAATCATTACAGATACCGCAATATGCGGATTATTTTTATGCAGCACTTCATTAATTCCAGCAGGTCTGTAGCTTTCTTATACACTGGCAATTTAACCAGAAAATATTTCCAGAAAGACATGATGGAGGGGAAGAAAGGTTAGTAAAACTTAAGAAATCTTACACATGTGTTGTGGAAGGTAATAAAAACATATATTAAATTTAATAAAGCAAGCAAGCAAACATGTTTAATTTAAAAAAAAGCCCCCCCTCCAAAAAACATAAAAAAAAGCACACACACAGGTAAATATGGAATCTGAAAGTTATGAAAATAAACCAAACCAATGGAACGACTTGGCCATACACCCACATAGTCGATGGTGATGACTGTGTCCTTCTGCAGGAGAGGACTCCTCTCCGTCTCTTTCCTGTAGGACACGCTGCCCCCGCCCACTACACCACCGTGCACGTTATTGGACACCAAGGTATGGTTGGCAGCCCCGTTGTTGTCCTCGTTATTTCCTGAGAGATGAGAGAGGCAGGTTGTGTGAGTGGAGGGCAGGTGGTGTGAGTGCAGGGCAGTTGGTGTTAACGAGGGGCAGGCAAGACATATTTGACATATTTGTGTGTGTGTGTGTGTGCGTGTGTGTGTGTGTGTGTGTGTGTGTGTGTGTGTGTGTGTGTGTGTACTCACCTATTTGTACTCACCTATTTGTGGTTGCAGGGGTCGAGTCACAGCTCCTGGCCCCGCCTCTTCGCTGATTGCTACTAGGTCCTCTCTCTCCCTGCCCCATGAGCTCTATCATACCTCGCCTTAAAACTATGTATGGTTCCTGCCTCCACCACATCACTTTCTAGGCTATTCCATGGCCTGACTACTCTATGACTGAAGAAATACTTCCTAACATCCCTTTGATTCATCTGAGTCTTCAACTTCCAATTGTGACCTCTTGTGTCTGTGTCCCATCTCTGGAACATCCCGTCTTTGTCCACCTCGTCTATTCTGCGCAGTATTTTATATGTCGTTATCATGTCTCCCCTGACCCTCCTGGCCTCCAGTGTCGTCAGGCCGATTTCCCTCAACCTTTCTTCATAGGACAATCCCCGTAGCTCTGGGACTAGTCTTGTTGCAAACCTTTGCACTTTCTCTAATTTCTTGACGTGCTTGACTAGGTGTGGATTCCAAACTGGTGCTGCATACTCCAGTATGGGCCTGACGTAGATGGTGTACAGAGTCTTAAAACGAATCCTTACTGAGGTATCGGAACGCTATCCGTAGGTTTGCCAGGCGCCCGTATGCTGCAGCAGTTATCTGATTGATGTGCGCCTCAGGAGATATGCTCGGTGTTATACTCACCCCCAGATCTTTTTCCTTTAGTGAGGTTTGCAGTCTTTGGCCATCTAAACTATATTGTGTCTGCGGTCTTCTTTGCCCTTCCCCAATTTTTCATGACTTTGCATTTGGCAGGGTTAAATTCAAGGAGCCAGTTGCTGGACCAGGCTTGTAGCCTGTCCAGATCTCTTTGTAGTCCTGCCTGATCCTCGTCCGATTCGATTTTTCTCATTAACTTCACATCGTCTGCAAACAAGGACACTTCTGAGTCTATCCCTTCCGTTATGTCGTTCACGTATACCAAGAACAGCACAGGTCCTAGGACTGACCCCTGTGGAACCCCGCTTGTCACAGGCGCCCACTCTGACACCTCGTCGCGTACCATGACTCGTTGTTTCCTCCCTGTCAGATATTCTCTGATCCATTGCAGTGCCTTTCCTGTTATGTGTGCCTGGTCCTCTAGCTTTTGCAGTAACCTCTTGTGAGGAACTGTGTCGGAAGCCTTCTTGCAGTCCAAAAATACGCAGTCGATCCACCCCTCTCTCTTGTCTACTTCTGTCACCTTGTCATAAAACTCTGTAGGTTTGTGACACAGGATTTTCCTTCCCTGAAACCGTGCTGGTTGTCAATTATACACTTGTTTCTTTCCAGGTGCCCCACCACTCTCCTCCTGATGATCTTCTCCATGACCTTGCATGCTATACACGTTAGAGATACAGGTCTGTAGTTTAGTGCCTCATGTCTGTCTCCCTTTTTAAAAATTGGGACTACATTTGCCATTTTCCATACCTCAGGGAGTTGCCCAGTTTCAAATGATGTGTTGAAGATCTTTGTTAATAGCTCACACAATATCTCTGCTCCCTCTTTAAGGACCCATGGAGAGATGTTGTCTGGTCCCACCGCCTTTGAGGTGTCAAGCTCGCATAGCAGCTTCTTCACCTCCTCCTTGGTTATATGTACCTCATCCAGCACTTGCTGGTGTGCCCCCCTGTTCTGATTTCTTGGAGTCCTACTGGTTTCCACTGTAAATACCTCTTTAAATCTTGTGTTGAGCTCCTGACATACCTCTCGGTCGTTTCTTGTGAATTCCCCATCACCCTTCCTCAGTCTGATTACTGGTCCTTGACGTTTGTTTTCCTCCTGATGTGGCTGTACAACAGCTTCGGGTCAGTCTTTACTTTTGATGCTATGTCATTTCATATTGTCTCTGAGCCTCCCTTCTTATCTGTGCATATTCGTTTCTGGCTCTTCGGCTGATTTCTTTATTTTCCTGAGTTCTCTGTCTTCTGTACCTTTTCCATTCTCTAGTACACCTAGTTTTTCCTCCCTACACCTTTGGGTGAACCAAGGACTCGTTCTGTTCTTCCCATTATTTCTGTTTCCCTTGGGAACAAACCTCTCCTCTGCCTCCTTGCATTTTGTTGCTACATAGTCCATCATTTCTTGTACTGGTTTTCCTGTCAGTTCCCTCTCCCACTGAATGTCTTGAAGGAAGTTCCTCATGCCTCAGTAGTTCCCCCTTTTGTAGTTTGGTTTTTCCAGCCTATTCTGCTACTCTCTCCACTTGGAGCTCAACTATGTAGTCGAAGCACAGAACCACATGATCACTAGCTCCCAGGGGCCTTTCATACATGATACCCTCGATGTCCGAACTACTCATGGTGAATACAAGGTCCAACCTTGCTGGTTCATCCTCTCCTCTCTCTCTGGTAGTGTCTCTAACATGTTGATGCATGAGGTTCTCCAGTACCACATCCATCATCTTGGCTCTCCATTGTTTCGGGACCCCATGGGGCTCCAGGTTTTCCCAGTCAATCTCCTTGTGATTGAAATCACCCATAACTAGTAACTTTGCTCCCCCCCATGTGTGCTCTCCTGGCCACCTCGGCTAGTGTGTTGATCATTGCTCTGTTGCTCTCATCGTATTCTTCTCTTGGCCTCCTGCAGTTCTGTGGTGGGTTGTACATTACTGCAATTATCACCTTATGTCCCTCAGACTGGATTGTTCCTACTAAGTAGTCCCTTTCGCCCATGCCATCCATTCCTTCCATTTTCTCAAAACCCCACTGGTTTTTAATGAGCAGTGCAACTCCTCCTCCCTGTGTGTGTGTGTGTGTGTGTGTGTGTGTGTGTGTGTGTGTGTGTGTGTGTGTGTGTGTATGTGTGTGTGTGTTTTCTACATAGATGCAGTTGCAGTTACATGCTAAGAGGTTGTATCTTTCCTTAGCACATTTCTGTGTCTGGCACTGACTGTGATGTGCCACCCTCCAGGATGTCACAGCCAAGGTGCTACTCCGATGGTGCATAATAATCTACACCTGGAAGGTTCTGGATGGATTTGTCCCAAATCTGCACACCAAAATCACTGCATAACAACAAAGGAGTGTTAATACCGAGCACTTCTCCTGAGGCGCACATCAAACAGAAAACTGCTGCAGCATACGGGCGTCTGGCAAACCTAAGAATAGCGTTCTGATACCTCAGTAAGGAATCGCTCAAGACTCTGTACACCATGTACGTCAGGCCCATACTGGAGTATGCAGCACCAGTTTGGAATCCACACCAGGTCAACCACGTCAAGAATTTAGAGAAAGTGCAAAGGATTGCAACAAGACTAGTCCCAGAGCTAAGGGTAATGTCCTACGAAGAAAGGTTAAGGGAAATCGGCCTGACGACTCAGGAGGACAGGAGGGTTAGGGGAGACATGATAAAGACATATGAAATACTGTGAGGAATTGACAAGGTGGACAGAGACAGGATGTTCCAGAGATGGGACAGAGAAACATGGGGTCACAATTGGAAGTTGAAGACTCAGATGAGTCAAAGGGATGTCAGGAAGTATTTCTTCAGTCATAGAGATGTTAGGAAGTGGAAGAGTCTGGAAAGTGAGGCAGTGGAGGCAGGAACCATGTATAGTTTTATGACGAGATTTGATAAAGTTCATGGAACAGGGAGAGAGAGGACCTAGTAGCGATTAATGAAGAGGTTGGATCAGGAGCTATGACTCGACTCCTGCAACCACAAATAGTTTAGCAAATAAATGAGTGCAGGAGGCTTAGCAGACAGCACAACATGCCTCCTATGAGAAGCAGGGGAGCGAGAAGTACATTGAATACGCTGAGGTCAGTGGTCAGTACGCTGAGGTCAGTGGTCATCTGCGGTCATACCTCTCCTAAGCTCTTGGGAGTTAGCGTGGGGTGTTACCAAGCACCATGGCTTGTTGTAGTGTTTTAGAATCTCAGGTTCAAGTGTTGAAGAAGGAGTTTCTACTTCTTCAGGAGGAAAATAGGAGGCTGAAGCTTCACATAGATGAGTTTGGGAGCGAGTGTGAGAAGGATTTAGCTGGTAAGGAGGAGATGGTCACCAGCAGTGACAGTGGCAGCCGCTTTAAGTGGCAAGTGATTCACAGTTCAGGAAGAAGGAAGATAAGGAGGGTTAACAGAGAAGATGTGAAGGTAGGAAATCGATTCTCTGTTTTCCAGGACGAGTGCACTTCAGTAGTTAGAGAGGTTGAAGGTACCACTGATCCCCCTGCTAGTCAAGGTAAGAATATTTTAATAGTAGGAGATTCTCAGGTAAGATATATGGACCATGCTTTTTGTAACAGAGATAGAAGGGTCAGACAGAGAGTGTGCCTTCCAGGAGCTGGTGTTGGTGACCTGGTCAGCAGGTTGGATAATATTATGGCAGGTAATGGGAGCAAGCCCATTATCTGTCTTAATGCTGGGGGTAATGACAATGGGAATGGCAGGAGACAGGAACTGCTGGATGAGTACAGGTCAGTCATAGAAGTAGTTAGGTCTAAGGGAGGGATCCCAGTCATATGTAGCATCTTGCCTAAAAAGGGAGTGGGCAATGAATGGATGTCTAGGGCAATTGGTATAAATTGCTGGCTAGACAGGTACTGCAAGGAACTTGCAATCCCATTTATTGATAACTGGGACCTATTCTTTGGCAAACATGATATGTATGCAAGGGATGGGCTTCATCTTTTTGGGGATTGAGTGGTTGCATTAGTCAATTCGATTGAGAGGGTAATTGATGACTTGTCTAGAAATTTAAACTGATAGATTATAGAGGTATGGGTGTTTGTGGGAAACAATCAGGCTGCAGTATTAGGGTTAAAAACAGCAGTTATTACCGGGATACCTCAGGGATATGTTTAAAAGACAATATTCAAAATAAAGTTGCTAGTAATGGCAAATCAATTAATCAACAAAGAAAGAGAGATAGCAGAGGGCAACGAGCGACTAGCTCCCTTAAGGTTTACTATACAAATAGTAGGAGTCTAAGAAATAAGATAGATGAGCTAAGATTACTTGCAAGTGTAGGTAATATAGATATTATTGGTATAACATAGACCTGGTTCAATCTGAAAGATAGAGAAATGCCTTCTGAATGCAACATACAGGGTTATAAACTATTCCACACTGATAGGGTCAACAGGAAGAGTGGTGGAGTGGCGATGTAAGTCAGAGAAAATTTAAATTGTTGTCTTAGACATGATATAAGATTAGAAACATCGAACACAGAATCTGTTTGGCTACAGTTTCTCGAGGGTCGTTACAAATTAATTTTGGGTGTGATTTATAGGCCCCCCAAACCTTGATAGGGAGTGCAGTAAGCTGTTATGGGACGAAATTCATAAGGCATCTAGATATGAAAATGTTGTGATAATGGGAGATTTTAACTTTAGGCAAATTGATTGGAGCAATATGACAGGAAATCTTGAGTCTAGTGACTTTCTTGATACGGTTCAGGATTGCTTTTTAGAACAGGTTGTGACAGAACCAACTAGAGGAAACAATCTGCTTGACTTGGTTCTTGCCAACAATCATTAATTAATAATCTTGAAGTTAATGATGAGCTTGGGGAAAGTGATCACAAATCACTTTGTTTCAATATATCGTGGAATCACCCAGATAACTAACTGCAATCAAATCTCTGTCCCAGATTTTCGCTTGGCTGACTTCAGGGGGGAGTCATCCAATTTTCCGCGCGCTCTCAAAAAAAATCGAAAAATTATGGAAATTGAGTTATATATACAGAAAATAGCTTAACTCTTTGGCAACACAATGGTATCAGAATCAATGTTCTACGACGTTTCTACAAGAAATTATAGTCATTTGTATCAGGTATGGTGACGGCTATATAGGTAGCACGTCTGCTCACAGCCCATATATTTTTTGGAATTTTTTCCTTGTTTTTTATAGCTTTTTCTTGCATTATTCTTTCTAATATAATAACTGACTATTTGGCATCATACAAAAGTAGGCGGAGCTTATCCGTAGAGTGGCAGCCAATCGGGTGCCAACTGGGAACCCTCTGCCATATTCCCGCTCCAGAGAGAGCCAGGAGAAATCACTTCATTATTACGCTTATATCAGCTTATATATCAACTCTACGGCTTATATATCTATCAGAATTGATTTAATATGATATAATAAACACTAAAATAACATACAAACATGTTATGTACTCTAGACTGAATAAAATAGGCCATAATATAGCGAGAGACCATCGGGAATATTTCGATATAAATGAGTTATTCCTCTCCATGTCGTCTTTGAGTAAGAGAAAACGGTGTTTTGAAGAGAATAACTGCACTAGAACATCAGTTTACTAAGAAATACACCCAAACAAACGCGATTTTCGCGATTTTTTTTTTTTTTTGAGACGGTGGGCCGGCCGGCGTTCCAGGCCAATATCTCGGAAGTAACTTATTCACCTAATGTACCTATTTCTTCCTTTATTACTTAATTAAATGGAATAATATTCACAGAAATTGTAGAATAATGATTTCTAATTTCCTTCGGGCAATTTTTGGAAATATTCCAAATACTTTGGGAGTTATGTGAGAGTAAAGGGCAGATTTTTTGCAACATTCCAAGAACTAACAAACTTTATTTTTTTGTGAAATAAAGATAAGTTATTTAGACGAAAAGGTCCCTAAGAAAATTCGTATTAGCATTGTTCTCTCGGCACCAAGTGTCCAAACAACCTTACGTCGTCCCATATAGGAATAAATTGCCCCCCAAGGGCATTTTCAGTAAATCAGTCCTTTTTCAGTCTTTTCTCAGTTGTTGTTTGAGGTATATTTTTGATAAATATTTTCAAGGAAGAGTGAAAATACATTGTCTTGTGCACCAAAACTGGAGGAAATCGGACGGTAGACAAAAAAACTATAATTAATTGCCCTACTGCTCCCTTCATGGGACTGAAAAATTACCTGGGTGGGCTAAATTGGGATGTCCTGACTCTGGGTCATATTG
Organism: Cherax quadricarinatus; assembly: GCF_026875155.1. Taxonomy (NCBI): domain Eukaryota; kingdom Metazoa; phylum Arthropoda; class Malacostraca; order Decapoda; family Parastacidae; genus Cherax; species Cherax quadricarinatus. The sequence goes on along the minus strand of NC_069403.1, from coordinate 33,717,332 downwards.
GCAACCAAGGTCACCTACGTGATCTTGGTTGCCAATATGACGTTTTTCAGAGCATAGTTCAAGCTGCCTAGACAACTTTTGTTCCTAGTAGGGAAATTAAATCTAACAAAAATGATCCCAAATGGATGAACAATAGATTGAAACCTCTCAAAAGTGATGATCAAAAGAGAGGCATATATAGGCGTGTCAAAAGAGGGGATGGGCAGTTAAGAAATCAACATATTGAATTAAAGAGAGAAATAAAGAAAGGAATAAGAAAAGCAAAAAGGGATTATGAGGCTAAGGTCACAAGGGATTCAAAGACCAACCCAAAAGGGTTCTTTCAGGTATACAGAAGTAAGATTAGGGACAAGATTGGCCCACTTAAGAGTAACTCTGGTCAGATCACTGACAGTGATAAGGATATGTGTGAAATTCTTAATACCTACTTCCTCTCAGTTTTCACCCAGGAAAATACTAGCGATATTCCTGAAATAATAGATTATGTAGAACAGGACGATAATAAACTATGCACGATTGCAGTAATTAGTGACATGGTCCTCAGACAAATAGAGAAACTAAAACCTAACAAATCCCCAGGCCCTGATGAACTGTTTGCAAGGGTGTTAAAGGAATGTAACGAGGAACTTAGTATACCTTTGGCTAATCTTTATAACATATCACTACAAACTGGCATAGTGCCTGATAAGTGGAAAATGGCAGATGTAATACCTATATAGAAGGCAGGTAACAGGTCCTTGGCTTCGAACTATAGACCAATAAGCCTTACCTCCATAGTGGGAAAATTTATGGAATCAATAATTGCCGAAGCAGTTATTAGCCATCTTGATAGACACAGATTAATTAATGAATCTCAACACGGTTTTACAAAGGGGCGCTATTGTCGTGCGAATTTACTAACATTTTCACTAAGGTGTTTGAGGAGGTAGATCATGGTAAAGAATATGATATTGTGTATATGGGCTTCAGTAAGGCTTTCGATAGAGTTCCATATCAGAGACTATTGAGGAAACTTAAGGCACACGGAATAGGAGGAGAAATTTTTTCCTGGGTAGAGGCACGGTTGACAAATAGGCAGCAGAGAGTTTGCATAAATTGAGAGAATTCAGAATGGGGGCACGTCAAAAGCGGTGTTCCTCAGGAGCCAGTGTTGAGCCCGTTGTTGTTCACAATTTACATAAACGACGTAGATGAGGGAATAAATAGCGACATAAGCAAATTTGCTGATGACACCAAAATAGGCCGTCCAATTCATTCTAATGAGGACACTAGAGCACTCCAGGATGATTTGAATAGACTGATGCAATGGTCGGAGAAGTGGCAGATGCAGTTTAATATAGACAAATGTAAAGTTCTAAATGTTGGACAGGAAAATAACCATGCGACATATAAACTAAATAATGTAGATCTTAATACTACTGATTGCGAAAAGGATTTAGGAGTTCTGGTTAGCAGTAATCTAAAACCAAGACAACAGTGCATTAGTGTTCGCAATAAAGCTAACAGAATTCTTGGCTTCATATCTAGAAGTGTAAATAAAAGAAGTCCTCAGGTTGTTCTTCAACTCAATATATCCTTGGTTAGGCCTCATTTAGACTATTCTGCTCAGTTCTGGTCACTATTACAGAATGGATATAAATGCTCTGGAAAACGTACAGAGGAGGATGACAAAGATGATCCCATGTATCAGAAATCTTCCCTATGAGGATAGACTGAAGGCCCTGAATCTGTACTCTCTCGAAAGGCGTAGAATTAGGGGGGGATATGATCGAGGTGTATAAATAGAAAACAGGAATAAATAAAAGGGATGTAAACAGCGTGCTGAAAATTTCCAGCCAAGACAGGATTCGCAGCAATGGTTTCAAGTTGGAAAAATTCAGATTCAGGAAGGATATAGGAAAGCACTGGTTTCGTAATAGAGTTGTGGATGAGTGGAACAAACTCCTGAGTACAGTTATTCAGGCTAAAACGTTGTGTAGTTTTAAAAATAGGTTAGATAAATACATGAGTGGGTGTGGGTGGGTGTGAGTTGGACCTGACTAGCTTGTACTGCTGGGTCTGGTGCCGTGCTCCTTCCTTGAGTGGAGGTGACCAGACTGGGTGGGTCATTGGGCTAATCCGGGGGGAGGGGGGGTTGACATGGACCTGCTCTGCCTGTTGCAGTGTTCCTTCTTTCTTATGTTCTTATGTTCTTGAGAGATAACTCATTAAGTGTAAAGGGACCACGATTCTTTAACAACCTCGTTTCATGCATGAGGAGGATTATGCATGAACCCTTTCCGGCTCTCGAAGGAGATACCTTTGTGAATCTGTTCATGATAGCTATGTATGGCATTATCTAGGGCAGAAGCTGAGTTGTGGCCGTCATCACGGCCTCACTGTAGTCACTGGGCGGAACACTATAGGTTCCGCAAATCATTTCCTGATCAATCGGGCTGTGGTACATAGTTTGGCTGCGGAAGGCGGGAACCAACAGCCTGATCGATCATGCCAGCAACCAGGAGGCCTGGGCGGTGACCCTCCGAAAGAGATTACAGATAACCTACAGGTACACAAATAACCCGCACATAGAAGAGAGGAGCTTACGTCTACGTTTCGGTCCGACTTGGACCATTTACAAAGTCACACTAACCAGAAGTGGAGCAGGACGGCTATATATAGGCAGGAAGAGGTAGTGGTGGTGGTGGTAGTAGTAGTAGTAGTAGTAGTAGTAGTGGTAGTGGTAGTGGTAGTGGTAGTAGTAGTAGTGGGGAATTAAGGAGGAGGAGCCAATCAAATACAAAGAAAGGGGAGCACTGCAAGGGAGCTAGGTGCCCACAGAGGGAGAGCAAGTGCACAGAGGTGAAGGGAAGGGGAAGCGATGAAATAAATAATGAAGGAACAGAAACACGCGACAGAAGAAAGACAAAAAAAAAAAAGAAAGAGGAAAGGGGAAAAGGGAGAAGAAAAAATAAGGAATCAAGGTAAGTCACGGGTGTTGTGAAGTTTGGAGCATTTTACAATGTAGTGGGAGAGGAAGGCATCTACAGAGACGAAGCCAGGACTAAGATTCATACAAGGAAAGTTGTGTATTAGAGAGGATTCAACTAGACGGCGATTGTTAGAGTTGGAAGTAGGGAAGACAGTTTTAGCGGAAGACCAGTCAATAGGATGGCTGTGATCTCTGACGTGACAGAACAGAGCATTGTTAGTGTCGGCAAGGCTAACACTATTTTTGTGCTACCTAAGTCTGTCAGAAAGAGATCGGCCAGTTTCTCCAAAGTACTGAAGAGGACGGGAAGAGCAATAAATAGAGTAGACACCAGGAACATCTGTAGAGGGAGGAGAGGTATGAACGAGATTAGTGCGAAGAGTGTTAGTCTGGCGGAAAGTAAGCTTGATGTCTAAGGGACGGAGAGAATTGTTGAGATTAGAAAGACCGGAAATGTAGGGAAGGCAGGGGACAGAAGAGTTCCCAGGAGTAGAGAGTCTGGGAGAGAAGAAATTACGTTTAGCACGTGAGAAGGCAGAGTCTAACTGACAGATAATCTACAGGTAACTGATAATCTACAGGTAACAGATAATCTACAGGTAACAGCTACATTCTTTCCTCCTCCTCCCACGGCCTCTGCTTCACCCACCTTGTTATATGACTCTTGTGGGTTTAGCGCTTAGTTATGCTTGAAATAATAATGCACTCACCTTGGAGCTGGCCTGTGATGGAGTCTCGTAGCGCCGCCTCTCTCTCTCTCTTGGTGACGGGGTTCCACATGTAGCGGTGGAGGCTGGAGATGATGTGAGTGCCCACCAGTGTGAACCTGCCAAAACTGCGGCAGTCTACCACACGCAGGGTGATGGGCGGGCAGTACAGCTCCTGCTCCGGCAGTTCCTGCAAGGAAAGAAGCAACGTGTCACACCACTCTCATAAGTGAGACAGTGAAGGGACAGGAGGTAAAACCTGGTTATTTCTCGGGAAGGGAGAGAGACTGGGAAACTAAACATAAAAGGGTAGTGGAACTTCTTCAGCTTGAGGAGAGACACACCGGGAACTCAGCAACAGGAGGCAAGACCTATACTTCTTCAGAAGAGAGCGACATAGGCACACTAAACCCATGAATAACTATAAGGTTGTGTCAGGTCAGCCATGAGGAGAATGAGAGAGATACAGAAGCATGCAAGACACTCTCCTGTACACAACGTTAATCAACATATGAATGTATATGGTCGTACCTCTCGTGCAGTATGTGGTCGTACCTCTCGTGCAGTATATGGTCGTACCTCTCGTGCAGTACTCTGATACTCAGTCATCCTCAACATATTTATTATAGTTCGGCCGCTGTATCTCTGATCAATTATTTTGCTCTCAAACAAAATTTTGCAAAATTAGTACTTGAAATTCTGTTATCTAAATGATCAGTGACATTCATATTGAATCAACAAATATGCAAATAAACAAATATATGAATATACAAGTATGTAATCAATACATCTTCAGGAGCTTACAATGTTGCATAAATAAATAGGAAGTCCAGGTTCCTTTGAACGAATCTGCCTGGACTTCATACTCATTTCTGCAACATTGCAAGCTCCTGAAAATGTGTTGATTGCTGCACTAAAAGCCTAGAGCTATCATTTAACTTCCCCTGTAGTTTTCTGCATTTTATATTGCAATTATTTCATATATATATATATATATATATATATATATATATATATATATATATATATATATATATATATATATATATATATATATTTTATTATCACACTGGCCGATTCCCACCAAGGCAGGGTGGCCCGAAAAAGAAAAACTTTCACCATCATTCACTCCATCACTGTCTTGCCAGAAGGGTGCTTTACACTACAGTTTTTAAACTGCAACATTAACACCCCTCCTTCAGAGTGCAGGCACTGTACTTCCCATCTCCAGGACTCAAGTCCGGCCTGCAGGTTTCCCTGAATCCCTTCATAAATGTTACTTTGCTCACACTCCAACAGCACGTCAAGTATTAAAAACCATTTGTCTCCATTCACTCCTATCAAACACGCTCATGCATGCCTGCTGGAAGTCCAAGCCCCTCGCACACAAAACCTCCTTTACCCCCTCCCTCCAACCTTTCCTAGGCCGACCCCTACCCCGCCTTCCTTCCACTACAGACTGATACACTCTTGAAGTCATTCTGTTTCGCTCTATTCTCTCTACATGTCCGAACCACCTCAACAACCCTTCCTCAGCCCTCTGGACAACAGTTTTGGTAATCCCGCACCTCCTCCTAACTTCCAAACTACGAATTCTCTGCATTATATCACACCACACATTGCCCTCAGACATGACATCTCCACTGCCTCCAGCCTTCTCCTCGCTGCAACATTCATCACCCACGCTTCACACCCATATAAGAGCGTTGGTAAAACTATACTCTCATTACATTCCCCTCTTTGCCTCCAAGGACAAAGTTCTTTGTCTCCACAGACTCCTAAGTGCACCACTCACTCTTTTTCCCTCATCAATTCTATGATTCACCTCATCTTTCATAGACCCATCCGCTGACACGTCCACTCCCAAATATCTGAATACGTTCACCTCCTCCATACTCTCTCCCTCCAATCTGATATTCAATCTTTCATCACCTAATCTTTTTGTTATCCTCATAACCTTACTCTTTCCTGTATTCACCTTTAATTTTCTTCTTTTGCACACCCTACCAAATTCATCCACCAATCTCTGCAACTTCTCTTCAGAATCTCCCAAGAGCACAGTGTCATCAGCAAAGAGCAGCTGTGACAACTCCCACTTTGTGTGTGATTCTTTATCTTTTAACTCCACGCCTCTTGCCAAAACCCTCGCATTTACTTCTCTTACAACCCCATCTATAAATATATTAAACAACCACGGTGACATCACACATCCTTGTCTAAGGCCTACTTTTACTGGGAAAAAATTTCCCTCTTTCCTACATACTCTAACTTGAGCCTCACTATCCTCGTAAAAACTCTTCACTGCTTTCAGTAACCTACCTCCTACACCATACACTTGCAACATCTGCCACATTGCCCCCCTATCCACCCTGTCATACGCCTTTTCCAAATCCATAAATGCCACAAAGACCTCTTTAGCCTTATCTAAATACTGTTCACTTATATGTTTCACTGTAAACACCTGGTCCACACACCCCCTACCTTTCCTAAAGCCTCCTTGTTCATCTGCTATCCTATTCTCCGTCTTACTCTTAATTCTTTCAATTATAACTCTACCATACACTTTACCAGGTACACTCAACAGACTTATCCCCCTATAATTTTTGCACTCTCTTTTATCCCCTTTGCCTTTATACAAAGGAACTATGCATGCTCTCTGCCAATCCCTAGGTACCTTACCCTCTTCCATACATTTATTAAATAATTGCACCAACCACTCCAAAACTATATCCCCACCTGCTTTTAACATTTCTATCTTTATCCCATCAATCCCGGCTGCCTTACCCCCTTTCATTTTACCTACTGCCTCTCGAACTTCCCCCACACTCACAACTGGCTCTTCCTCACTCCTACAAGATGTTATTCCTCCTTGCCCTATACACGAAATCACAGCTTCCCTATCTTCATCAACATTTAACAATTCCTCAAAATATTCCCTCCATCTTCCCAATACCTCTAACTCTCCATTTAATAACTCTCCTCTCCTATTTTTAACTGACAAATCCATTTGTTCTCTAGGCTTTCTTAACTTGTTAATCTCACTCCAAAACTTTTTCTTATTTTCAACAAAATTTGTTGATAACATCTCACCCACTTTGCTCTCTTTTTACATTGCTTCACCACTCTCTTAACCTCTCTCTTTTTCTCCATATACTCTTCCCTCCTTGCATCACTTCTACTTTGTAAAAACTTCTCATATGCTAACTTTTTCTCCCTTACTACTCTCTTTACATCATCATTCCACCAATCGCTCCTCTTCCCTCCTGCACCCACTTTCCTGTAACCACAAACTTCTGCTGAACACTCTAACACTACATTTTTAATCCTACCCCATACCTCTTCGACCCCATTGCCTATGCTCTCATCAGCCCATCTATCCTCCAATAGCTGTTTATATCTTACCCTAACTGCCTCCTCTTTTAGTTTATAAACCTTCACCTCTCTCTTCCCTGATGCTTCTATTCTCCTTGTATCCCATCTACCTTTTACTCTCAGTGTAGCTACAACTAGAAAGTGATCTGATATATCTGTGGCCCCTCTATAAACATGTACATCCTGAAGTCTACTCAACAGTCTTTTATCTACCAATACATAATCCAACAAACTACTGTCATTTCGCCCTACATCATATCTTGTATACTTATTTATCGTCTTTTTCTTAAAATATGTATTACCTATAACTAAACCCCTTTCTATACAAAGTTCAATCAAAGGGCTCCCATTATCATTTACACCTGGCACCCCAAACTTACCTACCACACCCTCTCTAAAAGTTTCTCCTACTTTAGCATTCAGGTCCCCTACTACAATTACTCTCTCACTTGGTTCAAAGGCTCCTATACATTCACTTAACATCTCCCAAAATCTCTCTCTCTCCTCTGCATTCCTCTCTTCTCCAGGTGCATACACGCTTATTATGACCCACTTCTCGCATCCAACCTTTACTTTAATCCACATAATTCTTGAATTTACACATTCATATTCTCTTTTCTCCTTCCATAACTCCCCTCAAGGAAGGTTCCTTGATGTTGGTGAGGGGCTCTTGATTTAGGGAATTGGATCTGTGCTCCAGTTCCCCAAATTAAGCCTGAATGCCTTCCACATCCCCCCCCAGGCGCTGTATAATCCTCCGGGTTTAGCGCTTCCCCCTTGATTGTAATAATAATAATCCTTCCATAACTGATCATTTAACATTACTGCTACCCCTTCCTTTGCTCTAACTCTCTCAGATACTCCAGATTTAATCCCATTTATTTCCCCCCACTGAAACTCTCCTATATATATATATATATATATATATATATATATATATATATATATATATATATATATATATATATATATATATATATATATATATATATATATATAATATATATATATATATATATATATATATATATATATATATATATATATATATATATATATATATATATATATATATATATATATATATATATATATGCAAGGAATTCGCAAGAGCAGGCGAAATATACACAAACACTGATCTCTGGCTGAAGGAGACTCGAACCTACGAACATTGTGAATAATAGACAATACTTGATGAACAGTGTAACAACGAATGTTGCGATCCTGACAGAGTGTAGTGTGACATTCTTCAAAGAACACCAATACCCAGTGATCAGAGGGCCCCCCGGCCCTGCCTGTGTAACAAGGTGACTCCCGGCCCTCCCAGTGTAACAAGGTGACTCCCGGCCCTGCCTGTGTAACAAGGTGACTCCCGGCCCTGCCTGTGTAACAAGGTGACTCCCGGCCCTCCCAGTGTAACAAGGTGACTCCCGGCCCTCCCTGTGTAACAAGGTGACTCCCGGCCCTCCCTGTGTAACAAGGTGACTCCCGGCCCTCCCTGTGTAACAAGGTGACTCCCGGCCCTCCCTGTGTAACAAGGTGACTCCCGGCCCTCCCTGTGTAACAAGGTGACTCCCAGCCCTCTCTGTGTAACAAGGTGACTCCCGGCCCTCTCTGTGTAACAAGGTGACTCCCGGCCCTCCCAGTGTAACAAGGTGACTCCCGGCCCTCCCTGTGTAACAAGGTGACTCCCGGCCCTCCCTGTGTAACAAGGTGACTCCCGGCCCTCCCTGTGTAACAAGGTGACTCCCGGCCCTCCCTGTGTAACAAGGTGACTCCCGGCCCTCCCTGTGTAACAAGGTGACTCCCGGCCCTCCCTGTGTAACAAGGTGACTCCCGGCCCTCCCTGTGTAACAAGGTGACTCCTCACTTTCCTTGTTTTACAAGGTAATATTAACCCACCCCCCCGGGTTCCCTCGCGGAGCTTACCAGGTCGATGTACTTGACGGGGCTGGTGAAGTTTGGGTTCTTCCTAGCGGAGGTGAGCACGGCAGACTGGATAATGTGACCTGCCACCTCCACGTCTACCCTCGGGCGGTCCACCGTCAGGAGGTGGATCCTCTTCAGGTCCCGCAGACCCCAGAACAATACCTGCGGAAACAGACACATAATGACACAAAAGCAAAAGGAACATTAATGAGGACGTGGGAAAGGACAAATAAAAAGTATACTTGAAAGTTATCTGTTTAAGGAAAAACTACTGTACAGTGTCTGCGGGATACAGTGTCTGCAGGATACAGTGTCTGCAGGATACAGTGTCTGCAGGATACAGTGTCTGCGGGATACAGTGTCTGCAGGATACAGTGTCTGCAGGATACAGTGTCTGCAGGATACAGTGTCTGCAGGATAGTGTCTGCAGCATATAGTGTCTGCAGGATACAGTGTCTGCAGCATATAGTGTCTGCAGGATACAGTGTCGGCAGGATGCAGTGTCGACAGGACAGTGTCTGTAGGATATAGTCGGCAAGATGTAGTGTCAGCAGGATACATTATCGGAAGGATATAACGTCTGCAGGATAGTGTCGGCAGAACAGTGCCTGCAGAATATAATCTCCAGGATATAGTGTCAAGCAGGATACAGTGTCGCAGAATATAGTGTAAGTAAGACTCAGTGTCGGCAGGATACAGGGTCGGCAGGATATAGTGTCGGCAGGATATTGTGTCGGCAGGATACTTTGTCAGCAGGATATAATGTCGGCAGGATACAGTATCGGCAGGATGCAGTGTCGGTAAGATATAGTGTCGGCAGGATACAGTATCGGCAGGATATAGTGTCGTCACGCTATTGTTTCGGCAGGATATAGTGTCGGCAGGATATAGTGTCGGCAGAATACAGTGTCAGCAGGATATAGTGTCGGCAGGATATAGTGTCGGCAGGATATAGTGTAGGCAGGATATAGTGTCGGCAGGACATAGTGTCGGCAGAATATAATGTCGGCAGGATACAGTGTCGGCAGGATATAGTGTCGGCAGGATATAATGTCGGCAGAATACAGTGTCGGCAGGATATAGTGTCGGCAGGATATAGTGTCGGCAGGACATAATGTCGGCAGAATACAGTGTTGGTAGGATACAGTGTTGGCAGGATATAGTGTCGGCAGGATATAATGTCGGCAGAATACAGTGTCGGCAGGATATAGTGTCGGCAGGATATAATGTCGGCAGAATACAGTGTTGGTAGGATACAGTGTTGGCAGGATATAGTGTCGGCAGGATATAATGTCGGCAGAATACAGTGTCGGCAGGATATAGTGTCGGCAGGATATAATGTCGGCAGAATACAGTGTTGGTAGGATACAGTATTTGCAGGATATAGTGTCGGCAGGATATAGTGTGGGCAGTATACACCCACGGTAGGAAGGCTTTCAAACTGTGTTTAACCGAATCGGGTATCTGCAAAGTGTTTATCCAAATGCGTCCTGAAGGGTTATTGTATTCACATCAGAGGGAAGTCTGTTACACGGTATATAACTTGTTCTGTGTTCTCCCGGTTGTCTCAGAGTTTCGTATGACTCAAGAAATCGTAATGACATGATTGCAAACAAACCATACCCCCGGCCGGGATTGAACCCGCGGTCATAGAGTCTCAAAACTCCAGCGAGTTTCATATCTTTGTTTCGTGACGTTACATCACTTTACACTTCATTTTTTAACATGTAGAAGTGTTAATGTGATCTTCTCGTGGTCTTCGTTTCTACAATGATCCTTTCATTTTGAGGTTCATTTTCTTTTAATGAAACTATGAAGTTTCTGGCCCTTCCCTGCAACATTTTCTATTTGTCTGAGTTCTGGCAAGCACATTCTATTGTGGTAATGTTCTTCGTAGAATTTTGATTTTTTTTTAGTTACGAGACTTATAATTATGTTGATGTTGTTGTTCTTAGCTACACATTGTTTTAAACTTTGCTAAGATTAATGTTTAATATGCTTGTATTGGAAATGTTATATCCAGCTCCTACACACACTCGCCTCATACAATTAATCACTAATACATTCACACTGAAAATCTCACACATTCAGAAAGATTCAGGTAATTTCAAGCAGTTATTCTCTCATTCATACACAAGCATAAGCACTCATACACAAGCACTCTTTCACACTCACTTTCTCGTCCCTATCGTGTGTAAAGGTTCAAGAGAAGCGCCACCCACCTCGAGTCTGTACTTGGCCAAGGTGGGTCTGATACCCCTGGGGACGGGCAACACGGGTCCAGAGTCCCCACAGTGATGTTCCTTAGCCTGGGGCATGGCTACCACGTCCCCACCTTCCTCACCATCCTGGAACTAAAAACAAAACATACCTTCAAGTCATCAGCGGCTCAGAAGGAATAACAATTAACGTCCGTGAAAAAGCAACTAAAACACAAAATGACATTGTGCTGGAATCATGGAAAAGTATTTAAATCCTTTTCCTGGTTTACTGAACATGAAACTTGGACAACATAATTAAAGACATATATGAAGAAAAGATACATCCTGCTGAATAAGCTTATTTTGGGACTACGTTATTACAAGTAAATATTTTACCCAAACTTGTTTCTTTTCTTCACTGGTGTTGTCAGTACGCTGCTTGAATACAACTGAAACACACATTTGGAATGAGATTTATAATTGATTGGAAATGCATCTTTTCTCCTCAGAGGGAAGATAAGAATTACGAGGCTTCATTATTTGGATGCTTAAATGCTTTTATTAAGGGTAAGGTGACAATTAGTCAGTGGCAATTAGAATGTAGAAGGGCTTTGCAAAGATCTTAACAAGCATGGACTCAGGGAAACACTTGTATAATTTTAGTGATAAAGTATATTTGTATCGTTTTACGGATCACTAGGTTCAACGGTTATGATAGTGCAACCATGGAATACCAAGATGGCTCAGAAACCTGCAGAAACGTTTAGAGTTTCAATTTAGGTTCTTTAAATTACTTAAAGAATTACACGTACACCTAAATATATAGTTAAAAGCTTACATCTGTTGATGTGCTGGAGTTCTAAAAAGTACAGGAATAAGAATGTTGCAGGTAGCTTCACTGCGTGGCTGTAACTAGAGGAGTTCGATGATGTTTTCTGGAGGATAAGAACTTCAAAGGTTTTATTTGGACGAATTTGAAGACCTTACCTGGAAGCATTCAAAAAACTTACCAGGATTAGTAAGAAAGTCTTACCTAGAGCGGCTAGAGCAATGTGAAAGTCATATATGGAGAAGTTCGAAAGTTTGACCAGAAGCAGTTTAAGGGTCTCACCTGCAGAAGTTCGAAGGTAGCAAGGAGCTCCCCAGCGTGGTCGGTGCCGCGGAATATGTCGTGCCACTGAAGGTGTGGTCGTCTGTAGGGTTCCTCTCGTAGCTTGATGTGAGGACGAGCCAAGGCCCTCCCGATGAACTCTGACTTACCCTGTGGAGGAAGAGAAGGTGAGCAGGGCAGAGAGAAAGGTTAGCGGGGGGGGGGGAAGAAGGGGTGATGAATGAGAGGGGAGAGAGGAAGGTTAGTTAATGGGTAGGTGGAAGGTTAGTGGGTGGAGAGAAGGGAAGGTTAGTGAGTTGGGAGAAGGGAAGGTTAATGGGTGGGGTAGGGGGGAAGGAAGGTGGGTGGGGTTGGGGGGAAGAAAAAAGCCCACTGGGTAGAACGAGGATGGTTGGTAGTAAGGAAGTCGGGAAAGGTTAGTGGGGTGAGGAGGATGGTGAGTGGGAGGTGGGGATGGTTTGAATAAATTATTTAGAAAACTGACAAGATGATGAATAAGACACTTGTGGCCTCTTCAGTCCAATGCAGAGAAACGAATCGGTGGAAGATGAGAAGTTTGAAATAATTAGTCCCTCAGTCTCGAGTCGACCGAACACATTGACTCCAGGCTGAGTGACTGATTACTTCAAACTCCTCATTTTTCACCGTTTTTCTGCAACCCTTCAACCCTCTCGATAATACTTTTATAAATCCCGCACCTCCTTTTAATCTCCAAGTTTACCTGCATTATATTCACACTGCACATTGACCTCAGACACAACATCTCAACTGCCTCCAGCCTTCTCCTTGTTGCAACATTCATCACCAATGGTTTACACCCATATAAGAGCATTGGTATAACTATATTCTCATACATTCCCCTCTTTGCTTCCATGGATAGCGGTCTTTGTCTCCACAGACTCCTCAGACCACTCACCTTTTTCCGCTCGTTAATTCTATGATTCACCTCGTCTATCTAAGATCCATCTGCTGACAATTCCACTCCCAAGTATATGAATACATTCATTTCATATATATATATATATATATATATATATATATATATATATATATATATATATATATATATATATATATATATATATATATATATGTCGTGCCGAATAGGCAGAACTTGCCATCTTGGCTTAAATAGCAAAGCTCATCTTGCCATATAGGACAAGTGAAAATTTGTGTATGCAATAATTTCGTCAAAATCATTCTGAACCTAGCGAAAAAAATATATTTGATTGTGTTTGTTTAGTATTAAATTATTGTAAACGTATTTAAAATATATATAATTGGGTTAGGCTAAAATAAATTGTTCTTGTTATAATAAGGTTAGGTAAGTATTCTAAGATTCTTTTGGTGCAAAATTAAAATTTTTTACATTAACAATAATGAAAACAATATATCTTTAAACGTATAAAAGAAAATTTCAGAGAGGACTTAATTTTAAATGAGTTCTTGCTAATTGACCAGTTTTACATATTCGGCACGACATATATATATATATATATATATATATATATATATATATATATATATATATATATATATATATATATATATATATATATATATATATATATATATATATATATATATATATATATATATATGATGGGGTCCACTTCTGGTGTAAATTGTGGGATCCATGGCCTCGGAGAAGTGGATAAAAAGGCTTCAAGGAAGAATATTTGGATTTCTTCCTGAAGCCGTTTGAATATTCCACTTCCCCTACCACCCCATCTTTTCATTCTTTTTTACCAATAGGTATATTTTATTACATAATATGGTTCAAAAAGGTTTAAGAGACACATTGTTGATATACAGATGGTATATACAGTACATGAGATGTGAAAGATAAATATCTAGTATATATTGTTACGTGTTTCTCACTGATTATAATGCGAAAATCTCATCCAGCTCCTGAGAGCTGTGACGCGTGCCCAAAATACAGCAGACATTACCCCTCTGAAGGCCGCACTGAGTCGCTGGAACAGAAAACTAGCTGCCCTGGGATCCTTAGTTACCCTAGCTCCTTAAGGAACTTAGATACACTCTTTCCCCATGAGCCAAGGGTCTCTGAGCCTATGGGGACAAACATATAATGATGGGCAAGTTCTCAATATTTTCTAGACTTTTGTGACTCCCTGAAGCTGGCAACTGCCCCTCCTTCCTCCCTGGTGTTTTGGAGGTAGGCATCAGCCAAGGTAGATGCATATGTGTAGTCCCACACCACCTGCTTACCGTCTGTCCAGGCTTGAAGTGTGATACCATCTGGACGCTTCTGGCTGCCATCAGATCTGCATAATTGGGGTGGCTCCCTTAATGCTGGGCATCCGGCTGTTGTTAGGCTCCTCTTGGTAATGTTATTAACCTCCTCATGTCTTGCAATCTTTCCCTCGGATTTACGGTACACAAGACCATGGTACCTGAATCGGTCAGCTGCTTCACTGCCACAAATACACCTGTGTTCGGCGAGAATAGGGGCGGCAAGACAAAGGGCAACACCAATGCGGATGGTCTGTGGGTCGAGCCGTGTGCCAAGGCTGGAGTTGGGAACAGCCAACAGAAAGTAGTCCCCTGCATGAGGAGCTCTCACTGCCAGAAGGCGGGCTCTATCCTTCCCTGACACACTCTGAAGCATTGTTGAGGCTATTTTCTCCACTATCGGGTCATCCCAGTGCGACTGTTTGTAGTTGTTGGGGGTTTCAGAGCCCGTTAGATTATCCCAGATCATGGCTTCGTCAATGAGCTTTTGGTCCTGGACTCCAATCTTGTCACTAAGATGTTCAGGGAGAATCGCTGCTACAAGGCCCTCTGGATGCAATGCATGAGGACAGGAAAGCCTTTCCTTAACATTTTGAATTATTGCACTAATCAAGGTAACTGATAGGTCTTAAGGCCCAAAAAGTGACTCATGGAACAGACGGATAGCAGAACACGTCGAGGTTCATATAGTTTCTACCTGCTGAGAAAGAATCAGCTACTGTCTACCTCTCGTAACTTTTATCTACAGTCTAAACCAGAAGTTGCTAAATTCTGGGTCGTCAGGTGAACTTTGATCTCGCGATTCTTCAGATGGGTCGCGGATAGTCTATAACCCAAAATGAAAAATCGTAAATTTTCATCACTTGTCAAACTTGCTAATGTGTTAAGTAGGTAGGCCCAATAATGGTAGCTAGACGAATGTAATTTTTAGATTTCATTGGTCATGAACAAAAGCGTTTCTGGAATCACTGTTCTGAAGATAGGAGGTTAGGACAGGAAAACAAAAGGTTGTTTCCCCACTCTCCACCTCCCTAAACTTCACTGCTAGCATGAACAAAATTATGGTAAGGCTGCATCATATCCAACATTATCTATCCATCACCGTCTACCAACGGCCGTCTCCCAGCATCTTACCACATTGTCCTGGTCGAAGATCTCTATGAGGACGAGAGGCGGGCTGGCCTTGATCTCTTCCTTGGTGCCGTAGACGAGGATGTCGTCCAGCACTAGCATCTCGTCCCACGTCGGGCTCAACGTCTCATCGATCACCTGAAGTGGATCAGGTAAGTTTAGAGTGAGTCTTAGGTGACAGATGTTTGAGTGTGCACGTAAGTCGATGACTGAGGGTAGTTTATGCATGAAAATGCCGTCTGCTAGACAATCATTAATGATCATAAGTTCTGGGGTGTGTTTTAGTGTAAATCTAGATATGGGTAATTATTATTAAGATTATTTTGTATGTTCCTGCAACGGGAGCCACTTACCTGTGTGACACGGCAGTGTTCTCCAATGATGACGCGGGCGAAGGGATCAGAGAGGCCAGAGGAGTCCGAGGCTATGAGGGAGCGAGCCTGGTACATGTGTGCGCGCAGCTGGAACGTCTGTACCAACAGTAACAACAGCAGTAGCAACGCCACCAGCAGAAAGAGCCCCATTAGCAGCAGCAACAGTAACAGTATCACCAACGAGAAAAAGATAATACTGTTATATCTAAACCGTACAACGCATTCTACATGTATCGTGTGCTTGTAGTATCTTCCAATACTCGTATATGTTTCAAGTGGTCATTAGTGGTTAAAAACGTTCGGTTTAAATGAAAGATCTCGGATTTGATTCCTGGGCTGGATGAGGGGTACACCTGCAGTCCTAGTCGCCTAGTTAGTATTTGGGTGATAACCGACATATGTGACATTCCTAAGGGTAGTTACATAACATAGAAAAGGATGGGCTTTGAAATGAACAAAGGCTGAAGCTTGTAAATACGACCTTTCATAAAAATAAAAGTAGATTGGAGTTTTAAATGTGTTATTTACACTATACTGTATATATGCACTCTAAATACGTTTTCGGTATATGGTCACTCTGGTGTAACACAAACAGATACACTCAAATATATACACAATATGAACCACAAGGAAAGGGAGATATAGCTTAGCTACTCAAAGTCGTTTTGCACTGAACTGCCAGTGCATCGCCAAGAGCAATGCAATATATGAACCTGAATGGAAAAAAAATGGGAAATCTGTGGGAGATCAACATGTTCTTTTGAAACCTAAATCGATTTCTTTCTTAATTTACGTTATTTAAGAAAGGTTAGGCTGGGTTTGGCTAGGTTAGACTGTTGTTTATTACAAAGATTAACTATTTATAATAGACACAACAGCAGTAAATGCAATAATACAAAAGTTACAGAAAACTGGGGACTCACCGAAAAAACCTGAACAGACATTTAATCACTGCTGTAATCTGCTTACAAAGTCACACATTCGACTGTCTTAGCCACGCTGAAATACTGATTTTGCTTAAGTGGCTGGGCTTTTGATACACACACACACACACACACACACACACACACACACACACACACAGGAGAGATTGAAGGAAGGAACCTTTAAATGGAGGCAACTAAATCGACTCAGGGGATGCAAAGGGAAATGAAGTGGGAGAACCAAAGGGAGAGGTCAGTTTTTGTTTACGGGCTCCAGGAAGTTGAAGGGGAAACTTATGAAGAAAGAAGACAGGAGGAGAAAAAAGTGATTGAAAGTATCATGAAAGCAATAAGAGGGAACGACATGACCCAGCTGACAAATTTTCTGAGAATAGGATGGTTTACAAGAGGAAAAAACAGCCTGTCAAAGTGATATTCAAGGTAGAATCGACGCAAAACCGGAACCTGCAGGACATACCGATATACCGGAGGATGTACGTGGACCGCAACAGAAGACAAGAAGAAAGGTAGAAACTTAAAGAGAGGGTACAAAGATGCAAGGAGGAAAGAGAAGCAAAGACAGAGATGAGCAGAATCCAGACTTTGGAGGAAGAGCAAACACAACCTCCTCAGAACCACCTACAGAAGGACCTCAACCACGACAACCTCAATGCAACCAAACAATCTAACCCAAAACCCACACAACATACATCACTGCTCCCCCATCACAAGCTCCACTCCTACAGCAATCCCCCCACAGTTACCTGCCAGGTTTTTCGCTCTCCCTTCCCAACGTTCTCCCCAGATCACAGATTTAGAAAAAAGTTGAAGGTTTGGTATACAGATGTGGATGGAATAACAAATGAATGTGAGGAGTGACATGAAAGAATCAAGGAGACGCCTCCAGACTTCACAGCACTCACAGAAACAAATCTCACTGAGATGATAACAGATGCAACCTTCCCACTTGGATATCAGATCCCAAGGAAAGATAGAGAGAGCATAGGGGAAGGAGGAGTTGCACTGCTCATTAAAAACCGATGGGGATGTGAGGAAATGGAAGGAATGAACGAAATGGGCGAAAGGGACTACATAGTAGATACAATTCAGTCTATGTGACATAAGGTAGTCATTGCAGTGATGTACAACCCGCCATAAAACTGTAGGAGGTCAAGAGAAGAATATGAAGTGAGCAACAGAACAATGGGGGATACACTAGCTGAGATGGCCAGAAGAGCTTACACGGGTAGAACAAAGTTACTAGTTATCAGTGATTTCAATCACAAGGAGATTGATTGGAAAACCTGGAGCATCATGGGGGTCCCAAAACTTGGAAAGCTAAGATGATGGATGAGGTACTGGAAAACTTCATGCATCAACATGTTAGGGACACTACGAGAGAGAGAGAGATGAGGATAAACCAGCAAGATTGGACCTCACATTCATCATGAGTAGCTCGGACATCGAGGACATCACATACGAAAGAACCATAAGAGCTAGTGAGCTTTGAATATGTAGTAGAGTTACATGGGAAGAGGGTAACACGAGTAAGATGGGAAAAGCCAAAATACAAAAGAGGGTATGAGGAACTTCCTGAAGAAGGCTTAGTGGGAAAGAGAATTGGTAGGAAAATCAGCAAAGAAAAAATGATGGACTACGTGACAACAAAATGCAAGGAGGCAGAGGAAAGGTTTGATCTCAAGGGCAACAGAAATAATGGGAAGACCAGAACGAACCTTTGGCTTACCCAATGGTGCAAGAAAGCAAAAACTAAGTGTGCTAGAGAATGGAAAAAGTACAGAAGACAAATGACCCAGGAAGATAAAGAGATTAGTCGCAGAGCCAGAAACGAGTAAGCACAGATAAGGAGGGATGCCCAGCGACAGTACAAAAACGACATAGCATGGAAAGTCAAGCAGTGCTGTATAGCCCTTGTGGTTTAGCGCTTCTTTTTGATTATAATAATAATAATAATAATGGAAAGTCAAGTGTGACTCAAAGCTGTTGTATAGCCAACGATCCTTGGCTAGCGCAGTGTTGTTGTTGATCAATACCACTCGCCCGTGGTTACAATAATATATATATGCTGCTCGTAGGCTAGTATAACAAACAGGGATGAGAATGAAATTAGCTTGCAAGCTCCCACACTACCGTATGTCATTAAGGCGTGATGTGGTTCTGGCTCACAATGGTGGGCCAGCGCAGTGTTGTTATTGATGTATAAATAAATATATATATATATATATATATATATATATATATATATATATATATATATATATATATATATATATATATATATATATAAATATATATATATATATATATATATATATATATATATATATATATATATATATATATATATATATATAAATATAATAAATATATATATATATATATATATATATATATATATATATATATATATATATATATATATATATATATATATATATATATATATATATATATAAGTATCTTTACTTCGAAACGTTTCGCCTACAGAGTAGGCTTCTTCCTTCGAGTACAGGAAGGTTGATAGAAGAGACGTGAAGACAATGTAATCAGTCCATCAACCTTGAAGTTTTGAGGTGGTCAGTCCCTCAGTCTGGAGAAGAGTATTGTTCCATAGTCTGAAACAATGTTGTTTTTAAGATATATATAAAAACTTATACACACACACCACACACACACACACACACACACACACACACACACACACACACAATGGATCAGGGAATACCTGACAGGGAGTCAACATCGAGTCATGGAACGTGAAGAGGTATCACAGTGGGAGCCTGTGACGAGCGGGGTCCCACAGGGGTCAGTTCTAGGACCAGTGCTATTTTTGATATATGCGAACGACATGATGGAAGGAATAGACTCTGAAGTGTCCCTATTCGCAGATGATGTGAAGCTGATGAGAAGAATTAAATCGGATGAGGATGAGGCAGGACTGCAAAGAGACCTGGACAGGCTGGACATGTGGTCCAGAAACTGGCGTCTCGAATTCAACCCTGCCAAATGCAATGTCATGAAGATTGGGGAGGGGCAAAGAAGACTGCAGACAGAGTATAGGCTAGGTGGACAAAGACTACAGATCTCACTCAGGGAGAAAGACCTTGGGGTGACCAAAACACCGAGCACGTCACCGGAGGCACACATCAACCAAATAATAACTGCTGCAGCATACGGGCGCCTGGCAAACCTGAGAATAGCGTTCCGATACCTTAATAAGAAATCGTTCAAGACACTGTACACTGTGTATGTTAGGCCCATACTGGAGTATGCAGCACCAGTATGGAACCCACACCTGGTCAAGCACGTCAAGAAGTTAGAGAAAGTACAAAGGTTTGCAACAAGGCTAGTCCCAGAGCTCAGGGGAATGTCGTACGAGGAAAGGTTGAGGGAAATCAGACTGACGACACTGGAAGACAGAAGGGTCAGTGGAGACATGATAACGACATACAAGATACTGCGGGGAATAGAGATAGGATGTTCCAGAGAGGGGACACAGAAACAAGTGGTCACAACTGGAAGCTGAAGACTCAGGCGAGTCACAGGGACGTTAGGAAGTATTTCTTCAGTCATAGAGTCGTCAGGAAGTGGAATAGCCTAGCAAGTGAAGTAGTGGAGACAGGAACCATACATAGTTTTAAGAAGAGGTATGACAAAGCTCAGGAAGCAGAGAGGGAGAGGACCTAGTAGCGATCAGTGAAGAGGCGGGGCCAGGAGCTGAGTCTCGACCCCTGCAACCACAATTAGGTGAGTTCATAACACACACACACACACACACACACACACACACATATATATATATATATATATATATATATATATATATATATATATATATATATATA
Organism: Cherax quadricarinatus; assembly: GCF_026875155.1. Lineage (NCBI taxonomy): Eukaryota > Metazoa > Arthropoda > Malacostraca > Decapoda > Parastacidae > Cherax > Cherax quadricarinatus. Next base: position 33,696,491 of record NC_069403.1, on the reverse strand, counting down.
TATATATATATATATATATATGTGTGTGTGTGTGTGTGTGTGTACTCACCTAGTTGTACTCACCTAGTTGAGGTTGCGGGGGTCGAGTCCGAGCTCCTGGCCCCGCCTCTTCACTGATCGCTACTAGGTCACTCTCCCTGAGCCGTGAGCTTTATCATACCTCTGCTTAAAGCTATGTATGGATCCTGCCTCCACTACATCGCTTCCCAAACTATTCCACTTACTGACTACTCTGTGGCTGAAGAAATACTTCCTAACATCCCTGTGATTCATCTGTGTCTTCAGCTTCCAACTGTGTCCCCTTGTTACTGTGTCCAATCTCTGGAACATCCTGTCTTTGTCCACTTTGTCAATTCCTCTCAGTATTTTGTATGTCGTTATCATGTCCCCCCTATCTCTCCTGTCCTCCAGTGTCGTCAGGTTGATTTCCCTTAACCTCTCCTCGTAGGACATACCTCTTAGCTCTGGGACTAGTCTTGTTGCAAACCTTTGCACTTTCTCTAGTTTCTTCACGTGCTTGGCTAGGTGTGGGTTCCAAACTGGTGCCGCATACTCCAATATGGGCCTAACATACACGGTGTACAGGGTCCTGAATGATTCCTTATTAAGATGTCGGAATGCTGTTCTGAGGTTTGCTAGGCGCCCATATGCTGCAGCAGTTATTTGGTTGATGTGCGCTTCAGGAGATGTGCCTGGTGTTATACTCACCCCAAGATCTTTTTCCTTGAGTGAGGTTTGTAGTCTCTGACCCCCTAGACTGTACTCCGTCTGCGGCCTTCTTTGCCCTTCCCCAATCTTCATGACTTTGCACTTGGTGGGATTGAACTCCAGGAGCCAATTGCTGGACCAGGTCTGCAGCCTGTCCAGATCCCTTTGTAGTTCTGCCTGGTCTTCGATCGAGTGAATTCTACTCATCAACTTCACGTCATCTGCAAACAGGGACACCTCAGAGTCTATTCCTTCCGTCATGTGTGTGTGTGTGTGTGTACTCACCTATTTGTGGTTGCAGGGGTCGAGTCATAGCTCCTGGCCCCGCCTCTTCACTGATTGCTACTAGGTCCTCTCTCTCCCTGCTACATGAGCTATATCATACCTCGCCTTAAAACTATGTATGGTTCCCGCCTCCACTACTTCACTTTCTTGACTATTCCACGACTTGACTACTCTATGACTGAAGAAATACTTCCTAACATCCCTTCGATTCATCTGAGTCTTCAACTTCCAATTGTGACCTCTTGTGTCTGTGTCCCATCTCTGGAACATCCTGTCTTTGTCCACCTTGTCTATTCCGCGCAGTATTTTATATGTCGTTATCATCTCTCCCCTGACCCTCCTGGCCTCCAGTGTCGTCAGGCCGATTTCCCTCAACCTTTCTTCGTAGGACAATCCCCGTAGCTCTGGGACTAGTCTTGTTGCAAACCTTTGCACTTTCTCTAATTTCTTGACGTGCTTGACTAGTGTGGATTCCAAACTGGTGCTGCATACTCCAGTATGGGCCTGACGTAAATGGTATACAGGGTCTTGAACGACTCCTTACTGAGGTATCGGAACGCTATCCGTAGGTTTGCCAGGCGCCCGTATGCTGCAGCAGTTATCTGATTTATGTGCGCCTCAGGAGATATGCTCGGTGTTATACTCACCCCCAGATCTTTTTCCTTGAGTGAGGTTTGCAGTCTTTGGCCATCTAAACTATATTGTGTCTGCGGTCTTCTTTGCCCTTCCCCAATCTTCATGACTTTGCATTTGGCAGGGTTAAACTCAAGGAGCCAGTTGCTGGACCAGGCTTGCAGCCTGTCCAGGTCTCTTTGTAGTCCTGCCTGATCCTCATCCGATTTGATTCTTCTCATTAACTTCACATCATCTGCAAACAAGGACACTTCTGAGTCTATCCCTTCCGTTATGTCGTTCACATATACCAAGAACAGCACAGGTCCTAGGACTGACCCCTGTGGAACCCCGCTTGTCACAAGCGCCCACTCTGACACCTCGTCACGTACCATGACTCGTTGTTGCCTCCCTGTCAGGTATTCTCTGATCCATTGCAGTGCCTTTCCTGTTATGTGTGCCTGATCTTCTAGCTTTTTCAGTAACCTCTTGTGAGGAACTGTGTCGAAGGCCTTTTTGCAGTCCAAAAAAATGCAGTCGATCCACCCCTCTCTCTCTTGTCTTACTTCTGTCACCTTGTCATAAAACTCTAGTAGGTTTGTGACACAGGATTTTCCTTCCCTGAAACCATGCTGGTTGTCAATTATACACTTGTTTCTTTCCAGGTGCTCCACCACTCTCCTCCTGATGATCTTCTCCATGACCTTGCATACTATACACGTTAGTGATACAGGTCTGTAGTTTAGTGCCTCATGTCTGTCTCCCTTTTTAAAAATTGGGACTACATTTGCCATCTTCCATACCTCAGGGAGTTGCCCAGTTTCAAATGATGTGTTGAAGATCTTTGTTAATGGCACACACAATATCTCTGCTCCCTCTTTAAGGACCCACGGAGAGTGTTGTCTGGTCCCACCGCCTTTGAGGTGTCAAGTTCGCATAGCAGCTTCTTCACTTCCTCCTTGGTTATATGTACCTCATCCAGCACTTGCTGGTGTACCCCCCTGTTCTGATTTCCTGGAGTCCTACTGGTTTCCACTGTAAATACTTCTTTAAATCTCGTGTTGAGCTCCTGACATACCTCTCGGTCGTTGCTTGTGAACTCCCCATCACCCTTCCTCAGTCTGATTACCTGGTCCTTGACCGTTGTTTTCCTCCTGATGTGGCTGTACAACAGCTTCGGGTCAGTCTTGACTTTTGATGCTATGTCATTTTCATATTGTCGCTGAGCCTCCCTTCTTATCTGTGCATATTCATTTCTGGCTCTTCGGCTAATCTCTTTATTTTCCTGAGTTCTCTGTCTTCTGTACCTTTTCCATTCTCTAGTACACCTAGTTTTTGCCTCCCTACACCTTTGGGTGAACCAAGGACTTGCTCTGTTCTTCCCATTATTTCTGTTTCCCTTGGGAACAAACCTCTCCTCTGCCTCCTTGCATTTTGTTGCCACATAGTCCATCATTTCTTGTACTGGTTTTCCTGTCAGTTCCCTCTCCCACTGAATGTTTTGAAGGAAGTTCCTCATGCCTGAGTAGTTCCCCCTTTTGTAGTTTGGTTTTTCCCATCCTATTCCTGCTACTCTCTCCACTTGGAGCTCAACTATGTAGTCAAAGCACAGAACCACATGATCACTAGCTCCCAGGGGCCTTGTGTGTGTGTGTGTGTGTGTGGTGTGTGTGTGTGTGTGTGTGTGTGTGTGTGTGTGTGTGTGGTGTGTCTGTGTCTGTGTCTGTGTGTGCATGTGCGTGTGCGTGTGCGTGTGTGTGTGTGTGTGTGTGTGTGTGTGTGTGTGTGTGTGTGTGTGGTGTGTGTGTGTTGTGCGGTGTGTGTGTGTGTGTGTGTGTGTGTGTGTGTGTGTGTGTGCATGTGCGTGTGTGTGTGCATGTGCGTGTGTGTGTGTGTATAAGTTCTTACATATATCTTAAAAGCATTTTTCTCACCTGTATCAAGTACCTAAAGTTCTCTTTTGTATCTTGTAATTGTACTTGTGAAATGTTTACAAACATTTTAAGATACGTATAACTAAGAGTGCATCATGCAGTAGTAATGTGGTACTCAAATCTAAAAACAAAAACAAAGTAAAATACAACAAATCAGAAAATACGGTACACAATGATCCTTGAATCTAGAAGTATATGTATTTGTCGCTGCTGACCTGCTTCTGTGTGTAGTGGAGGGAGACGGGGGGCAGCGTGAGGCTCCTCTCGATGTTCCTTAGTTCGTAGCTGAGTTCGTAACCTTTAGGGATGCCTGGCACCAGGTTCTTCTTGTGCTTCATCAGACCCAGCCACATGTACACCTGCAGCTTGCCCTGGATGGCCCAGCCTCCAGGACCACTAGACTTGCGACCCGGCAACTGTAGCAGTGACAGACACGTTAATTTACAATGACTGTGGTAGTGAGTGGATACTTATAAAGTAACTGTGGTACACTATCTGAGGGAATGAAGTAGATACTTATACAGAGCCTGTGGTAGTGAGATATTTATTTAGTAACTGTGGCAGTGAAAGGGATACTTATGCACTAATCGTAGTAGTGAGAGAGATACTTATAAAATAACTGTTATAGTGAAAGATATACAGCTACTGTGGCAGTGAGAGAGATACTTATACACTGACTGTGGTAGCAGGTGATGTACTATTACAGTAACAACTGTAGCAGTGATTGAGTGTGTGTGTGTGTGTGTGTGTGTGTGTATTAATGGTGTGGGTAAAGACTGACTAGGGTGTTCTGTGATGCAGTAACTGGAAGTAGAGGGGAAAAAAAGGCAGAAAATGTCATATAATTTTTATATCTCATATATGTAGTGACTCGTGAGAAGCTAGCGTACAGGAGAGAGAAACTTTCATTAGACGAGGTTTCGCCCTAAAGTGGTTTCATCAAGGCTACACTTGAAAGTCAGTATCATTAAGGTTATTCTTGAAAATCAATATTATCAAGGTTATACTCGAAATGCAATGTTATCAAGATTATACTTGAGAATCAGTATTATCAGGTTATACCTGAGAATCAGTATTAACAAGGTTATACTTGAGAATCAGTATTATCAAGGCTATATTTGAGAATCAGTATTATCAAGGTTATACTTGAGAATCAGTATTAAAAAGGTTACACTTGAGAATCAGTATGATCAAGATTATTCTTGAGAATCAGTATTATCAAGGTTATTGTTGAGAATCAATATTGCCAAGTGTGGCATACAAAGAGTATGTTACAATTTATTCGGCGTATGTCACAATCCCATATAGGCTGCCTCTCAACCAGCGAACCAAGTGCTAAGGGTTTAACGATCAACAGGGTACCCATCGTTAAGTCAGTACCTTGGTTCATTGACCAATCACAGGCAAGCCCACCAAAACTGAAGCAATATAGCTCACTTGCAGTAAGCATTGGCAGACTTGCCTACCTGCTGGTTGAGTACGGTGCACTCTCTCTGGCTTCTGCATTGCCATCTGTAACCGTCGTGTACAACTATTATTATTATATGTGTACATAGTGTACATATTTGTATATAGTGGGTGAAGGCAAAATATACATAATAGTCTATTACTGAGTTTGTTTGCTCCAACTATCATTACAACCAGGTCTCACAGTCCATTCTTTACCTGTGTTCGCAATACCTAGGTTATACTCAAGAAAACAACATTTACTTCGATAACTGTCTAATAAATTGTATAGGTCTACTAGGTGTGTTTTTTTCACGTTCCCGTCTAATCTTGAATGATTTGATCGCACCCTGGATTAGTCTGGTCCCGTGTGGGTTGTCTTGATCACTTCGGGTTGGCTCTGAGGGGCCAGTCACTCTAAAAGGAACTGCTGAAGCACTTTCCGGAACGTTACTGTTGCTTCTGTCATTAGTGTTTGGATATTTGTATTATCATGATAGAACTCAGGTCTGAGATTTTGGGATCTCAAGGAATGCGATTTTCTCCTCTAAGGGGATTAAGACTTAACATAAGAAGGATGGAATGATACACAAATAATTCGCACATAGGAGAGAGGAGGTTACGACTACGTTTCGGTCCGACTTAGACCATTTACAAAGTGTGACTATGTAAATGGTCCTAGTCAGACCGAAACATCGTCGTAAGCTCCTCTCTCCCATGTGCGGGTTATTTGTGTATTGTTCCAGTCACAGTATTGTGCCTTTTTGTTCTTCAAGGATGGAAGGCTATTTTCACGAAGTTGGGAAGTCACAGTCATATGCGGGGAAATTGAAATCCTCAATATATGTAATTCTTACCTTGAGAAAAACAAGATTCTTAACTGGAGGAACATAAACTTCCTGACTTGAAAAATAAAATCTTCATCTTAAAGAAATTGAAATCATTATCTCGAAGTAAGATGAAGAAGATGGAAGTCTTAGTTTTCTTATTTTAGGAAGATGCAGTCCTTACCTCAGGGAAGGGTGCCAAGGAAACTGACCTTGAGGAAGAGTGTCTGGGTCGTGGCACAGTGCTTGCCTCGCTCCTGCTCCACGGGAGAGAAGAGCAGGTGCCTGGCTGCTAGACGCTGGTATGCCACTCTCTTGCCCCCGCTGATCATCCACACAAACACATCCGGCAGACTGTGTTGAGGCTGCATCCAGGAATCAAGAAGAATCAACAGAGGTGAGGGCCATCATAAAAATCAATATATTCACATTAATAGGGAGATTAAAAATGGGGGAAAGAAAAGCAAAACGAGACTATGAAATTAAAGTTGCTAGGGATTCGAAAACTAACCCGAAAGTTTTTTTTTCCAGGTTTATAGAACAAAGGTTAGAGAAAAGATACGTAGCTTAAAAGTAACTCTGGGCATCTTACTGACAAGGCGAATGAAATGTGCTCGATTTTTAATAATTATTTTCTCTCGGTTTTCACACAGGAAAAAACAGTAATAATATCCCAATAATTAATTTTTATAGTGGACTTGAAGATAATAAATTACGTAATATCAGTTACTCACTAACGATATGATAATCAAACAGATAGACAGATTGAAGCAAAATAAATCCCCGAGCCCCAATGAGCGTTTTTCAAGGGTTCTTAAGGAGTGTAAAATGGAACTTTGTGAACCACTGACTAATATTTTTAAAATATTTCCTTAAACAGGTGTAGTGTATATGTGGAAGATGGAAAATGTAATTCCTATTTATAAAGCAGAGGACAAGTCGTTACCGTCAAATTACCGCCCAATAAGCCAATTATAGCTGATATTATAAGAAACCATCTTGATAAGTATGATTTGATTCATGATACTCAGCATGGATTTACGAGAGGCCGTTCCTGCGTAACTAATTTGCTAACTTTATTCAGATATTGTTTATTTGGATTTTAGAGTACCGCACCAGAGACTGTTAAAGAAAGTGGCAGCTCATGACATTGGGGAAAAAGTGTTGTTATGGATCTAGTCATGGCTTACCAACAGGAAGCAAAGAGTGTGCATAAATGGGGTAAAATCCGAGTGGGGATCTGTAACAAGTGGCGTTCCACAGGGATCGGTCTTGGGCTCGTTGTTGTTTATAATATATATCAATGACCTTGATGAGGGAATTACTAGTGATATGAGCAAATTCGCCGATGACACGATGATAGGTAGGATAATTGATTCATAGGTAGATGTCACGATCTTCAGGAGGTTTTAGACAAACTCAGTTCGTGGTAAGAAAGTGGCAGATGCAGTTCAATGAAGATAAATGCAAAGTTCTGAAGTTCGGGAATGTTCATAACATCAGCTAAATAATGTAGAACTTAGCCGTACAGAATGCGAAAACTACCTGGGGGTTAAGGTAAGAAGAAACCTTAACCCAAGGCAAATAGATTACTGAGATTTATATCAAGAAGTGTAAGCAACGGAAGTCCAGAGGTCATACTACAGCTTTATACATCATTAGTAAGGCCTCCCCTAAATTACGCAGCGCAGTTCTGGTCTCCATTTTACAGAACGGACATAAATTCGTTACAAAACTTCAGCGAATAATGACAGAATTAATACATAGAATTAGAAATCTTACATATTGAGAAAGATTGAAACCCCTTAAATTACATTAACATGTAAGAAGAAGAATGAAGGGAGACTTGATCAAAGTGTATTAGCAAAGAGGACATAAATAAGGTCTTGAGGATATCTCTCCAAGAGAGAACCCGAAATAATGGATTCGAATTAGATATGTTTAGAATTAAAAAGGATATAGGAAAATATTGGTTTGGAAATAGGGTAGTTGATGAGTGGAACAGTCTGCCTAGTAGGGTTATTGAAGCTAAAACCTTGAGTAGATTCAAATTTATGTTCGATAAATACATGAGTGAGAAGGATTGGATTTAAGTTGGAATTCTGTTAGTGGGATGGATTTATGAAGGACCTGCCCAGTATGGGCCAACAGGCGTATTGCAATGTTCCTCCTTTCTTATGTTCTTAAGTATTATAATGTAAGGAGTGGTGGATGTTCGATACTCCAGCCTTTCCAGTAACTCTATTGTGACTAATGAGGTTGTTAGAGTCTCAGTGAATTACATATACATACATGTATGTATATATATATATATATATTATATATATATATATATATATATATATATATATATATATATATATATATATATATTTATATATATATGTATATGTATATGTATATGTATATATATATATATATATATATATATATATATATATATATATATATATATATATATATATATATATATATATATGTATATGTAAATATATGTACACATAATATATATATGTACATATATATATATATATATATATATATATATATATATATATATATATATATATATATATATATATATATATATATATATATATATATATATATATATATTATATATATATTTTTAACAAGTCGGCCGTTCTCCCACCGAGGCAGGGTGACCCAAAAAAAAAAAGAAAGAAAATCCCCAAAAAGAAAATACTTTCATCATCATTCAACACTTTCACCACACTCACACATTATCACTGCTTTTGCAGAGGAGCTCAGAATACAACAGTTTAGAAGCATATACGTATAGAGATACACAACATATCCCTCCAAACTGCCAATATCCCAAACCCCTCCTTTAAAGTGCAGGCATTGTACTTCCCATTTCCAGGACTCAAGTCCGACTATATGAAAATAACCGGTTTCCCTGAATCCCTTCACTAAATATTACCCTGCTCACACTCCAACAGATCGTCAGGTCCCAAGTATCATTCGTCTCCATTCACTCCTATCTAACACGCTCATGCACGCTTGCTGGAAGTCCAAGCCCCTCACCCACAAAACCTCCTTTACCCCCTCTTTCCAACCCTTTCGAGGACGACCCCTACCCCTCTTTCCTTCCCCTATAGATTTATATGCTTTCCATGTCATTCTACTTTGATCCATTCTCTCTAAATGACCAAACCACCTCAACAACCCCTCTTCTGCCCTCTGACTAATGCTTTTATTAACTCCACACCTTCTCCTAATTTCCACACTCCGAATTTTCTGCATAATATTTACACCACACATTGCCCTTAGACAGGACATCTCCACTGCCTCCAACCGTCTCCTCGCTGCTGCATTTACCACCCAAGCTTCACATCCATATAAGAGTGTTGGTACTACTATACTTTCATACATTCCCTTCTTTGCCTCCATAGATAACGTTTTTTGACTCCACATATACCTCAACGCACCACTCACCTTTTTTCCCTCATCAATTCTATGATTAACCTCATCCTTCATAAATCCATCCGCCGACACGTCAACTCCCAAGTATCTGAAAACATTCACTTCTTCCATACTCCTCCTCCCCAATTTGATATCCAATTTTTCTTTATCTAAATCATTTGATACCCTCATCACCTTACTCTTTTCTATGTTCACTTTCAACTTTCTACCTTTACACACATTCTCAAACTCATCCACTAACCTTTGTAATTTTTCTTTAGAATCTCCCATAAGCACAGTATCATCAGCAAAAAGTAACTGTGTCAATTACCATTTTGAATTTGATTCCCCATAATTTAATCCCACCCCTCTCCCGAACACCCTAGCATTTACTTCTTTTACAACCCCATCTATAAATATATTAAACAACCATGGTGACATACACATCCCTGTCTAAGACCTACTTTTACTGGGAAGTATTCTCCCTCTCTTCTACACACCCTAACCTGAGCCTCACTATCCTCATAAAAGCTCTTTACAGCATTTAGTAACTTACCACCTATTCCATATACTTGCAACATCTGCCACATTGCTCCTCTATCCACTCTATCATATGCCCTTTTTTAAATCCCTAAATGCAATAAAAAACTTCCCTACCTTTATCTAAATACTGTTCACATATATGCTTCAATGTAAACACTTGATCTACACATCCCTACCCACTCTGAAGCCTCCTTGCTCGTCCGCAATTCTACATTCTGTCTTACCTCTAATTCTTTCAATTATAACCCTACCGTATACTTTTCCTGGTATACTCAGTAAACTTATTCTCTAAAATTTTTACAATCTCTTTTGTCCCCTTTCCCCTTTATATAAAGGGACTATACATGCCTCCGCCAATCCCTAGGTACCTTCCCCTCTTTCATACATTTATTAAACAAAAGTACCAACCACTCCAACACTATATCCCCCCCTGCTTTTAACATTTCGTCATGATCCATCAGTTCCAGCTGCTTTACCCCTTTCATTCTACGTAATGCCTCACGTACCTCCACCACACTTACATTCCGCTCTTCTTCACTCCTAAAAGATGGTATACCTCCCTGGCCAATGCATGAAATTACCGCCCTCCCTTTCTTCCTTAACATTTAAAAGTTCCTCAAAATATTCTCGCCATCTACCTAATACCTCCCTCTCCCCATCTACTAACTCCCCTACTCTGTTTTAACTGACAAATCCATACTTTCCCTAGGCTTTCTTAACTTGTTTAACTCACTCCAAAATTTTTCTTATTTTCATTAAAATTTCTTGACAGTGCCTCTCCCACTCTTTCATCTGCTCTCCTTTTGCACTCTCTCACCACTCTCTTCACCTTTCTTTTACTCTCCATATACTCTGCTCTTCTTATAACACTTCTGCTTTGTTAAAAACCTCTCGTAAGCTACCTTTTTCTCTTTTATCACACACCTTTACTTCATCATTCCACCAATCACTCCTCTTTCCTCCTGCCCCCACCCTCCTATAACCACAAACTTCTGCCCCACATTCTAATACTGCATTTTTAAAACTTATCCAACCCTCTTCAACCCCCCCACTACTCATCTTTGCACTAGCCCACCTTTCTGCCAATAGTCGCTTTATATCTCGCCCGAACTTCCTCCTCCCTTAGTTTATACACTTTCACCTCCCTCTTACTTGTTGTTTCCACCTTCTCTTTTCCCATCTACCTCTTACTCTAACTGTAGCTAAACTAAATAATGATCCGATATATCAGTTGCCCTCTATAAACATGTACATCCTGGAGCCTACCCATCAACCTTTTATCCACCAATACTAATCTAACAAAACTACTTTCATTACGTGCTACATCATACTTGTATATTTATTTAATCCTCTTTTTCATAAAATATGTATTACTTATTACAAATTTCTTTCTACACATAGCTCAAATTAAAGGCTCCCTATTTACATTTACCCTGGCACCCCAAAATTACCTACTACTCCCTCCATAACATTTTTACCCACTTTAGCATTGAAATCCCCAACCACCATTACTCTCACACTTGATTCAAAACTCCCACGCATTCACTCAACATTTCCCAGAATCTCTCTCTCTCCTCTACACTTCTCTCTTCTCCAGGTGCATACACGCTTACTATAACCCACTTTTCACATCCAATCTTTACTTTACTCCACATAATCCTTGAATTTATACATTTGTAGTCCCTCTTTTCCTGCCATAGCTTATCCTTCAACATTATTGCTACTCCTTCTTTAGCTCTAACTCTATTTGAAACCCCTGACCTAATCCCATTTATCCTCTCCATTGAAACTCTCCCACCCCTTCAGTTTTGTTTCACTTAAAGCCAGGACATCCAGTTTCTTCTCATTCATAACATCCACAATCATCTCTTTCTTATCATTTGCACAACATCCACGCACATTCAGACTTCCCACTTTGACAATTTTCTTCTTCTTATTCTTTTTAGTAATCTTTACAGGAAAAAGGGGTTACTAGCCCATTGTTCCCGGCATTTTAGTTGACTTTTACAACACGCATGGCTTACGGAGGAAAGATTCTTATTCCACTTCCCCATGGATATAAGAGGAAAAGTAATAAGACCAAGAACTATTAAGATAAAATCAAAGAAAACTCAGATGAGTGTGTATAAATAAACGTGTACATGTATGTGTAGTGTGACCTAATTGTAAGTAGAAGTAGCAAGACGTACCTGTAATCTTGCATATTTATGAGACAGACAAAAGACACCAGCAATCCTACCATCATGTAAAACAATTACAGGCTTTCGTTTTACACTCACTTGGCAGGACGGTAGTACCTCCCTGGGTGGTTGCTGTCTACCAACCTACTACAATATATATATATATATATATATATATATATATATATATATATATATATATATATATATATATATATATATATATATAGGTATATGTGGAGTCAAAAAACGTTATCTATGGAGGCAAAGAAGGGAATGTATGAAAGTATAGTAGTACCAACACTCTTATATGGGTGTGAAGCTTGGGTTGTAAATGCAGCAGCGAGGAGACGGTTGGAGGCAGTGGAGATGTCCTGTCTAAGGGCAATGTGTGGTGTAAATATTATGCAGAAAATTCGGAGTGTGGAAATTAGGAGAAGGTGTGGAGTTAATAAAAGCATTAGTCAGAGGGCAGAAGAGGGGTTGTTGAGGTGGTTTGGTCATTTAGAGAGAATGGATCAAAGTAGAATGACATGGAAAGCATATAAATCTATAGAGGAAGGAAGGAGGGGTAGGGGTCGTCCTCGAAAGGGTTGGAGAGAGGGGGTAAAGGAGGTTTTGTGGGCGAGGGGCTTGGACTTCCAGCAAGCGTGCGTGAGCGTGTTAGATAGGAGTGAATGGAGACGAATGATACTTGGGACCTGACGATCTGTTGGAGTGTGAGCAGGGTAATATTTAGTGAAGGGATTCAGGGAAACCGGTTATTTTCATATAGTCGGACTTGAGTCCTGGAAATGGGAAGTACAATGCCTATACTTTAAAGGAGAGGTTTTGGGATATTGGCAGTTTGGAGGGATATGTTGTGTATCTTTATACGTATATGCTTCTAGACTGTTGTATTCTGAGCACCTCTGCAAAAACAGTGATAATGTGTGAGTGTGGTGAAAGTGTTGAATGATGATGAAATTATTTTCTTTTTGGGGATTTTCTTTCTTTTTTGGGTCACGCTGCCTCTGTGGGAGACGGCCGACTTGTTGAAAAAAAAATATGTATATGTATATATATATATATATATATATATATATTATATATTAATATATATATATATATATATATATATATATAATGTACATACATACAAGCCAGGTAGTTATAACATCTAGGATTTTAGGAGTGAGGAAGAGCCATATGTAAGTGCGGCTGGAAGTGCGTGAGGTAGTTGGTAAAATGAAAAGGAGTAAAGCAGCTGGGATTGATGGGATTAAGAGAGAAATGTTAAAAGCAGGTGGGGACATACTTTTGGTATGAAAGCGGGGAGGATACCTAGGGATTGGCACAGAACATGCATAATTCCTTTATATAGAGGCAATTGAGACCAAAGAGGGTAAGAACTATAGGGGAATAAGCATGTTGACGTATACCTGGTAAGGTGTATGATAGAATTATTACTGAAAGAATTAAGGGGAAGTGAGAGAACAGGATCGCAGATGAACAAGTAGGCTTCGGGAAGCATAGAGGATGTGTTGATCAGGTGTTTACAGTGAAGCATATAAGTGAACAGGAGGAGGAGTTGCTGAGGTGGCTTGGGCATTTAGAGAGGTTGGAACAAAATAGGATGAATTGGATGGCGTATAAATCTGTACTGGAGGTAAGGCGGTAGGGGTCATCCTAGGAAAGGTTAAAGGGAGGGGGTAAAGAAGGTTTTATAATGCGAGGGGTATCCAACAAGCGTGTGTGAACGTGTTAGATAGGAGTGAATGGAGGCAAGTGGTTTTTATGATTTCCGTGCTGTTGGAGTGTGACCACAGTAATATTAGTGAAGGGATTCAGGGAAACTAGTTAGCTGGACTTGAGTGCTGGGTGGCTGGGAATATTTGCAGTTTTGAACTATAGTACAGGCACGCCTCTGGCAATACAGTGATGGAGTGAGTGTTGGTGAATATTTCTTTTTTTTAGGTCACCCTGTCTCGGTGGGAGACTGCCGATACCGGCACTTTTCTCATTTTTTTTTATTTTTACAGTTATAATGACTACGTTCAATATATAAAGGCATGCGTATTACACAATAAATATTAAATAACACAGGAAGGTTAAATAATAACTTAATTTCTCAGAGATGATAATGTTATTACTCATTTCTTGGCCTGTTGTGTTAATTACTGGTTGTCAAAGGCACTTGTTGATAGTGTGTGTGTGTGTGTGTGTGTGTGTGTGTGTGTGTGTGTGTGTGTGTGTGTGTGTGTGTGTGTGTGTGTGTGTGTGTGTGTGTGTGTGTGTGTGAATAACTCAGTCGTGAGGTAGAGTCTGCCTGGAAGGAGTTCCTGGGGTCAGCGCCCCCTGTCCATAAAAAGACCTCACTCTGGATGGACTCACTGATGGCCAAACATTGACACGTCTCTTGGAGAACCGAAGACATAACCTTCCTCGGAAAATAATATATATGATGAAAGACCCATTACAACCTGAAAGATCCCTCTAACTAACAAGAACCCACTGACCGAAGAAGCCACTTTTAAGACTATACACTCTTAATAACAGCACTCAACCCAAGGAGGTAGGTTAGGTTAAGTTAGGTTAGGTTAGGTTAGGTTAGGTTAGGTTAGGTTAGGTTACCAATTCAGTACTACCAGAAAGAACCCCCCGTCTTTCTGTTAAATTAATAGAGAAACGCTAAACTTGCAGGGAAATTGGGAGGCCATCATATTTGATCTGAGGAAGGGGAAGGTGATTTTATTTTCTTAGGTCAAGAGTCCTTCAGGAACATCAAAGCCCAGACCTTGAAGGAAAAGGTTTTAGTAGAGGTACTCACGTCTTCAATGAGTTCCTTGAGCTTGGCCAGGTAGGAGTGAGTGGTCTTGTAACGCTCCTTGAAGCTATGTCGGCTCAGAAGTGCCTTGGTGTGCCTCGCAGAGCTCCCCAGATGGTCCTGTTGGCATCAACCACAACTAAGACAATTGTCATTTTCAGAAATCAGATACGTATTATAAAGACAGAATACAGATGTGAGGGCAAGGTGATGGGAAACAGATGTGACAACATCTGAGCTAAAAAAAAATATGAAGCAGAATAAAACAAATGAGGAGATGGGTACCAGGAGGCCTCACCAGGGGACGCTTGTGAAGAGTGACACACAAACATACAGCTGAAATAAGAGCGATAAGCAGGGAAAATGTACTGCAACAGGATAAGTGTTTAAGCAAGCGAGAAAATACACAATATCGTATGAACTAACTACACGACTAAGAATTTCACAGGCACCGAATAACATTGGTAAATCTTCAGCAATTTTCTATTCGCCACTTCAGAGCAAAACAAACATTTAAGATTTATTTCAGTTTCGATATAGCAGAAATTCACATCACGTTATGTCAGGTGACACACGAGGATCCTCTCATTAATCCCAATGTATGCCTGGTGGATCCTCTCATTAATCCCAATATATGCCTGGTGGATCCTCTCATTAATCCCAATGTATGCCTGGTGGATCCTCTCATTAATCCCAATGTATGCCTGGTGGATCCTCTCATTAATCCCAATGTATGCCTGGTGGATCCTCTCATTAATCCCAATGTATGCCTGGTGGATCCTCTCATTAATCCCAATGTATCCCTGGTGGATCCTCTCATTAATCCCAATGTATGCCTGGTGAATCCTCTCATTAATCCCAATGTATGCCTGGTGGATCCTCTCATTAATCCCAATGTATGCCTGGTGGATCCTCTCATTAATCCCAATGTATGCCTGGTGGATCCTCTCATTAATCCCAATGTATCCCTGGTGGATCCTCTCATTAATCCCAATGTATCCCTGGTGAATCCTCTCATTAATCCCAATGTATCCCTGGTGGATGCTCTCATTAATCCCAATGTATCCCTGCTGGATCCTCTCATTAATCCCAATGTATCCCTGGTGGAACCTTTAATTAATCCCAATGTATCCCTGGTGGATCCTCTCATTAATCCCAATGTATCCCTGGTGGATCCTCTCATTAATCCCAATGTATCCCTGGTGGATCCTCTCATTAATTCCACTGTAACCCTGGTGGAACCTTTAATTAATCCCAGTGTATCCCTTGTGGATCCTCTCATTAATCCCAATGTATCCCTGATGGAACTTTTAATTAATCCCAGTGTATCCCTGGTGAATCCGCTCATTAAACCCAATGTATCCCTGGTGGAACCTCTCATTAATTCCAATGTATCCCTGGTGGAACCTCTCATTAATTCCTATGTTTCCCTGGTGGAACCTCTCATTAATCCCTATGCATCCCTATTGGATCCTCTTCTTAATTCCAATGTATCCCTGGTGGAACCTTTAATTAATCCCAGTGTATCCCTGGTGGATCCTCTCATTAATCCCAATGTATCCCTGGTGGAACTTTTAATTAATCCCAGTGTATCCCTGGTGAATCCGCTCATTAAACCCAATGTATCCCTGGTGGAACCTCTCATTAATTCCAATGTATCCCTGGTGGAACCTCTCGTTAATTCCAATGTATCCCTGGTGGAACCTCTCATTAATTCCTATGTTTCCCTGGTGGAACCTCTCATTAATCCCTATGCATCCCTATTGGATCCTCTCATTAATTCCACTGTATCCCTGGTGGAACCTTTAATTAATCCCAGTCTATCCCTGGTGGATCCTCTCATTAATCCCAATGTATCCCTGGTGGAACCTCTCATTAATTCCAATGTATCCCTGGTGGAACCTCTCGTTAATTCCAATGTATCCCTGGTGGAACCTCTCATTAATTCCTATGTATCCTTGGTGGAACCTCTCACCAATCCCTATATATCCCTGGTGGATTCTCTCCTTAATCCCAATGTATACCTGGTGGAACCTCTCATTAATTCCAGTGTATCCTTGGTGGAACCTCTCATTAATCCCAATGTATCCCTGGTGGAACCTTTCATTAAATTCAATGTATCCCTGGTGGAACCTCTCATTAATGAGAATATATATATATGGTGGAATCTTTCATGTATCCACATGTATCAGGTCACACACAATGAGTCTGTCATTCATCCCTATATATCCCTGGGGAACCTCTCATAAATACCTAGGTATCCCTGATCAGGTTTCACACAGGAAACCTCTCATGAATCACCAAGTATCCCTGGTCTTATCACACGAGAAACCTTTAATTTATTTCGATGTATCCCTGGTCAGATCATACAGGGAACCTTTCATTAATCCCAATGTATCCCCAGTCAGGTCACACAATTCTCACTCAGTACAGAGGTCAGGTCACTCAGGATTCTCACTTAATACAGGTCAGGTCACTCACAACTCTCACTTAACACAAATCAATTCACTCAGGACTCTCACTGAACACAAGTCAGGTCACTCACAACTCTCACTGAACACAAGTCAATTCACTCAGGACTCTCAATGAACACAAGTCAGGTCACTCACAACTCTCACTGAACACAAATCAGGTCACTCACAACTCTCACTTAACACAAGTCAATTCACTCAGGACTCTCACTGAACACAAGTCAGGTCACTCACAACTCTCACTGAACACAAGTCAATTCACTCAGGACTCTCACTCAACACAAGTCAGGTCACTCACAGCTCTCACTTAACACAAGTCAGATCACTCACAACTCTCACTTAACACAAGTCAGGTCACTCACAACTCTCACTTAACACAAGTCAGGTCACTCACAGCTGTTGCTTAACACCGAGATCAGGTCACTCACAGCTCTCACTTAGCACAAGTCAGGTCACTCGCAACTGTCATTTAACACAGGTCGGGTCACTCACAACTCTCGCTGAACACAAGTCAGGTCACTCACAACT
The DNA here is from genome assembly GCF_026875155.1 of Cherax quadricarinatus. NCBI lineage: Eukaryota > Metazoa > Arthropoda > Malacostraca > Decapoda > Parastacidae > Cherax > Cherax quadricarinatus. The sequence goes on along the minus strand of NC_069403.1, from coordinate 33,678,725 downwards.
CTCACTTAACACCGAGGTCAGGTCACTCACAATCTCCCTCTGGCAGAGTCTGACTCGCTCCTTGTCCAGCTTGGTTCTCTGGCCAGACGAGTTGGAGGAGTATGCCCGAGCCAGGTTCATGTACTGACCACACCCTGCCATCAGCTCCTCTAAGACCTCCCTCAGTCGAGGCTCAGCGTTTTCGTCCTCCTCCTCCAGTAATGACGACACTTCAGACAGACCTTCCTCCTAAAGTAGAACAAACCGAAAGATTATGTACCATAGAAACTAATATACCACAGTAACTGTGGTTAATATGCCAGAGTAACTGTGGCTAATATACCACAGTAACTGTGGTTAATATGCCAGAGTAACTGTGGTTAATATACCACAGTAACTGTGGCTATATACCACAGTAACTGTGGTTAATATGCCAGAGTAACTGTGGTTAATATACTACAGTAACTGTGGTTAATATGCCAGAGTAACTGTGGTTAATATACCACAGTAACTGTGGTTAATATGCCAGAGTAACTGTGGTTAATATACCACAGTAACTGTGGTTAATATGCCAGAGTAACTGTGGTAAATATACCACAGTAACTGAGGATAATATACCACAGTAACTGAGGATAATATACAACAGTAACTGAGGATAATATACAACAGTAACTGAGGATAATATACCACAGTAACTGAGGATAATATACCACAGTAACTGAGGATAATATACAACAGTAACTGAGGATAATATACCACAGTAACTGAGGATAATATACAACAGTAACTGAGGATAATATACAACAGTAACTGAGGATAATATACGATAGTAACTGAGGATAATATACAACAGTAACTGTGGTTAATATACCACAGTAACTGAGGATAATATACCACAGTAACTGAGGATAATATACAACAGTAACTGAGGATAATATACCACAGTAACTGAGGATAATATACAACAGTAACTGAGGATAATATACAACAGTAACTGAGGATAATATACAACAGTAACTGAGGATAATATACAACAGTAACTGAGGATAATAAACGATAGTAACTGAGGATAATATACAACAGTAACTGAGGATAATATACAACAGTAACTGAGGATAATATACAACAGTAACTGAGGATAATATACGATAGTAACTGAGGATAATATACAACAGTAACTGAGGTATATATACAACAGTAACTGAGGATAATATACAACAGTAACTGAGGATAATATACCACAGTAACTGAGGATAATATACAACAGTAACTGAGGATAATATACAACAGTAACTGTGGTTAATATACCACAGTAACTGAGGATAATATACCACAGTAACTGAGGATAATATAAAACAGTAACTGAGGAAAATATACCACAGTAACTGAGGATAATATACCACAGTAACTGAGGATAATATACCACAGTAACTGAGGATAATATACCACAGTAACTGAGGATAATATACAACAGTAACTGAGGATAATATACAACAGTAACTGAGGATAATATACCACAGTAACTGAGGATAATATACAACAGTAACTGAGGATAATATACAACAGTAACTGAGGATAATATACAACAGTAACTGAGGATAATATACGACAGTAACTGAGGATAATATACAACAGTAACTGAGGATAATATACAACAGTAACTGAGGATAATATACGATAGTAACTGAGGATAATATACAACAGTAACTGAGGATAATATACAACAGTAACTGAGGATAATATACAACAGTAACTGTGGTTAATATACCACAGTAACTGAGGATAATATACCACAGTAACTGAGGATAATATACAACAGTAACTGAGGATAAATATAAACAGTAACTGAGGATAATATACCACAGTAACTGAGGATAATATACAACAGTAACTGAGGATAATATACAACAGTAACTGTGGTTAATATACCACAGTAACTGAGGATAATATACCACAGTAACTGAGGATAATATAAAACAGTAACTGAGGATAATATACCACAGTAACTGAGGATAATATACCACAGTAACTGAGGATAATATACCACAGTAACTGAGGATAATATACCACAGTAACTGAGGATAATATACAACAGTAACTGAGGATAATATACAACAGTAACTGAGGATAATATACCACAGTAACTGAGGATAATATACAACAGTAACTGAGGATAATATACCACAGTAACTGAGGATAATATACAACAGTAACTGAGGATAATATACCACAGTAACTGAGGATAATATACAACAGTAACTGAGGATAATATACAACAGTAACTGAGGATAATATACCACAGTAACTGAGGATAATATACAACAGTAACTGAGGATAAAATACAACAGTAACTGTGGTTAATATACCACAGTAACTGAGGATAATATACCACAGTAACTGAGGATAATATAAAACAGTAACTGAGGATAATATACCACAGTAACTGAGGATAATATACCACATTAACTGAGGATAATATACCACAGTAACTGAGGATAATATACCACAGTAACTGAGGATAATATACAACAGTAACTGAGGATAATATACAACAGTAACTGAGGATAATATACCACAGTAACTGAGGATAATATACAACAGTAACTGAGGATAATATACCACAGTAACTGAGGATAATATACAACAGTAACTGAGGATAATATACCACAGTAACTGAGGATAATATACAACAGTAACTGAGGATAATATACAACAGTAACTGAGGATAATATACAACAGTAACTGAGGATAATATACCACAGTAACTGAAGATAATATACGATAGTAACTGAGGATAATATACAACAGTAACTGAGGATAATATACAACAGTAACTGAGGATAATATACGACAGTAACTGAGGATAATATACAACAGTAACTGTGGTTAATATACCACAGTAACTGAGGACAATATACCACAGTAACTGAGGATAATATACAATAGTAACTGAGGATAATATACGATAGTAACTGAGGATAATATACAACAGTAACTGAGGATAATATACAACAGTAACTGAGGATAATATACGACAGTAATTGAGGATAATATACGATAGTAACTGAGGATAATATACGATAGTAACTGAGGATAATATACGACAGTAACTGAGGATAATATACAACAGTAACTGAGGATAATATACAACAGTAACTGAGGATAATATACGATAGTAACTGAGGATAATATACGACAGTAACTGAGGGTAATATACGATAGTAACTGAGGATAATATACGACAGTAACTGAGGATAATATACGACAGTAACTGAGGATAATATACGATAGTAACTGAGGATAATATACCACAGTAACTGAGGATAATAAACGACAGTAACTGAGGATAATATACCACAGTAACTGAGGATAATATACCACAGTAACTGAGGATAATATACCACAGTAACTGAGGATAATATACCACAGTAACTGAGGATAATATACCACAGTAACTGAGGATAATATACCACAGTAACTGAGGATAATATACCACAGTAACTGAGGATAATATACCACAGTAACTGAGGATAATATACCACAGTAACTGAGGATAATATACGACAGTAACTGAGGATAATATACGACAGTAACTGAGGATAATATACCACAGTAACTGAGGATAATATACCACAGTAACTGAGGATAATATACCACAGTAACTGAGGATAATATACCACAGTAACTGAGGATAATATACTACAGTTACTGAGGATAATATACCACAGTAACTGAGGATAATATACCACAGTAACTGAGGATAATATACCACAGTAACTGAGGATAATATACCACAGTAACTGAGGATAATATACCACAGTAACTGAGGATAATATACCACAGTAACTGAGGATAATATACCAGAGTAACTGAGGATAATATACTACAGTTACTGAGGATAATATACCACAGTAACTGAGGATAATATACCACAGTAACTGAGGATAATATACCACAGTAACTGAGGATAATATACCACAGTAACTGAGGATAATATACCACAGTAACTGAGGATAATATACCACAGTAACTGAGAATAGTATACCACAGAAACTGAGGATAATATACCACAGAAACTGAGGATAATATACCACAGTAACTGAGGATAATATACCACAGAAACTAAGAATAATATACCACAGAAACTGAGGATAATATACCACAGTAACTGATGATAATATACCACAGTAACTGAGGATAATTTACCACAGTAACTGAGGATAATATACCACAGTAGCTGAGGATAATATACCACAGTAGCTGAGGATAATATACCACAGTAGCTGAGGATAATATACCACAGTAGCTGAGGATAATATATGACAGTAACTGAGGATAATATACCACAGTAACTGTGGATAATATACCACAGTAACTGAGGATAATATACCACAGTAACTGAGGATAATATACCACAGTAGCTGAGGATAATATACCACAGTAGCTGAGGATAATATACCACAGTAGCTGAGGATAATATACCACAGTAACTGAGGATAATATACAACAGTAACTGAGGATAATATACCACAGTAGCTGAGGATAATATACCACAGTAGCTGAGGATAATATACCACAGTAGCTGAGGATAATATACCACAGTAGCTGAGGATAATATACCACAGTAACTGAGGATAATATACAACAGTAACTGAGGATAATATACCACAGTAACTGAGGATAATATACAACAGTAACTGAGGATAATATACCACAGTAGCTGAGGATAATATACCACAGTAACTGAGGATAATATACAACAGTAACTGAGGATAATATACCACAATAACCGAGGATAATATACCACAGTAACTGAGGATAATATACCACAGTAGCTGAGGATAATATACCACAGTAGCTGAGGATAATATACCACAGTAGCTGAGGATAATATACCACAGTAACTGAGGATAATATACAACAGTAACTGAGGATAATATACCACAGTAGCTGAGGATAATATACCACAGTAGCCGAGGATAATATACCACAGTAGCTGAGGATAATATACCACAGTAGCCGAGGATAATATACCACAGAAACTGAGAATAATATACCACAGTAGCTGAGGATAATATACCACAGTAGCCGAGGATAATATACCACAGTAGCTGAGGATAATATACCACAGAAACTGAGAATAATATACCACAGTAGCTGAGGATAATATACCACAGTAGCTGAGGATAATATACCACAGAAACTGAGAATAATATACCACAGTAGCTGAGGATAATATACCACAGTAGCCGAGGATAATATACCACAGTAGCTGAGGATAATATACCACAGAAACTGAGAATAATATACCACAATAGCTGAGGATTATATACCACAGTAGCTGAGGATAATATACCACAGAAACTGAGAATAATATACCACAGTAGCTGAGGATAATATACCACAGTAACTGAGGATAATATACCACAGTAGCTGAGGATAATATACCACAGAAACTGAGAATAATATACCACAGTAACTGAGGATAATATACCACAGTAGCTGAGGATAATATACCACAGTAGCCGAGGATAATATACCACAGTAACTGAGGATAATATACCACAGTAGCTGAGGATAATATACCACAGAAACTGAGAATAATATACCACAGTAACTGAGGATAATATACCACAGTAGCTGAGGATAATATACCACAGTAACTGTGGATAATATACCACAGTAGCTGAGGATAATATACCACAGAAACTGAGAATAATATACCACAGTAACTGAGGATAATATACCACAGTAGCTGAGGATAATATACCACAGTAGCCGAAGATAATATACCACAGTAACTGAGGATAATATACCACAGTAGCTGAGAATAATATACCACAGAAACTGAGAATAATATACCACAGTAGCTGAGGATAATATACCACAGTAGCTGAGGATAATATACCTCAGAAACTGAGAATAATATACCACAGTAGCTGAGGATTATATACCACAGTAGCTGAGGATAATATACCACAGAAACTGAGAATAATATACCACAGTAGCTGAGGATAATATACCACAGTAACTGAGGATAATATACCACAGTAGCTGAGGATAATATACCACAGAAACTGAGAATAATATACCACAGTAACTGAGGATAATATACCACAGTAGCTGAGGATAATATACCACAGTAGCCGAGGATAATATACCACAGTAACTGAGGATAATATACCACAGTAGCTGAGAATAATATACCACAGAAACTGAGAATAATATACCACAGTAGCTGAGGATAATATACCACAGTAGCTGAGGATAATATACCACAGTAGCTGAGGATAATATACCACAGTAGCCGAGGATAATATACCACAGTAACTGAGGATAATATACCACAGTAGCTGAGAATAATATACCACAGAAACTGAGAATAATATACCACAGTAGCTGAGGATAATATACCACAGTAGCTGAGGATAATATACCACAGTAACTGTGGATAATATACCACAGTAGCTGAGGATAATATACCACAGTAGCTGAGGATAATATACCACAGTAGCTGAGGATAATCCTGTAAAGGTTAATCAGTGCTTGAGAAATTGGTGATGGTTAATCTAGTAAATATAGCACATAGTGAAGGACATAGACTATTTTCGTGAAGATGTTTCGCCCACCAAGGAGTTTATCAGTTGGTGAATTGATAAAGTTCCTGGTGGATGAAACGTCTTCACAACACAATGCCATAATCTGCATTGTGTATTTTGTTTACACACTCTACGTATACTCTCTTATTGTAATAATAATAATAATATAATAATAATAATAATAATAATAATAATAATAATAATAATAATAATAATAATAATAATAATAGTAATAATAATAATAATAATAATAATAATAATAATATAATAATGTACAACCTATAGAGACGTAGCAGACATCAGTGACATACTATATAGAAAGCCCTTTATTATGCAGAAGAGGATTTGAGGCAAATTAGATTAATTTTGGCCCCAGGATGTGAACACCCAGGTACCTATTTACTGCTAGGTGAAAAGGGACAGCAGGTGTCTTAAGGAAACACGCCCCAATGTTACCACCTGTACCTGAGATCGAACGAGCGCGATACCAACCGAGCCACGAGACACCTCAGATTGTATAACCATAGTCAGGTTTGATTGTATTAGGGGAGGAGGTACCTCTATTTTCTCGCATCAAGCGCCATTCACCAGCATCAAAAAAGCCCTACCTGAAGGGGAGTCTTGAAGAGGTGTCCTGAAGGGGTGAGGAAGAAAACAGTAACATCATTACTCGCTCCCGACTTGACCGTAATCCAGGATGGGCCTAAGACTCGTCCAGTTTTCGGTTTCAGTTAACATGTTTTAGGTTACGAGATGAATCGTGCTAGTCAATGGCATGTGACAGACATAAAGCTGATAGAGCTGAGCTCTGCTGAGTGGACACTTATAAAATTGTGATGTGTGTTGAGGACCTTGTGCTGCGTGGGCTCAGGAAGCTTCTGCATCCAGAATTTATTGGGTTGATGAAGAGTTACGTACAAACAGCGGACTGCCGACCACATGGTGAAGAAAATAGCGGACTGCCGACCACATGGTGAAGAAAATAGCGGACTGCCGACCACATGGTGAAGAAAATAGCGGACTGCCGACCACATGGTGAAGAAAATAGCGGACTGCCGACCACATGGTGAAGAAAATAGCGGACTGTCGACCACATAGTGAAGAAAATAACGGACTGTCGACCACATAGTGAAGAAAAAAGCGGACTGTCGACCACATAGTGAAGAAAATAACGGACTGTCGACCACATAGTGAAGAAAATAGCGGACTGCCGACCACATAGTGAAGAAAATAACGGACTGTCGACCACATAGTGAAGAAAATAGCGGACTGTCGACCACATAGTGAAGAAAATAGCGGACTGTCGACCACATAGTGAAGAAAATAGCGGACTGTCGACCACATAGTGAAGAAAATAGCGGACTGTCGACCACATAGTGAAGAAAACAGCGGACTGTCGACCACATAGTGAAGAAAATAGCGGATTGTCGACCACATAGTGAAGAAAATAGCGGACTGCCGACCACATAGTGAAGCAAATAGCGGACTGCCGACCACATGGTGAAGAAAATAGCGGACTGCCGACCACATAGTGAAGAAAATAGCGGACTGACGACCACATAGTGAAGAAAATAGCGGACTGCCGACCACATGGTGAAGAAAATAACGGACTGCCGACCACATAGTGAAGAAAATGGCGGACTGCCGACCACATAGTGAAGAAAATAGCGGACTGCCGACCACATAGTGAAGAAAATAGCGGACTGCCGACCACATAGTGAAGAAAATAGCGGACTGCCGACCACATAGTGAAGAAAATAGCGGACTGTCGACCACATAGTGAAGAAAATAGCGGACTGCCGACCACATAGTGAAGAAAATAGCGGACTGTTGACCACATAGTGAAGAAAATAGCGGACTGCCGACCACATAGTGAAGAAAATAGCGGACTGTCGACCACATAGTGAAGAAAATAGCGGACTGTCGACCACATAGTGAAGAAAATAGCGGACTGTCGACCACATAGTGAAGAAAATAGCGGACTGTCGACCACATAGTGAAGAAAACAGCGGACTGTCGACCACATAGTGAAGAAAATAGCGGACTGTCGACCACATAGTGAAGAAAATAGCGGACTGCCGACCACATAGTGAAGAAAATAGCGGACTGCCGACCACATAGTGAAGAAAATAGCGGACTGCCGACCACATAGTGAAGAAAATAGCCGGCTGTCGACCACATAGTGAAGAAAATAGCGGACTGCCGACCACATAGTGAAGAAAATAGCGGACTGTCGACCACATAGTGAAGAAAATAGCGGACTGTCGACCACATAGTGAAGAAAATAGCGGACTGTCGACCACATAGTGAAGAAAATAGCGGACTGTCGACCACATAGTGAAGAAAATAGCGGACTGTCGACCACATAGTGAAGAAAATAGCGGACTGCCGACCACATAGTGAAGAAAAGATACACGTTGCAAAACAAGCTGTTGTTGGGACAACGTATCGCTCTATGTAGAGTTATATCAAGTCATGGCTTGATGCAGATGGACATAGAACAAAACTCGGTAATCATGCAAGCTGGTTCTGCAATACTGTAATCATAAAATATTTTCTGCAACATTGCAATAATAAAAGCTACTTCTGCAACAATGTAATAATAAAAGCTGGTTCTGCAACACTGTGATCATATAAGATGGTTCTGCAACACTGTAATCATAAAAGATGGTTCTGCAATACTGAAGTAATAAAAGGAGGTTCTGCAACAATGTACCCGTAAAAAGCTGGTTCTGCAACACTGTAATCGTAAAAGCTGGTTCTGCAACACTGTAATCGTAAAATCTGGTTCTGCAACACTGTAATATTTAAAGCTGGTTCTACAACACCGTAATAATAAAAGCTGGTTCTGCAATGCGTGTCTTTCCTCCACTGTTGTTGAAGTTTTGTGTTGAGGTTTAATGTAAATATTAAACAAAACGAAAGGGTTTAAATGTGTGTGACTTGGCAACTGATTCTCTTATTAGTGTAATCTAAGCTGGATGAATGGCGTCCAGCTTATGATAACCCTCTGTATTTGTTAATATTTCCACTACATTAATTTAAAGCTGTTATTTAACCAGCGTCCGTGATGATAATGCAGGCATTTAACCAGCGTCCGTGATGATAATGCAGTCATTCAACCAGCGTCCTTGATAGTTCTTCAGTCATTCAACCAGCATCCTTGCTGGTAATGCAGCCATTTAACCAGTGTCCTTGATGGTATTGTAATCATTTAACCTGCCTCCGTTATGGTAATGTAGCCATTTAACCAGCGTCCTTGATGGTGATGTAGTCATTTAACCAGTTTCTGTGATGATAATGTAGCCTTTTACCCAACATCCGTGATGCTAATGTAGTTATTTAAACAGCGTCAGTGATAGCAATGCAGGTATTTAAACAGCGTCCGTGATGTTAATGTAGTCATTTAAACAGCGTCCGTGATGTTGTTCCTCCTTTCTTATGTTCTTACCTCATAAATGATAAATAAGACACTTGAGCAATATTTGGGAATCCTTATTCCGGAAACGTTTAGCCACGCAGCGGCCTCTTCAGTCCAATGCGGCGAAAGGTGGAAGATGAGGAGGAGTTTGAGGTGATCAGTCCCTCAGCCTAGAGTCGATATATTCAGCCCATCAGTCTTGACAAAGTGGAGCATATTCGCGGAGACGAGGCTCATATACTGCAGACAGATGAGGTGGAGCAGTGGTAGACGATGTCACCAGCGGAGACCACTAGTGGATGTAGGTCGTGTCTTTAGGTTAGACAAGTTTGGAAAAATTCCTGCATATTAAGATCCCAAAATGTTGTTGTGTCTGACAGGATGTAAATAAATGGTTCAGAAAAAAAAAACGACAAATTGATAAATGAGATACTTGTAGTACATTTGGGAATATTTGTTCCGGAAATATTTCTCCCCACAGTGGCTTCTTCAGTGCTTTTATCAAGATTGATGGACTGAACACATCGACTATAGGCTGAGGGACTGATTACCTCAAACTCCTCCCCATCTTCCACCTTTACCCAGCATTGGACTGAAGAAGCCACTGCACTGCAAAACATTTCCAGAATAAAGATTCCTAAATATACCACAAGTCTCTTTTATCAACTTGCCGGTTTTCTAAACCATTTATACACATTATCTCAATAACAACTACATGTATTTCGGCCGCTACGAGACGTAGGAGGGTTTCCCCAGATCTCATCAACCCAGCCTCTTCTACATCATGCCAGCAACGTGAGGCATAAGATTTTGTTGAAGTTACATGCCAGCATTTAAGATGTGAAGCCAGTCAATGAGGACGTGTCTAGTGTACTCTCTGTGGACTGAACCAAGATGCCCTCCATTGAGCAACTTTACCAGCAGCTTAAGGAGGAACTAAGGGTGGCTAAGCTCGAGATATGGCAATTGATGGAGGAATATAAGAGGATTCGTAGTAGTCTTCCTGTTGAGAGTCCTAAGGTCAAGAAGGGAAATTGGACAGTATGAAACGAAGCTGAAGATCAAGAGGATGAATGAAGAGGTAGAAACGCTGAAGAAGTAAGAGACTGCTGTGGAAACTTCTAACCCTTCTTCTGTGCTACCAGACGATTGTGAATGGACTACTGGGAGCGTCACAATGAAGAACAACAAGGATGGTAAGAATATTGTGCTTGTTGGGGACAATCAGATTAGGAACATGGATAGGGCCTTCTGCTTGAAGGATAGGAGTAGGAGACAGAAGGTTTGCTTTCCTGGGGCTGGGATGAAGAACATTGTTAGCCGGCTTGACAACATCATGTATGGTAATGGGATCAATCCTATTATCGGCCTCAGTGCTGAAGGTAATGAAGTAGGCAATCGTAGAAGTGAAGCAATGGACATTATTAGGAAGAAGAGAGGGAGCCCTGTTATATGTGGCATTTTGCCAAGAAGAAATGTTGGAAATGAATAGATATCCAGAGCAATTGGGATAAATTACTGGCTGCACAAACACTGTGAGGATAATGCAGTACCATTCATTGACAACTGGGACCACTTCTGTGGCAGAAATGACATGTATGTCAGGGATGAGGTTCACTTATCCTAGGCAGGTGTGGGTTTTCTCGCTAGCTCAGTTGAGGATGTTGTTAGGGCTTTAAACTAGGATTAGGTAGAGGTATGGGTCTAGGGATGGAAAATAATGAGTGCCGAAATAATGATTTAGGCTTTGATATTATAAATCTTAACAATAACAGTCATGGAGTAACACAGGGTAATGATAGTAACAGAAATTGTGTAAAAGAAAAGCTGAATAGAAAAAAGGTTCACAAGAAAAAACATATTAATGTATTTTATACTGTCTAAGCACCAGAAATATAATTAATGAATTACGTTTGGAAGCATGTGCTGGGAACTTTGATGTCATTGCAATAACTGGAACACGGTATAATTAAAAAGTCGGGATATGATTGCCGAGTGTCATATTCAAGGGTTTAAGTTGTTCCATGTGGATAGATATAACGGGAAAGCGGGTGGCGTAGCATTATATGTACGAAAAAATATAAATTGTTGCATAAAAACAGGCATTAAAATATATGGATCAATAACAGAATCCGTCTGGGTAGTTTCTAGAAGGTCAAGAGAAATTAATTCTAGATGTAATATTCCGACCTGCAGGCTTGGAACACGATAAAGGGAGACTTCTTTGGGACGAAATTGTTAGGGTTTTTACACACAATATCATAGTGATAGTTGGGGATTTCTTTGACCGGTACTCTGGAGTCCAGTGACTTTATGGAAGTAGTTCAGGACTGTTTTCTGAAACAGTGTGTAACAGAGCCTACCAGACACAATAATTTACTCGACCTAGTCTTGTCAAATAAAGAAACCCTCGTAAATAATCTGGAGATCACTGAAGAGCTTGGCGCAAGTGATCATAAATCCATTACTTTTAATAATACCTGGGAGTACCATAATAATGATTATACGGTAAAAGTCCTCGATTTTCGTTCTGCCGATTATATAGGACTCAGAGAACACCTGTCTAATCTCGATTGGGTTAATCTAGCTAATGATTTTATTGACGATGATCATACGATTACGACTGGATTGTTCTACTCAAGGACAAATTTGTTTGAAAACCACTATTTACCTTCGTCCTTTCTAAATATAAATTTATCTAATTTAAATCCGTTATTTCTGGTTCTTACATGATTCGATAACCTCATTATTTCATTATTTTTTATGCCCATCATCCACGTAACAGCAATAGGACCAATATAAAGAAGAGATTTTTGGAGCATAAAAGATTATCGAACAAAATAAAAAGCTGGAGCATTGATTAACTAGAAGAGATTAATGAAGCATAATTACTCAAAAGAATAGTCTCTTATTGTAATTAGTCATGTGAACAGCCTCTTATTGTAATTAGTCATGTGAACAGCCTCTTATTGTAATTAGTCAAGTGAACAGTCTCTTATTGTAATTAGTCAAGTGAACAGCCTCTTATTGTAATTAGTCATGTGAACAGCCTCTTATTGTAATTAGTCAAGTGAACAGTCTCTTATTGTAATTAGTCATGTGAACAGCCTCTTATTGTAATTAGTCAAGTGAACAGTCTCTTATTGTAATTACTCAAGTGAACAGCCTCTTATTGTAATTAGTCAAGTGAACAGCCTCTTATTGTAATTAGTCATGTGAACAGCCTCTTATTGTAATTAGTCAAGTGAACAGTCTCTTATTGTAATTAGTCATGTGAACAGCCTCTTATTGTAATTAGTCAAGAGAACAGTCTCTTATTGTAATTAGTCATGTGAACAGCCTCTTATTGTAATTAGTCAAGTGAACAGTCTCTTATTGTAATTACTCAAGTGAACAGCCTCTTATTGTAATTAGTCAAGTGAACAGCCTCTTATTGTAATTAGTCATGTGAACAGCCTCTTATTGTAATTAGTCAAGTGAACAGCCTCTTATTGTAATTAGTCAAGTGAACAGCCTCTTATTGTAATTAGTCATGTGAACAGCCTCTTATTGTAATTAGTCATGTGAACAGTCTCTTATTGTAATTAGTCAAGTGAACAGCCTCTTATTGTAATTACTCAAGTGAACAGCCTCTTATCGTAATTAGTCAAATGAACAACTTCTTGCCGAAACTACAAAACGAAGAAAGGTTATTTTCTCATTTTTTTTTCTTTAACCATGTAAGAAGAGTTGAAGCGGCGGTGGTGGTGGGAGGAAAGCATCAAAGGGAACACCAAAATGAACTCATCCAAGTGTGAAGCCTTTTATTCAAAACCAATTTGTTGGCCAAATGATGTGCCCCAGAGCACAGGGAATTGTATATTGATGTGTGTGTGTTTGTGTATGTAGGCACCGAGATGTACTCAGTTGTGGTTGCAGGGGTCGAATCATAGCTCCTGGCCCCGCCTCTTCACTGGCCGCTACTAGGTCGTACTTCCTGCTCCATGAGCTTTATCATACCTCTTCTAAAAGCTATGTATGGATTCTGCCTCCACTACATCACTTCCCAGACTGTTCCACTTTCTGACATCTCTGTGACTGAAGAAATACTTCCTAACATCCCTGTGATTCATCTTAGTCTTCAACTTCCAACTGTGACCTTTTGTTGCTGTGTCCCATCTCTGGAACATACTGTCTCTATCCAACTTGTCAATTCCTCTCAGTATTTCATATGCCGTTATCATATCGCCCCTATCTCTCCTGTCCTCCAGTGTGGTCAGGTCGATTTCCCTTAACCTCTCCTTTTAGGACATTCCTCTTAACTCCGGGACCAGTTTTGTTGCAAACCTTAGCACTTTCTCTAAATTCCTTACGTGCATGGCTAGGTGTGTGTTCCAAACTGGTGCTGCATACTCGAATACAGGCCTAACGTACACGGAGTACGAGCTTCTGAGCGATTCCTTATTGACATGTCGGAATGCTATTCTTAGGTTTGCTAGGCGCCCGTATACTGCAACAGTTATTTGGTTGATATGCGCCTTAGATGTGCCTGGTGTTATACTCATCTTGAGCGAGGTTTGTAGACTCTGGCCCCCTAGACTATACTCCGTCTGCGGTCTTTTTTGCCCTCCCCCAATCTTCATGATTTTGCACTTGGTGAGGTTGAACTCCAGGAGCCAGTTTCTGGACCAGGCCTGAAGCCTGTCCAGATCCCTTTGTAGTTCTTCCTGGTCCTCCTCTGACTGAATTCTTCTCATTAACTTCATATCATCTGCAAACAAGGACACTTCTGAGTCTATTCCTTCCGTCATATCGTTCACATATCAGAAACAGCAGTGGTCCTAGGACTGACCCCAGTGGAACCCAGCTTGTCACAGGCGCCCACTCTGACACCTCGTCACGCACCATGACTCGCTGGAGTCTTCCCGACAGGTATTCCCTGATCGATTGAAGTGCCTTAAATGTTATCCCTGCCTGGTCCTCTAGCGTTTGCACTAATCTCTTGTGTGGAACTGTGTCAACCCCCTTCTTACACTCCAAGAAAACGCATTCTACCCACCCCTCTCTCTCTTGGCTTACTGCTGTCACCCTGTCATAGAACTCCACTAGGTTTGTGACACATGATTTCCCGTCCCTAAAACTGTGCTGGTTGTGGATGATAAGCTCATTCGTTACTAGGTGCTCCACCACTCTTCTCCTGATAGTCTTCTCCATGAATTTGCATACTATACATGTCAGTGACACTGGTCTGTAGTTTAATACTTTGTGTCTGTCTCCTTTTTTTAAAAATTGGGGCTACATTTGCTGTGTTCCATACCTCACGTAGTCGCCTTGTTTCGATAGATATGTTGAAGATTGTTGTTAGTGATAGACATAGTGCCTCTGCTCCCTCTCTCAGGACCCATGGAGAGATGTTATCCGGCCCCATCGCATTTGAGGCATGTAACTCGCTAAGCAGCCTCTTCACTTCTTCCTCGGTTTTATGTATTGTGTCCAATACTTGATAGTGTACCCACCTCTCCGTCTTTCTGGAGCCCATTCTGTCTCCCCAGTGAACACTTCTTTGAATCTCATATTGAGTTCCTCACATACTTTGCAGTCATTTCTTTTGATCTCCCCTCCTTCTCTCTTCAGCCTCATTACCTGGTCCTTGACTGTTGATTTTCTCTTGACGTGGATGTGCAACAACTTCGGGTCAAATTTGGCTTTCGCTGCTATGTCATTTTCGTATTGTCGTTGGGCCTCCCTTCTTACCTGTGCATATTCATTTCTGGCTCTACGACTGCTCTCCATATTTTCCTGGTCCTTTGCCTTCTTTACTTCTTCCATTCTCTAGCACACTTGGTTTTGGCCTCTCTACACGTTTGAGTGAACCAAGGGCTCATCCTGGCTTTCTCATTACCTGTGTTACCTCTCCTCAGCTTCCTTGCATATTGTTGTCACATATTCCATCATCTTATATATTGACTTTCCTGCCGGTGGCCTGTCCCACTGAACCCCATGCAGGAAATTCTTTATGCCTGTGTAGTCTCCTCTCTTGTAGTTTTATTTCATTTGTCCTGCCCTTACTGCTTCCCTCTCCACTTGTAACTCCTCTATGTATTTGAAGCTCAAAATCACGTGGTCACTAGCCCCGAAGAATCTTTCATATGTGATGTCCTTAATGTCTGCACTACCCATGGTCAATATTCGGTCCAATCTTGCTGGTTCATCCTCTCCTCTCTCTCTCTGGTAGTGTCCCTTACGTGTTGGTACACAAGGTTTTCCAGTATCACCTCCATTATCTTAGCCTTCCACGTTTCTGAGCCCTCATGTGGCTCCAGGTTCTCCCAGTCAATTTTCTTATGATTGAAGTCACCCACAATCAGCAGCTTTACCCAGCTCACATGAGCCCTTCTGGCCACTCCAACAACCATGGCTCTATTACTCTGATGATAAACTTGCCTTGGCTTCCTGCTGTTCTGTGATGGGCTATACATCACTGCAATTACCATCTTGGGACATCCTGACTGAAGTGTTTCTATTATGTAATCTCCTGCTTCTCCTCCATCTCCTCTCTCCAGCTCATCAAAATCCCAATGTTTTTTGACAAGCAGCGCCACTCCTCCACTCCCTCTGTTCCCTCTGTCTTTCCTCAGGGTCTGATATCCCGTTGGGAAGATGACATTTGTTATCATTCCTGTGAGCTTGGTTTCTGTGAGAGCTATGATGTCTGATGATTTCTTTTCGATTCTTTCGTGCCACTCCACTTACTTATTCATTATTCCATCAGCGTTGGTGTAACATACCTTCATTTTCCTCTCCAGTACTGTGCTCTAGGGGTCTGTGGGGGTATTGGACATGGCAGTGTGCTGTGGGATTCTTCAGCATAGTGTGAAGTGGGGGCTGTAAGTTTGGACTGTGGTTTGTGTAGGAATAGCAGGTTTGGCTGTGGGGTTCTGTGGGTGGTTCTGTGTGTGCTTGCACTTGTTGCTCTGCCCTACTCTTGTTTTCCTCTGCTGACTCAATCCTTGTCTCTCTTCCTAGCCCCTTCTGTTTCTGTGTCCTCTCCCTTAGCTGCTTTTATTCTGTTCTTGTTCTGTTGCCATCTAGGAACACCTGTTTGTATGTCGATGATTCCTCCAGCCTTGGTTTCTCTTGCAGGATCCTGTTCTGCACCGTTTCTGTCTTGAAAATAAGTTTGACCAGCTGATTTCTCCCCAGCAAGTATCCTCCTATTCTCTGAAAATTTGCTATCTCAGTCATGTCCTTCTCGCCTATTCTTTGATGATGTTTTCAATCTCCTGTTTTTCTTTCTGCCGTCTTTCATTGTGTGTCCTCCTTTCGTTCACCTGGAGCCAATGAATAAACACTGACTTCTAACTCTCCTCCTCCCACTGCCTTTCCCTCTGTTTCTCTGGGTCCTATTTGTACATGACTATTGTATCTCTTATTTTTCCTGTAACTCTTGGTGGCATAGTCGTGCCTCTGCATGGGACCTCTCACATACTGCTATCCCTGCTCCCAACAGCTCTCCCCCTTCATTCCTCAGCCCTGCATGGTAGACTGATAGGGCCTCAGTGTAAGTCTTGTCTCCTTCCTTTCCGTTGGGCTCCTCGTTTAGTAGGAGTGTACCTGCTTCAGATGCCATGTCTCCTCTGGGCAATAGCCCTGTAACTCGCTTCAGCATAGTTACCTCATATTCTAGGGCCCATATCCTGGCTTCTGCTGTGTGTGTGTTAGTTACCATTTTGTCCTAGGCACATGTCGATTAGACACTAGGCCTGGTGTGTGTGTGTGTGTGTGTGTATACTCACCTAGTTGAGGTTACAGGGGTCGAGTTCGAGCTCCTGGCCCCGCCTCTTCACTGATCGCTACTAGGTCACTCTCCCTGAACCGTGAGCTTTATCATACCTCTGTGTGTGTGTGTGTGTGTGTGTGTGTGTGTGTGTGTGTGTGTGTGTGTGTGTGTGTGTGTGTGTGTGTGTGTGTGTGTGTGTGTGTGTGTGTGTGCCTGTGTGTGTGTGTGTGTATTTCCCTAATTATGGTTGCAGGGGTAGAGACTCAGCTCCTGATCACGGGTGATTTCACTCTCCCAGCTACATGAGCCCTATCATATTTATTCTTAAAGCTATGTGTGGATTCTGCCTCTACTACTTTGCTATCGAGGTCGCTTCACTTCTTGATGGCTCTAGGGATAAAGAATTATTTCCTAATATCTCTGTGACTCATCCATGCTTTCACCTTCTAGCTGTGTCCTTGTGTACCTGAGACCCGCCTGTTTAAAAGACTCTCCCAGTTCACCCTGTCAATTCCTCTCAATATTTTGTATGTCGTAATCATGTCAGCTCTGGTTCTTCTGTCCTCTAGTCTGATCAGGTTTACCTCCTCTAGCCTATCTTCATAGCTCATAACCCTCAGCTCTGGGACTAGTCTTACTGCAAACTTTTGCATTTTTCCAACTTCTTTACATGTTCTTCTAGACGTGGGTTCCATACTGGTGCTGCATACTCCAAGATGGGCCTGACATATGCCGTGTATAAGGCCGTGAATGCCTCTTTGTTGATGTTCCTGAAAGCTACTCATAAATTTGTCAGTCTTGCATTTGTTGCAGAGGTTATTCGGTAGATATGTGTCTCAGGTTAAGTGCTCGGAGAGAGAGAGAGAGTGATCTCTACTTAGGTAGCGGTGATCTGTAGTTTGTTCAATGATGAGCAGTACTTAGTTCAGTGGTGATCTGTACTTAGCTCTGTGACGACGTGTCTAGTGTACTGTCTGTGAATCTGAACCAAGATGTGCTTAATTGAACAACTTTACCAACAGCTTAAGGAGGAGCTTAGGGTGGCTTAGCTCGAGATACGGCGATTGACGGAGGAAAACAAGAGGATTCGTAGTAGTCCTCCTGTTGTGAATCCTCAAGTCAAGGAAGGAACCTGGGCAGTTGCCGGACATCATGGAACGAAGGTAAGGATCAAGACGATGGATGGAGAGGTAGGAATAACCAAGAACCAGGAGGTTATTGTGGAAACTTCTAACCCATTCTCTATGCTACCCGACGAAATGTGAACCGAATACTGGGAACGTCAACAAGGAAGGTAAGAACATTGTGCTTGTTGGGGACAGTCTGATTAGATATAAGTATAGGGGCTTCTGCTTGAAGTATTGGAGTAGGAAACGAAAGGTTTGCTTTTCTGGGGCTGGGATGGACGATATCGTTAGCCGGCTTGACAACATCATGAACGGTAATTGGATCAATCCTATTATTTGCCTCAGTGCTGGAGGCAATGATATAGGCAAGCATAGAAGTGAGGATTTAATTAGAAGGTATAGGACAACAATAGACATAATTAGGAAGAAGGGGGTGGGGTCCTGTTATATGTGGCATTTTGCCAAAAAGGGGTGTTGGAAATGAATGGTTGTCCAGAGTAATTAGTATTAATTGTTGGCTGGACAAACACAGTAAGGATAATTCATTGACAACTGGGACCACTTCTACGGTAGAAATGACATGTATGCTAGGGATGGGGCTCACTTATCTAGGGTAGGTGTGGGTTTTCTCGCTAGTTCAGTTGAGGGTGTTGTTAGGACTTTGAGCTAGGATTAGTTAGAGGTATGGGTTTAAAATGGAAAACAATGGGTGTTGAAATGTTGACTTCGAAGTTGACATTACGAATTTTAATAATAACAGTCATCGAGTAACACTGGGTAATGATAATGACAAAAATTGTATAAAAGCAAAGGTGAATAGGAAAACGGAACAGAAGAAAAAACTTATTAATGTATTTTATGCTAATAGTCGAAGTGCCAGAAACAAAATTAAGGAATTACGTTTGGTAGCGTGTGCCGGGAACTTTGATGCCATTGCAGTAACTGAAACATGGTATAATTTAAAGAGTCGCGATATGATTGCTGAGTGTCATATTCAAGTGTTTAAGTTGTTCCATGTGGATAGATATTGTATGCACGAGAAAATATAAATTGTTGCATAAAAACAGGTATGAAAATGGATGGACTAGTAACAGAATCTGAGCGGGTAGAATTTCTAAAAAGTCAAGAAAAACTTATTTTAGGTGTGATATATCGTTCTCCTGGATTAGAAAGCGATAGAGGGAGACTTCTTTGGGACGAAATTGTTAGGGCTTCTAGACACGATAACAAAGTAATAGTGGGGAATTTTAACTTTAGTCAATCTGACTGCTATTATAGAGTCCAGTGATTTTGTAAGTAGTTCAAAAGTGTTTTCTGAAACAATGTGTACCTGAGCATACCAAAGGTAATAATTTGTTTGACCTAGTTTTGTCAAATAAAAAAACCCTCGTAAATTGTCACTGAAGAGCTTGGCACAAGTGATCACATAATATTACCTGGGAAAACGAAAATAAGGATAATACGGTAAAAGTCGATTTTCGTTCTGCAGACTATAATGGACTCGATTGGGTATTCTAGCTAATGATTATATTGACGATGATCATAGTCGTGATAACGAAGGGAACGGTGTTTATGATTTTTTTTATTAACAATGTACAATGTGCACTGAGTATATATTCCCCAGACTGAAATTAGGTCAAATAAGAATGATCCTAGATGGATTCATAATAGAGTAAAGCAGCTATTGGGAGAGAAAAGAGGAATTTAAAGGCGCATCAAAAGAGGAGAGGTTAACCTTATTGATTAATATGCTCCTTTTAAGAGAGAAGTAAAAAGGGGGATTAGGAAGCCTAAAAGCGACTATGAAATTAGAGTTGTTAACAAATCAAAGACTAATCCAAATGAGTTCTTTCAAGTGTAAGGGACAAAAGTTGGAAAATTGGGATAGCCAAGAATTGGGGATGGACAGCTGACTGAAAATGAACAGGAAATGTGTTCTCTATTTAATGGTTATTTCTTGTCAGTCTTTACAAAAGAAGACAAATGATATCCCAGAAATTGACAATTATTGAGTTCCTGAAGAAAACCAATTAAGGAATATTACTGTCACGAGGGAAACTGTTATCAAACAGATAGATAAATTGAAGGAAAGTAAGTTCCCTGGCTCTGATGAGTTATTTTCAAGATGGAACTTAGTCAGCCATTAACGAGCATGTTTAATGCGTCCATCCAGTCTGGTGTTGTGCCAGAGTTATGGAAGATGGCTTATGTTATTCCTATATTTAAATCAGGGGATAAGTGCATTCCATCAAATTATCACCCAATAAGCCTGACGCCTACAGTAGGCAAATTATTAGAATCAATTATAGCTGACCTTCAAGAGCATAATTTGATTAATGAATCTCATCATGGATTCACGAGAGGTCGTTCCTGCCTGACAAATTTACTGACGTTCAATAAAATATTTGAGGGAGTAGACAGTGATAAAGAATATGATGTTGTTTATTTGGATTTCAGTAAAGCTTTTGATAGAGTACCTCACAAAAGACTCTTAAGAAAAGTGGCATCTCACGGTATAGGAGGTAAGGTTCTAGCATGGATTGAGGCATGGCTTACCAATAAAAGCAGTTTCCGTTAATGGGGTCAAGTCTGAATGGGGACTGGTCACTAGTGGCGTTCCACAAGGATTAGTTTTAGGCCCTCTCTTGTTCATAATTTACATTAATGACCTTGATGAAGGAATTACAAGTGACATGAGCAAATTTGCTGATAGGTCTAATGATTGATTCCGAGGAGGATACCAAGGAATTTTAGGAGGATTTGGACAAATTAATGTCTTGGTCTGAAAAGTGGCAGATGAAGTTCATCGTGGACAAGTGTAAGGTCCTAGTCCATGGGAATGAGAATAACCCTAGAAGTTATAAACTAGGTGAAGTATACCTTGATCACACAGAATGTGAAAAGGACTTGGGAGTCATGGTAAGCAGAAACCTCAAGTTAAGACAACAGTGCTTCAGTGTGTGCAATAACGATAACAGATAACTAGGATTCATTTCAAGAAGTAGTAGTAACAGGAGTCCAAAAGTTATCTTACAGCTCTATTTATGCGCTTAGTTTTGGTCTCCTTAGTACAGAATGGAAATAAATTCATTGGAGAATATATAGAGAAGGAGGACTAAAATGATTCGCTGTATAAGGAATCTCTCGTATGAAGATAGACTTGAATCTTCACTCTCTTGAGAGACAGAATGAGAGGAGGTATCATCGAAGTGTACAAGTGGATGATGGGCATAAACAAAGACGATATTAATAAAATACTGAGGATATCGACTCAGGTAAGAACCAGGAATAACGGATTTACGTTGGATAACTTCAGATTTAAAAAGGAGTAGGGTAATCGAGGCAACTACCCTGGTTAGCTTTAAGAAGAGATTAAACAAATATATGAGTGAGAGGGGCTGGGTTTGATTGGTATCGTGGGTTCGTGAGTAAATTCTTGGGTAGCTTCCGGAATGAATGGTTTTGATGAGGACTTGCCATTAGGCCTTCTGAAGTGTTTCTCCAATCTTATGTTCTTATGAGAGAGAGGGAGAGAGAGAGAGAGAGAGAAAGGGAGAGGCTTACCTGGTATCTTACATACTGACGTAAGAACATGAAAACACCAGCAATGCAGCCAGAGTGCAAGACATTTAACATACATCGGTCTGGTAATCAGAAGGGAGGAAGTGAGCAGATCTATGTCAAAGGCACTCACCAGTTTGGTGGTGATGCTGTCGATGACGTTGGAGTGGTAGAGGCGACGACGGTGGTCCTGGAAGAAAGCTCTAACATAGAGACACGGCTTGTCGTCCCAGAAAGGCAGGAAGTAGTAGACTTTGTCGTTGGTCATGGGCTTGGCAGGAGGTGTCGTCGACTGCCACATAGATGCCTCAGCGATGATGGACTCAGGACCTGCACCCGGGAGAGACATATAAGTTGAGGCAGGACACCAGCTGTGTCTCTACTGTCTCTTCTCTTTTATTACTTATCTTGAGTAAAAGGAGTATACAGCTTAGAGGTGTATAAAAATACACGCTCCATGAGATCTTCTGCTGCCGAGGTTAGACAGTAGCGTCACAGTTGGTGACGCAGGTGCACTGACAAGTCACGAATGTGATGTGCTTGTAAAAACTTTCTACTGTAAGCTTCATTGTTCTAAGGTACAGTATTCGGTCTGTTACATGCCAGGATCCCAGTTCGAGACACCGTCCATATATATATATATATATATATATATATATATATATATATATATATATATATATATATATATATATATATATATATATATATATATATATATGTATATATATATATATATATATATATATATATATATATATATATAAAGAGAGAGAGAGAGAGGAGAGAGAGGAGAGAGAGAGAGAGAGAGAGAGAGAGAGAGAGAGAGAGAGAGAGAGAGATAAGATGAAGAAGAATACGAAGAAGAAACAGGAACATGGACGGGATATACAATACAACAGTTATGAATGGTAACTCATTCCAAGCACTTCCTTAATCTTTCAATCACATTCGTCTCTTGCAGTGCCTCATCATTCTTCTTTCCATTCTTACTTCCTTCAGCCTCCATCACCGTTCTTGCCACACATGAGTCATTACTTTCCCTCTTTCCCTCATCTAAGTCTCCATCATTTTCCCTTTCTCGTTTACCTGAGTCACCATCATTCTCTCTACCTACTTGTCTCACCTGAGTCTCCATCACTTTCTGTCTCACCTGAGCCTCCATCACTTTCTGTCTCGCCTGAATCTCTATCACTTTCTGTCTCACCTGAGTCTCCATCACTTTCTGTCTCACCTGAGCCTCCATCACTTTCTGTCTCGCCTGAATCTCCATCACTTTCTGTCTCACCTGAGTCTCCATCACTTTCTGTCTCACCTGAGCCTCCATCACTTTCTGTCTCACCTGAGCCTCCATCACTTTCTGTCTCACCTGAGTCTCCATCACTTTCTGTCTCACCTGAGTCTCCATCACTTTCTGTCTCACCTGAGCCTCCATCACTTTCTGTCTCACCTGAGTCTCCATCACTTTCTGTCTCGCCTGAGTCTCCATCACTTTCTGTCTCACCTGAGCCTCCATCACTTTCTGTCTCACCTGAGTCTCCATCACTTTCTGTCTCACCTGAGCCTCCATCACTTTCTGTCTCACCTGAGTCTCCATCACTTTCTGTCTCACCTGAGCCTCCATCACTTTCTGTCTCGCCTGAATCTCCATCACTTTCTGTCTCACCTGAGTCTCCATCACTTTCTGTCTCACCTGAGCCTCCATCACTTTCTGTCTCACCTGAGCCTCCATCACTTTCTGTCTCACCTGAGTCTCCATCACTTTCTGTCTCACCTGAGTCTCCATCACTTTCTGTCTCACCTGAGCCTCCATCACTTTCTGTCTCACCTGAGTCTCCATCACTTTCTGTCTCGCCTGAGTCTCCATCACTTTCTGTCTCACCTGAGTCTCCATCACTTTCTGTCTCACCTGAGCCTCCATCACTTTCTGTCTCACCTGAGTCTCCATCACTTTCTGTCTCGCCTGAGTCTCCATCACTTTCTGTCTCACCTGAGTCTCCATCACTTTCTGTCTCACCTGAGCCTCCATCACTTTCTGTCTCGCCTGAATCTCCATCACTTTCTGTCTCACCTGAGTCTCCATCACTTTCTGTCTCACCTGAGTCTCCATCACTTTCTGTCTCACCTGAGTCTCCATCACTTTCTGTCTCACCTGAGTCTCCATCACTTTCTGTCTCACCTGAGTCTCCATCACTTTCTGTCTCACCTGAGTCTCCATCACTTTCTGTCTCACCTGAGTCTCCATCACTTTCTGTCTCACCTGAGTCTCCATCACTTTCTGTCTCACCTGAGTCTCCATCACTTTCTGTCTCACCTGAGTCTCCATCACTTTCTGTCTCACCTGAGTCTCCATCACTTTCTGTCTCACCTGAGTCTCCATCACTTTCTGTCTCACCTGAGTCTCCATCACTTTCTGTCTCACCTGAGTCTCCATCACTTTCTGTCTCACCTGAGTCTCCATCACTTTCTGTCTCACCTGAGTCTCCATCACTTTCTGTCTCACCTGAGTCTCCATCACTTTCTGTCTCACCTGAGTCTCCATCACTTTCTGTCTCACCTGAGTCTCCATCACTTTCTGTCTCACCTGAGTCTCCATCACTTTCTGTCTCGCCTGAGTCTCCATCACTTTCTGTCTCACCTGAGCCTCCATCACTTTCTGTCTCGCCTGAATCTCCATCACTTTCTGTCTCACCTGAGTCTCCATCACTTTCTGTCTCACCTGAGTCTCCATCACTTTCTGTCTCGCCTGAGTCTCCATCACTTTCTGTCTCACCTGAGTCTCCATCACTTTCTGTCTCACCTGAGTCTCCATCACTTTCTGTCTCACCTGAGTCTCCATCACTTTCTGTCTCACCTGAGTCTCCATCACTTTCTGTCTCACCTGAGTCTCCATCACTTTCTGTCTCACCTGAGTCTCCATCACTTTCTGTCTCACCTGAGTCTCCATCACTTTCTGTCTCACCTGAGTCTCCATCACTTTCTGTCTCACCTGAGTCTCCATCACTTTCTGTCTCACCTGAGTCTCCATCACTTTCTGTCTCACCTGAGTCTCCATCACTTTCTGTCTCACCTGAGTCTCCATCACTTTCTGTCTCACCTGAGTCTCCATCACTTTCTGTCTCACCTGAGTCTCCATCACTTTCTGTCTCACCTGAATCTCCATCACTTTCTGTCTCACCTGAGTCTCCATCACTTTCTGTCTCACCTGAGTCTCCATCACTTTCTGTCTCACCTGAGTCTCCATCACTTTCTGTCTCACCTGAGTCTCCATCACTTTCTGTCTCACCTGAGTCTCCATCACTTTCTGTCTCACCTGAGTCTCCATCACTTTCTGTCTCACCTGAGTCTCCATCACTTTCTGTCTCACCTGAGTCTCCATCACTTTCTGTCTCACCTGAGTCTCCATCACTTTCTGTCTCACCTGAGTCTCCATCACTTTCTGTCTCACCTGAGTCTCCATCACTTTCTGTCTCACCTGAATCTCCATCACTTTCTGTCTCACCTGAGTCTCCATCACTTTCTGTCTCACCTGAGTCTCCATCACTTTCTGTCTCACCTGAGTCTCCATCACTTTCTGTCTCACCTGAGTCTCCATCACTTTCTGTCTCACCTGAGTCTCCATCACTTTCTGTCTCAACTGAGTTTCCATCACTTTCTGTCTCACCAGAGTCTCCATCACTTTCTGTCTCACCTGAGTCTCCATCACTTTCTCTCTCACCTGAGTCTCCATCACTTTCTGTCTCACCTGAGTCTCCATCACTTTCTGTCTCACATGAGTCTCCATCACTTTCTGTCTCACTTGAGTCTCCATCACTTTCTGTCTCACCTGAGTCTCCATTACTTTCTGCCTCACCTGAGTCTCCATCACTTTCTGTCTCACCTGAGTCTCTATCACTTTCTGTCTCACCTGAATCTCCATCACTTTCTGTCTCACCTGAGTCTCCATCACTTTCTGTCTCACCTGAGTCTCCATCACTTTCTGTCTCACCTGAGTCTCCATCACTTTCTGTCTCACCTGAGTCTCCATCACTTTCTGTCTCACCTGAGTTTCCATCACTTTCTGTCTCACTTGAGTGAACATCACTCACTCTCCTTCACCTGAGTCTCCATCACTTTGTGTCTCGCTTGACTCACCATCACTCACCCTCCCTCTCTCACCTGAGTCTCCATCGCTCTCCTCGTCGCTGGAGGGCCTGGTGGAGGAACACCCATCAATGGAATTACCAGCGTTGCCGATGGAAATTTCGAAGGTGACAGGTTTGTCACTGACCCGCTTCTCTATCATGGTGGCCTCGTGTACCGACGCGAACAAGAGAAACTCCTCACTCCTGCCATAGTTGCTCTGAGGATGCGAGGAAACAGAAAAGTATTGTTATTGTGGACAAAAGACACAAGGTTAGGCTAGGTAAGATTCGTCAAGAAACAGGGCAGTTGTTATCTGTCGCAGATCTTAGTCATATGATGACCCGCCACTGGAGCTTTTGGTCATCTGACCGAGACCTTCACAAAACCAACAAGTTGATCAATGAGACACTTGTATAACATTTGGGTATCGTGTCAGCCAAAGATGAAGGGTGGCTTTCCCAGTCTTACTACCGACTCGTCCTCTGAATTCTCCCCCATATAAACTGTTAAGTACTGTACATGAAAATGATGTTCATTGATTTTGGATTCATGAAAACATATCAAATCTATACTAAGCTGAGCTATATCTTTTGTTTGGTCCAGTAATAGAGCAGAGATACACATTGTTTTATGTTAAAGGAAAATATTCTCTAAAATACTCTGGCCGCAATATTAGATTATTTCTTATTAAAATGTTATTGATATATATGTTGCATTCACTATAATACAACTAACATGATTTTCCAATTCATTGTTTCCATTCTGCATCTCATAACTTTCTTATGGTATCTAAGTTAGAATCATCATTTGAAGTCCCAACACCTCTGTAGCCTCTAATGTTCTCTTCCGGGTTCCCGGGTTAGTCCTTCAGAGTGGCCCAGGGAGACTGGTCTCTATTACTTTTCCTCTCAGAGTGGTCCAGGGAAGACTGGTCCCTATGGTTTTTTCCTCCGAGTAGCCCTGGGAGACTGGCCCCCATGGTTTTTCCCGACATCCGCCCGTGCTCCCCAGCTGCTGTTATGACCACTCCATGGATCACCTGACCAGTTTGCTGACCTTCCTCATCCTAGCCGAGATTACAGTGCAAGAAGGATTATTGCAATGTTAACTGATCAGTGTGTCCTATTACTCTTCCCTCCAGCTGAAGGAGGAAAGGTTTTTATGTATATGCATTTACTCACACACACAAGCTCGTAAAAACTCTTCACTGCTTTCAGTAGGAGGTAGGTTACTGAAAGCAGTGAAGAACTTTTACGAGGATAGTGAGGCTCAAGTTAGGGTATGTAGGAAACAGGGAGATTATTTCCCAGTAAAAGTAGGCCTTAGACAAGGATGTGTGATGTCACCGTGGTTGTTTAATATATTTATAGATGGGGTTGTAAGAGAAGTAAATGCGAGGGTCTTGGCAAGAGGCGTGGAGTTAAAAGATAAAGAATCACACATAAAGCGGGAGTTGTCACAGTTGCTCTTTGCTGATGACACTGTGCTCTTGGGAGATTCGGAAGAGAAGTTGCAGAGATTGGTGGATGAATTTGGTAGGGTATGCAAAAGAAGAAAATTAAAAGTGAATACAGGAAAGAGTAAGGTTAGGAGGATAACAAAAAGATTAGGTGAAGAAAGATTGAATATCAGATTGGAGGGAGAGAGTATGGAGGAGGTGAATGTATTCAGATATTTGGGAGTGGACGTGTCAGCGGATGGGTCTATGAAAGATGAGGTGAATCATAGAATTGATGAGGGGGACAAGGGTGAGCGGTGCACTTAGGAGTCTGTGGAGACAAAGAACTTTGTCCTTGGAGGCAAAGAGGGGAATGTATGAGAGTATAGTTTTACCAACGCTCGTATATGGGTGTGAAGCATGAGTGATGAATGTTGCAGCGAGAAGGCTGGAGGCAGTGGAGATGTCATGTCTGAGGGCAATGTGTGGTGTGAATATAATGCAGAGAATTCGTAGTTTGGAAGTTAGGAGGAGGTGCGGGATTACCAAAACTGTTGTCCAGAGGGCTGAGGAAGGGTTGTTGAGGTGGTTCGGGAATGTAGAGAGAATGGAGCGAAACAGAATGACTTCAAGAGTGTATCAGTCTGTAGTGGAAGGAAGGCGGGGTAGGGGTCGGCCTAGGAAAGGTTGGAGGGAGGGGGTAAAGGAGGTTTTGTGTGCGAGGGGCTTGGACTTCCAGTGGGCATGCGTGAGCGTGTTTGATAGGAGTGAATGGAGACAAATGGTTTTTAATACTTGACGTGCTGTTGGAGTGTGAGCTAAGTAACATTTATGAAGGGATTCAGGGAAACAGGCCGGACTTGAGTCCTGGAGATGGGAAGTACAGTGCCTGCACTCTGAAGGAGGGGTGTTAATGTTGCAGTTTAAAAACTGTAGTGTAAAGCACCCTTCTGGCAAGACAGTGATGGAGTGAATGATGGTGAAAGTTTTTCTTTTTTGGCCACCCTGCCTTGGTGGGAATCGGCCAGTGTGTTAAATATATATATATATATATATATATATATATATATATATATATATATATATATATATATATATATATATATATATATATTATATATATATATATATATTATGTCGTGCCGAATAGGCAGAACTTGCTATCTTGGCTTAAATAGCAACGCTCATCTTGCCATATAGGACAAGCGAAAATTTGTGTATGCAATAATTTCGTCAAAATCATTCTGAACCTAACAAAAAAAAATATATTTCACTGCGTTTGTTTAGTATTTAATTATTTTAAACAAATCTAAAATATATCTAGTTGGGTTAGGCTAAAATAAATTGTTTTTGTTATAATAAGGTTAGGTAAGTTTTCTAAGATTCTTTTGGAGGAAAATTAAAATTTTTTATATTAACATCAATGAAAAAATATATCTCTAAACGTAAAAGAGAAATTTTAGAAAGGACTTAATTTTAAATGAGTTCTTGCTAATTGACCAGTTTTACATATTCGGCACGACATATATATATATATATATATATATATATATATATATATATATATATATATATATATATATATATATATATATAT
>NC_069403.1:33601619-33644119 GCF_026875155.1 Cherax quadricarinatus | reverse complement strand
GGTCAGTAGAGGTAATTTACGGTTAGGAATCAAGATGGGGAAAATATCAGCTCATAAGATTTGCGGTCAGTGGTAAAAAGTGTAAATGCGAGGTCAATATCAGGTTAAAAACAGGTTTATGATTACTTCAGGATTCAGTTTTGGAAATGAAGACGGATTAGGACCATCAGTCTTTCTTTTCTTATTAAAGGTGTGTTTAATAGGACGAAGATTGGTGTGTTCAGCAGAACGAAGAATGGAGTCTTCAACAGGAAAAGGATTGGGGTGTTCAGCAGCATGAAGATTAGGGTGTTCAGCAGGTTAAAGACTTCGGTGTTCAGCAGAACGTGTTCAACAGGACAAAGATTGGCGGTTTAAAACAAGACGATGATTGGGGAGTTTAGCAGGAGAAAGACTGGGGTGTTCAGCAGGAATAAGATTAAGTTGTTCAGCAGGATGATGACTAAGGTGTTTAACGGGAGGAAGACGAGAGTGTTGAACACTACCAAGATGGGGTATTCAACAGGTTAATAACCGGGTTGTTCAACAGGATGATGACTGGGTTGTTCAACAGGATGATGACTGGGGTATTCAACAGGGTGATGACTGGGGTGTTCGACAGGATGATGATCGGGGTGTTCAACAGGATGATGACTGGGTTGTTCAACAGGATGATGATCGGGGTGTTCAACAGGATGATGACTGGGTTGTTCAACAGGATGATGATCGGGGTGTTCAACAGGATGATGACTGGGGTGTTCAACAGGGTGATGACTGGGGTGTTCAACAGGATGATGACTGGGGTGTTCAACAGGGTGATGACTGGGGTGTTCAACAGGGTGATGATCGGAGTGTTTAACAGGATGATGACTGGGGTGTTCAACAGGATGATGACTGAGGTGTTCAACAGGATGATGACTGGGGTGTTCAACAGGATGATGACTGGGGTGTTCAACAGGATGATGACTGGGGTGTTCAACAGGATGATGACTGGGGTTTTCGACAGGATGAAGATCGGGGTGTTCAACAGGATGATGACTGGGGTGTTCAACAGGATGATGACTGGGATGTTCAACAGGGTGATGACTGGGATGTTCAACAGGGTGATGACTGGGGTGTTCAACAGGATGATGACTGGGGTGTTCAACAGGATGATGACTGGGGTGTTCAACAGGATGATGACTGGGGTTTTCGACAGGATGAAGATCGGGGTGTTCAACAGGATGATGACTGGGGTGTTCAACAGGATGATGACTGGGGCGTTCAACAGGATGATGACTGGGGTGTTCAACAGGATGATGACTGGGGTGCTCAAAAGGGTGATGATCGGGGTGTTCAACAGGATGATGATTGGGGTGTTCAACAGGGTGATG
This sequence comes from Cherax quadricarinatus, assembly GCF_026875155.1. NCBI lineage: Eukaryota > Metazoa > Arthropoda > Malacostraca > Decapoda > Parastacidae > Cherax > Cherax quadricarinatus. Next base: position 33,642,767 of record NC_069403.1, on the reverse strand, counting down.
ACTGGGGTGTTCAACAGGATGATGACTGGGGTGTTCAACAGGGTGATGACTGGGGTGTTCAACAGGGTGATGACTGGGATGTTCAACAGGGTGATGACTGGGGTGTTCAACAGGGTGATGACTCGGGTGTTCAACAGGATGATGACTGGGGTGTTCGACAGGATGAAGATCGGGGTGTTCAACAGGATGATGACTGGGGTGTTCAACAGGATGATGACTGGGGTGTTCAACAGGATGATGACTGGGGTGCTCAACAGGGTGATGATCGGGGTGTTCAACAGGATGATGATTGGGGTGTTCAACAGGGTGATGACTGGGGTGTTCAACAGGATGATGACTGGGGTGTTCAACAGGGTGATGACTAGGGTATTCAACAGGGTGATGACTGGGGTGTTCAACAGGGTGATGACTGAGGTGTTCAACAGGATGATGACTGGGGTGTTCAACAGGATGATGACTGGGGTGTTCAACAGGGTGATGACTGGGGTGTTCAACAGGATGATGACTGGGGTATTAAACAGGGTGATGACTGGGGTGTTCAACAGGATGATGACCGGGGTGTTCAACAGGATGATGACTGGGGTATTCAACAGGGTGATGACTGGGGTGTTCAACAGGGTGATGACTGGGGTGTTCAACAGGGTGATGACTGGGGTATTCAACAATGTGATGACTAGGGTGCTCAACAGGGTGATGACTGGGGTGTTCAACAGGATGATGACTGGGGTGTTCAACAGGATGATGACTGGGGTGTTCAACAAGATGATGACTGGGGTGTTCAACAGGATGATGACTGGGGTGTTCAACAGGGTGATGACTGGGGTGTTCAACAGGGTGATGACTGGGATGTTCAACAGGGTGATGACTGGGATGTTCAACAGGGTGATGACTGGGGTGTTCAACAGGGTGATGACTGGGGTATTCAACAGGATGATGACTGGGGTGTTCAACAGGATGATGACTGGGGTGTTAAACAGGGTGATGACTGGGGTGTTCAACAGGATGATGACTGGGGTGTTCAACAGGATGATGACTGGGGTGTTCAACAGGATGATGACTGGGGTGTTCAACAGGATGATGACTGGGGTGTTCAACAGGGTGATGACTGGGATGTTCAACAGGGTGATGACTGGGGTGTTCAACAGGGTGATGACTGGGGTGTTGAACAGGATGATGACTGGGGTGTTCAACAGGATGATGACTGGGGTGTTCAACAGGATGATGACTGGGGTGTTCAACAGGATGATGACTGGGGTGTTCAACAGGGTGATGACTGGGATGTTCAACAGGGTGATGACTGGGGTGTTCAACAGGATGATGACTGGGGTGTTCAACAGGATGATGACTGGGGTGTTCAACAGGGTGATGACTGGGATGTTCAACAGGGTGATGACTGGGATGTTCAACAGGGTGATGACTGGGGTGTTCAACAGGATGATGACTGGGGTGTTCAACAGGGTGATGACTGGGATGTTCAACAGGGTGATGACTGGGGTGTTCAACAGGGTGATGACTGGGGTGTTCAACAGGATGATGACTGGGGTGTTCAACAGGATGATGACTGGGGTGTTCAACAGGATGATGACTGGGGTGTTCAACAGGGTGATGACTGGGGTGTTCAACAGGGTGATGACTGGGGTGTTCAACAGGGTGATGACTCGGGTGTTCAACCGGGTGATGACTGGGGTGTTCAACAGGGTGATGACTGGGGTGTTCAACAGGATGATGACTGGGGTGTTCAACAGGATGATGACTGGGGTGTTCAACAGGGTGATGACTGGGATGTTCAACAGGGTGATGACTGGGATGTTCAACAGGGTGATGACTGGGGTGTTCAACAGGGTGATGACTGGGGTGTTCAACAGGATGATGACTGGGGTGTTCAACAGGGTGATGACTGGGGTGTTCAACAGGATGATGACTGGGGTGTTCAACAGGGTGATGACTGGGGTGTTCAACAGGGTGATGACTGGGGTGTTCAACAGGGTGATGACTGGGGTGTTCAACAGGATAAACACGAAAGTGTTGAATAGGATGAAGACCAGTGAGATTGTGTACATCAGAATGGTGAGTGGGACTGTGCATCAGGTGAGTGGGAATGAGTGTATCAGAGTGGTGAGTGATATTGAGTGTATAAGAGTGGTGACTGGTACTGAGTGTATCAGAGTGGTGAGTGGGACTGAGTGTATCAGAGTGGTGAGTGGGACTGAGTGTATCAGAGTGGTGAGTGAGACTGAGTGTGTCAGAATGGTGAGTGGGACTGAGTGTATCAGAGTGGTGAGTGGGACTGAGTGTATCAGTTGTGAGTGATATTAAGTGTATCAGAGTGGTGAGTGGGACTGAGTGTATCATAGTGGTGAGTGGAACTGAGTGTATCATAGTGGTGAGTGGAACTGAGTGTATCAGAGTGGTGAGTGATATTGAGTGTATCAGAGTTGTGAGTGGGACTGAGTGTATCAGAGTGGTGAGTGATATTGAGTGTATCAGAGTTGTGAGTGGGACTGAGTGTATCAGAGTGGTGAGTGGGACTGAGTGTATCAGAATGGTGAGTGATATTGAGTGTATCAGAGTTGTGAGTGGGACTGAGTGTATCAGAGTGGTGAGTGGGACTGAGTGTATCAGAATGGTGAGTGGGACTGAGTGTATCAGAGTGGTGAGTGGAACTGAGTGTATCAGAGTGGTGAGTGATATTGAGTGTATCAGAGTTGTGAGTGGGACTGAGTGTATCAGAGTGGTGAGTGGGACTGAGTGTATCAGAATGGTGAGTGGGACTGAGTGTATCAGAGTGGTGAGTGGGACTGAGTGTATCAGAGTGGTGAGTGATATTGAGTGTATCAGAGTGGTGAGTGAGACTGAGTGTATCAGAGTGGTGAGTGGGACTGAGTGTATCAGAGTGGTGAGTGGGACTGAGTGTATCAGAGTGGTGAGTGGGACTGAGTGTATCAGAGTGGTGAGTGATATTGAGTGTATCAGAGTGGTGAGTGGGACTGAGTGTATCAGAGTGGTGAGTGATATTGGGTGTATCAGAGTGGTGAGTGGGACTAAGTGTATCAGTGGTGAGTGATATTGAGTGTATCAGAGTGGTGAGTGGGACTGAGTGTATCAGAGTGGTGAGTGGGACTGAGTGTATTAGAGTGGTGAGTGGGACTGAGTGTATTAGAGTGGTGAGTGGGACTGAGTGTATCAGAGTGGTGAGTGGGACTGAGTGTATCACAGTGGTGAGTGGGGCTGAGTGTATCAGAGTGGTGAGTGGGGCTGAGTGTATCAGAGTGGTGACTGGGGCTGAGTGTATCATAGTGGTGAGTGGGGCTGAGTGTATCAGAGTGGTGAGTGGGGCTGAGTGTATCATAGTGGTGAGTGGGGCTGAGTGTATCAGAGTGGTGAGTGGGGCTGAGTGTATCAGAGTGGTGAGTGGGACTGAGTGTATCACAGTGGTGAGTGGGGCTGAGTGTATCAGAGTGGTGAGTGGGGCTGAGTGTATCAGAGTGGTGAGTGGGGCTGAGTGTATCAGAGTGGTGAGTGGGGCTGAGTGTATCAGAGTGGTGAGTGGGGCTGAGTGTATCAGAGTGGTGAGTGGGACTGAGTGTATCACAGTGATGAGTGGGGCTGAGTGTATCAAAGTGAATCACTCGCCAGAAAAGAAATGTCAAACATTCCAGTTGTGAGTGTTGCGAGAACACATCAGCAGGAAGGAAGACTCACTCTGGTCAGCTCTGGGTCTCACTCCTGTGGTAAAATAAGATCATCTGCAGTTGAAAGGTCAAAATAAGGTTAACAGGAGTTCAAAGTTGATGTTATCAACAGAGGAAATTGTTGTCCTCGACGCGTACAATCAACTTCGGTCGCAATATTGACAAAAAGTCAAAGGAGATAACTACTAGTTTCTCATAATTTGATATAAGGATTATTGATGTGGGTTACTTTAAACATATCCTCCAAAAGCATTAGAAATAGTATTATATCACTAAAGAGAAAATAGTTTTTATAGTAGAAAGATAGTGTTAAGAGAGAGAGGAAATACACTATGATTGGGAGACTCAAGTAGAAAGAGGAAAGACAGAGAAACAGGCGTCATTACGTTAAGGTTTGAAGGGGAAATGAAAACATGAGAAAGAAAAGGTATTGGAAGTTGAGCTGTGTCTCTAGGGATGCTGAAACACACCCAGACACACACACACACACACACACACTCACACACACACACACACACACACACACACACACACACACACACACACACACACACACACACACACACACACACACACAACGCACACACACACACACACACACACACACACACACACACACACACACACCACACACACACACACACACACACACACAAAACGCACGCACACAAAAAAAACACGCACACACACATATATAAAATCACACACACTCACTCACACACACACACACACACACACACACACACACACACACACACACACACACACACACACACACACACACACACACACACAAACACACACACATACACGCACACACTGGAAAACCTGGAGCCACATGGGGGTCCCGAAACATGGAGAGCCAGGATGTTGGACGTGGTGCTGGAAAACCTCAGGCACCAATATGTTAAGGACACTACCAGAGTGAGAAGGGAGGATGAACCAGCAAGATTGGACTTTGTGTTCACCCTGGGCAGCTCAGACATTGAGGACATCAAGTATGAGAGTCCCCTAGGAGCTAGCGACCACGTGGTTCTGTGCTTTGAATACATAGTAGAGCTGCAAGTGGAGAGAATAACAAGAGTTGAATGGGAAAAGCCTGACTATAAAAGAGGGGACTACATAGGGTTGAATAACTTCCTGCGGGAGGTCCAGTGGGACAGAGAACTGGCAGGAAAGCCAGTAAATGAAATGATGGAATATGTAACAACAAAATGCAAGGAGGCAGTGGAAAAGTTTGTTCCCAAGGGCAACAGTAACAACGGGAAGACCAGAACGAGCCCCTGGTTTACCCGACGGTGTAAGGAGGCAAAAACAAAGTGCAATAGAGAATGGAAAAAGTACAGAAGGCAGAGAACACACGAAAATAGGGAGATCAGTCGCAGAGCCAGGAATGAGTATGCACAGGTAAGGAGGGAGGCCCAGCGACAGTATGAAAATGACATAGCATCGAGAATCAAGACTGACCCGAAACTGTTGTATAGCCACATCAGGAGGAAGACAACAGTCAAAGGCCAGGTGATCAGATTAAGGACAGAAGGTGGAGAACTCACAAGAAATGATCAGGAGGTATGTGAGGAGCTGAACAGGAGATTTAAGGAAGTTTTTACAGTAGAGACAGGAAGGGCTGTGGGAAGACAGCACAGAAGGGAACATCAAGAGGGAATATACCAACAAGTGTTGGATGACATACGAACAACTGAGGAGGAGGTGAAGAAGTTCTTAAGTGACCTTGACACCTCAAAGGCGATGGGACCGGACAACATCTCCCCATGGGTCCTTAGAGAAGGAGCAGAGATGCTGTGCGTGCCTCTAACCACAATCTTCAACACATCCCTTGAAACTGGGCAACTACCTGAGAAATGGAAGACAACTAATGTAGTCCCCATATTTAAGAAAGGAAACAGAAACGAGGCACTAAACTACAGACCTGTGTCTCTGACATGTATAGTGTGCAAAGTCATGGAGAAGATTATCAGGAGGAGAGTGGTCGAACACCTGGAAAGGAACAAGATTATAAATGAAAACCAGCATGGGTTCATGGAAGGCAAATCCTGTATCACAAACCTCCTGGAGTTTTATGACAAGGTAACAGAAGTAAGACACGAGAGAGAGGGGTGGGTAGATTGCGTTTTCCTAGACTGCAGGAAGGCCTTTGACACAGTTCCCCACAAGCAGAAGCTGGAGGATCAGGCGCATGTAAAAGGGAGGGCACTGCAACGGATAAGTGAATACCTGACAGGGAGGCAGCAACGAGTCATGGTACGTGAAGAGGTATCACAGTGGGCGCCTGTTACGAGCGGGGTCCCACAGGGGTCAGTTCTATTACCAGTGCTATTTTTGATATATGTGAACGACATGATGGAAGGAATAGACTCTGAAGTGTCCCTGTTCGCAGATGATGTGAAGTTGATGAGAAGAATTAAATCGGACGAGGATGAGGCAGGACTGCAAAGAGACCTGGACAGGCTGGACATGTGGTCCAGTAACTGGCTTCTCGAATTCAATCCAGCCAAATGCAAAGTCATGAAGATTGGGGAGGGGCGAAGAAGACCGCAGACAGAGTATAGGCTAGGTGGACAAAGACTACAGACCTCACTCAGGGAGAAAGACCTTGGGGTGACCATAACACCGAGCACATCACCGGAGGCACACATCAACCATATATCCGCTGCAGCATATGGGCGCCTGGCAAACCTGAGAATAGCGTTCCGATACCTTAATAAGGAATCGTTCAAGACACTGTACACTGTGTATGTTAGGCCCATACTGGAGTATGCAGCACCAGTCTGGAACACACACCTGGTCAAGCACGTCAAGAAGTTAGAGAAAGTACAAAGGTTTGCAACAAGGCTAGTCCCAGAGCTCAAGGGAATGTCGTACGAGGAAAGGTTAAGGGAAATCGGACTGACGACACTGGAGGACAGAAGGGTCAGGGGAGACATGATAACGACATACAAGATACTGCGGGGAATAGACAAGGTGGACAGAGATAGGATGTTCCAGAGAGGGGACACAGGGACAAGGGGTCACAACTGGAAGCTGAAGACTCAGACGAGTCACAGGGACGTTAGGAAGTATTTCTTCAGTCATAGAGTTGTCAGCAAGTGGAATAGCCTAGCAAGTGAAGTAGTTGAGGCAGGAACCATACATATTTTTAAGAAGAGGTATGACAAAGCTCAGGAAGCAGAGAGAGAGAGGACCCAGTAGGGATCAGTGAAGAGGCGGGGCCAGGAGCTGAGCCTCGACCCCTGCAACCACAATTAGGTGAGTACAATTAGGTGAGTACACACACACACACACATGCACACACACACACACACAGATAAGAAGGGAGGCCCAAAGACAATATGAAAATGACATAGCAGCGAAAGCCAAATCTGACCCGAAACTGTTGTACAGCCACATCAGGAGGAAAACAACAGTCAAGGACCAGGTAATCAGGCTAAGGAAGGAAGGAGGAGAGACAACAAGAAATGACCGTGAAGTATGTGAAGAACTCAACAAGAGATTCAAAGAAGTGTTCACAGAGGAGACAGAAGGGACTCCAGAAAGACGGAGATGTGGGGCACACCCCCCAAGTGCTGGACACAGTGCACACAACCGAGGAAGAAGTGAAGAGGCTTCTGAGTGAGCTAGATACCTCAAAGGCAATGGGCCAGATAACATCTCCCCATGGGTATTGAGAGAGGGAGCAGAGGCGCTATGTGTACCCCTAACAACAATATTCAATAATCTATCGAAAAAGGGAGATTACCTGAGGCATGGAAGACAGCAAATGTAGTCCCAATCTTTAAAAAAGGAGACAGGCATGAAGCATTAAACTACAGACCAGTGTCACTGACATGTATAGTATGCAAAATCATGGAGAAGATTATCAGGAGAAGAGTGGTGGAACACCTAGAAAGGAATGATCTCATCAACAGCAGCCAACATGGTTTCAGGGACGGGAAATCCTGTGTCACAAACCTACTGGAGTTCTATGACATGGTGACAGCAGTAAAACAAGAGAGAGAGGGGTGGGTGGATTGCATTTTCTTGGACTGCAAGAAGGCGTTTGACACAGTTCCACACAAGAGATTGGTGCAAAAACTGGAGGACCAAGCAGGGGTAACAGGGAAGGCACTACAATGGATCAGGGAATACTTGTCAGGAAGACAGCAGCGAGTCATGGTACGTGGCGAGGTGTCAGAGTGGGCACCTGTGACCAGCGGGGTCCCGCAGGGGTCAGTCCTAGGACCAGTGCTGTTTCTGGTATTTGTGAACGACATGACGGAAGGAATAGACTCTGAGGTGTCCCTGTTTGCAGATGACGTGAAGTTGATGAGAAGAATTCACTCGATCGAAGACCAGGCAGAACTACAAAGGGATCTGGACAGGCTGCAGACCTGGTCCAGCAATTGGCTCCTGGAGTTCAATCCCACCAAGTGCAAAGTCATGAAGATTGGGGAAGGACAAAGAAGGCCGCAGACGGAGTACAGTCTAGGGGGTCAGAGACTACAAACCTCACTCAAGGAAAACGATCTTGGGGTGAGTATAACACCAGGCACATCTCCTGAAGCGCACATCAACCAAATAACTGCTGCAGCATATGGGCGCCTAGCAAACCTCAGAACAGCATTCCGACATCTTAAAAAGGAATCATTCAGGACCCTGTACACCGTGTATGTTAGGCCCATATTGGAGTATGCGGCACCAGTTTGGAACCCACACCTAGCCAAGCACGTGAAGAAACTAGAGAAAGTGCAAAGGTTTGCAACAAGACTAGTCCCGGAGTTAAGAGGTATGTCCTACGAGGAGAGGTTAAGGGAAATCAACCTGACGACACTGGAGGACAGGAGAGATGGGGGGGGACATGATAACGACATACAAAATACTGAGAGGAATTGACAAGGTGGACAAAGACAGGATGTTCCAGAGATTGGACACAGTAACAAGGGGACACAGTTGGAAGCTGAAGACACAGATGAATCACAGGGATGTTAGGAAGTATTTCTTCAGCCACAGAGTAGTCAGTAAGTGGAATAGTTTGGGAAGCGATGTAGTGGAGGCAGGATCCATACATAGCTTTAAGCAGAGGTATGATAAAGCTCACGGCTCAGGGAGAGTGACCTAGTAGCGATCAGTGAAGAGGCGGGGCCAGGAGCTCGGACTCGACCCCCGCAACCTCAACTAGGTGAGTACAACTAGGTGAGTACACACACACACACACACACACACACACACACACACACACACACAAACACAACATACACACACACACACACACAGCACACATACAACACACACACACACACACACACACACACACACACACACACACACACACGCACAACACACACACACACACACACACATACACACACAACATACACACACACACACACACACACATACACACACAACATACACACAGACACAGACAGACAGACAGACAGACAGACAGACACACACACACACACACACACACACACACACACACACATACACACACACACACACACACACACACACAACACACACAACATACACACACACAACACACACACACACACACACACACACATGCACACAAACACAAACTTATATAGCAGACTACAAGGGGGGGGGGAAACGATTGAAAGTATCATGAAAGCAATAGGAGAGGGGACATGACCCAGTTGAAAAATATTCTGAGAACAGGGGAGTTTGCGTGAGGAAAAAACAGGCCAGTCAAAGTAATTTTCAAGGCAGAATCAGCTCGAAACAGGATTCTGCAGGATAAAGTATGACTAAAGGACATAACGATGTACCACAGGGTATACGTTGATCGCGACAGAACACAAGAAGAAAGGCAGAAACTGAAAGAGAGGGTAAAAAACGCAAGGAGGAAAGAGAAGCAAAGACAGAGATGAGCAGGTGAACACAGATTCAGGAGGAAGAGCAAATATAACCTCCTCAGAACAACCTACAGAAAGACCTCAACCACAACAACCCCAATGCAATCAAACAATCTCACCCAAAACACACGCACTATACCCACTGCCCCGACCCCACTCATCACAAACTTCACCCCCAAAGAAATCTCCAACAGTTTCCCACCAGGTCTCCCACTCCCCAACCCTAACGTTTTCATCAGGTTACAGTTTAAGAAAAGAAGTTGAAGGTTTGTTATACGAATGCTGATGGAATAACAAATAAATGTGAGGAGTGGCAGGAAAGAATCAAGATGTCCCCAGACATAGTACTCACAGCAACAAAGCTCACTGGGATGATAACAGACACGATCTTCCCTCCTGGATACCAGATACTGAGGAAAGATAGAGAGAGCAGAGGGAGGAGGAGGAGTTGCACTGCTCATTAAAAATCAATGGGGATTTAAGGAAATAGAAGGAATGGATGAAATGGGCGAAAGGGATTACATAGTAGGCACATTCAGTCTGGGGGTCATAAGGTAATCATTGAAATGATGTACATTCCGCCACAGAACTGCAGGAGGCCAAGAGAAGAATATGAAGAGAGCAACAGAGCAATGGTGGACACACTAGCTAAGGTGGCCAGAAGACATCACACGGATAGAGCAAAGTTACTGGTTATGGGTGATTTCAATCACTTGGGGATTGACTGGGAAAACCTGGAGCCACATGAGGTTCACAAAATATGGGGAGCTAAGATGATGGATATAGTACTGGAAAACCTCGTGCATCAATATCTGGACCTCGTGCATCAATATCTGGACCTAAGACTGGACCTCGTATTCACCCTGAGTAGCTCGGACATCAAGGACATCACATATGAAAGGCCCCTCGGATCAAGTGATTAAGTGGTTCTTAGCTCTGAATACATAGTAGAGTTACAAGTGGAAAGGTAACAGGAGTAGGATGGGAGAAACCAAACTACAAAAAGGGGGACTACACAGGCATGAGCAACTTCCTGCAGGAGGTTCAGTGGGAAAGAGAATTGGTAGGAAAAGCAGTAGACGAAATGATGAACTACGTGACAACAAAATGCAAGGAGGTAGAGGAGAGGTTTGTTCCCAAGGGCAACAGAAATAATGGAAAGACAAGAACAAGCCCTTAGTTTACCCAAAGGCATAGGGAGGCAAAAACTAGAGAATGGAAAAAGTGCAGAAGAAAATGGACCCAGGAAAATAAAGAGATTGATCGAAGAGCCAGAAACGAGTAGGCACAGGTAAGGAGAGAGGTCCAGAGACTGTACGTAAACGATATAGCATCGAAAGTCAAGTCTGGCCCTAAGCTATTGTATAGCCACATCAGGAGTAAGGCAACAGTGAAGGAACAGGTAATCAGGCTGAGGAAGGAAGGTGAGGAGCTCACAAGGAATGACCAAGAAGTGCGTGAAGAGCTCAACATGAGATTTAAGGAAGTATTTACAGTGGAGACAGAAAGGACTACAAGAAATCAGAACAGTGGTGATGTACACCAACAAGGGATATACCAACAAGTGCTGGATGAGATACACACAACCGAAAAGGAGGTGAAGAAGCTGCTAAATGAACTTGATACCTCAAAGGCGGTGGGACTGGACAACATCTCTCCATGTGCCTTAGAAAGGGATCAGAGATGCTGTGTGCCACTAACAACAATTTTCAACACATCCATTGAGACTGGGCAAATGCCTGAGGTATGGAAGATGGCAGCTGTAGTCCCCATTTTCAAGACAGAAGACAGCCACCAGGCACTAAACTACAGACCAGGGTCACTGACGTGTATAGTATGCAGAGTCATGGAGAAGATTATCAAGAGGAGAATAGTGGAACACAGAACGGAACACGCATGTAAACGACAACCAGCACGGATTCAGGGAAGGAAAGTCCTGTGTCACAAACCTACTGGCACTGGACAAGCATCTAAAGTCGGTTCCTGACCAGCCGGGCTGTGGCTCGTTCGTTGGTTTGCGTGCAGCCAGCAGTAACAGCCTGGTTGATCAGGCTCTGATCCACCAGGAGGCCTGGTCACAGACCGGGCCGCGGGGGCGTTGGCCCCCGGAGCTCTCTCCAGGTAAACTCCAGGTACTGGAGTTCTATGACAATTTAACAGAAATAAGACACGAGAGAGGGGTGTGGGTAGATTCTATTTTCTTGAGCTGCAAGAAGGCCTTCGACACAGTTCCTCACAGGTGATTAGTGCAAAAGCTAGAGGATCACACATACATAACAGGAAGGGCACTACAGTGAATCAGAGAATATCTGACGGGAGGCAACAATGAGTCATGGTGGCGAGGTGTCAGAGTGGGCGCCTGTGACGAGCAGGGCTCCACAGGGGTCAGTCCTAGGACCAGTGCTGTTTTTGGCATATATGAATGACATGACGGAAGGGATAGACTCAAAAGTGTCCCTGTTTGCCGATTATGTGAGGTTAATGAGGAGAATTAAATCGAATGAGGATCAGAAAGGACTACAAAGAGACCTGGACAGGCTGCAAGCCTGGTCCAACAACTGGCTCCTCGAATTTAACCCTGCCAAATGCAAAGTCATGAAGATCGGGAACGACAAAGAAGACCGCACACAGAGCATTGGCTAGGTGGCCAATGACTGCAAACCTTATTCAAGGAAAAGGATCTTTGGGTTAGTATGATACGGAGCACATCTCTTGAGGCGCAAATTTACCAGATAACTGCTGCAGCCTATGGACGCCTGGTAAACCTGAGAGTAGCGTTCCGATACCTCAGTAAGGATTCGTTCAAGACTCTGTATACCGTGTACGTCACGCTCATACTTGAGTATGCAGCACCAGTTTGGAACCCACACCTGGTAAATCACGTCAAGAAATTGGAGTATGGGCGAAGGTTTGCAACAAGATAAGTTCCAGGGCTAAGGTTAATGTCCTGCGAAGAAAGGTTAAGAGAAATTAACCTGACGACACTGGAGGACAGGAGGGTTAGGGGAGACATGATAACGACATACAAAATTCTGCGAGGAATTGACAAGACGGACAAAAACAAGATGTTCCAGAGCAGGGACACATAAACAAGGGGTCACATTTGGAAAGTGAAGACTCAGATTAGTCAAGGGGATGTTAGGAAGTATTTCTTCAGTTATAGAGTTGTCAGGCAGTGGAATAGTCGGGCATGTGACGTAGGAGTCATACATAGTAGAGAGGACCTAGAAGCGATCAGTGAAGAGGCGGGCCAGGAGCTATAACTCGACAAACATGTGAGTACACACACACACACACACACACACACACACACACACACACACACACACACACACACACACACACACACACACACACACACACACACACATACACGTACACATAGAGCTGAAGCAGCTAAATTGCCTTTGTTGCATTACTTGAATTTTGTTATGCAAATTTACGCAGAAGCAATAAAAGCAGAAGTGTCATCGAGAATGAGCCAGACATTTCAAGACAAGACAAATACATTCATTAAAAGTAAAAGAAAATATAATATTAACAGGCAAGAGTTTGCTGGCAGAAAATATCAAAACTGATAAAAGGGAAAAAGTCTGTGACAAAGACTGTCCACTTTGTAGGAAATGAATTTTAAAACCATCCTATATATATATATATATATATATATATATATATATATATATATATATATATATATATATATATATATATATATATATATATATATATAGATAGATAGATAGATAGATAATAAGTAGCAGAGCAACGAGCAAGTTAATACAGGAGCTCGGGAAAGTGAGTTGCATCATACCACAGGAATCTGGATTATCTGAAAGACGAAGAAGTATTAACGTTACACAGGATCGAGAGGATAGTCCTGCAGTCTCAAGGATCTGTCTTGTTTTATCATGTTAAGTTTATTTGAGGTATTATGAAAAAAATAAGTCACTAGGTGACTGACCACCCCAACCCTCATTATTTTTTTTTAAGAAGTGAGCATTACTGTTGGAAAGAGTAAACTGTCACCTGGAATGAAATGGCTTATGGTCGTCTGTTTCTCGTCATCCCTCTGTCATAGGAAAAATAATATTCCCTTATTCTTATATTTATTTACTTTTATAACTCAAATTTATCAAGTGCATTCATAAATGATTCGTGTTGACTTATGATCTTCACGTGGCTAATTCTTCCTTATCGTCATCTAATACTGATTATGCTTAATCATAAGCTTGAATGATGAACGGCAAGAACAAAAAACTATGATTGCTAATTTGTCACGAATATATTTACAACATTCAAAAGCTTTGCAGGGACTATCACTTTGTCTTGATCAACTGTACAATCCAATATAATGATTAGAGGAGATTGTTTGGTAATATTTTGAGCAACAATGGCTTTGATCTTTGTTTTTTTTTATCCGTACACAGTTTGTAATGGTGCAGGTTATAACTGAAGAGCATTCTTCCTAAAGTGAGTCTCTGAATGAGCACGTTTAATATTCCCAGAGAATACCTCATTAGCGGATGCGTGTGTAGCAAGCTCAGGAACTTGTTGCTCCAACCCTCTCAATCCCTGCAATGCTCTGTTAATCCAACTTGTGATATTACTTTGGCCTGTTGTTGTCGGTCGCAGACAGCCATGACTTTTGTTTCCTGCTCCAACGCATCAGGCAAATCTGCCTCAACATTTCCTACAATATCTTAAAACATTGTTCCTTTCCCACCACTCAAACAAGTTGACACAGTTTCACACCTAGTTTAAGTAATACCTGCTAACCTTAGACGAATGGCTTCTTTGAATTTCTCTAAAAGCGTATTCCATTATCATTGGTCTTTATAATCCTTGATAAATATAGTGGAATAGTTGTAGGATATGAAAAAGAGTATTATCTGGAACGAGGATGTTGTTAACCTCTTCATGACTTGTTGCTAGGTCTTCCCGGTGTGTGATCAAACCATCAAAGTGTTTCTTTTTATCTAGTTATAAGCGTATGTTTCTCCGTATTCTTCTGGTGTAAATCAGTAACTTGTTGGAGATATCTGAATATGATATTTATCACCTGCATCTTCCTTTCAGTCACGGTGAAGGCAAGATTCTTAGAAAACGTGGATGTTGTGAAACTCATCGTCGATACTCTGCAGGCTTCTTTCCCTCTGGAGTTTCTTTATAATTCTTTATACTGAAATCGTTATGTAGTCAAAGACCATGTAAACTTCACCATATCCCAACCTCTGTTTCACCGTTCCTTAAATCTATTACACAGTTCATAACTGTAATATTATATTGTTAAACTTGATAGGAAGGAATCCACAAAAGAGAGGAATCCACAAAAGAAAAACATCCATCTACCACTGCCCAAGATGTCTCTTGTAAAGCAAGTTGTATATTCAACCATCGGTTGATTTTTGTAGTGCGGGTTTAGACTTCTGAGCCACTGAAATAAGCAGTGGGTACAGGTCACACGATAAAACTTGACCAATGTTTACATGCTTGTAGCCCTGTCATTCTTGAGTAAATGAGTTTGGTATGTAAGATCTTGCATTTTCCTATAGTTATTAATTTTCTTCGTTACTGTTACTGTTATGTTCATTTGAATTGTAACATAGAAACAACCAGATATTTTATTTTCAAATTCCTATATTTCTCTGGTACCAATATCTGGGCTCTATCAACATTTACTGATGGTGGAGCAATCTTTCCATTAACCTCATTTCATACCCTATGAGTATTGCTTCGGATCCTTCGGGTTTACGTTCAAATCATATTTCCTTCGAAGCCCTTTTCTGTCATCTTCATTCTCAGCGATTTGTTCTTTGGTTTCTTCTTTGTGAGGTGATGTATTTTCAGATATCTGACTACACATGCAAACTGAGTGCCCAGGTCTTCAGAGTTTCAGACAGCAGTGTGATGCCTATAATATTACTCTCTACCATGTCAGTACAGCATAAAGGTTGTCAATAATCATATCTCTCCATATTTCGATCACATTCCCTGTGAATGCCGCGTCATATGTGAATCTTTCATGAAATGTTCCATCACATTTTCGTGTAAAGCTTTAATGTTCTAGAGTTACTACATGCCATACCTGGCATTATTTAAATGACTGAAGGTAAATATATATGGCAGCATAAGAATAACTACTTGGAATTGATAAAGCTTCCTCGTTCCTCCATTACATGTAGCATTATGGCAGTTATTAATTTAACAAAAGATCAACCTCACATCTTTGCCATCTTTGTAGGACTACTTTTATTTGTCTTGTCTTCCTATATAAGCAAAAGGACATCATAGCACTTTAGCTGACTTCGTCTGACCATGACTCTGAGTAGCTTCCCTCTCAATATACGCATAAACCTCATTTTCTGGGAGGGAACCTCTTTCCCACAAGCATTTTTTCCACACCTCCAAATACATGTAACAGATCTCTTGTTCTACCAGACTGTTGCAGCAGTGTTTCCCTCAGTGCCGATAAAACTCATCGATAGATGCATTCCATCTAATTTCGGGATCATATTTGGAAATATTTTTGGAAATACCCACTAGATTTACACTGCAATCTTGCAGACTGAAGAATTTACAGCTTTGCCTTATTTCATCAGTTAATTTCTAAGCTTTGTTCATGAAGTAACGATGGTGTTCAGTGCTCTGGAGGCATATAAGTTTGTGATTTATTCTGGGCTAAAGGGATTAACCTCGTTCACGACAGAAACGTGTAATGTTTCCATGGAAAGCAGAACAAGATGTTTCAGCTGAGAAAGACTACTTTCATTGCTCTGATGAAATACAACATTATGAGATGGAATTTAAGTGGATGACACTGCTTCACTAGAAACTCAGTTGACATTTCTGGCTCTATAGGGCCAGATACGTAACTGTTTATTTCAAACTCATAATACATTGGCCTTGACTTTATTTTTCAGAAGGTCGTATATCCTGTACTTAGTGGTGTGTTTGGGTATATGGCTGAGACACCAGAACTTCTAGGTCAGCATAAAAATATTTACAATAAAGTAAACTAACGCACGTATACTTAGAGAAACTGTTTTCACCTCAGTGTTTTTATCCGCTGAAGTAGCCAGAGGCATTCAAAAAAAAAAAAAGGCATTAGTAGCACACTTCAGTATCAAAAGTCTGAAGAAATTACTTGAAAGGAGAGTATAAAAGAATAATTTAAATAGCACTTAGTTATACGCAAAAAAAGTTATATCTAGTTGCAAAGATAATTATCAGTGGGTTTCGGAAGCTACTTTTTCCTGATGATAACAAGAATGTTCATTACTGACAGAGATCGAGTTAAGAAGTTTTTCAACCCGATGATTTGGTTAAGCAAACTTAGCTGACAAAATACACAATAAATAAGATTTAAAAAAAAATGTGCAAATGACTGATGAAATGTATTTTGTCACTGTAAGTTTGTAATGTTAGTGTATGTTGCCACAGTATGTGTGATGTTGGTGTATGTTGTTACTGTGTGTGTGATGTTGGTGTATGTTGTTACTGTGTGTGTGATGTTGGTGTATGTTGTTACTGTGTGTGTGATGTTGGTGTATGTTGTTACTGTGTGTGTGATGTTGGTGTATAATGTCACTGTACTGGTGTATGTTGTCACTGTGTGTATGATGCTGGTGTTTTACTATTATTATTATTATTATTATTATATTATTATTATTATTATTATTATTATTAGTTATTATTATTATTATTATTATTATTATTATTATTATTATTATTAGTAGTAGTAGTAGTAGTAGTAGTAGTAGTAGCAGTAGTAGTATAGTAGTAGTAGTAGTAGCATAGTAGTAGTAGTAGTAGTAGTAGTATAGTAGTAGTAGTAGTAGTAGTAGTAGTAGTAGTAGTAGTAGTAGTAGTAGTAGTAGTTGTAGTAGTAGTAGTAGTAGTATTAGTAGTAGTAGTAGTAGCAGTAGTAGTAATAGTAGTAGTAGTAGTAGTAGTAGTAGTAGTAGTAGTAGTAGTAGTAGTAGTAGTAGTAGTAGTAGTAGTAGTAGTAGTAGTAGTAGTAGTAGTAGTAGTAGTAGTAGTATTTTGTTGAGAAACTCTTATCAAAGTAAAATAACAGAAGTATTCAGTAAATTTATATCAAGGTTACGAACATTAATGTAAGTGAATTAGTGAAACCTGGCTAAAGATTACCGTAGAGTTGTGTTGCCGTCGTTGGTGCTTTATTCTTTATTGTAGCAATTCTTGCATTATTTCTTGCATTACTTGTTGTTGCCTTGTTTGTAATGATATGATGTTAGGGAGACATAGTTAGAATAAATAATAATAAAACTTTTCTGTTTCAGTTTCATTATTTTTACGGTAACATTGAGGGGAATGTTTACTTACATGTTTTTGTAGTTTTGATGAATAAACATTAAGTTGTTTTCAGTTCTCCTTTGAATTAGAAAGGAGAGGCAACTTAGGCTCAAGAACTACGAGAGTCAGAGTAAGTAACAGATAGGCAGAGACACATACAGTCTTTGACAAGTGATATCTGGCGGTAGCTTGACATATTGCTGGGAGGATTACAAATGAATATTAAGAGTCTCTTACCCTCCCTCTCAATATATATATATATATATATATATATATATATATATATATATATATATATATATATATTATATATATATATATATATATATATATATATATATAAATATATATATATTATATATATATATATAATATATATATATATATATATATATATATATATATATATATATATATAATATATATATATCTTACGTCCACACCTACCTTTATCACCATCATTCGAGACGTTGGTGAGGTCTAGGAAGTGTGTGGCTACCACGGTGTCGTTGACAGCGTCGTTGTCCCTCACCTGGATCTTCACTCTCTGGCAGAGCGGGGGAAACATCTCTGTGAAGACGATCTGCTCGTTCCAGGTGGGGCAAGACGTGTTCTTCTTGACGCTCGTGCGACCCTGCGAAACCAGCCAGATGAACAGGTCCCACCAGGAGGTTGTAGGCCATTGGTCAAAGATGTTGTAAAGGGGGAGTCAAAGCTCATTTGTGTTAAGGGGATCAGTGGTCACATCTGACGTTAATAAGGTCAGAAGTCACCTGTGTTGCCAAGAGTTCACTCGTGTTGTAAGGAGGTATAGAGGTCATCAGTGCTGTCAAGGCGATCAGAGGAGGTAAGAAGTCACCTGTCTTGCCAAGGCGGCCAAACGTCACTCTTGTTATATAGGAGATCAAGAGGTTACCTGTGTTCCTACGGTCGTAGGTCACCTGTGATGATAAGGAGGTCAGATATCACCTTTGCATGTATAATGCTATGGAGGTCATAGGTCACCTGTCATATTAAGCGGGTGAGAGGATACATGCGATGTTAAGGTCAGATATGAATATTCATATATATTTGAAGGTTTGAAATTTATTGTGCGTTGATGGGACGAATATTTACGTATACTGACGAGTCTTACATTGATGAGGGGTCATAGTCAACTTTATTCTGGGTTCGTGCATAGTGTCATGTTGTGTTTGCTAGGTTATGTATGTATTTTAAGCCATGTGTTCTGTCCTGTGAACCATGATGGCTCTAGATTCCTTCACTTTGCTCAATGTAAGATAAAGAAGATAAAGATAAATAAGGATGTTATGAGTTTCTCAGGTGCTACAATTCGCACACTATGAGACGAAATACTCACCGAGAGTCCAGCGAAGGAGACTTGTACATAGGGATCGAGGAGGTCACGGGAATCCCCCGTCAGCGCCTTCTTCACGTTGGCCATGATGGAAGAATTGATCCTGGGGAGGCCGTCAGCTCTGTACACCCTGACGATGAACTTGGCTCTCTGGCGCTCAGCTGGTACCCCGTCAGGCAACAGCAGGTTCCTGGTGGAGGGAAAGAAAATGAGTCTTAGCCCCCGGGCTGGGTGTTTGGGGAAGTGAAGGGGGTGTCGAATAGTTGGGGGGGGCTGACTTTGTGTGTGTGTGTGTGTGTGTGTGTGTGTGTGTGTGTGTGTGTGTGTGTGTGTGTGTGTGTGTGTGTGTGTGTGTGTGTGTGTGTGTGTGTGTGTGTGTGTGTGTGTGTGTGTGTGGTGTGTCTGTGTCTGTGTCTGTGTACTCACCAAGTTTCACCGAGTTATATTTACGGGGTCTAGACTCTACTCTCCGCCCCGCTTCTTAGATAACATTGATCGGCCTCTAGGACCTTATCATATATACTATTGATGCTGTGTATTGAGTTTAACTGTGTCACTGCCTAATCCAAGCCATTCCACTTTTCAACCAACATGAGCCTAAATAAATATATCCGTTTAACCCTATAATTCATCTATCTTCAGTTTTCACCTGTGACCCCTTGATCCTGATTTTCTTAGTTCAATCAGTATGTCCTTATATGCCCATCAATTCCTCCAAGGATTTTCGTTGTACCGATCATGTATCCCCCCATATCCTACTCTCGGTCGAGGTCGTCAGTTTCACTTCAACCTCTCCTCAATTCTGATACAAGTCTGGATGCAAACCTTTGAATTTTTTCGAGCCTCTGCTCGTGCTTATCTATATCGTAAAATAAAGTCCTGAAGGAGTCAGTTCTCAGAATCTTGAATGGTGTTTTCAGATTTGTTAATCATGCATATCCTGCTGACATTATATGGTTTATGTGTAATTTAGGCTATATTCCTGGAGTTATATTTACACCCAGGTGTTTTTCCCTGTCCATTATTTGCAACCTCTTTCCAATCATGCTGGTTTGTCCTCATCTTATCCAAAACGTGCGACCTTGCATATGTTTAGATTGAACGGGAAAAGAGACTTAATTGACCACATCTGAAGGCTACTGAGGTTTCACTAGAGTTTATCATATTCATTTCCTATTCTTCTCAATAATTTTGTTTTGTAAGCAAACAGTAACAAATATAATTCAATCCCTTCTGGGAAGTCATGCCCGTATACTTGTAACAGTAGCGGTCCTAGTACTGATCCCTGCAGAACCCAACTCAGTATTTTCTCTCATATTATGGTGTCTTATCCATTACTGTTACTCTGTGTCATTTGTCTTAAAGTACTATCCCAATGGAGTGCTTTGCCTTTGAGGCGTTTGTGTTCTTTTAATTTGTGAATTAATATTTGGTGTTGTACTGCATCAGATGTTTGTCTACAGTCCAAGACAATACAGCACACAACCCCGGCTTTCTTGTTTTGTCTGTGTGACCCTGCCCTAGTATTCCAGCAGATTTATAGAACAGGACCTTCCATCCCTAAATCCATGCTAACAGCTCTTCTGTAAAGAATGCGTGCGTGTGTGTGTGTGTGTGTGTGTGTGTGTGTGTGTGTGTGTGTGTGTGTGTGTGTGTGTGTGTGTGTGTGTGTGTGTGTGTGTGTGTGTGTGTGCGCGTATGTACTCACCTAGTTCTAGTTGTAGGGGCCGAGTCACAGCTCCTTGCCCCTCCTCTTCACTGGTCGCTACTAGGTTACTCTCCCTGTTCCATGAGCTTAATCATACCTCTTCTTACAGCTATGTATAGATCCTACCTCCACTACATCGCTTTCCAGGCTATTCCACTTAATGAAATCTCTGTGACTGAAGAAATACTTACTAACACCCCTGTGATTCATCTGAGTCTACAACTTCCAATTGTGACCCCTTGTTACTGTGTCCCATCTCTGGAGCATTCTGTCTCTGTTCACCTTGTCGATTCCTTTCAGTATCTTATATGTCGTTAACATATCCCATCCTATCTTTCCTGTCCTCCAGTTTCGTCAGGTCGATTTCTCTTCATCTCTCCTCGTAGGACTGCCCCTTAGCTCCGAGACTAGTCTTGTTGCCTGAACGATTCCTTATTGGGATGTTGGAATGATATTCTTAGATTTGCTAGGCGCCCATATTCTTCAACAGTTATTTGGTTGATGTGCGACTCAGGAGTTGTGCCCCGTGTTATATTCACCCCAAGATCCTTTTCCTTAAGTGAGGTTTGTAGTCTCTGACCCCCTAGACTGTATTCCGTCTGCGGTCTTCTTTGCCCTTCCCCAAAATTCATGACTTTGCATTTGGTAGGGTTGAACTCCAGAAGCCAGTTTCTGGACCAGTCCTGCTGCCTGTCTGGATCTCTTTGTAATTCTGCCTGGTCCTCATCCGACTGAATTCTCTGCATTAGCTGCACATCCTCTGCAAACAGGGACACCTTTGAATCTATCCCTTCCGTCACTTCGTTCACATATACCAGAAACAGCACCGGTCCTAGTACTGACCCCTGTCGAACCCCGCTCGTCAAAGGCGCCCACTCTGACACCTCGTCACATACCATAACTCGCTGATGTCTTCCCGCCAGGTATTCCCTTCTCTGTTATCCCTGCCTGGTCCTCCATTTTTTCCACTAATCTCTTGTGTGGAACTGTGTCAAGCGCCTTCTTACAGTCCAAGAAAACGTAATCTACCAATCCCCTCTCTCTCTCTTGTCTTGCTGCTGTCACCCTGACACAGTGTTTCCCGTGCTTGAAACCGTACTGGTTGTCGTTGATAAGCTCATTCCTTTCTAGGTGCTCCACCACTCTTCTCCTGACTTTGCATAATATACAGGTCAGTGACACTGGTCTGTAGTTTAATGCTTCGTGTCTGTCTTCTTTTTCAAAAACTGGGACTAGATTTGCTGTCTTCTATACCTCAGGTAGTCTCGCTGTTTCAATAGCTGTATTGAAGAGTATTGTTAGTGGTACACATAGTGCCTTTGATCCCTTACTCAGGACCCATGGAGAGATGTTATCCGGCCCAATCGTCTTTGAGGTCTCTAGCTCGCTTAGAAGCCTCCTCATCTACTCGGTTGTATGAATTGTGTCCAACACTTAATGGTGTACCCCACCTCTCCGTCTATCTAGAGTCTTTTCTGTCTCCTCTGTGAATACTTCTTTAAATCTCATGTTGAGCTCCTCACATACTTATCGGTCGTTTTTTGTGCTCTCCCCTCCTTCCTT
This sequence comes from Cherax quadricarinatus, assembly GCF_026875155.1. Classification (NCBI taxonomy): domain Eukaryota; kingdom Metazoa; phylum Arthropoda; class Malacostraca; order Decapoda; family Parastacidae; genus Cherax; species Cherax quadricarinatus. Next base: position 33,620,252 of record NC_069403.1, on the reverse strand, counting down.
CATCAGCCTGATTACATGGTCGTTGACTGCTTTTTGCCTCCTGATGTGGCTGTACAACAGCTTCGGTTCAGATTTGGCTTTCACTGCTATGTTATTGTCGTATTGTCGTTGGGCCTCCTTTCTTACCTGAGCATTTTCATTTCTGGCTTTACGACTGCTCTCTTTATTCTCCTGGGTGTTTTGCCTTCTATAATTCTTACATTCTCTAGCACACTTGGTTTTGGTCTCTCTACACCTTTGGGTGAACCAAGGGCTCATCCTGTCCTTTTCGTTATTTTTGTTACCCTTGGGTATAAACCTCTCCTCAGTTTCTTTGCAAACTGTTGTCACTTATTCCATCATCTCGTTTACTGATCTCCCTGATGTCCTCAGTATCTGCAATACTCAAGGTGAATACTAGGTCCAGCCTTGCTGGTTCGTCCTCTCCTCTCTCTCTGGTAGTGTCTCTTACGTGTTGGTACATGAGGTTTTCCAGCACCACCTCCATCATCTTAGCCCTCCACGTTTCTTGGTCTTTTTGTGGCTCCAGGTTTTCCCAGTCAATTTCCGGTTGAAGTCACCCATGATCAGTAACTCTGCCCTGCTCGCATGAACCCTTCTTGACCCTTCAGCCATTGTGTCCACCATCGCTCTATTACTCTTATCATACTCTTGCCTTGGCCTCCTGCTGTTCTGTGGTGGGTTATACATCACTGCAATTACCACCTTGGGACCTCCAGACTGAAGTGTTCCTATTATGTAGTCTTTTGCCTCTCCATTGTCTCCTCTCTCCAGCTCCTCAAAATCCCATTGTGTGTGTGTGTGTGTTTGTGTGTACTCGCCTATTCGTACTCACCTATTTGTAATCACCTACTTGTGGTTGCAGGGGTCGATTCACAGCTCCTGGCCCCACATCTTTGCTGGTAGCTTCATGAGTTAATCTCTTCCTACAGCTATGTATGGATCCTGCCTCCAATACATCACTCTCCAGATTGTTCCACTTCCTGACAACTCTGTGATTGAAGAAATACTTCCTGACATCCCTGTGACTCACCCGAGTCTTCAATTTCCAGTTGTGACCCCTTGTTGCTGTGTCCCATGTGTGTGTGAGTGTATGTGTGTGTGTGTGAGTGTATGTGTGTGTGAGTGTATGTGTGTGTGTGTGTGTGTATGTGTGTGTGTGTGAGTGTATGTGTGTGTGTGTGTGTGAGTGTGGAGGCGTGTAAGGCGAAAATAATGGAATCTAAAAGTATAATTGTTTCTAAACTCTTGAGTCAGCCAAAAGAAAGTTATTTGAATTTTTGTTCGTTCTTAAAATCATTAGAACTGTTTTCCAAGATCAGTCTCTGAATATTTAAAAAAAAAGTTTAAGATCATTTAAAATACTTTACTTGCATTACTTATAATATTTAGAAAGAAAAAATAAATGCAATTGCATATTTAATTAAAGTTACGATTTTTATTCAAGCAAATGTATTATTTATGAGGTAAGAAAAAGAGAAAAGGGAATTAATTAAAAAAAGGTGCATAATAATCTAGTTGATGACTACATCTACAATGAGGTATTAAACTGCAACATAAGAATGAGGTCAATAGTGTCACTGATACGTCTGGCTCCGCCCATCACCTGTTTGTTATGACCACAAACACGAGAGGAAATTTGACTGTAACAAGCTGGCAAGTAATGGCAGCATTTTCTGACAGAATTTGTTATATACAAAATCGTCTCATCTGAGGGCGAAGCAAGAGATCAAGTACGATGCTAGACGAGAATATAATTAACCAATCAGAAGACAATTTATATACAGATTTATATGTAGGGAAGAAAGGTAAGTCTGAAGGTGGATAATGGGGGTTTCATGCCTATGGAGACAAAAAATCAAGAAGTTAATTAAAGAGACAATGTTAACATTATTTAGTTGCTGAGTTGCCATATTAGCAAACATGCTACATCTTGTGTGTTGGTTTGCACAGTGGACAGACATGAGATTTCCAGAAAAAAAGTAATCAGGAGTGGAAAAAATCAGGCATTACTATTTTTACTACTTATTATAACTCCCATAAAAATTTATAAGCCTTTCTATCTAAAAATATTTAACGCTGGAAGACTTATAATGTAATATAAAAATATAGAGCCAATTTTATGGGGCATCGAGGCTAAAAGCAGTTCTGAAAGAATTAAAAATATTAGGAGGTCTTTGTGAAAATATTAAAATATTTAAGTATATGTATATATATATATATATATATATATTATATATATATATATATATAATATATATATATATATATATATATATATATATATATACTGAGTATGCTTTGTGAGATGTGCACCTTTTAGATCTTTTATATTAAAGATAAAAGACAAAAGTAGGATCAAACACTTTATACAACAACAATCTATGTTTGATATGAATGGACAGAATGTTTGTGTAGTGAGTGGTGGTCATGCACTCTGTGCTGTGCTGGGATGGATATCAATACCACTGGTCTCATACACAACAAAAACATGAGAAAACTTCTTTTTATATGGCTTAGAAAGAACAGAAAAGGGGTTAAGTGGGTCAGGTTCAGTCTGGCTCGAACACTCCTAAAGTCTTAAAGCTACGAATTCTTATTCATGATTTATCTTGGATAAAAGTATTGTTTTCATTTTAAGAATGCGAAATATTTTTTGCTATTGCTATTCCACTTGTGTGTGGAACTGATTTATTAAAAGTTTGATCTCTTCTAAGTTAGAGGAAGGGTTACTACAAAGCGCTGTGAATTTTCTATTAGTTTGCGAAGGTCACTCAATACCAGAAACATTTGTGGATGAAGATACAGTGAACAGTTCAATTCATATTATCAAGAGAAACGAGTATATTATTTCAGTCCTAATACAAGGTAAGCTAAAAGAGAAATAGTCTTAGACAGCGGTCAGAGAGGGTGACAAGCAGCCAAGGAGAGGAGGGCCAGGTGGTAGTAAAACGTTCAGATGAACGGGGTCCCACCAGGGGGTTGAAAGGCCATTGGCCCAAAAAATTTTGTAAAGGGGGAGCCCAAAGCTCATTTGGGGTTAAAGGGGGATCAGTGTCACATTTTACTTAAAAAGGTCAGAAGTCACCGGGTTTTTCCCCAAGGGTTCACCCCGTGTTGTAAGGAGGTATAGGGGTCTTTCAGTGCTGTAAAGGCGATCAGGGAGGTAAGAATCACCTGTCTTCCCCAAGGCGGCCAAACGTAAAACTCTTTTAAATATAGGAGATCAAGAGGTTACCTGTGTTCCTACGGTGGGAAGGTCACCGTGTTTAAAAAGGAGGTCAATATCCCCTTTCCCGGGTATAATGCCTAGGGAAAGGCCCATAGTCCCCTTTCCCATATTAAGGGGGTTAGAGGATACATCGATTTGGTTAAGTTAATATTTTTGAAAACAAATATTTTTGAAGGTTTAAAATTTTTATTGTGCTTTTGAGGGGAAACGAATATTTACGTAAACTGACGAGTTTTAACTTTGGGATGGGGGGTTCATAGTCAACTTTTTTCCCGGGGTTCTTTCATAGGGGTCATGTTGTTTTTGCTATTTTTATGTAGAAATTTTAAGCCATGTTTTTCCCCTTTTTAAAACCATGATGGCTCTAGTTTCCTTCATTTTTGCTCAATGTAAGATAAAGAAATAAAGTAAAATAAGGATGTTATGATTTTTCTCAGGTGCAAAAATTCGAAACCCTATGAGACAAATCCCTAAAACCCCGAAGTCCAGCGAAGGAGACTTGAAACATAAAAAATGAGGAGGTCACGGGAACCCCCCCGCAGCGCCTTTTTCACGTTGGCCAGAGGAAAAAATTGATCCTGGGGGGGGCCCCGTCAGCCTGTAACCCCCTGACGTTTGAACTTGGCTCTCTGGCCTCACGGTCCCACCCGTCGGGGCAACAGCTTTTTCCTGGTGGGGGGGGAAAAGAAAAATAAAGTTTTAAGCCCCCGGGGGGGGTGTTTTTGGGGAATTAAAGGGGGGTGTCGAATAGTTGGGGGGGCTGATTTTGGTGGGGGTTTGTGTTTTGGTGTGTGTGTGGTTGTGGTGTGGTGTGTGTGTTGGTGAGTGTGTGGTGTTGTGTGGTGTGTGTGTGGGGGTGTGGGGGAGTGGGGTGTGTGTGGTGGGGCCTGTGTCGTGCCCGTGTACTACCAATTTTCACCGAGTTATATTTACGGGGTCTAGACTCTACTCTCCCGCCCCGCTTTTTAATTAACATTGACCCCCCCCTCTGGGAAACCTTTCATATAACAATTGATGCTTTTGGTATTGATTTTAAAAACTGTGTCACGCCTAATCCAACCCCATTCCATTTTTCCCCAACCCCAACATAAACCTAAAAAAATTATCCTTTTTAACCCTATAATTCATCTATCTTTTTTTTCACCTGTGACCCCTTGATCCTAAAATTTTTTTAAAGTTAAAACAGTAGGGCCCTTAAAAACCCCAAATCAATTCCTCCAAGGTTTTTTCGTTGAAACCGATCATGTACCCCCCAATCCTACTCCGTCCGGGGCCGCAGTTTCACTTAAACCTCTCCTTTTTTCTATACAACCCTGGTGCAAACCTTTGTTTTTTTTCGAGCCTCGGGTCTGCTTATCTATATCGTAAAATAAAGTCCTGAAGGAGTCATTTCTCAAAATCTTGAATGTTTTTTCCCAGATTTTTTTAACATGCATACCCCTGCTAAACATTTTTGGGTTTTTATTTGAAATTTTAAAAAGGCCTATTTTCCTGGAGTTATATTTACACCCGGTTTTTTTTCCCCCCCCAAATTATTTGCAACCCCCTTTCCAATCATCGGGTTTTTTGTCCCATCTTACCCAAAAAACGTGCGACCTTGAAAATTTTTTAGATTGAACGGGAAAAGGACTTTTTTGACCACATTTTAAAGGGGCACTGGGGTTTTTCACTAATTTATCATATTCTTTTCCCCTATTCTTCTAAATAATTTTTTTTTTGTAAGCAAACAGTAAAAAATATAATTCAATCCCTTCGGGGAATCATGCCCGTATACTTGAAACAGTACGGTCCTGTCCCGATCCCGCAAAAACCCAACTCAGTATTTTCTCTCATATTAGGGTTTGCCTTATCCATTACTTTTTACCCCTGTGCATTTGTTTTAAAGTACTACCCCAAATTTGGGTGTTTTCCCCTTTGGACCCTTTTGTGTTCTTTTTTTTGGGTGAATTAATTTTTTTGGTTTTTGTACTGCATCAGATTTTTGTCAAACATCCAAGACAAAACAGCACCCCAACCCGGGGGCTTTCTTGTTTTTTGGGGTGCCCTGCCCTAGTATTCCAGCAGATTTATAGAACAGGCCCTTTCCAATCCCTAAATCCATGCAAAACAGCTCTTCTGAAAAGAATCGGGGGTGTTGTGGGGTTGTGGGTGTGTTTTGGTGTGTTTTGGTGTGTGGGGGTGTGTGTGTGTGTGTGGTGTGTGTGTGGTGTGTGTGGGGTGCGCGTATGTACTCCCCCTAGTTCTATTTTTAAGGGGCCGAGTCCCCAGCTTTTTTGCCCCTCCTCTTCATTTTGGGGTCGCTATTTAGGTTACCTCCCCCCGTTCCTTAGTTTAAATCATCCCCATCTTCCAGCTATGAAATAAACCTACCCCACTTAAAAATCGTTTTCCCCGGGCTTTTTCCAAATTTAATAAAATCTCTGTGACGAAGAAATACTTACTAACACCCCTGGGGATTAAACTGAGTCACAACTTCCTTTGTGACCCCTTTTTAAACTGGGCCCCAAATCTCTGGAGCTTTCCTTCTCGGGTTCACCTTGCGTTTCCCTTTTAAAGTATCTTAAATTTCGTTAACATATCCCATCCTATTTTTTCCTGCCCCTCCATTTTCGTCAGGCCCTTTTCCCTCTTCATCTCTCCTCTGGGATTTTCCCCCTTAGCCCGAGACAGTCTTTTTTGCCTGAACAAATTCTTTTTGGGGGTTTTGGGAAAATAAATTCTTAGTTTTTGCAAAGGCGCCCATAATTCTTCAAAAATTTTTTTGGTTGATGTGGGACTCAGGAGTTGGGGCCCCGTTTTTTAAAATCCCCACCCCAAGACCCTTTTTTCCTTAAGTGAGGGTTTGTAGTCTCTGCCCCCCCTTGACTGTAAATCCGTCTGCGGTTTTTCTTTGCCCTTCCCCAAAATTCATGATTTTGCTTTTGGTGGGGTTAACTCCAGAACCAGTTTCGGGCCCAAACCCTGCTGCCTGTCGGGGATCCCCTTGAATTTTTCCCTGGTCCTAAACCGACTGAATTCCTTGCATTATTGCACATCCTCTGAAAAACGGGGGAAAATTTTTTGAATCTACCCCTTTTCCGTCACTTCGTTCAAAAATATACCAAAACAGCCCCTTTCCTATTACGACCCCCTGTCAACCCCCCGCTCGTCAAAGGCGCCCACCTGACCCCTCGTCACATACCAAAACCCCGCTGATTTTCTTCCCGCCAGGTATTCCCTTCTCTGTTATCCCTCCCTGGCCCCTTTTTTTTTTCCACTAAATCTTTTGGGGGGGGAACTTTTTCCCAAGCGCCTTCTTACAGCCCAAGAAAACGAAATTCAAACCAAACCCCCTCTCTCTCTCTTTCTTTGCTGCTGTCCCCCTGACACAGGGGTTTCCCTGCTTGAAACCGAAACCGGGTTGTCGTTGAAAACTCACCCCCTTTTCCCTAGGTGCTCCACCACTTTTTTCTCCTGACTTTGCAAAATATCCCAGGTCATGACACTGGTCTGTAGTTTTAATGTTTCCCGGTCTTTTCTTCTTTTTCAAAAACGGGGGACTAGTTTTGGGCTGTCTTCTATACCTCAGAGTACCCCGCGTTTCAATAGCAGTATTGAAGTATTGTTATGGTACACATAGTCCTTTGTCCCTTACCAGGACCCATGGAGAGATGTTTCCGGGCCCCCAACGTCTTGAGGTCTCAAAGCTCGCTTAGAAGCCTCCTAAACTACTCGGTTGTATAAAATTTTTGCCCCAACACTTAATGGTGAAACCCCCCCCTCCGTCTATCTAGAGCTTTTTTTTCCTGTCCCCTCTGTGAATATTTTTTTAAATCTCATTTAAAAGGCTCCTCCATATTTTATCGTCTTTTTTTTGGTTCCCCCCAACCCCCCCCTTTCCCTTCATCACCCTTTATTACAGGGTTTCCGTTAAATGTTTTTTGCCTCCTGTGGCTGTACAACACCCTTGGGGTTCAGATTTGGCTTTCACTGCTATTTTTAAGTCGTATTGCCCGTTGGGGGCCTCCTTTCTTACCTAGAAATTTTTTTTTCCCTGGCTTTAAAACCTGTCTCTTTTTTCCCCCGGGGGTTTTTTTCCCTTCATAATTCTTACTTTCTCAGCACATTTTTGGTTTTGGTCCTTTTAAAACCTTTGGGTAAACCCAAAGGGGCTACACCCCTGTTCCTTTTCGTTTTTTTTGAAACCCTTTGGGTATAAACCTCTCCTCATTTTCTTTGCAAACGTTGTCACTTTTTCCATCATCCCCTTTTTTACTGATCTCCCTGTTTCCTCAAAAAATCGGGCAATACCAAGGAAAAATACTGGGGCCAGCCTTGCTGGTTGGGCCCCTCCCCCTCCCCCCTTCCCCCTTTGGTGTGCCCTTTTTGGGTGTTGGACATGGGGTTTTCCCCACACCCCTCCTCATCTTAGCCCCCACGTTTCTTGTTTTTTTGGGTGGTTTCCGGGTTTTTTCCCCCCCAGCCCAATTTCCGGTTGAAGCCCACCCATGATCAAAACCCTCCCCTGCTCGCATAAAACCCTTCTTGCCCCCTTCCCAGCCATTGGGGGGGGGTTCCACCACCCGCTCTTTTACTCTTATCATACTTTTCCCGGGGCCCCCTTGCGGTTCCCCCGTTTTGTGGGGGGTTATACATACTGAAATTTAAACCACCTTGGGGACCTTCCCAACTAAAGTGTTCCAATTATTTAGTCTTTTTCCCCTCTCCATTGTCTCCCTCTCTCCAGCTCCTAAAAACCCTTTGGTGTGTGGGGTGTGTGTTTTGTGTAACTCGCCTTTTCGTACTCACCAAATTTGAAAATCACCTACTTGGGTTTTGCGGGGGTCGTTTTCACAGCTCCTGGCCCCACATCTTTGCTGGTAGCTTCATTTTTTAAATCTCTTCCAAAGTTTTTTTGATGGATCCTGCCCCCAATACTCACCTCCAGTTGTTCCATTTCCTGACAACTCTGTATTGAAAAATACTTCCTGACTTTCCCTTTGACCCACCCGATTTTTTTAAATTTCCCAGTTGTGCCCCCCTTGTTCCCTGTGTCCCATTGTGTGTGAGTGTATGTTTTGTGGGTGTGAGTGTATGTGTGTGTGAGGTATGTTGGTGGGTGTGTGTTATGTGTGTGTGTTGAGTATGTGTGTGGTGTGTGTGGTGTGGAGGCGAAAAAAGGCAAAAATATGGAATCTAAAAGAAATAATTTTTTCTAAACCTTGATTTCACCCAAAAAAGAAAGTTATTTAAATTTTTTGTTCGTTTCTTAAAATCATTAGAACTGTTTTCCCAAGATCACCCTCTAAAATTTTTTAAAAAAAATTTTAAGATCTTTTTTAAAATATTTTTATTTTCTTTACTTATAAAATTTAAAAAGGAAAAAAAAATGCAAATTCATAAAAAATTTAAAAGGGTTCGTTTTTTAAATTCAAGCAAATGTATTATTTATGAGGTAAGAAAAAGAAAAAGGGGAATTTAAATTTAAAAAAAAGGGTCATAATAATCTAGTTAAATGACTACATCTCAATGAGGTTTTAAAACGAAACATAAGAATGGGGGTCAATAGTGTCACTGTACGTCGGGCTCCGCCCATCACCTGTTGTTATGACCACAAACACAGAGGGAAATTTGACTTTAACAAGCTGGCAAGTAATGCAGCATTTTCGAAGAATTTGTTATATACAAAATCGCCCTCATCTGGGGGCGAAGCAAGAAACCCAAGTACGATGCAAAGACGAGAATATAATTAACCAATCAGAAACAATTTATAAACAGATTTATTGAGGAAGAAAGGTAAGTCTGAAGGGGATAATGGGGGGTTTAAATGCCAAATGGGGGACAAAAAATCAAGTTTTTAAAATTAAAAGAGAAAATTTTAAACTTTATTTAGTTGCTGATTTGCCAAAATTAAAAACATGCTACATCTTGTGTTTGGTTTGCACAGTGGACAACTTATTTTTCCCCAAAAAAAAGAAAATCAGGAGTGGAAAAAATCGGCTTTAAATTTTTTTAAAAACAACTTATTAAAACTCCCAAAAAAATTTAAAAGGGCCTTTTCTACCTAAAAAAATTTAACGCTGGAAGACTTAAAATGTAATAAAAAATAAAAGGGCCAATTTTTTTGGGGGAAATCGGGGCAAAAAAGCGTTCTGAAAGAATTAAAAATTTTAGGGGGTCTTTGTGAAAATTTTAAAATATTTAAATAATTATATTATATATTAAATATAATATTATAATATATATATAATATAAATATATATATAAATATAAAAAAAATATATATACTGATTATGCTTTGTGAGATTGAAACCTTTAGATTTTTTATATTAAAAAATAAAAAAAAAAAGGGTGGGATCAAACACTTTATAAAACCCAACAATCATGTTTGATAGAATGGACAAATGTTTGTTGTGAGGGTGGTCATGCACTCGTCTGTGCGGGGAATGGATACAATCCCACGGGCCCTCATACACAACAAAAACATGAGAAAACTTCTTTTTATATGGTTTAGAAAAACAAAAAAAGGGGTTAAGTGGGTAAAGGTTCAGCCCGGGTTTCGAACACTCCTAAAGTTTTAAAACTACGAATTCTTATTCATATTTATCTTATAAAAGAAAATTTTTTTCATTTTTAAGAAGCGAAATATTTTTTGCTATTGCTTTTTCCACTTTTTGTGGGAACTGTTTTTTTTAAAAAATTTTGATCTCTTCAATTTAGAGGAAGGGTTACAAAAAGCCTGTAAATTTTTCTATTAGTTTGCAAAGGCACCCCAATACCAAAAAAATTTTGTGGATGAAGAAACAGGGGCCCATTTTCAATTCATATTATCAAAAAAAAACGATTTAAATTATTTAAAGTCCAAAATACAAGGAAAGCTAAAAGGGGAAATAGTCTTAGACGGGCGGTTTCAAGAGGGTAAAAACAAGCAGCCAAAGGAGAGGGGGGGCCAAAGGTGGTAGTAAACTTTCCCTTCTTAGTTTTTACCTGTGTTAAACTGAAAAAACCCCTTAAAAAAGTGTCCGGAACTATTCAAGGCGTCTTTCTTGACAGCTTGTCACATTTTCCAACCAAAACATTTACACAAGATATATTTACTTAAATTAAAAACGTTCAAAACACCCAAATAATTAGATTACTTAAAAAATCATGAGTACAGAATTTTTAAAGCAAAAAACCTAAACCCCAATTCGACCCACACAAAGAGAACTAAAAGGGGCATGAAAAGGCCATGTTTGGGGAAAGGGTTTTTTGGCATCCTTCCCTACGACACACTACTGGCTTCTCATCACTTCGTCACTTATAAGGGGGCAACTCATACTGGCCCCACTAAATTACGGGCCACCTAAACATGGGCCCCCCAAAACCCTTGCCCAAACTAGACAAAAAAAGCCACTCAACACCTTCCTCTCCACGGCAGGTACGGGGTAAAACCTTCTCAGGTCACCAGGCTAGCTTTACGGCCACGGGTCCAGTAAAAACAGCCAAGGAAAACCCATCAGGGGGTAGGTTCTACGCACACTTTACCCACCCCCCAATTAATATACGGATAAATTCACAAAATCCCACACATATACATATAAAACTACCCATACATACAGAACCCCAACAGACTTTATACACTTTAAAAACTCAAAACACACATGCACGTTTTACGTCAAATACACATACAAAACACGCACACACACATGCACGATACGTCTATACCACACACAAACACAAAACAACACAAAACACATACACACACATCCCCAACATGGAAATTCGAAAAAAAGGAAAGGGATTTAGATGAGACGGGAAAGAGACTACATAGCGGGAAAACCTCAGTCGGGGGGAAACAAAAAGGGGGTCTTTGCAGGGGTTTTGTATAATCCACCACAGAACTGCAGGAAGGCCAAGAAGGAAAAAGAAGAGAGCAACAAGCAATGGTGGACACACTTTGCAAAGGGTTGGGAAAGGGGGAAGAGCCACTCCAGCAGAGAAAAGTTGTTTGGTTAGGGGGGAAATTTAAACCCCACGGGGAGATTGACTGGGAAAACCTGGGGGCCACAGGGGGCCCCCCAAAAAACATGGAGACCCAGGAAATGTTGGACGTGGTGCTGGAAAACCCATCACCAACATGTTAAGGACGCTACCAAGTGAGGGGGGGAGATAAACCCACAAGTTTGGCCCTTTTGTGTTAAACCCGGGGCAGCCGATTTTGGGAGGACATCAAGTATAAAGATCCCCTGGAGCTAGCGCCCCACGGGGGTTCTTTTCTTTGAATACATAGAAGACTCCCAATGGAGAAAAAAACAGAGTTGAAGGGGGAAAAGCCTGACTAAAAAAAGGGGACAACATAGGGTTGAAGAACTTCCTGCGGGAGGGCCCCAGTGGGACAGAGAACTGGGGGAAAAAGTCGAAATAAAAAGATGGAATTTAAAAACAACAAAATGCAAGGGGGCAGGGGAAAAGGGTTTTAAATTCCCCAAGGGGGCAACAGTAACAACGGGAAAAAACCCCAGAACGAGCCCCTGGTTTCCCCCGACGGTGAAAGGGAGGAAAAACAAAGGGGCAATAGAAAAAGGAAAAAGTACAGAAGGCAGAGAACACACGAAAATAGGGGGACCCAGCCCGCAGGCCGGGAATGAGTACGCACAGGTAAGGAGGGGGGGCCCTCAGCGCAAAATGAAAATGACATAGAAACCGGAATAAAGATTTGACCCGAAACTGTTGATGCCACATCGGGAGGAAGACAACGGGCCCAAAGACCAGGTGATCGGGATTAAGGACAAAAGGTGGAGACTCCCCCCCAAAAAAGTCAGGGGGTATTTTAGGAGCTGAAGGGGGAAAATTTAAAGGGAATTTTTACAGGGGAGACGGGAAAGGGGGCTGGGGGGAAGACACACAAAAGGGGAACCCACAAGGGGGAAAAAAACCCAAACAATTTTTTGGTTTGACATACGAAAAACCTGAGGGGGAGGTGAAGAACCTTAATTTGCCCTTTTACACCTCAAAGGCGAGGGGCCCGGACAACCATCTCCCCATGGCCCCAAAGAAAGAGCAGAGTTTGCTGTGCGTGCCAAAAACCCCACAATCCTCAACAAACCCCTTTGAAACGGGGCAACTACCTGGGGAAAGGGAAAACACAATGTATCCCCATTTTTTAAAAAAGGAAACAAAACGAGGCCTAAACTACGGGCCTGGGGTCTCTGACATGTTTTGTGTGCAAAGCCCATGGAGAAGATTATAAAGGAGGAGAGGGGTCGAACACCTAAAAAGGGAACCCAAGATTAAAAATTAAAACCAGAAAGGGGACATGGAAGGCAAATCTTGTAACAAAAACCCTCCCCGGAGTTTTATGACAAGGTAACAAAGGGAAGACACGAAAAGAAGGGGGGGGTGATTGCGTTTTCCCCAGACTGCAGGAAGGCCCCTTTTACACAGTTCCCCACAAGAGATTAGCGAGAAGCGGAGGGGTCAGGCGCACGTAAAAGGGGGGGCACTGCAAAGGACCAAAAAATACCTGACAGGGAGGGGCAACGGTCAAGGTACGAGAAAGGTATACAGTTGGGGCGCCTTTACGAGCGGGGTCCCACAGGGGGCAGTTCAAAGGGCCATTTCTATTTTTTATATATTAAACATGATGGAAGGGAAAAGATCTGAAGTGTCCCTGTTCGCAATAACGTGAAGTTTTTTTTGGGAAAATTAAATTTGGACGGGGTGAGGCAGGACTGCAAAGAGACCTGGGCAGGCGGGCATGTGGGTTTCCAAAACTGGCCTTTTCGAATTCAATCCAGCCCCAAATTTCAAATTTATGAAGATTTGGGGGGGGGCAAAGAAGACCGCAGAAGAGTTTAGGCTAGGGGGCCCAAAAACCCACAGACCTCACTCAGGGGGAAAGAACCCTTGGGGTGACCAAAAAACACCCGGGGCACATCACCGGAGCACACATCAACCAAAAAACCGCTGCAGCAACGGGCCCCGAAAAAACCTGAGAAAAGCGTTCCCCATACCTTAATAAGGAAAACGTTTAAGACACTTAAAACTGTGGGATGTTAAAGGGCCCCAAAATGGAGTATTCAGCACCAGTCGGAACTCACAAACCCGGGCAACACGTCAAGAAGTTAGAGAAATTTCAAAGGTTTGCAACAAGGCCCCATCCCAAAAGCTCAAAGGGGAAAGTCTTTCAGGAAAAAGGGTTTAAAGGGGAAATTTGGAAATGAAGACACTGGAGGGGCAAAGGGGTAAGGGGAGACAAGATAACGACATAAAAAAGAAACTGGGGGAAAGAAAAAGGTTGGAACCCGAGATAGGATGTTTCCCCAAAAGGGGACACAGGGCAAGGGGGCACAACTGGGAAACTGAAAAAAACCCAAAAATCCCCAGAAACTTAGGAAGTATTTCTTTAGTTATAAGTTGCAGCAAGTGGAAAACCCCCGCAATTTAAAATAGTGGAGGCCCGGAACCAAAAAATATTTTTAAGAAGATATGACCCAAAACTCAAAGCAGAGAGAGAGAGGAACCAGTAGCGAACAGTGAAGAGGCGGGGGGCCCGGAGCTTATCTAAAACCCCTGGGAACCACAAATTTTGGGGTACACACACACACAAAACACACACCAAAACACCCCCCCACCCACACACACACACACACACACCCACACACACACACAATAAAAACCCCACACACAAAACACACGCACCCACACACACATACACACACACACCAAAACACACACATACACACACAAAACACACACACACACCCCACACACACATACACATACCCCACACACCACAACATACCATAACCACAAAACACAACACACACGCACACAACCCCACACATACACACAACCCCACACACACAACACACACATACCCATACACACACACACACCAACCCTACACCCACACAAAACACAAATACACACAAAACATACACACCACCCACACACACATTTCACACACAAAAAACACACACACACACACATACACACACACACACACATACACACAAAACACACACACCCACCCCACAACACATACACACACACCCATGCCCACACACACACACCACACAACACACACACACACACACACACCACACACACGCACCCCCCACACACACACACATAACACAAAACACACTACCACAAAACACCCACACCCACAATACACACACACCACATACACACACACACACACAACCCCCACACACACACATACACACACACACACCATACACCCACATACACACCCCGCACATACACACACACCCCCACACAACACACACACACACACACACACACACCACTCAAAAACACACACACACCCCACACAAAGCAAACACATACACACACACACACACACACACACACACACATACACACACACACACACACGCACACACACACACCACACACAAAAACACACACACACACACACACAAAACACACACCACACACAACACACCACACAGAAAACACACACACACAACAAAACACACACAACACACAACATACACACACCACAGAACAGGAGTATAAATGCCCCAAACCCCACGGGAAATTTACGGGAAGGGAAATCCTTTGTCAAAAACCTTCCCGGAGTTTTATGAAAAAAACAGAAGTAAGACAAGAAAAGAGGGGGTGGGGGTTTATTGCATCTTTTTGGACTGCAAAAAGGGGCCCTTTTACACAGTTCCTCACAAAAATTTGTGCAGAAGCTAGGGGCATCAGGCGCATATAACAGGGAAAGGGGGCTGCAATGGATAGAAAAATACCTGACAGGGAGGGAACAACGAGTCATGGTACGTAATGATGTACACATGGGCACCTGTGACGAGCGGGGGGCCCACAGGGGGCGGCCTAAGGGCCATTCATTTTTGGTATAAGGGGAACGCCCTACGGGAAAGGGGTTTAAATCAAAGTGTCCCGTTTTTCAGATGAAGTAAAATTTTTTTAGGAAATAAAAACTATGAGGGCCCCCAAAGGGCTTTAAAGAAAACCTGGACAGACTGGACACCTTGGGCCCGCAAAGGGTTCCCCGAATTTAAAACCTGCCAAAAAAAAAGTCATGAAGAAAGGGGAAAAGGGGGCAGAAAACCACAGACAGAGTAAAGCTAAATTGGGGCCCAAAAACTGGGAAACCTCACCAAGGGGAAAAAATCTTGGGGTTTGTATAACACCGAGGGATGTCCCGGAAGACACTCAATCAGATAAAATGCTGCAGCATAAGGACGCCTGGCAAACCTGAAAAACAGCATTCCCATACCTTAGTAAGGGAAACATTCAAGAAAACTGTACACCCGTGTTTGCAGGCCCTTTCTGGGGTTTTGCAGCACCTGTTTTTGGGAAACCCGGGACTTGATAAGGGAAAGTCAAAAAAACTAAGAAAAATACAAAGGTTTTTTCGACAAGGGTTTTTTTTTCCCGAGCTAAGGGGGGAAAGTTTCCCCCGAAGAAATTAAAGGGGAAAACGGGCCCACGACACGGAGGAAAAGGGGGGTCCCCGGGGAAAAAGAAACGACATATAAATACTGCGTGGGAAAAGACAAGGTGGGGCAAAGACAGGATGTTTCGGGAGGGGGCACAGAAACAAAGGCCACAATTGGAAGTTAAGACACAAATGAGTCAGAGAGATAGTAGGAATATTTCTTCATTTATAGAATTGTAAGGCGTGGGAAAAACCTAGAAAATGAAAGTATGGGGGCAGGAACCCTACACAGTTTTTTAAAACGAGGTTTTTTAAAAAGGGTCAAGGAGCGGGGAGAGAGAGGCCCAGTAGCAACCGGTGAAGAGGCGGGGCCAGGCTAGGCCCCGACCCCTGCAAACCACAAATAGGTGATTTCAAATAGGGGGACACAAAACATACACACCACACACACCAAAAAAAACGCACACACACGACACACACACCCCACACAAAACCACACACACACCACACACATACAAAACAAAACAAACACAAAACACACTACAACCACACACACACACAACACACACAACAAAACCCACACACGCACAGAAACACACACACACATAACACAACACACACACACACACACACACACCACACCACAACACACACACACACAAACCCCACACACACACACAAACACACAAAACACACACAAAACACATACACACACACCCCACACACACACACACACACAAAACACACACACACACACACAACACACAACAACACACACACACACACACACACCCCAAAACACGCACACTGGACATGATTGGAGAAAGAGACTACATTGTAAAGGGACAATTCAGCCCCAGAAAAATAAATTTTCATTGGGGTGATGGGAAAAACCCCCCACAGAACTGCAGGAGGCCAAGAGAGGGTTACGAAAAAACAACCCGGGTTTATGGGTGGACCCACTGGCTTAGGGGGGCCCAAAAAGACTCCCCTCGAGCAGAAACAAAGTTTTTCCCGGTAATGGGGGATTTTAACCCCAGGGAGATCAAAAAGGGAAAAAACCCGGAGCCACATGGGGGTCCCCCAAACATGGGGAGCCAAGGGGTTGGGTGGATGTGGGGACTTTAAAACCCATGCCCTCAACATGTCAGGGACACAAAACAGAGAGAGAGGGGAGGATGAGCCACAAGACTAAACTTGTGTTCACCCCTACCGTTTTTGACATTGAGGACATCACTTACGAGAGGCCCCTTTGGGGCTAGCGATCACTGGGTTTTGATTTTGATTTTATTAGTAGAGTTTAAAAAGTGGGGGAAGGGAAAAAGGAACGAAGGGGGCAGGCCAAACTAAAAAAAGGGGGGACCACACAGGTATGAGAAACCTTTTTTGCAGGGAGGTTTCAAATGGGACAGAGAAAAGGGAGGAAAAAACAGTAAACGAGATGATGGAATATGTGGGAACAAAGTGGGGAAGGGGCAGAGGAAAGTTTTTTTACCAAGGGAAACAGAAATAATAGGAAGACCAAAACGGTCCCTTTGGTTTTTTCCGAAGGGGAGGGAGGGAAAAACTAAAATTCAACCCGAGAATGGAAAAGGTAAAAGGAGGCCCTAGGACCCGGAAAACAAGGAAAATTTGTAAAGAGCCAGAAACGAGTATTCCCCAATAAGGAGGGGGGCCCCCGCGACAGTATGAAAACACATAGCATCGAAAATCAAAAACTGACCCGAAACTGCGTATAAACCAAAAAAAGGAGGAAAACAAAAATAAAGGACCAAGGGGGGATAAGGGTGAGGAAAGAAGGTGGAGAATCCAAAAAGAAACGATCAAGAGGTATGTTAGGGGGGCAACACGAGGGTTTAAGGAAGGGAATTTTCAGTAGAGACAGGAAGGGCTCTGGGGGGGCAGACCCCGATGGGGACACCAACAAGGAATACACCAACAAGGGTTTTGGGCGACATCAAAAGAGGGGGGAGGGGGAAAACTGCTAAGGGACTCGATACCTCAAAGGCAGTGGGCCCGGGCAACAAACTCCCCGTGGGTCCCTTTGAGAGGGGGGCAGAATGTGTCTGCCACTTACCACAATCTTCAAAACGTCCCGGAAACTGGGCAACTACCTGAAAGGGGAAGGAAGACGGCAAATGTAGTTCCCATTTTTTAAAAAAAAGGGGACAGAAAAGAGGCACTAACCCATAACCTGTGTCATTAAAGTGGGATAGTAAGCAAAACAAGGAGAAGATTTTTCAGGAGGAAGTGGTGACACCTGGAACGGGAAAGAGTACAAATCCAACCCCGCAAAGGGTTCACGGAAGGGCAAAACCTGTGGGCACAAACCTTCTGGATTTTTATGAAAAAATAACAGAAAATAAACAGAGAGAGAGGGGTTGGGGTTTATTGGGATCTTCTTGGGCTGCAAGAAGGGGCCTTTTACACAGTTTTCCCCACAAGAGATTAGTGCAGAAGCTAAGCATCAGGGGCCCTATAACGGAAGGGCACTGCAATGGATCAGAGAATACCTTACATGGAGGGATATTTGAGTCCTGTACGTAATGATGTATCAAGTGGGCACCTGTGACGAGCGGGGGGGCCCACAGGGGGCGGTCCTAGGGCCCGTCTATTTTTGGTATAAAGTTAACGACATGATGGAAAAGGGGTTTGAATCAGAAGTTTTCCCTGTTTGCAGATGATTGAAGTTAATGAGGAGAAAAAAATCTTTATGAGGACCAGGCGGACTTCAAAGAGACCGGACAACTGGACACCTGGTCCCCCCAAATGGCTTCTCGAATTTAAACCTGCCAAAAAGCAGTCATGAAGATTTGGGGGCGGGCACCGAAAACCCCAGACAGAGTAAAAGGCTATGGGCCCAAAAACTGCAAACCTCACTCCCAAAGGGGAAAGAACTTGGGGGGAGTATGACCCGACATGTCCCCGGAAGCACACATCAATCAGATAACTGCGGGGGCATATGGGCGCCGGCAAACCGAGAACAGCATTCCGATACCTTAGT
>NC_069403.1:33544119-33596619 GCF_026875155.1 Cherax quadricarinatus | reverse complement strand
GCTCACCTTCACTCGCCCTCACTCATCCTCACTCACCCTTATCCTCACTCTCCCTCACTCCACCTTCACTCATCCTCGCTCACCCTCACTCATCCTCACTCATTCTCACCTTCGCTCACCCTCACTCATCCTCACTCACCTTCATCATCCTCATTCACCCTCGCTCACCCTCACTCACCCTCACTCACCCTCACTCACCCTCATTCACCCTCACTCACCATCACTCATCCTCACTCACCTTCACTCACCCTCACTTACCCTCACTCACCCTCAATCACCCTCACTCACCCTCACTCACCATCAAATCATCCTCACTCACGTTCACATCATCCTCACTCACCCTCGCTCACTCTCACCCTCGCTCACCCTCATTAATCCTCACCCCCACTCACTCATCCTCAATCACCTTCACTCATCCTCACTCATCCTCACTCATCCTCACTCACCCTCACTTTACCCTCACTCATTCTCACTCACCTTCACTCACTCTCACTCACCCCTCACTCACCCTCACTCATCCTCACTCACCTTCACTCATCCTCACTCACCCTCACTCACCCTCATCCTCACCTCACATTCACTCACCTTCACTTACCCTCACTCATCCTCACCATTCTCACCTTCGCTCACCCTCACTTATCCTCACTCACCTTCACTCATCCTCACTCACCCTTCACCTCATTCTCACCCACCCTCACTCCATCCTCATCTCATCCTCACACACTCTCCGCCCACCCTCGCTCACTCCTCACTCACCCTCACACACATCCTCACTCATCATTGCTCACTCCCCCTCATCCTCACTCACTCTCACTCATCCTTACTCATCCTCACTCATCCTCATTCATCCTCACTCATCCTCACTCACCCTCACTCATCCTTACTCACCCTCACGCATCCTCATCCTCACTAACATTCGCTCACCTTCAATTGCCCTCACTCATCCTCACTCACCCTCACTCACCTTTACTCATACTCACTCATCCTCACTCACCCTTATCCTCACTCACCCTCACTCACCTTCACTCATCCTCACTCACCCTCACTCATCCTCACTCATTCTCACCTTCGCTCACCCTCACTCACCCTCACCCATTCTCATTCACTCTCACTCATCCTCACTCATCCTCACTCATCCTCACACACTCGCTCACCCTCGCTCACCCTCGCTCACCCTCGCTCACCCTCACTAACCCTCACTCACCCTCACTCACCCTCACTCACCCTCATTCACCCTCACTCATCCTCACTCACGTTCACTCACCCTCACTCACCCTCACTCACCCTCACTCACCCTCACTCACCCTCACTCATCTTCACTCACCTTCACTCATCCTCACTCACCCTCGCTCACTCTCACCCTCGCTCACCCTCATTAATCCTCACCCCCACTCACTCATCCTCAATCACCTTCACTCATCCTCACTCATCCTCACTCATCCTCACTCACCCTCACTCACCCTCACTCATTCTCACTCACCTTCACTCTCTCTCACTCACCCTCACTCACCCTCACTCATCCTCACTCACCTTCACTCATTCCTCACTCACCCTCACTCACCCTCACTCATCCTCATCCTCACTCACATTCGCCTCACCTTCACATCGCCCTCACTATCCTCACTCACCCTTATCCTCACTCCCTCACTCACCTCACTCATCCTACGCTCACCCTCACTCATCCTCACTCATTCTCACCTTCGCTCACCCTCACTCATCCTCACTCCACCTTCACTCATCCTCATTCACCCTCGCTCACCCTCACTCACCCTCACTCACCCTCACTCACCCTCATTCACCCCTCACCTCACCATCACTCATCCTCACTCACCTTCACTCACCCTCACTACCCTCACTCACCCTCACTCACCCTCACTCACCCTCACTCACCCCTCACTCATCCTCACTCACGTTTACTCATCCTCACTCACCCTCGCTCACTCTCACCCTCGCTCACCCCTCATTAATCCTCACCCCCACTCACTCATCCTCATATCACCTTCGCTCATCCTCACTCATCCTCACTCATTCCTCACTCACCCTCACTCACCCTCACTCATTCTCACTCACCTTCACTCACTCTCACTCACCCTCACTCACCCTCACTCATCCCTCACTCACCTTCACTCATCCTCACTCACCCTCACTCACCCTCATCCTCACTCACATTCACTCACCTTCACTCACCCTCACTCATCCTCACTCATTACTCACCTTCGCTCACCCTCACTATCCTCACTCACCTTCACTCATCCTCACTCACCCTCACCCATTCTCACCCACCCTCACTCATCCTCACTCATCCTCACACACTCTCGCTCACCCTCGCTCACCCTCACTCACCCTCACACATCCTCACTCATCATTGCTCACCCCCCTCATACCTCACTCACTCTCACTCATCCTTACTCATCCTCACTCATCCTCATCATCCTCACTCATCCTCACTCACCCTCACTCATCCTTACTCACCCTCACGCATCCTCATCCTCACTCACATTCGCTCACCTTCAATTGCCCTCACTCATCCTCACTCACCCTCACCCCACCTTTACCCATACTCACTCATCCTCACTCACCCTTATCCTCACTCACCCTCACTCACCTTCACTCATCCTCACTCACACCTCACTCATCCTCACTCAATTCTCACCTTCGCTCACACCTCACTCATCCCACTCCCATTCTCATTCAACTCTCACTCATCCTCACTCATCCTCACTCATCCTCACCCCACTCCTCACCTCACGCTCACCCCTCGCTCACCCTCGCTCACCCTCACTAACCCACTCACTCACCCTCACTCACCCTCACTCACCCTCATCACCCTCACTCATTTCCTCACACTCACGTTCACTTCACCCTCACTCACCCTCACTCACCCTCACTCACCTCACTCATCTTCACTCACTTCACTCATCCTCACTCACCTCGCTCACTCTCACCCTTACTCACCCTCATTAATCCTCACCACCACTCACTCATCCTCAATCACCTTCACTCATCCTCACAATCACCCTCACTCACCCTCATATCCTCACTCACTCACTCACCTTCACTCAAATCTCACTCACCCTCACTCACCCTCACTCATCCACACTCACCTTCATTCATCCTCACTCACCTCGCTCACCCTCATTACCTCACTCACCACTCACTCATCCTCAATCACTTCACTCATCCTCACTCACCCTCGCTCACCCTCATTAATCCTCACTCCCACTCACTCATCCTCAATCACCTTCGCTCATCCTCACTCACCTCACTCACCCTCACTCATCCTCACTCACCCTCACTACTTCACTCATACTCACTCATCCTCATCACCCTATCCTCACTCCCCTCACTCACTTTCACTCATCCTCGCTCACCCTCACTCATCCTCACTCATTCTCACCTTCGCTCACCCCTTATCCTCACTCACCCTTCACTCACTCATTCACCCTCAGTCACCCTCCTCACCCTCACCATTCTCATTCCCCTCACTCATCTCACACACTCTCGCTCACCTCGCTCACCCTCACTCACCCTCACTCACCTCACTCAATCCCTCATTCACCCTCACTCACTCTCACTCATCCTCACTCACCTTCACTCACCTCACTTACCCTCACTTCACCCTCACTCACCTCACTCACCATCACTCATCCTCACTCACGTTCACTCCCTCACTCACCCTCGCCTCACTCTCACCCTCGCTTCACCCTCATTATCCTCACCCCACTACTCACTCATCCTCAATCACCTTCATTCATCCTACTCATCCTCACTACCTCACTCACCCTCACTCACCCTCACTCATCCTCACTCACCTTCACTCACTCTCACTCACTCCTCACTCACCCTCACTCATCCTCACTCACCCTCACTCACTCCTCATTACCCTTCACTCACCCTCATCCTCACTCACATTCACTCACCTTCACTTCACCCTCACTCATCCTCACTCATTCTCACCTTCGCTCACCCTCACTCATCCTCACTCACCTCACTCATCCTCACTCACCCTCCCCACTTTCACCTCTCACCACCCTCACTTCATCCTCACTCATCCTCATCAAACACTCTCGCTCACCCTCGTCACCCTCACTCACCCTCACACATCCTCACTCATCATTGCTCACCCCCCTCATCCTCACTCACTCTCCATCACTTACTCATCCTCACTCATCCTCATTCATCCTCACTTCCTCATCACTCACCTCAATCATCTCACTTTCCTCACTCATCCTTACTCACCCTCACTCATCTCACCCATCTCACTCACTCACTCATCCTCACTCACCTCGCTCTCCCTCACTCATCCTCACTCACCCTCAATATCACTCATCTTCACTCATCCTCCCCTCACCGTACACTCGCTCTCACTCATCGTCATTCACTCTCATCTCGCCCTCACTCCATCCTACTCACCCTCACCTCATCTCACTCACCTTCTCACTTTTCACTCATCCTCACTCACTTCGTCACCTCACTCATCCTTGCTCACCCTCACTCAACTTCACTCATCCTCATTCACCCTCACTCTTCTAATCCTCACTCTCGCTCACTCACTCTTCGTCACCCTCACTCACCTCACACTCCTTACTCATCCTCACTCACCCCACTCATCCTCACTCACCCTCACTAACTTCACTCATCCTTACCATCCTCACCACCGTCATTCATCCTCACTATCCTCACTCACCCTCACTCATCCTCACTCTCCTCACTCACTCTCATTCGTCTCACTCATCCTCACTCATCTCATCACTCCTCACTCATCCTCACTCACCTCACATATCATTCATCTTTACTCATCCTCATCACCCTCAAAACCGCACTCGCTCTCATCATCCATTACTCTCATCACTCGCCCTCACTCATCTCACTCACCTCACTCACTTCACTCATCCTCACTCAACCTCACTCACCTTCGTTACCCTCACTCATCCTTGCTCACCTCTCACTCATCTTCACTCATCCTCAATCACCTCACTCTTTTAATCCTCACTCACCCTCATTCACTCCCCCCCTTCCTCACATCACCACTTTCACTCACCTTCCGTCACTCACTCACCTTATCACTCTCATCATTTCACTCACACTCGCTTTCATTCACCCTCACTCGCTCTCAATCAATCACTCTCTAATCCTCATGACCCTCTTCACTCATCCTTCCTCAACCTCACTCACTTTCACTCACCTTCCGTCACCCCACTCAACCTTCGCCACTCTCCTCATTTCACTCACCCTTGCTTTCATTCACCTTCACTCGCTCTCATCAACGTAATTTACTCTCACTCACTCGCACTCACTCTCACTAATATTTACTTTCTCTCATTCACTATTACTTACCTTCACTCACACTTTCATTCAGCCTCATTCGCCCTTACTCACTATCGCTTACCTCCACTTACTCTCACTCACCCTTACCTTCAGTCACCTTCTTTCACATTCACTCTCACTCACCCTCACTCTGTCACACGAAGCAATATGTACTTACAATGTATCTCATAAACCTCATGTATTGTATATGCAGTCTCTGTACCATCAGAGTATCTTTTAAGTCTTGTGTACTATATTATGTAATAAAATATACCTGTTGGTAAAACAAATATATATATATATATATATATATATATATATATATATATATATATATATATATATATATATATATATATATATATATATATATATATATATATACATATATATATATATATATATATATATATATATATATATATATATATATATATATATATATATATATATATATATATATATATATATATATATATATAAAATAATAATAATAATAATAACGTTTCGGATGTTTCGTTATCCATACTAGAACATAAAACAATATTATATCAATATTAAAATACTAAATTATTATCAGTTTCACACTAGTCAGAAATTATAATTACAATATGAATTAGGCAACTCCACTAAAACAATATATTCTCTATATTATTGAATTACAAATTAATTACCTTTACATTGTCGGTCTTTAAGTGTGACACATTTCAAGGACAGATAAATGAAGTTAAATTTTTAAGGATTAAACGAAAATATTTATGTTTGGTAAAAGAACACATGTGCAAGTAATTTGACATTTTACTGATACAACGTTTCTCTCTTCAGGAGCTTTATTAATTGAGTGGAGTGGTGTAAATTGGTGAAATATCAGGAGAGTGAGGGTCGAAATGCTGCTCCTTCAACAAGTCAAGCAGTACTGAACACTCGAGGAGCTCCCACCCAATAGCAGAAGACAATACCCAAGTGTCGCCACCTTCAAGTTCCACCCAGAAGGTGTGTGATTGGCTGGATTGAGGCGAGAAGTCTAAGGGAGCATATGCTTTGTGTCTATGGCACCATGAAAACCATACTTTTGGTGCCTCAATATTGAGGCACCACGCGGTAAAGGGTTAAAACAAATTCGTGCTAATATTCAGAAATAACGAAGCTGTCTTCATTCTGTTAACAGTGTCCAAAGAAACTGGAGGCACTTTTGTCTGCAGAAATTCATATTTTGAATCACTAGGCGGGCGTCATTGTATTTTTTTCAAGAGGTTTGAGGAACAGTATTTACCGAGATACTTTACCGACGTCAATCTTGTCACCGCCTCCGCATAGGATTGTGTAAATACCTTTAATGACTGACTCAAGGTTCTTTTTGGTTCTGGTCAGGTCTCTGATGGAGGTGGTGTCTGAGGTGGTAACTCTAATGTTAGCTTGTGCAAGTACTCTGGAGACGTCCAAGGTAACTTGGACTTCGGGAAGAATTATCAGTTTGCTTAAAACGGTGTTAATGCTTGGAGAATTGATGATTTTAAGGAAACATTTATTACAGTTCTCGTCAAGAAACTCGGGGCTGCAATAAATACACTAAACCAACTCCAAGCTATAATTTCCTTCTTTATCAAATACTGTAAGAAAAGAGCCCTTCAAGTCATAAATTTTCTACTCACTAAGACCACATTAAACAAAGTAATAATCCTTCCTTAGAGCCAGGTTGCCTTGCAAGACTCGAGAGTACTTGTTCAAGCCAACCTTAGAGTCGCCATCCCAGCCAGAACCTCCATCAAACTCCTGATCAGGACCAAAGAGAGAAATCTTGAACATGTCAACTCAGGGCCTTCTCGACGGTAATGACAAGGTTAACCTCACTGAAACAACACAAAGCCTGGAAACACTTCTCGGTTAAAACATAACAGCCTCCGCATAAAACGCAGCTTGAACACAGCATGTGTACAACGCCTAGTTATTATTGAACCAAATTTATGCACACAAAAATGCCTTGAATAAATTCAGAAACTATTACACAGAATAAAGACAGTTTCGTTATCTGTGAATACCAGAGCGAGTTTGTCTTAAAATAATGAACTGCATCGGCACATAGCAACCATAAGTTACTTCTACTACTAATAATATTACTACTACTATTTCTGCTACTGCTACTAACATTACTACTACTTTTACTACTACTACTATACCTACCAAACATATTCTAGGTAACTCTAGCACCATTATTCCAACATGAAAATATTTACTAGAAAAATTACAACACAAAACAATTCACTGCGTTACTGATAAAAGAATTTAATTTAGCTTGCCATATTAATATTTCCATAAGGTAATATATATTGCTCTCCGACTTGTTTAATAATATTTAATTATTTCCATACAATTTTTTTCTGTAGAATTATTTACAAAAAAATATTTTTTTGTATACTTAAGATGAATAAACTTTGTCTGGCCTGTAAAACTGAGCAAATGACATTGCATTATTTGAGTTCAACATTTCTGCTGGAAAATTAATTTAGGTCTGAAAGTTTTAGTTTGACTTAGCCATTATTCCTGTCCTCTGCAGGTGAAGACCTTTAATGACGTCTTGTTTTCTCT
The DNA here is from genome assembly GCF_026875155.1 of Cherax quadricarinatus. NCBI lineage: Eukaryota > Metazoa > Arthropoda > Malacostraca > Decapoda > Parastacidae > Cherax > Cherax quadricarinatus. The sequence continues at coordinate 33,588,726 of NC_069403.1, read as the reverse complement.
GCCAACACCAGATGATATTAAACCATTGACAAATCATATAACCACCACCACAACCATGGACGTGTGTCTCTGTGTAGTGTGACACAGAACCTTGTCCACTGTGGTTGTGGTGGCCGCCACTTCTTCTTGGGCCTGACCTGTCATGAACTGCTAATATCAACACAGCTGATGCCACATAACGCATTTGTTGGTGGGTCTAGCCTCGGCTCCTCCTCTTCATGATATAACTTTTCTCCTTTTCCCCCTTCTACCCACTATTCTTGTCTCCTGTCCCACTTCTTGCTCACCTCTCATGGGTCTTACCTGAGTCAGAAGAGCTGATTTATCCCTCAATGAAATGCGTTAGTTCTACACAAAATTCTTACGTTATTCAACATTATATAGGTCATGTTGCTTTATTTTCATAATTAATATTGTAATACTAGTATGATTTCACATTACTTTATTAAAGAGCAAATTAATTAGCTTTCGAGTTTGTTGTACTTGTTCTACTTAATGTTTCGTCTTTGTTCTACGACTTTTAGCTTCATATTAATTTTAAAATGTTTTAGTTGAATACAGGTACTGCAAGTTTAATTCTCTTGTAATGCAATGATATGTGGTTTATTCTGCTTTAGGTTAGGTGAGAGTCATCAGGAAACAGGTCAAGTATTTCTTAATTTCCTAACGCGGGTCTTAGTCATATTATGACCCGCCACTGGAAATTTTGGTCATCTGACCGAGGCCTTCCACTGGCTTACCCGGCCACCCCTTTAAAAATTAAGATTATAATATTCATTATCACCATAATACTACTTCACTTTTATTGCTTAATTCTTATTGTAATTACAATTTATAAATTATATGATACTGTAATACGCAAATAACCCGCACATAGAAGAGAGAGTAGATTACGACGATGTTTCGGTCCGTCTTGGACTTTTTACAGTCACAAGATTGATGGACTGAACACATCGACTCCAGGTTGAGGGACTGATTACCTCATTCTCCTCCTCTCCTTACGCCTTCCTCTTTGTATTGGACTGATGAAGCCACTGTGTGGCGAAACGTTTCCTGAATAAAGATTTCCATATGCTGCATAAGTGTCTCAATCTTCCACAATAACACCAAAGATAGAGGAAGCCAGTATATATAAACGAGCAGACAGAAACGGGACCAAGTGAGGTAGTGGTGGTAGGCGTAAGGCTGGATATGGAGGTAGTAGTAGTAGTAGAAGTACTAGTAGCAGTAGTAGTAGTAGTAGTAGTATTAGTAGTAGTAGTAGTAGTAGTAGTAGTAGTAGTAGTAGTAGTAGTAGTAGTAGTAGTAGGGGTACTACTACTACTATTACCTCCATTTCCAGCCTTACTTCTACCACCACTACCTCACTTGGTCCCGTCTCTCTCTGCTCGCCTATATATACTGGCTCCCTCTGTCTTTCGTGTTAGTGTGACTTTGTATATGGTCCAAGATGGACTTAAACATCATCGTAAGCTTATCTCTTCTATGTGCGGGTTATTTGTGTATTGTTCCAACCACTGTATTGTGCCATTTTGTTCTTCATGATACAGTGATATTAAAAAATCGCGGAAACTATGGGGCTTCAACCCATGGCTAATCAGTTAACGCACTGACTTGTGGGCTTTAGAACTCTCGTTCATGGGTTCCAACCCCTCCTATTCCCTGGTTTGTTTACAATCGTGTTATTACAACTTCGTGAAGTATGAATGGAATATATTTTTAGTAATTTAATATTATTGTAATAAAGCTCTGAATTATCAGAAAGGTTGTAGAAGCATTTAGAAAGTCAATAAATTGAATATTTTATGAAGTCAGCATTCCTGACAGCATATTTCTTACTTTTTACAGTAACGATTCCTGTCCCACATGAAATCTAAATTGGTACTTGCATGTTTGCATATATGCTTCAGTAAGGTATCCAGATATTCTTCCTCGAGGCCTTTTCATCCATCTTTTTTATGTATATATATATATATATATATATATATATATATAATATATATATATATATATATATATATATATATATATATATATATATATATATATATATATATATATATATATATATATATATGCAAAACAACCACTGTGAAAGAGTAGTGAAATTCCAAGCGCTTTCGTGACTACTCACATTGTCAAGGAACTATGAAAGTAATACATCAAAGGAAGGCAATTAAAAGGCTTAGACCACACCTCACAGTCAACTCCCACAACAAAGAAACACCTGACGCGGGACAATACCGGACTCATAAGAAAAGAGGAACACTGCAGTAGGTCCACTGGTCCAACTAGACAGGTCCTCACGACAACTCACCAACAAATCATTCTACCCAAGAAATAAGGTTTATTATTTGTCCAATGTATTATTAAACTCTAACCAAATTTTATTAATCATAAATGAATCTAATTTATACAAACCTAAGAAAATATTCATATTATTAACAAATCTGCTTTTTATGAAACAAGATTCAATTATATTTCGGTCAACCATGGACTTACTTGATACAACTTTCTCAACTTTTTGAAAATCAATTAGATGGTTAAAATCTCTTACATGAATAAATAGAGCACTGGAATCTTTTCCAGTTCTAATGCTATATTTATGTTGTTTTAATCTAAGTTCGAGACTTTTACCAGTTTGACCGTAATAAACTTTATCGCAAATTTTACAAGAAATCTTATAGACACATCCGTCAGCATTTTGGGGGGAATTCTTTATCAAAAGTTTTTTTACTGTATCAAGATTTTTAAATACAACTTTAATATTAAAAGTCTTAAGAAGAGAAGGCATATCAACCAAGTTTTCATGGTAAGGGAGAACCAACATATTTTGTAGATGAATGGTTCAGAGAACCGACATGTTGATAAATTAAATTAGACACATGTGCAACTCTTGGGTATCTTTATTGAGGAAACGTTTCGCCACACAGTGGCTTCATCAGTCCATACAAAGGAGAATCTTGAAGAACAGGAGGAGAATGAGGTAATCAGTCCCTCAACCTTGAGTCGATGTGGTTCTTCAAGATTCTCCTTTGTATGGACTGATGAAGCCACTGTGTGGCGAAACGTTTCCTCAATAAAGATACCCAAGAGTTGCACATGTGTCTAATTTAATTTATCAACATGTCGGTTCTCTGAACCATTCATCTACAAACCTGTCAGACACTGCAACTTCTTGGGATCTTAATACTTGGGAATTCTTCGCTTGCCTAATTCTTGGGCACGACCTACTTCAACATTGAACAAATGTTACACGACCTATGACTTCTGAACCTCTCCTGCCAACGGTTTATAAGCTCCTTCTCAGCACGTATGCCGTATTCTATTCAAGATTGATGGACTGACCACATCGACTCAAGGTTGAGGGACTGATTACCTCATTCTCCTCCTGTTCTTCAAGATTCTCCTTTGTATGGACTGATGAAGCCACTGTGTGGCGAAACGTTTCCTCAATAAAGATACCCAAGAGTTGCACATGTGTCTAATTTAATTTATCAACATATTTTTAGTTGAATAAGGCTGGTTGTCCCTTTTTGGATTGTAAAAAGTATTTCTAGCAATTTTAAATGATTTATCAATTACATTTCTCGGGTATTTCAGATCATTGGCTATTTCATAAATTTTGGATATTTCTTCATCTATGAACTCTGGAGTACAAATACGTAAAGCTCTCAAAAACATTGATGAGAAAACAGACAGTTTAACTTTATCTTCTTGGGAAGAAAACTTGGTTGATATGCCTTCTCTTCTTAAGACTTTTAATATTAAAGTTGTATTTAAAAATCTTGATACAGTAAAAAAAACTTTTGATAAAGAATTCCCCCCAAAATGCTGACGGATGTGTCTATAAGATTCCTTGTAAAGTTTATTACGGTCAAACTGGTAAAAGTCTCGAACTTAGATTAAAACAACATAAATATAGCATTAGAAATGGACAAAATTCCAATGTTCTATTTATTCATGTGAGAGATTTTAACTATCCAATTGATTTTAAAAAAGTTGAGAAAGTTGTATCAAGCAAGTCGATGATCGACAGAAATATAATTGAATCTTGTTTCATAAAAAGCAGTTTTGAAAATAATATGAATATTTCCTTAGGTTTGTATAAATTAGATTCATTTATAATTAATAAAATTTGGTTAGAGTTTAATAATACATTGGACAAATAATAAACCTTATTTCTTGGGTAGAATGATTTGCTGGTGGGTTGTCGTGAGGACCTGTCTAGTTGGACCAGCGGGACCTACTGCAGTGTTCCTCTTTTCTTATGAGTCCGATATTGTCCTGCGTCAGGTGTTTCTTTGTTGAGGGAGTTGACTGTGAGGTGTGGTCTAATCCCTTTAACTGCCTTCCTTTGATGTATTACTTTCATAGTTCCTTGACAATGTGAGTAGTCACGAAAACGCATGGAATTTCACTACTCTTTCACAGTGGTTGTTTTGCATATTTTAAAATCACCTGTTTACTGTGATCTTATTGCATATATATATATATATATATAATATATATTATATATATATATATATATATATATATATATATATATATATAATATATATATATATATATATATATATATATATATATATATATATTATACATATATATATATATATATATATATATATATATTATATATATATTATATATATATATATATATATATATATATATATATATATATATTTATATATATTGTATCTTGGCTTTTTTGCCACATAATCTAAAGCCTGCGTTAGACGTCCAAGTTATAAGTATCTACAAGATCGACTTTAAGCTATGGGAAACGAGTGAGGAGTGACGGTCCAGATGGTAGGTCCCCGAGTGAATTATTCTCTAACCAGCTTATGGAACCGAGACTGCTCAGCTGCTGGGATGGATACCACCTGCGTCTCGTCCAGGACATCAATACGTGCCATCCTTCAGATAATCACTACGTGCCATACTTCAGTACATCACTATGTGCCATCCTCCAGGACATCACTATGTGCTATCCTCCAGGACATCACTACGTGCCATCCTCCAGGACATCACTACGTGCCATCCTCCAGGACATCACTTCGTGCCATCCTCCTGGACATCACTATGTGCCATCCTCCAGGACATCACTACGTGCCATCCTCCAGGACATCACTATGTGCCATCCTCCAGGACATCACTACGTATCATCCTCCAGGACATCACTACGTGCCATCCTCCTGGACATCACTACGTGCCATCCTCCAGGACATCACTACGTGCTATCCTCCAGGACATCACTATGTGCCATCCTCCAGGACATCACTACGCACCATCCTCCAGGACATCACTATGTGCCATCCTCCAGGACATCACTACGTGCCATCCTCCAGGACATCACTATGTGCCAGCCTCCAGGACATCACTACGTACCATCCTCCAAGACATCACTACGTGGAATCCTCCAGAACATCACTACGTGCCATCCTTCAGGGCATCACTACGTGCAATCCTCCAGGACATCACTTCGTGCCATCCTCCAGGACATCACTATGTGCCATCCTCCAGGACATCACTACGTGCCATCCTCCAGGACATCACTATGTGCCATCCTCCAGGACATCACTACGTGTTATCCTCCAGGACATCACTACGTGCCATCCTCCAGGACATCACTACGTGCCATCCTCCAGGACATCACTATGTGCCATGCTCCAGGACATCACTATGTGCCATCCTCCAGGACATCACTACGTGCCATCCTCCTGGACATCACTACGTGCCATCCTCCAGGACATCACTACGTGCCATCCTCCAGGACATCAGTACGTGCCATCCTCCAGGACATCACTACGTTCCATACTCCAGGACATCACTACGTGCCATCCTTCTGGACATCACTATGTGCCATCCTCCAGGACATCACTACGTGTCATCCTCCAGGACATCACTATGTGCCATCCTCCAGGACATCACTATGTGCCATCCTCCTTGACATCACTACGTGCCATCCTCCAAGACATCACTATGTGCCATCCCCTAGGACATCACTACGTGCCATCCTCCAGGACATCACCATGTGCCATCCTCCAGGACATCACTACGTGTCATCCTACAGGACATCACTACGTGCCATCCTCCTGGACATCACTATGTGCCATCCTCCAGGACATCACTACGTGCCATCCTCCAGGACATCACTACGTGCCATCCTCCAGGACATTACTACGAGCCATCCTCCAGGACACCACTACGTGCCATCCTCCTTGACATCACTACGTGCCATCCTCCAGGACATCATTACGTGCCATCCTTCTGGACATCATTATGTGCCATCCTCCAGGACATCACTACGTGCCATCCTCCAGGACATCACTATGTGCCATCCTCCTTGACATCACTACGTGCCATCCTCCAAGACATCACTATGTGCCATCCTCTTTGACATCACTACGTGCCATCCTCCTTTACATCACTACGTGCCATCCTCCAGGACATCACTACGTGCCATCCTCCTTGACATCACTACGTGCCATCCTCCAGGACATCACTACGTGTGATCCTCCAGGACATCACTACGTGCCATCCTCCTGGACATCACTATGTGCCATCCTCCAGGACATCACTACGTGCCATCCTCTAGGACATCACTATGTGCCATCCTCCAGGACATCACTATGTGCCATCCTCCTTGACATCACTACGTGCCATCATCCTGGACATCACTACGTTCCACCCTCCAGAACATCACTATGTGTCATTCTCCAGGACATCACTACGTGTGATCATACAGGACATCACTACGTGCCATCCTCCTGGACATCACTATGTGCCATCCTCCAGGACATCACTACGTGCCATCCTCTAGGACATCACTACGTGCCATCCTCCAGGACATCACTATGTGCCATCCTCCTTGACATCACTACGTGCCATCCTCAAGGACATCACTATGTGCCATCCTCCTTGACATCACTACGTGCCATCCTCCTGGACATCACTACGTGCCATCCTCCTTGACATTACTACGTGCCATCCTCCTTGACATCACTACGTGCCATCCTCCTGGACATCACTACTTGCCATCCTCCTTGACATCACTACGTGCCATCCTCCAGGACATCACTACGTGCCATCCTCCTGGACATCACTACGTGCCATCCTCCTGGACATCACTACGTGCCATCCTCCAGGACACCACTACGTGCCATCCTCCAGGACATCACTATGTGCCATCCTCATTGACATCACTACGTGCCATCCTCCTTGACATCACTACGTTCCACCCTCCAGGACATCACTATGTGCCATCCTCCAGGACATCAATATGTGCCATCCTCCAGGACATCACTACGTGCCATCCTCCAGGACATCACTATGTGCCATCCTCCTTGACATCACTACGTGCCATCCTCCAGGACATCACTATGTGCCATCCTCCTTGACATCACTACGTGCCATCCTCCTGGACATCACTACGTGCCATCCTCCTTGACATTACTACGTGCCATCCTCCTTGACATCACTACGTGCCATCCTCCTGGACATCACTACGTGCCATCCTCCTTGACATCACTACGTGCCATCCTCCAGGACATCACTACGTGCCATCCTCCAGGACATCACTACGTGCCATCCTCCTGGACATTACTACGTGCCATCCTCCAGGACATCACTACGTGCCATCCTCCAGGACATCACTATGTGCCATCCTCCTTGACATCACTACGTGCCGTCCTCCTTGACATCACTACGTTCCACCCTCCAGGACATCACTATGTGCCATCCTCCAGGACATCATTATGTGCCATCCTCCTTGACATCACTACGTGCCATCCTCCTGGACATCACTTCGTGCCATCCTCCTGGACATCACAACGTGCCATCCTCCTGGACATCACTATGTGCCATCCTCCAGGACATCACTACGTGCCATTCTCCTGGACATCACTACGTGCCATCCTCCTGGACATCACTATGTGCCATCCTCCAGGACATCAGTACGTGCCATCCTCCAGGACATCACTACGTGCCATCCTCCAGGACATCACTATGTGCCATCCTCCAGGACATCACTACGTGACATCCTCCAGGACATCACTACGTGCCATCCTCCAGGACATCACTACGTGCCATCCTCCAGGACATTACTACGTGCCATATACATACGTATATATATAATATATATATATATATATATATATATATATATATATATATATATATATATATATATATATATATATATATATATATATATATATATATATAATATATATATATATATTATTGTTACCGGAACAAGTGGTATTGATGAATAACAACACTGTACTAGGCAAGGAGTCGAACCCATGCAGTTTTGACCCGCCTAAAGGTGAGAGAAAACGCATGACGCTTTAGATAACTAGATAACTGGTGTAGTGGTTTAAACCTTCATGCCTTTTCCCTCACCATGAGGGGAGCCATAACAGCATATGTTCGACTCCTCTCCTTGGCTAGTGCAATCTTGTTTATATATATATATATATTATATATATATATATATATAATATATATATATATATATATATATATATATATATATATAGTATATATATATATATACATAATATAATATATATATACATATATATATATATATATATATATATATATATATATATATATATATAATATATATATTATATATATATATATATTTATATGTATATATATGTATGTATTTCGTGCTGAATAGGAATCATTGGTCAATTTAAAATTAAGTCCTCTCTAAATTTTTCGCTTATACGTTTAAACATTTTTTTTTCATTTACGTTGATATCAATATCTGTGCTACTGTTCACAAAGTCAGAATCTCTCCTACTATTCTCCAAGTCAGTATCTGTTCTAGTGTTCGCCAAGCCAATATCTGTGCTACTGTACGCCAGTTCAGTGTTTGTGCTATTCTTGGCCAAGTCAGCATCTGTGCTGCTGGTCTCAAACCGGGACGCGGGGGCGTTGACCCCCGAAACCCTCTCCAGGTAAACTCCAGGTAAGTCAATATCTGTGCTACTCTTCACCAAGTTAGTAACTATGCTACTCTAAGCCAAGCCAATATCTGTGCTACTCCACGTCAAGTCAATATCTGTGCTACTTTACGTCGAATCAGTCAACTTAACAATATCATCAATCGTAAATATTTATTCTCATTACATATTCACGGAGACGCCCGCTAAACCCCTGAGGGTTACACAACATATCTTGGTATGAGTGATATTTCGTTTATGTATTGTTGTTCTAAGAGTATGCGTTATTGAGTGTGATGTAATACATTAACGAGGATGACCGACGTCCTGCGACTCAGCATACATTACGTCACTGTCCTCATTCGCAAACTTGTGATGTATTGGAATGACGTGTATATTCTCCGTTTTAAATAGTATGCTATCGCTTGTGTTGCTTTGTATAAGCAATAGTTATTATACCATGGCTAGTATGTGTGCGGTGACTAGCTTGTGCTAGTGCGTCCCATCTGGGACTCCATCCTTCTTATGTGGATGTGACTTGGACCAGACTGCCTTCGGCCGGTATCTAGGGGCAGTAGGCAACTTGGACCTGCCTAGCATGGGTCAGTAGGGCTTCTGCAGTGCTCCTTCTTTCTCATATCTTGTTTGATTTAATTTATTGCTACTAAAAAAAAAAAAAAAAAAAAAAAAATTATTTCTATTTTATATAATAAGCGACGATGCATATTTTTTATTTTGTTTTATATTAGTAAATATAAAATATTATATTGTGTCATTGTGATTGTGTTGGCGCCATCATCTAATGAATAAATTGTTGACTCTGAGCTACGCAGTCAGATACGATCTATATCAAACAGCAAAACATCATCTAATGAATAAATTGTTGACTCTGAGCTACGCAGTCAGATACGATCTATATCAAACTACAAAACATTTCCCAGAGTTGTCAGTGTTTGACTCTAGGGTCTCAAAATTCATCCTTCCAGAAATATTGCAGATAAAATGGGCGAGTCCGGCAGAAAATCTCGTCTCCAGGACCCTGAGCGGTGGACCATGTACCTGATCCTCAGGCGCAGCAAATGTCTTCGTCTTTCTCAGTCAAGTTAAGAATAGGTATGTATGATCGGTAAATGGATGGGAGACAACGTGGACGCAGTCTCGACCTTAAGATGGACCACCTAAAGCCCCCCTGGGATTTCTTTTTCTCAGTGAATTCCCATAACCTTGTATAGAAACACCAACTTAATAACAAGACTCTCTCTCTCTCTCTCTCATATACTTTCCCACACACACGCATACACTCACCCACAAATAAACACACACACACACACACACACACACACACACACGACCAGCGATAGACGGGTCCAGGAGCTGTGAACAGACTCCTGCAATCACATATAGTTGAGTACATATAGGTGATAGCACACACACAGACACACACACACCCACACTCACACACTCGACCCCTGCAACCGTAACTAGGTGAGTACACACACACACACACGCACACACACACACACACACACACACACACACACACACACACACACACACACACACACACACACATACACATTACAAAATTAAAAATTACTGAAGCCATCTAAACCACACTGAAATTATTTACATACATGATCCTGTACATGTGGGACCACAGTAATTTTTTTCTGAGAAAATCTGCAAATCTTTGAGTAAAGAGATAAGTTAATTTATTATTATTGCTAAATTTCTATTGAATTAAAACAAAGTTCTGCACAAGATATTAATGATATACTAAACTATTATTATAGTTTTTTAATTAAATAAAAGGATTCACGTCGTGTATGGAAATTCCCATTAATATAGTCAGCAGATTATGCAAAAGAGAGAGAGAGAGAGAGAGAGAGAGAGAGAGAGAGAGAGAGAGAGAGAGAGAGAGAGAGAGAGAGAGAGAGAGAGAGAGAGAGAGAGAGAGAGAGAGAGAGAGAGACAGAGAGAATTATTTATTAGATTGCACAGAGAAATAAATTTACAGAATTTATTGAGAGGATTTATATGACTATACGAGAACAGTTATCAGATTCTTCTTTACGACACTTATGATATAATTTATGACACACACACCGTGATTTATGACACACAATATATTTTGTAACACTTATAAGAAATTTGATCAAACTTATGACATATTTTGTAACACAAGATAACTTATGAGATTTATATCCTTGATTACACCAGGTATCCCCTTCTGCTGAAGAGGATACCTGGGATCGAAATATACAGATAAATTAATCTCCTGAGTTTCTGTGTCCTTGTTAGTTATTAATGTCATTGACAAGTGTTTATTCCACTTTAGTTATTCATTAAGACGTATATTATGATATATGTGAGTGGCCTTTCTTCTTTATATTGGCACAGATATAAATAGCCCGCGACGGACGACTTCCAAGGTGTCTTGAGAGAAACACTAAGAAGAAACCTCTAAGGAGATCTTTGGTGCAAAGTCAGCACATACATGTCTTTATGTAGGAGTTAACTAACAAGGAAGTGGACTCGCAGTTTGCAAATCTGAGGTTCAAGCAAATACATCGTGGCCATCATGTGCAGTGTAGTTCTATCAGTCAAGATTACTGGGTCAGTACAAGTGGCCTGGTGGTTAACGCTCTCGCTTCACACGGTGAGGGCCTGGGTTCGATTCCCAGCCAGAGTAGAAACATTGGACGTGTTTCTTTCCACCTGTTGTCTATGTTCCCCATCAGTAAAATGGGTACCTGGGTGTTAGTCGACTGGTGTGGGTCGCATCCTGGGACACTGACCTAAGGAGGCCTGGTCACAAACCGGGCCGCGGGGGCGTTGACCCCCGGAACTCTCTCCAGGTAATCTCCAGGTAAACATGATAATAATCAAAGAAGTTCTTAAAGTTTAACCTCACTCTCAAGGGTCACCTGCAAGGAAGATCTCACTCTCAAGGGTCACCTGCAAGGAAGATCTCACTCTCAAGGGTCACCTGCAAGGAAGATCTTACTCTCAAGGGTCACCTGCAAGGAAGATCTCACTCTCAAGGGTCACCTGCAAGGAAGATCTCACTCTCAAGGGTCACCTGCAAGGAAGATCTCACTCTCAAGGGTCACCTGCAAGGAAGATCTCACTCTCAAGGGTCACCTGCAAGGAAGATCTCACTCTCAAGGGTCACCTGCAAGGAAGATCTCACTCTCAAGGGTCACCTGCAAGGAAGATCTCACTCTCAAGGGTCACCTGTAGGGAAGATCTCAATCTCAAGGGTCACCTGCAAGGAAGATCTCACTCTCAAGGGTCACCTGTAGGGAAGATCTCACTCCTCAAGGGTCACCTGTAGGAAGATCTCACTCTCAAGGGTCACCTGCAAGGAAGATCTCACTCTCAAGGGTCACCTGTAGGGAAGATCTCACTCTCAAGGGTCACCTGTAGGGAAGATCTCACTCTCAAGGGTCACCTGTAGGGAAACTCTCACTCTCAAGGGTCACATATAATGAAGGTCACAAAAATAACTGAAGGAAGACACAAAAAAATAACTCAGGTGACGTAATTAATGAATATATTTTGCAGCAAATTATTTCCACCTGAGAGACACTGGTGATAATCTTTATAAATGAAATCAACTAATCCACAAATTCCATTTGAACTAAATATCTAGATATCTAGAAGGGTAATATTTTAAGATATCTAGAAGGGTAATATTTTAAGATATCTAGAAGGGTAATATTTTAAGATATCTAGAAGGGTAATATTTTAAGATATCTAGAAGGGTAATATTTTAAGATATCTAGAAGGGTAATATTTTAAGATATCTAGATGGGTAATATTTTAAGATATCTAGAAGGGTATATTTTAAGATATCTAGATGGGTAATATTTTAAGATATCTAGAAGGGTAATATTTTAAGATATCTAGATGGGTAATATTTTAAGATATCTAGAAAGGTAATATTTTAAGATATCTAGAAGGGTAATATTTTAAGATATCTAGAAGGGTAATATTTTAAGATATCTAGAAGGGTAATATTTTAAGATATCTAGATGGGTAATATTTTAAGATATCTAGAAGGGTAATATTTTAAGATATCTAGATGGGTAATATTTTAAGATATCTAGAAGGGTAATATTTTAAGATATCAGAAGGGTAATATTTTAAGATATATAGATGGGTAATATTTAAAGATATCTAGAAAGGTAATATTTTAAGATATCTAGATGGGTAATATTTTAAGATATCTAGAAGGGTAATATTTTAAGATACCTAGAAGGGTAATATTTTAAGATATCTAGAAGGGTAATATTTTAAGATACCTAGAAGGGTAATATTTTAAGATACCTAGAAGGGTAATATTTTAAGATATCTAGAAGGGTAATATTTTAAGATACCTAGAAGGGTAATATTTTAAGATATCTAGAAGGGTAATATTTTAAGATATCTAGAAGAGTAATATTTTAAGATATCTAGAAGGGTAATATTTTAAGATATCTAGAAGGGTAATATTTTAAGATATCTAGAAGGGTAATATTTTAAGATATCTAGAAGGGTAATATTTTAAGATATCTAGAAGGGTAATATTTTAAGATATCTAAAAGGGGTAATATTTTAAGATATCTAGAAGGGTAATATTTTAAGATACCTAGAAGGGTAATATTTTAAGATATCTAGAATGGTAATATTTTAAGATATCTAGGAGGGTAATATTTTAAGATATCTAGAAGGGTAATATTTTAAGATATCTAGAAGGGTAAAATATCTAGATATCTAGAAGGGTAATATTTTAAGATATCGAGATGGGTAATATTTTAAGATATCTAGAAGGGTAATATTTTAAGATATCTAGAAGGGTAATATTTTAAGATATCAAGAAGGGTAATATTTTAAGATATCTAGAAGGGTAATATTTTAAGATATCTAGAAGGGTAAAATATCTAGATATCTAGAAGGGTAATATTTTAAGATATCTAGAAGGGTAATATTTTAAGATATCTAGAAGGGTAATATTTTAAGATATCTAGAAGGGTAATATTTTTAAGATATCTAGAAGGTAATATTTTAAGATATCTAGAAGGGTAATATTTTAAGATATCTAGAAGGGTAAAATATCTAGATATCTAGAAGGGTAATATTTTAAGATATCTAGAAGGGTAATTTTTTTAAGATATCTAGAAGGGTAATATTTTAAGATATCTAGAAGGGTAATATTTTAAGATATCTAGAAGGGTAATATTTAAGATATCTAGAAGGGTAATATTTTAAGATATCTAGAAGGGTAATATTTTAAGATATCTAGAAGGGTAAATATTTTGAGACAGAGAAACGACGTTAGGAAAAGGGGCTCTTGATCCAAATAATGTTAGCTATCATCCCATAACTGGGATCTAAATTAATTACCCCCCATCCGCCATGACCTAGATGACACTTTACGGGTTACCGCTTCCCCAGACTATAAAAATATCAATAATTAAGGACTGATCATCAACACGATCTCTTCACTAGACGACAGTTAACTCAGGAAGCGCGATTAATGGACGTAGGATCGAGCCTCCACCATTTCATGTATTGAATAACCCATATGGGTTTACCACTTCATAGTTAACAGTAAATAGATGCAATTAAGAGATATATTGCCGTTGTTGTTGCCCTCTCCAGCACTTAGTGAGGGACCTCTTGCTGAACGCTCTACACAAGCCCAGAAGATATAGCTCAACTTCGTCAGGGAGGTTCAGAAGTTGCAGCTTAACATCCTCAAGAGGCCAGGAGCTGTGTCTCAACATCTTCAAGAGGCCCAGGAGTTGTGTCTCACCATTTTCAAGAGGACTAGGAGCTGTCTTTCAACACCTTCAAGAGGACCAGGAGCTGTGTCTCAGCATCTTCAAGAGAACCAGGAGCTGCGTCTCAGCATCTTCAAGAGGACCAGGAGCTGTGTCTCAGCATCTTCAAGAGGACCAGGAGCTGTGTCTCAGCATCTTCAAGAGAACCAGGAGCTGTGTCTCAGCATCTTCAAGAGAACCAGGAGCTGTGTCTCAGCATCTTCAAGAGAACCAGGAGCTGTGTCTCAGCATCTTCAAAAGGACCAGGAGCTCTGTCTCAGCATCTTCAAGAGGACCAGGAGCTGTGTCTCAGCATCTTCAAGAGGACCAGGAGCTGTGTCTCAGCTTCTTCAAGAGGACCAGGAGCTGTGTCTCAGCATCTTCAAGAGGACCAGGAGCTGTGTCTCAGCATCTTCAAGAGGACCAGGAGCTGTGTCTCAGCATCTTCAAGAGAACCAGGAGCTGCGTCTCAGCATCTTCAAGAGGACCAGGAGCTGTGTCTCAGCATCTTCAAGAGGACCAGGAGCTGTGTCTCAGCATCTTCAAGAGAACCAGGAGCTGTGTCTCAGCATCTTCAAGAGAACCAGGAGCTGTGTCTCAGCATCTTCAAGAGAACCAGGAGCTGTGTCTCAGCATCTTCAAGACTACCTAATCATTCTCAATTTCTTGAGCATTATTTTAATTTAGGACCATCCAGAGCGTCACGTAGGACCATCCAGAGCGTCACGTAGGACCACCCAGAGCGTCACGTAGGACCACCCAGAGCGTCACGTAGGACCATCCAGAGCGTCACGTAGGACCATCCAGAGCGTCACGTAGGACCATCCAGAGCGTCACGTACGATCACCCAGAGCGTCACGTAGGACCATCCAGAGCGTCACGTAGGACCACCCAGAGCGTCACGTACGACCACCCAGAGCGTCACGTAGGACCATCCAGAGCGTCACGTAGGACCACCCAGAGCGTCACGTAGGACCATCCAGAGCGTCACGTAGGACCATCCAGAGCGTCACGTAGGACCACCCAGAGCGTCACGTAGGACCACCCAGAGCGTCCGTAGGGACCATCCAGAGCGTCACTTAGGACCATCCAGAGCGTCACGTAGGACCATCCAGAGCGTCACGTAGGACCATCCAGAGCGTCACGTAGGACCATCCAGAGCGTCACGTAGGACCACCCAGAGCGTCACGTAGGACCATCCAGAGCGTCACGTAGGACCATCCAGAGCGTCACGTGGGACCAACCAGAGCGTCACGTGGGACCACTCAGAGCGTCACTTGGGACCACCCAGAGCGTCACGTGGGACCATCCAGAGCGTCACGTGGGACCACCCAGAGCGTCACGTGGGACCATCCAGAGCGTCACGTGGGACCACCCAGAGCGTCACGTGGGACCATCCAGAGCGTCACGTGGGACCACTCAGAGCGCCAGGTGGGACCACCTAGAGTGTCACGTGGGACCACCCAGAGCGTCATGTGGGACCACCCAGAGCGTCACGTGGGACCACCAAGAGCGTTACGTGGGACCACCCAGAGCGTCACGTGGGACCACCTAGAGTGTCACGTGGGACCACCCAGAGCGTCATGTGGGACCACCCAGAGCGTCACGTGGGACCACCCAGAGCGTCACGTGGGACCACCTAGTGTCACGTGGGACCACCCAGAGCGTCATGTGGGACCACCCAGAGCGTCACGTGGGACCACCTAGAGCGTCACGTGGGACCACACAGGGCGTCACGTGGGACCATCCAAAGCGTCACGTGGGACCACCCAGAGCGTCACGTGGGACCATCTAGAGCGTCACGTGGGACCACCCAGAGCGTCACGTGGGACCACCTAGAGTGTAACGTGGGACCACCCAGAGCGTCACGTGGGACCACCTAAAACGTCACGTGGGACCACCCAGAGTGTCACGTGGGACCACCTAGAGCGTCATGTGGAACCACCCAGAGCGTCACGTGGGACCATCTAAAGCGTCACGTGGGACCCCCGACAGCCTCATGTATACCTGGAGGAGCATATCTGGAGGGGCTGTCGGGGTCATCGCCCCCGCGCCCCGGTCCATGACGAAGCCTCGTACGTGGAACTACCCACAGTTTACGTGGAACTACCCACAGTTTACGTGGGACTCCTCATAGTATCACGTGGGACTACCCACAGCGTCACTTGGGACTACCCACAGCTTCACGTGGGACTACCCACAGCTTCACGTGGGACTACCCACAGCGTCACGTGGGACTACCCACAGCGTCACGTGGGACTACCCACAGCGTCACGTAGAGTCAGTGTTACTCCGACATTTCTCCAGAAATAATCACTCACCCTCACTCACCCTCACTCACCCTCACTCATCCTCACTCACCTTCACTCATCCTCACTCACCCTCATCCTCACTCACATTCACTCACCTTCACTCACCCTCACTCATCCTCACTCATTCTCACCTTCGTTCACCCTCACTCATCCTCACTCACCTTCACTCATCCTCACTCACCCTCACTCACCCTCACCCATTCTCACCCACCCTCACTCATCCTCACTCATCCTCACACACTCTCGCTCACCCTCGCTCACCCTCGCTCACCCTCACACATCCTCACTCATCTTTGCTCACCCCCCTCATCCTCACTCACTCTCACTCATCCTTACTCATCCTCACTCATCCTCATTCATCCTCACTCATCCTCACTCACCCTCACTCATCCTCACTCACCCTCACTCACTCTTATCCTCACTCATCCTTACTCACTCTCACTCATCCTCACCCATCTTCACTCACCCTCACTCATCCTCACTCATCCTCACTCTCCCTCACTCATCCTCACTCACCCTCACATATCACTCATCTTCACTCATCCTCACCCTCACCGTCACTCGCTCTCACTCATCGTCATTCACTCTCACTCGCCCTCACTCATCCTCACTCACCCTCACTCATCCTCACTCACCTTCACTCATCTTCACTCATCCTCACTCACCCTTCGTCACCCTCACTCATCCTTGCTCACCTCTCACTCATCTTCACTCATCCTCATTCACCCTCACTCTTCCAAATCCTCACTCACCCTCATTCACCCTCACCCTTCCTCAACCTCACTCACTTTCACTCACCTTCCGTCACCCTCACTCACCTTCACTCACTCTCACTCATTTCACTCACCCTCGGTTTCATTCACCCTCACTCACTCTCAATCAACGCAATTTACTCTCACTCATCCGTGCCATCCTCCAGGACATCACTACGTGCCATCCTCCTGGACATCACTACGTGCCATCCTCCTTGACATCACTACGTGCCATCCTCCTTGACATCACTACGTGCCATCCTCCTGGACATCACTACGTGCCATCCTCCAGGACATCACTATGTGCCATCCTCCTTGACATCACTACGTGCCATCCTCCTTGACATCACTACGTTCCACCCTCCAGGACATCACTGTGCCATCCTCCAGGACATCAATATGTGCCATCCTCCAGGACATCACTACGTGCCATCCTCCAGGACATCACTATGTGCCATCCTCCTTGACATCACTACGTGCCATCCTCCAGGACATCACTATGTGCCATCCTCCTTGACATCACTACGTGCCATCCTCCAGGACATCACTATGTGCAATCCTCTTTGACATCACTACGTGCCATCCTCTTGGACATCACTACGTGCCATCCTCCTTGACATTACTACGTGCCATCCTCCTTGACATCACTACGTTCCACCCTCCAGGACATCACTGTGCCATCCTCCAGGACATCAATATGTGCCATCCTCCAGGACATCACTACGTGCCATCCTCCAGGACATCACTATGTGCCATCCTCCAGGACATCACTATGTGCCATCCTCCTGGACATCACTACGTGCCATCCTCCTTGACATCACTACGTGCCATCCTCCAGGACATCACTACGTGCCATCCTCCAGGACATCACTACGTGCCATCCTCCAGGACATCACTACGTGCCATCCTCCAGGACATCACTACGTGCCATCCTCCAGGACATCACTACGTGCCATCCTCCTTGACATCACTACGTGCCATATATATATATATATATATATATATATTATATATATATATATATATATATATATATATATATATATATATATATATATATATATAGGTGGTTCGGACATGTAGAGAGAATGGAGCGAAACAGAAATGACTTCAAGAGTGTATCAGTCTGTAGTGGAAGGAAGGCGGGGTAGGGGTCGGCCTAGGAAGGGTTGGAGGGAGGGGGTAAAGGAGGTTTTGTGTGCGAGGGGCTTCGACTTCCAGCAGGCATGCGTGAGCGTGTTTGATAGGAGTGAATGGAGACAAATGGTTTTTAATACTTGACGTGCTGTTGGAGTGGGCAAAGAACATTTATAAATTCAGGGAAACCGGGAAGCCGGACTTGACCTGGAGATGGAAGACAGGCCTGCACCTGAGGGGGGGGTGTTATGTTGCATTTTTAAAAAAGGGGTTTGTAAAGCCCCTTCTGCAAGAAGTGATGGGTGAAATTGAGGTGAAGTTTTTTTTTTTCCCGGGCCCACCCGCCTTGGTGGGAATCGGCCAGTGTGATAATAAAAAAAATAAAAAAATATATTTTTTTATAATATAATATATATATAAAATTATATATAAATATTTATAATATAATAAAAATTTATATTATATATATATATATATATAAAAATATATTAAAATTTATATAATAATAAAAATTTTACTATTATATATATATAATTATATATATATATATTATATATATATATATATATATATATAAAATATTTATAAAAATTTTACATGTAAAATATATGAATATGTATTTCGTGCTGATGGGAAATCATTGGTCAATTTTTAAAAATTAAGTCCTGTCAAAATTTTTTTTCGCTTTACTTTTAAAACATTTTTTTTTCATTTCGTTGATATAAATATCTGTGCACTGTTCACAAAGTCAAATCTTCCTCTATTCTCCAAGTCGAAATTGTTTAGGTTCCCCAACCAAATCTGTGCTACTTACCCAGTTCAGTTTTTGGCATTCTTGGCCAATTTAGCATCTGGCTGCGGTCTAAAACCCGGGGACCGGGGGCGTTGACCCCCGAAACCCTCTCCGGTAAAAACCGGGTAATCAATATCTGTGCTACTCTTCCCCAAGTTAGTAACGGTAACTCTAAAAGCCAACCCAATATCTGTGCTACCTACGTCAAGTCAATATCTGTCTACTTTACTCAACGAAATTTAAAACAATATTCAATCGAAATATTTTTTCTCATTACAATTCACGGAGAACGCCCGAAAAACCCCCTGGGGGTTCACAACATATCGGGTATGAGTGATATTTTTTTTTTATTATGTTTTCAAGAGTATCTTTTTAAAAGTGTGATGTAATCTTAACAGGATGACCGACGTCCTGCACTCAGCATACATTACGTCACTGTCCTCATTCGCAAACTTGTGTGTATTGGATTACGTGTATATTCTCCCGTTTTAAATAGTATCTATCGTTGTGTTGCTTTGTAAAGCAATTTTTTTATACCTGGAGTAGGTGTGCGGTGACTAGCTTTGCTAGTGCGTCCACGGGACTCCATCCTTCTTATGTGATGTGACTTGGACCAGCTCCCTTTGGGCCCGGTTTTGGGGGCAGTAGCAATTGGGACCGCCTGCTGGGTCTAGGGCTTCTGGTGCTCCTTTTCTTTTATATCTTGTTATTTAATTTATTGCTACAAAAAAAAAAAAAAAAAAAAAAAAATAATTTCTTTTTTATATAATAAGCGACGATGCTTTTTTTTTATTTTGTTTTATATTGTAAATATAAAAATTATTTGTGTCATTGTGATTGTGTTGGCGCCATCTCTAATAAATAAATTGTTAACTCTGAGCTACGCATAGATACGATCTTATCAAACAGCAAAAACACTAATAAATAAATTGTTGACCTGAGCTACCAGTCAGATACATCTATATCAAAACAAACAACATCTAATGAAAAAATTTTGACTCTGGTTTCGCATAAACGATCTATACAAACAGCAAAACATCATCAAATGAAAAATTTTTACTCTGGTACGCAGTCAATACGATCTATATCAAAAAGCAAAACTTATCTAATAAATAAATTGTTGCTCTGAGCTACGCAGTCAGTACTCTATATCAACTACAAAACATTTCCCCCAGAGTTGTCGTGTTTGACTCTGGGCCCAAAAATTCACCCTTCCAGAAATATTGAGATAAAATGGGCGAGTCCGGCAGAAAATCCGTCCCAGGACCCGAGCGTGGACCATTTACCTGATCTCAGGCGACAAATGTCTTCGTCTTTCCATCAAGTTAAGAATGGGTATGTATGTCGGTAAAGATGGGGAAAAAACGTGACGCAGTCTCGACCTTAAGATGGCCACCTAAAGCCCCCCCCGGGATTTTTTTCTCAGTGAAATTTCCCCTAACCTTGTAAAAAACCCAACTTAATAAAAAGATCTCCTCTTCTTCTCAAAAACTTTCCCACACACACGCATACACTCCCACAAAAAAACACACCAAAACACACACACACACACGACCAGCGATAGACGGGTCCAGGAGCTGTAACAACTCCTGCAAAAAATTGTTGAGTACTATGGTGATGCACACACACAACACACACACACCCACACTCACACACTCGACCCTGCAACCGTAACTAGGTGAGTAACACACACACCCACCACACACACACACAACACACACACACACACACACACCAAACACCACACACACACACACACACATACAATTACAAAATTAAAAAAATTACGAAGCCATCTAAAACCCCACTGAAAATTTTTACATACTTCCTTACATGTGGGACCCCGTAATTTTTTTTTTGAGAAAATCTGCAAATCTTTGAGTAAAAAATAAGTTAAATTTTTTTTTTTGCTAAATTTCTATTGAATTAAAACAAAGTTCTGCACAAGATTTAATGTTAATAAACTATTATTATAGTTTTTAATTAAATAAAAAAGGGTTCAATCGGATGGAAATTTCCCATTAAAAAGTCAGCCAATTATGCAAAAAGGGAGGAGAGAGAGAGGGGAGGGAGAAGAGAGGGAAGAGAGGAGAGGAGAGAGAAAAGAGAAGAGAGAAGAGAGAGAAGAGAGAGAGAGAGAGAGAGACAGAGAGACAGAGGGAAAATTTTTTATTAGATTTCAAGAGAATAAATTTACAGAATTTTTTTGAAGGATTTATTGACATACGAAACAGTTATAGATTTCTTTTACGCAATATGATATAATTTAGACACACACACCCATTTATGACACACAATATATTTTGTAACACTTTTAAAAAAATTTGATCAAACTTATGACATTTTGGACACAAGATAACTTATGAATTTTTTTATCCTTGATTCCCAGTACCCCCTTTTGCTGAAAAGGATACCTGGGATCGAAATATACAGATAAATTAATCTCCCGAGTTTCTGTGTCCCTTTTTTTTATTAATGTCATTACAAGGTTTTTTCCACTTTAGTTTTCTTTAAGACGATATTTGATATTGTGGTGGCCTTTCTTTTTTATTTGGGACAGATATAAATAGCCCGGAAAGGCGACTTCCCAAAGGGGTCTTGAAGAAACATAAGAAGAAAAACCCTAAAAGATCTTTGGTGCAAAGTCAGCACATAATGTCTTTATGTAGGGGTTAACTAACAAGGAAGTGGACTCCCCGTTTGCAAATCGAGGTTCAAGCAAATACTCGTGGCCCCTCATGTGCGGTAGTTCTACAGCAAAATTTCTGGGTCAGTACAAGTGGCCCGGTGGTAACGCTCTCGCTTCACACGGGGGGGGGAGGGCCTGGGGTTTGATTCCCCGAGAGTGAAACATTGGACTGTTTTTTCCCCCCTTTTGCTATGTTTCCCCTCGTAAAATGGGTACCCGGTTTTTGTCGCTGGTTGGGTCGCATCCCCGGGACATGACCTAAGGGGGCCCGGGCAAAACCGGGGGCCCCGGGGGCTTGACCCCCGGAAAATCTCTCCAGGAATCTCCAGGTAAACATTTAAAAAATCAAAAAATTCTTAAGTTTTAAACCCCACTCTCAAGGGTCACCTGCAAGGAAGATCTCACTCTCAAGGGTCACCTGCAAGGAAGATCTCACTCTCAAGGGTCACCTGCAAGGAAGATCTTACTCTCAAGGGTCACCTGCAAGGAAGATCTCACTCTCAAGGGTCACCTGCAAGGAAGATCTCACTCTCAAGGGTCACCTGCAAGGAAGATCTCACTCTCAAGGGTCACCTGCAAGGAAGATCTCACTCTCAAGGGTCACCTGCAAGGAAGACTTCACTCTCAAGGGTCACCTGCAAGGAAGATCTCACTCTCAAGGGTCACCTGCAAGGAAGATCTCACTCTCAAGGGTCACCTGTAGGGAAGATCTCACTCTCAAGGGTCACCTGCAAGGAAGATCTCACTCTCAAGGGTCACCTGTAGGGAAGATCTCACTCTCAAGGGTCACCTGCAAGGAAGATCTCACACTCTCAAGGGTCACCTGCAAGGAAGATCTCACTCTCAAGGGTCACCTGCAAGGAAGATCTCACTCTCAAGGGTCACCTGCAAGGAAGATCTCACTCTCAAGGGTCACCTGTAGGGAAGATCTCACTCTCAAGGGTCACCTGCAAGGAAGATCTCACTCTCAAGGGTCACCTGCAAGGAAGATCTCACTCTCAAGGGTCACCTGCAAGGAAGATCTCACTCTCAAGGGTCACCTGCAAGGAAGATCTCACTCTCAAGGGTCACCTGCAAGGAAGATCTCACTCTCAAGGGTCACCTGTAGGGAAGATCTCACTCTCAAGGGTCACCTGCAAGGAAGATCTCACTCTCAAGGGTCACCTGTAGGGAAGATCTCACTCTCAAGGGTCACCTGTAGGGAAGATCTCACTCTCAAGGGTCACCTGTAGGGAAACTCTCACTCTCAAGGGTCACATATAATGAAGGTCACAAAAATAACTGAAGGAAGACACAAGAATAACTCAGGTGACGTAATTAATGAATATATATTTTGCAGCAAATATTTCCACCTGAGAGACACTGGTGATAATCTTTATAAATGAAATCAACTAATCCACAAATTCCATTTGAACTAAATATCTAGATATCTAGAAGGGTAATATTTTAAGATATCTAGAAGGGTAATATTTTAAGATATCTAGAAGGGTAATATTTTAAGATATCTAGAAGGGTAATATTTTAAGATATCTAGAAGGGTAATATTTTAAGATATCTAGAAGGGTAATATTTTAAGATATCTAGAAGGGTAATATTTTAAGATATCTAGATGGTAATATTTTAAGATATCTAGAAGGGTAATATTTTAAGATATCTAGATGGGTAATATTTTAAGATATCTAGAAGGGTAATATTTTTAAGATATCTAGATGGGTAATATTTTAAGATATCTAGAAGGGTAATATTTTAAGATATCTAGAAGGGTAATATTTTAAGATATCTAGAAGGGTAATATTTTAAGATATCTAGATGGGTAATATTTTAAGATATCTAGAAGGGTAATATTTTAAGATATCTAGATGGGTAATATTTTAAGATATCTAGAAAGGTAATATTTTAAGATATCTAGAAGGGTAATATTTTAAGATATCTAGAAGTGTAATATTTTAAGATATCTAGAAGGGTAATATTTTAAGATATCTAGATGGGTAATATTTTAAGATATCTAGAAGGGTAATATTTTAAGATATCTAGATGGGTAATATTTTAAGATATCTAGAAGGGTAATATTTTAAGATATCTAGAAGGGTAATATTTTAAGATATCTAGATGGGTAATATTTAAAGATATCTAGAAAGGTAATATTTTAAGATATCTAGATGGGTAATATTTTAAGATATCTAGAAGGGTAATATTTTAAGATACCTAGAAGGGTAATATTTTAAGATATCTAGAAGGGTAATATTTTAAGATACCTAGAAGGGTAATATTTTAAGATACCTAGAAGGGTAATATTTTAAGATATCTAGAAGGGTAATATTTTAAGATATCTAGAAGGGTAATATTTTAAGATACCTAGAAGGGTAATATTTTAAGATACCTAGAAGGGTAATATTTTAAGATACCTAGAAGGGTAATATTTTAAGATACCTAGAAGGGTAATATTTTAAGATATCTAGAAGGGTAATATTTTAAGATATCTAGAAGAGTAATATTTTAAGATATCTAGAAGGGTAATATTTTAAGATATCTAGAAGGGTAATATTTTAAGATATCTAGAAGGGTAATATTTTAAGATATCTAGAAGGGTAATATTTTAAGATATCTAGAAGGGTAATATTTTAAGATATCTAGAAGGGTAATATTTTAAGATATCTAGAAGGGTAATATTTTAAGATACCTAGAAGGGTAATATTTTAAGATATCTAGAATGGTAATATTTTAAGATATCTAGGAGGGTAATATTTTAAGATATCTAGAAGGGTAATATTTTAAGATATCTAGAGGGGTAAAATATCTAGATATCTAGAAGGGTAATATTTTAAGATATCTAGATGGGTAATATTTTAAGATATCTAGAAGGGTAATATTTTAAGATATCTAGAAGGGTAATATTTTAAGATATCAAGAAGGGTAATATTTTAAGATATCTAGAAGGGTAATATTTTAAGATATCTAGAAGGGTAAAATATCTAGATATCTAGAAGGGTAATATTTTAAGATATCTAGAAGGGTAATATTTTAAGATATCTAGAAGGGTAATATTTTAAGATATCTAGAAGGGTAATATTTTAAGATATCTAGAAGGGTAATATTTTAAGATATCTAGAAGGGTAATATTTTAAGATATCTAGAAGGGTAATATTTTAAGATATCTAGAAGGGTAATATTTTAAGATATCTAGAAGGGTAATATTTTAAGATATCTAGATGGGTAATATTTTAAGATATCTAGAAGGGTAATATTTTAAGATATCTAGATGGGTAATATTTTAAGATATCTAGAAGGGTAATATTTTAAGATATCTAGAAGGGTAATATTTTGAGACAGGGAAACGACGTTAGGAGAAGGGCTCTTGATCCAAATAATGTTAGCTATCATCCCATAACTGGGATCTAAATTAATTACCACCCATCCGCCATGACCTAGATGACACGTACGGGTTACCGCTTCCCCCAGACTATAAAAATATCAATAATTAAGGACTGATCATCAACACGATCTCTTCACTAGACGACAGTTAACTCAGGAAGCGCGATTAATGGACGTAGGATCGAGCCTCCACCATTTCATGTATTGAATAACCCATATGGGTTTACCACTTCATAGTTAACAGTAAATAGATGCAATTAAGAGATATATTGCCGTTGTTGTTGCCCTCTCCAGCACTTAGTGAGGGACCTCTTGCTGAACGCTCTACACAAGCCCAGAAGATATAGCTCAACTTCGTCAGGGAGGTTCAGAAGTTGCAGCTTAACATCCTCAAGAGGCCAGGAGCTGCGTCTCACCATTTTCAAGAGGACTAGAAGCTGTCTTTCAACATCTTCAAGAGAACCAGGAGCTGTGTCTCAGCATCTTCAAGACTACCTTATCATTCTCAATTTCTTGAGCATTATTTTAATTTAGGACCACCCAGAGCGTCACGTAGGACCATCCAGAGCGTCACGTAGGACCACCCAGAGCGTCACGTAGGACCACCCAGAGCGTCACGTAGGACCACCCAGAGCGTCACGTAGGACCATCCAGAGCGTCACGTAAGACCACCCAGAGCGTCACGTAGGACCACCCAGAGCGTCACGTAGGACCATCCAGAGCGTCACGTAGGACCACCCAGAGCGTCACGTAGGACCATCCAGAGCGTCACGTAGGACCACCCAGAGCGTCACGTAGGACCACAAAGAGCGTCACGTAGGACCATCCAGAGCGTCACGTAGGACCACCCAGAGCGTCACGTAGGACCACCCAGAGCGTCACGTAGGACCACCCAGAGCGTCACGTAGGACCACCCAGAGCGTCACGTAGGACCACCCAGAGCGTCACGTAGGACCATCCAGAGCGTCACTTAGGACCACCCAGAGCGTCACGTAGGACCATCCAGAGCGTCACTTAGGACCACCAGAGCGTCACGTAGGACCATCCAGAGCGTCACGTAGGACCACCCAGAGCGTCACGTAGGACCACCCAGAGCGTCACGTAGGACCACCCAGAGCGTCACGTAGGACCACCCAGAGCGTCACGTAGGACCACCCAGAGCGTCACGTAGGACCATCCAGAGCGTCACGTAGGACCATCCAGAGCGTCACGTAGGACCACCCAGAGCGTCACGTAGGACCATCCAGAGCGTCACGTAGGACCACCCCAGAGCGTCACGTAGGACCACCCAGAGCGTCACGTAGGACCACCCAGAGCGTCACGTAGGAACCACCCAGAGCGTCACGTAGGACCACCCAGAGCGTCACGTAGGACCACCCAGAGCGTCACGTAGGACCATCCAGAGCGTCACGTAGGACCATCCAGAGCGTCACGTAGGACCACCCAGAGCGTCACGTAGGACCACCCAGAGCGTCACGTAGGACCACCCAGAGCGTCACGTAGGACCACCCAGAGCGTCACGTAGGACCATCCAGAGCGTCACGTAGGACCATCCAGAGCGTCACGTAGGACCATCCAGAGCGTCACGTAGGACCATCCAGAGCGTCACGTAGGACCACCCAGAGCGTCACGTAGGACCACCCAGAGCGTCACGTAGGACCACCCAGAGCGTCACTTAGGACCACCCAGAGCGTCACGTAGGACCACCCAGAGCGTCACGTAGGACCACCCAGAGCGTCACGTAGGACCACCCAGAGCGTCACGTAGGACCACCCAGAGCGTCACGTAGGACCACCCAGAGCGTCACGTAGGACCATCCAGAGCGTCACGTAGGACCATCCAGAGCGTCACGTAGGACCACCCAGAACCACGTATGACCACCCAGAGCGTCACGTAGGACCACCCAGAGCGTCACGTAGGACCACCCAGAGCGTCACGTAGGACCACCCAGAGCGTCACGTAGGACCACCCAGAGCGTCACGTAGGACCACCCAGAGCGTCACGTAGGACCATGCAGAGCGTCACGTACGACCACCCAGAGCGTCACGTAGGACCACCCAAAGCGTCACGTAGGACCATGCAGAGCGTCACGTACGACCACCCAGAGCGTCACGTAGGACCATGCAGAGCGTCACGTACGACCACCCAGAGCGTCACGTAGGACCACCCAGAGCGTCACGTAGGACCATGCAGAGCGTCACGTACGACCACCCAGAGCGTCACGTAGGACCACCCAGAGCGTCACGTAGGACCATGCAGAGCGTCACGTAGGACCATCCAGAGCGTCACGTACGATCACCCAGAGCGTCACGTAGGACCATCCAAAGCGTCACGTAGGACCACCCAGAGCGTCACGTACGACCACCCAGAGCGTCACGTAGGACCATCTAGAGCGTCACGTAGGACCACCCAGAGCGTCACGTAGGACCATCCAGAGCGTCACGTAGGACCATGCAGAGCGTCACGTACGACCACCCAGAGTGTCACGTATGACCACCCAGAGCGTCACGTAGGACCATCCAGAGCGTCACGTACGATCACCCAGAGCGTCACGTAGGACCATCCAGAGCGTCACGTAGGACCATCCAGAGCGTCACGTAGGACCATCCAGAGCGTCACTTAGGACCATCCAGAGCGTCACGTAGGACCATACAGAGCGTCACGTGGGACCACCCAGAGCGTCACGTGGGACCACCCAGAGCGTGACGTAGGACCATGCAGAGCGTCACGTAGGACCACCCAGAGCGTCACGTAGGACCATCCAGAGCGTCACGTAGGACCATCCAGAGCGTCAAGTAGGACCACCCAGAGCGTCACGTAGGACCACCCAGAGCGTCACGTAGGACCATCCAGAGCGTCACGTAGGACCATCCAGAGCGTCACGTGGGACCAACCAGAGCGTCACGTAGGGACATCCAGAGCGTCACGTGGGACCACCCAGAGCGTCACGTGGGACCATCCAGAGCGTCACGTGGGACCACCCAGAGCGTCACGTGGGACCATCCAGAGCGTCACGTGGGATCACCCAGAGCGTCACGTGGGACCATCCAGAGCGTCACGTGGGACCACCCAGAGCGTCACGTGGGATCATCCAGAGCGTCACGTGGGACCCCTCAGAGCGTCACTTGGGACCACCCAGAGCGTCACGTGGGACCACCCAGAGCGTCACTTGGGACTACCCAGACCGTCACGTGGGACCACCCATAGCGTCACGTCGGACCACCCAGAGCGTCACGTGGGACCACCCAGAGCGTCACGTAGGACCATCCAGAGCGTCACGTAGGACCATCCAGAGCGTCACGTAGGACCATCCAGAGCGTCACGTAGGACCACCCAGAGCGTCACGTAGGACCATCCAGAGCGTCACGTAGGACCATCCAGAGCGTCACGTGGGACCAACCAGAGCGTCACGTAGGGCCATCCAGAGCGTCACGTGGGACCGCCCAGAGCGTCACGTGGGACCATCCAGAGCGTCACGTGGGACCACCCAGAGCGTCACGTGGGACCATCCAGAGCGTCACGTGGGACCACCCAGAGCGTCACGTGGGACCATCCAGAGGGTCACGTGAGACCACCCAGAGCGTCATGTGGGACCATCCAGAGCGTCACGTGGGACCACCCAGAGCGTCACGTGGGACCACCCAGAGCGTGACTTGGGACTACCCAGACCGTCACGTGGGACCACCCAGAGCGTCACGTGGGACCACCCAGAGCGTCACGTGGGACCACCCAGAACGTCACGTGGGACCACCCAGAACGTCACGTTGGACCACCAAGAGCGTCACGTGGGACCACTCAGAGCGCCAGGTTGGACCACCTAGAGTGTCACGTGGGACCACCCAGAGCGTCATGTGGGACCACCCAGAGCGTCACGTGGGACCACCAAGAGCGTCATGTGGGACCACCCAGAGCGTCACGTGGGACCACCCAGAGCGTCATGTGGGACCACCCAGAGCGTCACGTGGGACCACCTAGAGCGTCACGTGGGACCACACAGGGCGTCACGTGGGACCACCCAGAGCGTCACGTGGGACCATCTAGAGTGTAACGTGGGACCACCCAGAGCGTCACGTGGGACCACCTAGAGTGTAACGTGGGACCACCCAGAGCGTCACGTGGGACCACCTAAAACGTCACGTGGGACCACCCAGAGTGTCACGTGGGACCACCCAGAGCGTCATGTGGGACCACCCAGAGCGTCACGTGGGACCACCTAGAGCGTCACGTGGGACCATCTAAAGCGTCACGTGGGACCCCCGACAGCCTCATGTATACCTGGAGGAGCATATCTGGAGGGGCTGTCGGGGTCATCGCCCCCGCGGCCCGGTCCATGACGAAGCCTCGTACGTGGAACTACCCACAGTTCACGTGGGACTCCTCATAGTATCACGTGGGACTACCCACAGCGTCACTTGGGACTACCCACAGCTTCACGTGGGACTACCCACAGCGTCACTTGGGACTACCCACAGCTTCACGTGGGACTACCCACAGCTTCACGTTGGACTACCCACAGCGTCACGTGGGACTACCCACAGCGTCACGTGGGACTACCCACAGCGTCACTTGGGACTACCCACAGCTTCACGTGGGACTACCCACAGCGTCACTTGGGACTACCCACAGCGTCACTTGGGACTACCCACAGCTTCACGTGGGACTACCCACAGCGTCACGTGGGACTACCCACAGCTTCACGTGGGACTACCCACAGCGTCACGTTTGACTACCCACAGCGTCATGTGGGCCTACCCACAGCGTCACGTGGGACTACCCACAGCGTCACGTGGGACTACCCACAGCGTCACGTAGAGTCAGTGTTACTCCCGACATTTCTCCAGAAATAATCTTAATTTTTAAAGTGGTGGACCAGTAAGCCAGTGGAAGGCTTCGATCAGATGGCCAAAAGTTCCAGTGGCGATTCATTATATGACTAAGACCCGCGTCCAGAAACACGAATCTTACCTAACTTAACATAACTTCTCGGGTGTGCCAGGAAAAGTAACCTCATATACCCACAGAGAACTACATTTCCTGAGCACCGTCGTACAGAACTTGGTACAGCGAGCGAAACGAGCGAAACGAGCACTTGAATCAATGATTCAAACGCTCGAAAGTGTTCATTTATGTGAATTATAATATTATATTTTGTTTCATTAAGCAACAAAATCATTTTAACATATATTATTTATCATTTTTTAACGCAGTAAATGATTGTTAATTTTTAATTAAAACAAATAACAATTTTTATTAATATGCAGAATCGTTTTAGCATAATTAACGATCGTTCTAACAAGATACACAATCGTTTTGTTGTGGTATCCAATCGCTTTAACACGTCACACAATCGTTGTTATTGTACAGAATCGCTGAAGGTTTGAGATGGACTCGGGAAATGGGCTACCTAATGTTGCAACCCCTGAATGGGTTGCAATGATTATTATGTATATATATAATTATTACCTTTTCATTTAATTTTATATTGCTTATATTTGCGATAATAGCTAAATCGTAAATGTATTGCTTTATATTGTTATTTGACTTGTTAGGTAGGATGTAACATATTATGTGCTCAGTTCAAGTCTTGATTGTCTAACTACTGTAATTATCGCTCTTTGCTCGTTATTCTGCCGGCTTCTGTTTCTTGCTGTGCGACTGCTGTCCACGGAGCTATCACGTGATCGAGGGGGGGGGTGGTGTCCTCACCTCGCCTGAAGTATTCAGTCTGGTCGAGACTCTCTTGGTAGTTGGACAGATTGTCTGTCTCATTATTCTTGTTAGTTCTGTAGAACTCTGTTCACAGAACCTTGTATAGACTTAGTGATTTTCGACGTTGTACTGAGATTGTGTGTCGCATAGACACTTTGAGTAAATCAGGTCCTGAGCTGTAACTTCTCACTTAACTTGTACTGGTATCTGTGTATTATCACAGTCGGGGATTTTCTTATGCTGAACTTAGATTCAGTAGTATGGGAGTTTTGTGACTTTTGAGGAGGATCTGCAGATGGTCCCTACTTAGTGTCGTTATATTATCTCCTTGTTCCTGATTCTGTGCCGCAGTTGCTTGTTATATTGCTATTGGGATTAGCATTCTTTTTATTGTTCAAGCAGACTGTTCTGACTGCCAGTTGGTCAAGAAGTTAGTTTATTTGAGGACTTTGTCAGTCACTTGTTTAAGTCTAGTCGAGTCGTGAGACATAGCGAACTACTTAGAGCACTTACACACATACATACTTACTTGTACATATTTGTAATATCTTATTAAATGTTAATGTACCAGACGGTACTTAAGAATTATAAATGTGATATGTGTTTTCAGCGCAATAATATTGTACTTGAGAGAAGTGATATTATTTTGATTATTGTGATTAATTTAATTTAATTTAATTTGATAATATACCTCTAGACCTAATAAATCTATTAAATTTTAATTTCTCTAGTTAGTAGCCTACCAGTTGTAATCCTGAAGCACTATTGAATCATACTAAATTCTAATGGATAATTGGACAAGGATACTGACTACTTGTTACGAAAACCCAGTACCAGGCTGGATGCTAGAAGGGCAGTCCTTTCTAGTATTCACTGGAGATCTCTAAGCTCTTAGAATCGCGTTTTTTGTAACAAATGGGGGCCTGTCCGGGAGGCTCTTGATCCAAGGTGTTGGAGAAATTGTACAATTTGACATACTAGTAACTCTATGATCAAACACTCTGAGTACTTTCCTAATCTGAAGACTTTGAGTTTAGTCTTGTACAACATGCCAGGTGGATGTATGTACCTGACTGAGTCTCTTGATCCAAGGAGATGGAAATACTATTTAAGAGCTCTAGCTCTAAGACAACCAACATTAAAATTCCTATCAAGATTATAGTTTCCCATAATCACTCTCTCGTAGTACACTTATTTTTGTGATGTATGCCAAAGTGAAACAGTTAATTGATACTCTGACTTTGTCTGAGTTAAGTACATTAAAATTTCAGACGTGTTGGCGAGTAGCCAAATATCTCGGTGTGACGTATAACAGGAATTACACCGCAGAAACTGTCAGAGCATTAATTAAAGATATATTATTTCCCGCTCATACAGAGATGTCTGATTATGATTCAGATTCAGAAAGCCTAGTGTCACAATTAGGAAGTATGACTCTTATTTGATGAAGTAGAAGAAAGAGCAACTAAGGCAGAAGTGAGCCTAGTGTCTGAGCCTAGTGTAGCTCAGTTCTCGCTCGCTCCTTCCCTCACTGACACAATAGTACAGAGTGTAGCTGTTAGCTTGACTCAGCCTAAAACAAGTACAGTGTATGCTACACCTGTATCTATTTATCCTAGACCAGATATAGACACTCTAGAGACGCCTGAACGAGGTGCCCGACCTAAGGACCGTCCAGAAAGACATGTTAATTTCCCTACTCCTCCATTACCCACTGGTCCTATCTCTCAGGAACAGTTTGAGAGGTTAGAACGCCTCATTATGTTGCAGACTGCACAAATAGAGGCTCAGAGGAAATTGAACGAAGAAGATTTCCAAAGAGAAAATGTTCGTCTTGGAAGACAACAGACTGATAGATCACAAGACACATTTAATGTGCAGAAAGCTGCATCTATGGTTCCTAAGTTTTTTGAGAGTGACTTAGACACCTATTTTGATGTGTTTGAGAACCAGGCACGTGCTATGAACTGGCCACATAAGCACTGGGCAACCTTGTTGCATACAGCTTTGACAGGAAGAGCCCAAACTTGTACTGCTGCTTTACCATTTGCCAAGTACATTAGTTATGACGCTGTCAAACAAACTATTCTAGAGACATATAACTTGTTACCTGTAAGTTATCAAAGAGCATTTCGTACGTTACAACGACGACAAGATCAAACTTGTGTAGAATTTGCTCATGAGAAAAAAGTTGCTTTTGAGAGATGGTCTAGAGCTGCCAATTGTAACAACTACAACAGCCTTGTTCAGTTGTTACTACACGAAGAGTTTAACAACTGTATGCCTGCTGACATACAAGAATATCTGATCGATCATACTACCTCGGATATTCTGGAAACTGCAGCATTAGCAGACAATTACGAGATTTCTCACAACCTTGTACGTAGTAAAACACACAGAAACAAGTTAACTAAAAATTGTCCTAGAAGGTGGCAACCTAAATCAGCTGCTCATTGCCGGCCTGCTGTACCTGCTACTGTAACTTCTCGTATCTTTACCAGGAAAACTCACAATCCTGAATCTGTCTCTGTGGCTAGACAGAAATCTGATATCGAGAAGAAGAAAGTAAAATGTACATATTGTAATAGAAAAGGACATGCTAGAGAGTATTGCTATAAGTTGGAAAGAGATGCGAGAGACAGTCGTGCGGCTGGCGTCCCCACACAAGTCGTATCCTCTTCCGAGCAACAAAGGCACCAAAATCCTAGTAATACCTCTGATCCTACTGTTTTAGATAATATTACTCAGGATAGATGACTAGCGTCAGAAAGTGTATCTGACGAAAAGATTCGTTCAGCGATGAGTCCTTACTTTTCAAGAGGTAGAATAGGATTTGACGAATCACATCTAACTGAGATAATTACTTTCAGAGACACTATCAGTTATCTCACGTTATTAAGAGAAGATGTACTGCCCATAACTGACGATACCTATACCAAGATAGATGTATTGTTAGAAGCCTATGGTGGGGCTGTTGTAAAAGTACCTCTTCACAAAATATATATTGAAACAAGCTATTATACTGGTTAAAATTTCAGGGGGTTATATTCCAGTGGTATATTTCCCATCAGGTCAGTGGACTTGTTGATAGGGAACGATATCCTTCATGCTGGTATATGTAAAGAACCACTTGTGATTGATAATAACACTGATGATAATTATGCCATTGAAACTTGTAGAGAGAAACCTATTTTATTTCCTCTCAGCGCAATTACTAGAGATATGTCAAAGATACAACAACCATCCTTGTCTCCTGTTGAGTCAGTGGATGACAATGATTTGGGCTTGAATATGTTGTTTAGTGACGCTCTGCGCCCAGGATCATTAACACCAACTCCCCCTGGTCATCAACCTAGTCAGAACACTACTGACGTTAAATTTCTTACTCATGATGATTTATCAAGGATCAGTTTTTTTGATCAGTCACGGGAAAGACTGAGAGTTTATAGCGTTACTAAAGAGTGAAGCAAAGGACTCGAAAAATTGTTACTTTTATAGTAAGGGTTGTACGATGGAGAAAAATAAAAGCAATTTTGTCAGCTGATAGTGTTTTGCACCACAGTCAAGCATCTTGTAGTTTACCAGTTACATTTCGTGAACAAGCCATTGATTTTTGCTCACAATAGCCCCATTTGAGGACATTTGGGTGTCAAGAAGACACTCGGTAAACTGGCAAAACTTTTTTACTTGGCCAAAGATGAAGGAAACAGTTGCTGATCATGTGCGACGTTGCCAGGGTGTGTCAAGTGACAGGCAAGCCAGCGCACTCACCTCCACCTGCGCCTCTCATTCCTATCACCGTGGATGGTGAACTATTCTCACGTCTTATTATTGATTGTGTTGGTCCTTTGCCTAGAACCAAACTAGGAAACCAATACTTATTTACTATTTTTGACGCTCCAACACGCTATCCCAAAAGCTATTCTATGAAAAAAAATTAATGCTTGTGCTATTGTGAGAGCGCTGATGAAATTTTTCTCCCAGGTTGGATTGCCACGAGAGATACAATCAGATCAGGGATCTAACTTCACTTCTAAGATCTTTCGAGAAGCATTATCCCACCTAGGAATAAAGTCTGTACATTCAACCAGCTATCATCCACAGTCACAAGGTGCTCTAGAGAGATTTCATTAGACACTGAAGTCCATGATGAGATCTTATTGTGAACATTTTTTTAGAGACTGGGATGAGGGTATACCTTTTCTTCTGTTCGCTATGAGAGAAAGTGAGCAAGAAAGTCTCGGATTTAGTCCGTTTGAATTATTATTCGGACACCAAGTGCGTGGTCCTCTTTGCAGTGTTAAAAAAACGTGTGGACAGGAAAATCCAAATCCATCATTGAGCACTTCACCTTCATTAATGCAGCAACATTTGACAGCCGCTAGAGAGCTAGCTTCGAAAAACCTAGTTTCAGCCCAAGCTAGAATGAAGCAACATTATGACAAGCGTGCTGTCTTGTCTTTTTTTTTTTAAAGCAGGGGATAAGGTGATGGGCTAGGAAATTAGTTTCCAGGGTCATGCTCTACAAGCCCGGTATGATGTCCCCTGGAAGTAGTGAAAAGGCTTAGCGACGTAAATTATTTGGTACGTACGCCTGGGAAAAGAAATCTAATCATGTGTACCATGTTAACCAGCTTAAGGCATACTATGCTAGTCCTCTACCAACTACTTCTATTCTTCCCAGGACGAGGAAGAAAACGCATCAACCTGACATTCTCTAGAGGTATAGAGGTTTCGTTTAGAAAATTCAGTGACTCTACAATCACTAGACGATTTTCTTAGTAACCTGGGGATTGATAAAGCTAGTGATATAAAAACATGATTTTGCATTTTCCTGAAAATTTTTCAGTGATGTTCCTAAACCGTTGTACTCTAGGTGTACATGACGTTGATGTACAGGGGGCATCACCCATTAAGCAATCACCATATAGGAGAGTCCAACAAAGCATAAAGCATTGAGAGAAGAGGTTGATTTTTTTGTTATCCCACGGACTTATTGAGCGCAGTAAAAGTCCATGGGCATCTCCCCCGTATTTTTTAGTGCCTAAACCTGACGGTAGTTTCAGGGTGTGCACTGATTACAGGAAAGTGAACTCTGCACCTTGCCTGATGGTTATCCTCTACCTCGCATTGATGACCTTATTGACCGTGTGTCAGGAGCCCAGTTTGTCAGCCGTTTTAGATCTCTTACGAGGCTATTATCAAGTCCCGCTTACTGAACGTGCTCAAGAAATATCTGCTTTTTACTGTTCAAGATGGATTGTTTAACTACCTCGTCACCCCCCTTCGGCCTATGTAAATGCGGCTTCTTCATTCCAACGTATAATGAAC
Source organism: Cherax quadricarinatus (assembly GCF_026875155.1). Taxonomy (NCBI): domain Eukaryota; kingdom Metazoa; phylum Arthropoda; class Malacostraca; order Decapoda; family Parastacidae; genus Cherax; species Cherax quadricarinatus. Next base: position 33,551,858 of record NC_069403.1, on the reverse strand, counting down.
GAGTTGACCCACAACTTAGGAGTAGAAGCCTACCTTGACGACTTAGTGGTGTAACAGTTGACGAGTGGAAAACAAACACTTGACGCGTCTCAGAGCATTGTTTGAGAGATGGCGCACTACACTTCACTGTTAACTTAGCTAAATGGGAGTTTTGGTCAAGCCAAGATTACCTACCTAGGCTTTTGTTTTCGGCCCAAGGTGAGGTTTTCTCCTATTGAGGCTAAGGTTCGTTCAATTTCTGAATTTCCAGTGCCACAGGATAGGAAAGGAGTACAGAGATTCCTGGGTATGGCAGGATATTATCGCAGGTTCTTTTCCAAACTTTTCTCAGATTGCAGCTCCTCTCACTTTAGCTTACTAGTAGCAAAGTTCAGTTTACCTGGACTAGAGATTGTTCAGACTCGTTTTAAAAGGTTGAAACGTTTGCTTCCTCTCTCCCGTGTTGAAAAGTCCCAATTTCAATCTTTCCCCTTTTTTTTTTCCATATAGATGCTAGTGGTTACGCAGTGGGTGCTGTGCTGCTCCAACAGTCAACCCTCCACTGATATTCTCCATCCTATATGTTACTATTCATCTAAACTTAAACGACACCCGAAAAATTATGCCACTATTGAGAAAGAGGCTCTAGCTCTTGTGGTGTCCTTGGAACATTTTGACGTGTATTTGGGCACTTCCCCATTTAAAATTAACGTTTTTTTCAGACCACAATCCCTCCCTTTTATTAACACTAATGAAAAGTAAAAATGCTAGGATCATGAGGTGGGCCCTCAGAATCCAACCTTATTCTATTGTAAAACCGTGGGTCTTGTAATGAAATTGCGACGCTCTGACGTCCTTAAAAATTATCAGTTACTTTAAATTAACGTAATTTTGACCCCCAAAATACCTTTTGTTATTGCTATGCAAAATCAGTAAGGTAACTTAATCCCCCCACCCTTTAACTAAAACTCATGTCAATTTTTATATTTATATATTCACAGATTGTTGTGTGTAAGGAGACAAAGCTGAGGTTGAGTGGGTGTGGGTGTGGGCGATGTACTGCGTAAAGCAACATGCCCTGCCGCAGACCCCCCCCACTACACACCTTAAGCTTTTCATACTCAATGTTCATACGCCTCGCTTTTCCAAACCACACTTAAAGTGGAATGCAGTCTCCTTACTAGACGACCTCAAATGCCCTGCTATCTACCTATCCGTCTCAAAAAGATGTATATAACCCACGAGTATGCAGAAAACGATCGTGTACTCCCCTGTACTAGGGGCATATCCTGGGACGGACCTGAAATTGAGAGTGCTTTGGCAAAAGGACTAAATTAATTTTTATAATAAATTGTAAATATATGATAACAGAATAGTGTGAAAGACATTAATGCAACTCCAGTGCGACCTTTCCCCGGTTGGGGGGGGGGGGTTCAACCCCTGAATGGGGTTGCAAATTATTTGTATAATTAATTATTCCCTTTTTCATTAATTTTATTTTGCTTATATTTGCGATAAAGCAAAAATCGTAAATGATTGTTTTATGTTATTTTGACTTGTGGGTAGGATGTAACATATTATGTGCTCAGTTTCAAGTTTGATTGTCAATACGTAATTATGCTCTTTGGTTTTTTCTCCCGGCTTTTTTTTTCTTGCTGTGTGATGCGCCCGGACCATACGTGATCGGGGGGGGGGGGGTGCCCACCTGCGAAGTTTCATCGGGTCGAGACTCTCTTGGTGGTTGGGCAGATTGTCTGCTCATTATTTTGTTAGTTCTGTAAACTTGTTCACAGAACCTTGCATAGACTTATGTTTTCGACATTGTCGAGGTTGTTTGTCGATAACACTTTGGTAAATCGGTCCTAGCTGTAACTTCTCACCCTTTTAAATTGTACTGGGATCGTGTATTTAAAAACAGTCGGGGGTTTTCTTATGCTGAATTAGTTTATGTAGGGAGTTTTGTGATTTTGTGGGGGGATTGCAGAGGTCCCCCCCACTTAGGTCGTTTTATTATCTCCTTGTTCCTGATTCTGGTTGCAGTTGCTTGTTACATTTCTATTGGGGTTACATTCTTTTTTTTGTTCAACAGACTTTTCTGACTGCCTTGGTCAAAAAGTTAGTTTTTTTTTGGGACTTTGTAGTCCTTGTTTAAGTCTAGTGAGTCGTGAGACAAAGCGAACTTTAGAGCCTTACACACTACATACTTACCGTAAATTTTTTAATACTTATTAAAAAGTTAAGTACCAGCTTTCTTAAAAAATTATAAATGTGAATTGTTTTTTTAGCGCATTATTGTACTTTAGAGAAGTGAATTATTTTGATTATTTTGATTAATTTTAATTTAATTTAATTTTAATATACCCTAACCTAATAAAATTTTTAAATTTTAATTTTTTGTTAGACCCACCATTGTAATCCCGAAGCACTATTGAATATATTGAATTCTAAAGGTAATTGGACAAGGGTCTGAACTTTTACGAAAACCCAGTAAAGGCTGGATGCAAAGGGGAATCCTTTTTAGTATTTACGGGATCTCTAAGCTTTTGAATGGGGTTTTTTGTAACACCCCAAAATAACACTATTCCGTGAATCAAACTGGAATTTCCCCCCTTTTTCCCCCCCCTTTTCCCGGGGATACCTATAGATATCTTATTAGATAACCATGGGTATCTAAATAACCCTTGAAAGCTAGCCCTTGCAAAAACGACAGTTTACAGATGACCTTCAGAGTATTCCGAGAGAGAGAGAGAGAGAGAGAGAGAGAGAGAGAGAGAGAGAGAGAGAGAGAGAGAGAGAGAGAGAGAGAGAGAGAGAGAGAGAGAGAGAGAGAGAGAATATTATCCAGAGGTTGGGGAATGTTAAGGTCGACCTAGGAGTCGAGGAATATCTCTTCCTGGAAACTTACCCTTCAATGTCGTCCTCGTCCTTGTCGTTTCTGAGGGGAGCCTTGATGGCGTCACCCTTGCCAACGACGCAGATGTCGCACTTGAGGTAGCCTTTGGGACCGCCAGTGATGTCGTCAGGATCAGTCAGTAAGGCCCACTTGTGGTAAAACTGATGGTCTGTGGAGAGAGAGAGAGAGAGAGAGAAGGAGAAGAGAGAGAGAGAGAGAGAGAGAGAGAGAGAGAGAGAAGAGAGAGAGAGAGAGAGAGAAGAGAGAGATAGAGAGAGAGGGGGAGAGGGAGAGAGAGAGAGAGAGAGAGAGAGAGAGAGAGAGAGAGAGAGAGAGAGAGAGAGAGAGAGAGAGAGAGAGAGAGAGAGAGAGAGAGAGAGAGAAGTATATTAAGCATTGTTTTTCATTTCGGCTTTTCATTATGTACGTGGGCATAATTTCTTTTCCACTTAAGCCCTCAGAGTTTTCGGAGTTGTTTAAAATATTAATATTGTGTTCCAAGCTCCATGCACTTACTTTCACCTGTTGTATTAATTACAGGGTCTTAGATGCAAAGTTGCTACATGAGTGACGGGGCAGGTGAGGAATAGGCTAAGGAGGTATGAGGGTGAAGGGGAGGAGGATAAGGAGACGTGAAGGACTATAATGGTAGAGAAGGACTCTGAGGCGTAAGGCTGAGTTGTAAGGAACTGGGTAGTAAAGAACAGAAAGATAGGAAATGAGAAAGCCGAGATAAAGTCTCTAGGCTAGGCTAGTTAAAAACTTTCTTTAATTATGTTATCCGGTAAAGTCTTACTTAACTGTATCATCTAGCTAAGTCTTTTCTGATTACTAAAGCTAATTAAGGTCTTCATGGTTATGCAAGCTAGTTTGGTATTTCTTAATTATGTTAACTGGTTGAGTGCTTCCAACCAGCAAGCTTGTACAGCTGTGCTACGTCAGCAAGTTCTTTCCTAAGTATTGAGGCTAGTTAAGTCTGTCCTAACCTTTGACCCGTTACGTCATTCCTGTCTGTGGGAGACAGTTAAACCTTTCCTTTCTATGTGATACAGTTAAACCTATGGGAGTCAGATCTTTTCTAACTTTTCTTTCTTAACTATGGAAGCCAGTATAGAGTTAGTGTTAGTTGAGTGAATGTTAACTAAGTGTTTAGTGAGTGAGGTGTCACACTTTCAGATTGACCAAGTGTCTTGTAGAGCCAGCCATGCGTCGTAGTGATGGTCTCTTAAGAAAACTTGGCTGGTTGACTAACAGTGCTGCAGGCCCATCCACACACAACGGTCATTAAGACTGCACGTCACCTGTTCTTCACCAGTTAAGAAAACTTTAATCCCTAACATACCTACCTAATATATGCCTACCTTCACGTACATATCCGCTGGTCTCGGTGCACACACATACCAGGAGCGAAATATTTATCAAAGTATATGCAGATTGCATCTTGAACCTTCAGTGTTATGATATTTCTCCTATAATTTGTAAGTATATTTGCCAACTAGGCATATATAGGTTAATTGGCAGAGGGCGAATTTCTCTCATATTCTCAAGCAAAACAAAACACGTTTTAAATTTATAGCCAAATTTTGTATTGAAATGGAAAATGGACAATGTTTCGGTCATCATGGACCATTATAAATTCAGTCGAGTGTTAATAACGGTTTGCGACGGTCGAAAACTCAGCCCAGCTCCCGTGGGTTAGTTGTGAACTGTTCCAGAAACGGTATTATTATTTTCATTCTTCTGTTTGTTTTGTTCAGTTTTGCTAGATTGCTTAGGTTGTACCAGGTAGTGAGTTTGGGTGTGGCAGAGCAGATGGAACACTTGGGCGAAACGGTGCGAGTGAGACAGGTAGGTACGTCGAGGCAGGTAAACTAGACCGGGTAGGAGAGACAGATGTGCAGGTTTTGATTTAGTGAGAGAGGTAGGTCGAGTATGTGAGGTAGGCTGGTGGGCAGAGCAGGTGGATGGGTCAGGTTGGCCGGGCTGGTGAGCAGGGTTGGTGGATGGGTCAGGTGGGCAGGGCAGGTGGGTTGGGCATGAGCGCACGGGTAGGTTGGCCGGGCTGCGGGACTTACCTGACTGGGACCACACTGTGGCCACGTCTAACTTGAAACTTCCCAGGACTTTGTTGGACCTGAGGATGTTACGACTTTGGAGCACCTGACAATATGGGCGTGGGCGAGTGTGGGCGGGCGTGTGAGCACGGTGTGGGCGTGAGTGGGAGATGGACGGCGGCACACGTGAACAAACAGGGGAGAAGAGAACACGAAAAAAAACATTAGATGCAAGACCGACCACGCACTGGCAAGATTCAGTGCAAGATATTTTATCAGTCAGTGGTGGGGAGGTGCAGTGTAGACAGACAGTGAGACAGACAGACAGTAAAGCACAGACAGACACACAGTTAATACAGCTTTACCTTGAAAGTCTTTACAGCCAATATTTGCTTTACTTCAAGTACTGACTGAAAATTAATATTATATTTACAATGAAACGCTAAACCTGTAAACGTCATACAGTTCCTGGGTAATGGGAGGCAATCAGGTTTGACAGGAGGATGAAAAGGGTGAATCTCGTTCCTTGGAACAAGAGCCCATCACCAGCATTAAGGTATCCCCATAAAAGGTACTCTCCCGTGAATATAAAGCTCTGTCAGGTATATATACGTCAGTATATATACGTCAGTATATATACGTCAGTATACATTGCAATGAAGACCCCATATATTGACCGGTACATTTCACTGTACAAACTGTGATTGTCTGTCTCCTGTCACATCAGGTGATACATGGTACACCAAGTTTATATGTGAGATGTTAATCTCAGTCGGAAGTGACCAGAGAGTAGAAAAGGAGGCTAGTCACTGAGTAGGTAGGAGCACTGATCAATGTCTTAATCAATATTATTGAAATAAATGCATCAATGCAAGACTCCAGGTCCTCCTACTCAGGAAGTAGTCCAGCCTCTCTGATAAAGATGAGATGGCTTTAAGCTCGGTGTGAGATGGTGCACGGTGCTGCTGCTGCTGCTGCTGCTGCTGCTGCTGCTGCTGCTGCTGCTGCTGCTACTGCTGCTGCTGCTGTTGCTGATGCTTGAAGCTGGGTGTATGAAGTGGTGCATGGTGCTGCTGCTACCGCTGCTGATGCTGCTTTAAGCTGGGTGTATGAGGGTGTGCACGGTGCTGCTGTTGCTGCTGCTGCTGCTTCAAGAAGAGAAACTCCAAGATCAGTGAGTGAAACAATATTTAATATGTATTCAGAGTAGCACAGCGTGTGGTAATTTTTCTACGTGGGAACACTTACACGTAGTGTATGTGTGTATGTGTGTATGTGTGTGTGTGTGTGTGTGTGTGTGTGTGTGTGTGTGTGTGTGTGTGTGTGTGTGTGTGTAATAAGGCAATTTGAGATGGTAAAAGAGCAAGAGAAAGAGAGATAACATCACATGTATCATGTACTAAACCATCATTACCAGGAACTTTAAAAAGTGTGGCCACATCTATCTTGAAACATCCAATGGTGAGCCCCTTGGAGAAGAACTTCCTGGAGTGCAGCACCTGCAAATGGATGACACTATATAGTGATCGAAGTTTGAGCGAGGGAGGGAGGGAGCGAAAGACAGATGGAAGGAATGAGGGAGACAAGGAATGTGGGATTGAGAGGAATAACATAAGAGAGCAGTCAGATATACCTTCAACATAATTATTCGTTATGGACTGCTAAGCCGCCACATCAACTGGTGAGACTCCAAACTCTTACACAAAATATCATTTCCTTAAAAAGAAAAATAATTTAAGTCATGCTCATCAGTTCCAAACCTAACTTCAGTTGATAATATCACCACTTATGTTACATTCCAACACTTAATCTTGTTGTGCAGCCGCTAGCCTCCATATGAGGCTTATTGGACCCCCCCTTACCAACAACCAAACAACCAGATCCGTCCACTCTTCTCCAATCGTTTCCATTAAATTCACATACAGTCCTTTACATATATACCTCCCTACTATAACTCTGTAGTATGTAGTCCTGTTTATTAAAGAGGAATCCAGAGACCGAAATATTCAGAAAACATTTTCAAATAATTTATATTTCGGTCCAAGTATTTCTCACTTTGTACCTTCTCACAAAGTACTTGTTTCTGCCCAGGTTAACATATTTCCTAAAATGTTCACCCTCGTATGATAACCCTGTACCGCATGAATACGACAGTATCCTGAGGTATATTTTTACAGAAGTACTCACTCAACCTTACTCTAGAAGATGGACAGTGGGACCAAGATACACTTCCAGTCAGACTAGGGGGTATTTGTACCCGTAAGGTATCACAGACTGCACTACCTACTTTCTTGTCCTCATGCGTGGCGTCCAGTGGACTTGTAGCAACGATTCTCCCTGAACACCTTAGGGACAATGTTGGAATTTATAACCAAAAGTTCGTTGAGGGAGCCAGACTCTAGGATATTCTAAGGGGCACTGAAACCAGACCTCCCCTCCCCCCAACTACTAGAAACAGCCACACTGGGATGGCCCAATAGTGAAGAATATAGCTTCAACAATGCTTCAGAGTGTGTCGGGGAAGGATAGAGCCTGTCTTCCTAGCAGTGAGAGCTTCTTATTCAGGGGACTTCAAGTTGGCTGTCCCCAACTCCTCCCTTGGCACACGTCTCAATTGAAAGACCATCCGCATTGGTGTAGTTCTTCGTCTTGCCGCCCCTATTCTCGCCGAACACAATTGCATTTGCGGCAGTGTATCGGCAGACCGATTCGGGTACTACGGTCTTGTTTGCTGTAGATCTGAAGGAAAGATTGCAAGACATGAATTGGTTAATAATATCAAGAGGAGCCTCGCAACAGCTGGATACCCAGCA
>NC_069403.1:33521619-33539119 GCF_026875155.1 Cherax quadricarinatus | reverse complement strand
ATAGCTAAATCAAATAATAGTATAAAGTAAGATATTTTAATTTTAGCTAATAATGGAAATATCTCCAATATACAATTATGATAAAATGTACACAATATTAAAAATATAAAATGTTTAAATAATCAAATTAGTTCAGGGTTCGCAACACAATGTGTAGTAAAGAAGAGATATAAAGTTGAACTCAGCAGTTCTTTTGTGCGGAGGGTGACTGGTGGGCCGCTTGGGCAGGGTGACAAGTTAGGTTGAATCCAGATATCAGAGCGTGAACTCACGTCACAAATCTACCGCTGACTTTGTGCGGTAACTCTGAAATACTGTCAATCTCCACTAGGAAAACTAATGTTAAAAAGAAACACGAGTGTATAATTCGAGGTATGCATTCGTGTGTTATGACTGAAGTGACTCCCTATCAAAGAGTGAAGACATAACTACGCATCTGTAGCAGCCTACTCAAGACATCAATACCGGGATATACTTCCCTTACCACAAACTAGGGAAAACTGGGTCAGTTACAATACCCAGGTAAGTCCAGCCATAGCCACTGCTAATTATAATAGCTCCAGCTACTAGGTAGAGGTGAAATTTGACTGGAATTACCAATAAATCCAGTGATACGTGGGTGATTCACCCAAACCCTGGTAAGTATCACTACGTATTTCAGATGATAGTGAAATACTGAGATATACGCTCCTTTGGGGCAAATTATATGAATAACTCGCTTGTTAATCAATAGCCACTGTGGAGACGGCACCCCGAAGGGATGTCCAGGCAGAGGCTGCTGGACAACATGTTGTTAACAGATAAGTACCGATTGCTATTTGTTTGTTTCAGACAGGAAAGTATACTTATCTAACCAGTTTCTCCACATCCCGTACAATGTTGTATCATACTTGATCATGTTTCTTGCAGGCGAAACTTGGCCCCAATGAAACGTCTCAATTTGATACACGTCTTTTTTTCCACTGAGAAATATGCGTACAGCCTCACACTTATATACGAAACTTATAGTAAGTTAGACATATAGGCAACTTTATTCCAAAACGTTTCGCCTACACAGTAGAGTACAGAAAGTAGGCAGGAGCAGTAGAGATGTGAGGACGATGAAATCAGTCCATCACCTTTGAAGATATAGATTTGAAGTTGTCAGTCCCTCAGCCTGGAGAAGAGTTCTGTTCCACAGTCTGAAACAATGTGAAGAACAAGCGACAGTGCGGAGACTTATATACTGTCGGCAGGAGAGGTGTAGAGCAGTAGAAGAAAGAATGTAATCACTGAGATGTCACGTCCCTCTCAGATCCAACCATTCTCTCTTGAAAAAGTTGTCCAAGTTGTTTTCTCATCTGTACCAAGATGCCATTGTGTTGCAGTGTTTGACAGAATGAATATCAAAATGGCATACAATACCTACAAGTTGGTAAGTTAGACACATAGGCAACATTTAGGTATCTTTATATCGAATCGTTTCGCCTACACAGTAGGCTTCTTCAGTTAGATATTCACTCTGTCAGGCACTGCAACACAATGGCATCTTGGTACAGATGAGAAAACAACTTGGACAACTTTTTCAAGAGAGAATGGTTGGATCTGAGAGGGACGTGACATCTCAGTGATTACATTCTTTCTTCTAATACTCTACACCTCTCCTTCCGACAGTATATAAGTCTCCACACTGTCGCTTGTTCTTCACATTGTTTCAGAATGTGGAACAGAACTCTTCTCCAGGCTGAGGGACTGACAACCTCAAATCTATATCTTCAAAGGTGATGGACTGATTTCATCGTCCTCACATCTCTACTGCTCCTGCCTACTTTCTATACTCGACTGAAGAAGCCTACTATGTAGGCGAAACGTTTCGGAATAAAGATGCCTAAATGTTGTCTATGTGTCTAACTTACCAACTTATCGGTATTATATACCATTTTGATATTCACGAAACTTATGTGTGAAAATATTGTTATTACACCAGAAGACGGACAGCCAACAGCGCTTCTTTCTCGCCGACATAACTATCGTCAGTCTATCGCAGTACTACTGACTCACATTTCACTCTTGTTCTAACAACAAACCAACATGATATAAATCAAGTAGGGAACAGACAACGTTGAGTCGCAACTGAGTCACCTTCCATGACTGTTGTTTCTTAAATAATGAAGGATTCAGCTGGAAAATTACAGTTTGGAACATAATTGCCAGGCTTGGAAATAAGCTGAGGTAGGATAACAGCTCTTACCTTGTTAAACCATGCACAACCTCTCAGCTTTAATAAAGTAAACAAAGCTCTTAAGTGTAACACAGAGGGAGAGAGAGAGAGAGAGATAGAGAGAGAGAGAGAGAGAGAAGAGAGAGAGAGAGAGAGAGAGAAGAGAGAGAGAGAGAGAGAGAGAGAGAAAGAGAAAGAGAGAGAGAGAGAGAGAGAGAGAGAGAGAGAGAGAGAGAGAGAGAGAGAAGAGAGAGAGTTTGTGTGTATATATGTGCGTGTACTCACATCTATGTGGTTGCAGGGGTCGAGACCCTGCCACTAAAAGGTTTCCCTTCTTCTGGATGGGCGAGTCATATCATACATCTTAAAATTATGTAAGGATCCTTCCTTTATCATCGCGCTCCTCAGGTCTTTCGACTTTCTGCTTGCTCTAGGGCTAAATAAATATTTCCCAACAGCCTTCTGACTCATTTGTGTTTTTAAATTCCAGCTGTGCCTTCCTGTACCTGAGACCCGTCCATCAAACAGATTTATTTACCCTGACCCCTCCCAATCCCTTTCATTAGTAATCATGTCACTAGTAGTCCATTTGTCATCTAATATACAACAAAGAGAGTAGTGATCCCAGTACTGGCCCACATGGAACCCCACTCGTCACACTTGCCTTTTCTAACTGCCTTTTCCTGAACAATAACGCACTATTTCTTTCTTATTAAATATTCTTAAACTCACTGTAGCGCTTTCCCTGCATTTCCTGCCTGCTCCTCCAGCTTTCATCCCTCCCTCTTGTGCGGTACTGTATCGAACACCTGGCATATCAAAAATAAGCAGTCCACCCATCGCTCTTTCTTTCTCCCCTGCACAACTTGCGCTAACTTATCGTAAAATTATAGCAGACCTGAGACAGATTTACCACCTCTGAAATCATGCCTTTTTAGCTTTTGCCTCCTTGCACCTCAATCTGAACTATAGAGTCACGTTGTTCTTGCCAGGGCTTCTGCTTCTGGGTATGAATTTTTCCTTTGCTTCCCGGCACTTTCCATTGAGTACTCCACCATTTCGTTCACTGTTTTTCTCTCCAGCTGCCCTTCCCACGGAACTCTACTAATTGCCTCATGCCTATGTAGTCTCCTCTTTAAAGTTAGATTTGACACTTTCTTCACACTGTGTTTCTCTCCAGTTTCATTTTCAGTACTGCGTGGTTAGTAGCACCACGCATTACAGTGTACCCTATGGTAGAGAGTCACTTAGGGTGAATACAAGGTCCACCCTTGTTAGTTTATCACCTCTATTTGTCTAGATGTGTCACTGTCATGCTGACTTATGAAGTTTCCATTAGCCATCACCAATAACTTGGTTCTCCATGTTTCTAGTACCCAGTGTGGCTCCAGATCTCTCCATTATATTTCCCTATTGTTGAAGTCTCCCATGGTCAGAGGTTATACATTGCTCATACAGGCTCTTTTATTCACCTCTACTAATGTGCTCACCATCGTCCCATTATTGTCGTCATACTCCTGTGTTGGCCTCCTGCTGTTTAGCTGTGGGTTGTTTACGCTTACTATCACCACTTTGGGGCCCCCAAGTTTTAAGTGTCGCTGATATGTAGTTAATTGACCCTTTCCTATTTATTTCACTCGCCTTCTTAAAAATCCACTGGTTCTTGATTAACACCACTGCTATTTTCCCTCCACTATTTTCTCCATCCTTCCTCGTTATATAATATTCCTCTAGGAAGATAACATCTAGTGTCTCCTTTGTCAGCTTTGTTTCCATTGTTACTACAGTGTCTGGGGACACCTCTTCCGTTACTCCATCTGCACCTGTATTCTACACTTTTAGATTTCTTTCTGTGTGTGTGTGTGTGTGTGTGTGTGTGTGTGTGTGTACTCACCTAGTTGTACTCAACTAGTTGAGGTTGCGGGGGTCGAGTCCGAGCTCCTGGCCCCGCCTCTTCACTGGTCGCTACTAGGTCACTCTCCCTGAACCATGAGCTTTATCGTACCTCTGCTTAAAGCTATGTATGGATCCTGCCTCCACTACATCGCTTCAAAAACTATTCCACTTACTGAATACTCTGTGGCTGAAGAAATACTTCCTAACATCCCTTTGATTCATCTGCGTCTTCAGCTTCCAACTGTGTCCCCTTGTTACTGTGTCCAGTCTCTGGAACATCCTGTCTTTGTCCACCTTGTCAATTCCTCTCAGTATTTTGTAAGTCGTTATCATGTCCCCCCTATCTCTCCTGTCCTCCAGTGTCGTCAGGTTGATTTCCCTTAACCTCTCCTCATAGGACATACCTCTTAACTCTGGGACTAGTCTTGTTGCAAACCTTTGCACTTTCTCTAGTTTCTTTACATGCTTGGCTAGATGTGGGTTCCAAACTGGTGCCGCATACTCCAATATGGGCCTAACGTACACGGTGTACAGGGTCCTGAACGATTCCTTATTAAGATGTCGGAATGCTGTTCTGAGGTTTGCCATGCGCCCATATGCTGCGGCAGTTATTTGGTTGATGTGCGCTTCTGGAGATGTGCCTGGTGTTATACTCACCACAAGATCTTTTTCCTTGAGTGATGTTTGTAGTCTCTGGCCCCCTAGACTATACTCCGTCTGCGGTCTTCTTTGCCCTTCCCCAATCCTCATGACTTTGCACTTGGTGGGATTGAACTCCAGGAGCCAGTTGCTGGACCAGGTCTGCAGCCTGTCCAGATCCCTTTGTAGTTCTGCCTGGTCTTCGATCGAATGAATTCTTCTCATCAACTTCACGTCATCTGCAAACAGGGACACCTCGGAGTTTATTCCTTCCGTCATGTCGTTCACAAATACCAGAAACAGCACTGGTCCTAGGACTGACCCCTGTGGGACCCCGCTGGTCACAGGTGCCCACTCTGACACCTCGCCACGTACCATTACTCGCTGCTGTCTTCCTGACAAGTATTCCCTGATCCATTGCAGTGCCTTCCCTGTTATCCCTGCTTGGTCCTCCAGTTTTTGCACTAATCACTTGTGTGGTACTGTGTCAAAAGCCTTCTTGCAGTCCAAAAAAAATGCAATCCACCCAACCCTCTCTTGTCTTACTGCTGTCACCATGTCATAGAACTCCAGTAGGTTTGTGACACAGGATTTCCCATCTCTAAAACCATGTTGGCTGCTGGTGATGATATCATTCCTTTCTAGATGTTCCACCATTCTTCTCCTGACAATCTTTTCCATGATTTTGCATGCTATACATGTCAGTGACACTGTCTCCTTTTTTAAAGATTGGGACCACATTTGCTGTCTTCCATGCCTCAGGCAGTCTCCCTGTTTCGATAGATGTATTGAATATTGTTGTTAGGGGTACACATAGCGCCTCTGCTCCCTCTCTCAGGGCCCATGGAGAGATGTTATCTGGCCCCATTGCCTTTGAGGTATCTAGCTCACTCAGAAGCCTCTTCACTTCTTCCTCGGTTGTGTGTACTGTGTCCAGCACATGGTGGTGTACCCCACCTCTCCGTCTTTCTGGAGCCCCTTCTGTCTCCTCTGTGAACACTTCTTTGAATCTCTTGTTGAGTTCCTCACATACTTCACGATCATTTCTTGTTGTCTCTCCCCCTTCCTTCATTAGCCTGATTACCTGGTCCTTAACAGTTGTTTTCTTCCTGATGTGGCTGTATAACAGCTCGGGTCAGATTTGGCTTTTGCTGCTATGTCGTTTTCATATTGACGTTGGGCCTCCCTTCTTATTTGTGCATATTCGTTTCTGGCTCTACGACTGCTCTCCTTATCTCCTGGTCCTTTGCCTTCTATATTTCTTCCATTCCCTACACACTTGGTTTTGCCTCCTTGCATCTTTGGGTGAACCATGGCTCATCCTGGCTTTTTCATTATTCCTGTTACCCTTGGGTACAAACCTCTCCTCACCTCCTGCACATTGTTGCTACATATTCCATCATCTCATTAACTGGCTTCCCTGCCAGTTTCTCTGTCCCACTGAACCTCATTCAGGAAGTTCCTCATTCCTGTGTAGTCCCCTTTCCTGTAGTTTGGTTTCATTTGTCCTGGCCTTCCTGCTTCCCCCTCCAATTGTAGCTCTACTGTGTATTCGAAACTCAAAACCACATGATCGCTGGCCCCAAGGGGTCTTTCATATGTGATGTCCTCAATATCTGCACTACTCAAGGTGAATACTAAGTCCAGTCTTGCTGGTTCATCCTCTCCTCTCTCTCTTGTAGTGTCCCTTACGTGTTGGTACATGAAGTTTTCAGTACCACCTCCATCATCTTAGCCCTCCATGTATCTTGGCCCCCATGTGGCTCCAAGTTCTCCCATTCGATCTCCTTGTGGTTAAAGTTGCCCATGTTCAGGAGCTCTTCTGGCCACTGCAGCCAGTGTGTCAACCATCGCTCTATTGCTCTCGTCATACTCTTGCCTTGGCCTCCTGCTGTTCTGTGGTGGGTTATACATCACTGCAATTATCACCTTGGGACCACCAGAGTGAAGCGTTCCCGCTATGTAATCACTTTCTTCTCCGCTGTCTCCTCTCTCCAGCTCATCAAAATTCCATCGGTGTTTGATCAGCAATGCCACTCCTCCACCCCCCCTGTTCCTTCTGTCTTTTCTCAGGATCTGGTATCCCGCTGGAAAGATGGCATCTGTTATCATACCCGTAAGCTTGGTTTCTGTGATCGCTATGATGTCTGGTGATGCCTCTTTGACTCTTTCGTGCCACTCCTCCCAGTTGTTTGTTATTCCATCAGCGTTTGTGTACCATACCTTCAGTTTCCTTTCTAACACTGTGGTTTGGGGGACCTGTGGGGGTGGGAGACCTGGTAGCATACTGTGGGATTCTATGGTTGGGGGTTGGGTGGAAGCTGTGAGTATGGATTGTATTGTGTGTTGGGATGGAGTGATAGGTTGTGGGGTTCTGAGGATAGTTGTGTGTGTGCTTGCCCTTGCTGCTCTGTTCTGCTCTGACTGACCTCTGCTCGTTCCATCCTTGTCTCCTTTCCTAGCTCCTTTCGCTTTTTTGTCCTCTCCCTCAGCTGCTTTCTCTCTGTGTTCTGTCTCTGTCTAGGAACACCTTCTTGTACTCTTCCGAACTTTTCAACCGTGGTTTCTCTTGGAGGATCCTGTTCCGCACTGTTTCTGTCCTGAGAATCAGCTTGATCGGTCGGTTTCTCCCTTTCGAGTACCCCCCTATTCTCTGAAAATTTACAATCTCATCCATGTCTTCTCCCCCTATTTCCGTGATGATTTTCTCATCTCCTTTCTTTCTTCCTGCCGTCTTTCAGTGTGTGTCCTTTCCTCTCTCTCCCGAAGCCCATGGATAATCACTGATTTTGCCCTTTCCTCCTCCCATTGCCTCTTCCTCTGTGACTCTGGTTCCTGTCTGTATGTGGTCATTTTCTCCCTTGATTTTTCCATTTGCACCCATCTGCTCTTCCCTTCCACTCCCTGGCCCTTCTTTGCAGGCTGATATGACCTTAGCATAATTCATATCTCCTTCCTTCCTGTTCAGCCTCTCATCATCGTATGGTGTGTCTTCTCTGGTCACTACCCCTGAGACTTGCTTCAGCCTGTTTACCTCAAATTCTAGGACCTTTACCCTGGCTACTGCAGTTTCGACTTGTGCCTCCCAATTCTTCGTCTCCTTCTCCAACCTCTTTTCCCATTTCACAGAGAGCTCTTTCTCCATTTTTTTAGAAAGCTCTCCTAATTTTCTCTCCCATTCTTGCTCTATCCTTTTCCACTGTTCCTCCATCCATTCCTCCCTACCAGTACCATAGTCATCTGATCCCTGATTCCTGCGAGTCCCAACCATTTTTTTTTTAATGAAAGAGAGAGAGAAAGAGAAAAAGAAAAAGGGGGAGAGAGTGAGAGATAGGGAGAGAGACAAGGGGAGCCTAGAAGGAGGGGAAAAGAAGGGAAAAAGGGGAGAAAGTGAGAGAGGGAAAAGGTAAGAGAGAGGGGGGAGTGACAAGGGAAGAGAGAGAGAAAAGAAGAGGAAGAGAGAGAGTAAGAGAGGAAGAGAGAGAGGGAGAGAGAGAGGAAGAGAAGAGAAAGATTGAAAAGAAGAGAGAGGAAGAGAGAGAGGATGAGAGAGAGGATGAGAGAAAGGGGGAGAGAGGAAGAGAGAGAGAGGAGAGAGAGAGAGAGAGAGAGAGGAGAGAGAGAGAGAGAGAGAGAGAGAGAGAGAGAGAGAGAGAGAGAGAGAGAGAGAGAGGAGAGAGAGAGAGAGAGGAAGAGAGAAAGAGGAAAGGGAGAGAGATGGGGGGGAAAGGAAGGGTTATAGGGTCACTTCACAGGAAAGTGTAAAATCCTGTATATGTGTGTGTGTCTGTATGTGTGTGTGTGTGTCTGTATGTGTGTGTGTGTGTGTGTGTACTCACCTATTTGCACTCACCTATTTGTGGTTGCAGGGGTCGAGTCACAGCTCCTGGCCCTGCCTCTTCGCTGATTGCTACTAGGTCCTCTCTCTCCGTGCCCCATGAGCTCTATCATACCTCGCCTTAAAATTATGTATGGTTCCTGCCTCCACTACATCACTTTCTAGGCTATTCCATGGCCTGACTACTCTATGACTGAAGAAATACTTCCTAACATCCCTTTGATTCGTCTGAGTCTTCAACTTCCAATTGTGACCTCTTGTTCTAGTGTCCCATCTCTGGAACATCCCGTCTTTGTCCACCTTGTCTATTCCGCGCAGTATTTTATATGTCGTTATCATGTCTCCCCTGACCCTCCTGTCCTCCAGTGTCGTCAGGCCGATTTCCCTCAACCTTTCTTCGTAGGACAATCCCCTTAGCTCTGGGACTAGTCTTGTTGCAAACCTTTGCACTTTCTCTAATTTCTTGATGTGCTTGACTAGGTGTGGATTCCAAACTGGTGCTGCATACTCCAGTATGGGCCTGACGTAGATGGTATACAGAGTCTTAAACGAATCCTTACTGAGGTATCGGAACGCTATCCGTAGGTTTGCCAGGCGCCCGTATGCTGCAGCAGTTATCTGATTGATGTGCGCCTCAGGAGATATGCTCGGTGTTATACTCACCCCAAGATCTTTTTCCTTGAGTGAGGTTTGCAGTCTTTGGCCATCTAAACTATATTGTGTCTGCGGTCTTCTTTGCCCTTCCCCAATCTTCATGATTTTGCATTTGGCAGGGTTAAATTCAAGGAGCCAGTTGCTGGACCAGGCTTGTAGCCTGTCCAGGTCTCTTTGTAGTCCTGCCTGTTCCTCATCCGATTTGATTCTTCTCATTAACTTCGCATCATCTGCAAACAAGGACACTTCTGAGTCTATCCCTTCCGTTATGTCGTTCACATATACCAAGAACAGCACAGGTCCTAGGACTGACCCCTGTGGAACCCCGCTTGTCACAGGCACCCACTCTGACACCTCGTCGCGTACCATGACTCGTTGTTGCCTCCCTGTCAGATATTCTCTGATCCATTGCAGTGCCTTTCCTGTTATGTGTGCCTGATCCTCTAGCTTTTGCAGTAACCTCTTGTGAGGAACTGTGTCGAAGGCCTTCTTGCAGTCCAAAAATATGCAGTCGATCCACCCCTCTCTCTCTTGTCTTACTTCTGTCACGTTGTCATAAAAACTCTAGTAGGTTTGTGACACAGGATTTTCCTTCCCTGAAACCGTGCTGGTTGTCAATTATACACTTGTTTCTTTCCAGGTGCCCCACCACTCTCCTTCTGATGATCTTCTCCATGACCTTGCATACTATACACGTTAGTGATACAGGTCTGTAGTTTAGTGCCTCATGTCTGTCTCCCTTTCTAAAAATTGGGACTACATTTGCCATTTTCCATACCTCAGGAGTTGCCCAGTTTCAAATGATGTGTTGAAGATCTTTGTTAATGGCTCACACAATATCTCTGCTCCCTCTTTAAGGACCCATGGAGAGATGTTGTCTGGTCCCACCGCCTTTGAGGTGTCAAGTTCGCATAGCAGCTTCTTCACCTCCTCCTTGGTTATATGTACCTCATCCAGCACTTGCTGGTGTGCCCCCCAGTTCTGATTTCTTGGAGTCCTACTGGTTTCCACTGTAAATACCTCTTTAAATCTTGTGTTGAGCTCCTGACATACCTCTCGATCGTTTCTTGTGAATTCCCCATCACCCTTCCTCAGTCCGATTACCTCGTCCTTGACTGTTGTTTTCTTCCTGATGTGGCTGTACAACAGCTTTGGGTCAGTCTTTACTTTTGATGCTATGTCATTTTCATATTGTCTCTGAGCCTCCTTTCTTATCTGTGCATATTCGTTTCTGGCTCTTCGGCTGATTTCTTTATTTTCCTGAGTTCTCTGTCTTCTGTACCTTTTCCATTCTCTAGTACACCTAGTTTTTGCCTCCCTACACCTTTTGGGGTGAACCAAGGACTCGTTCTGTTCTTCCCATTATTTCTTTTTCCCTTGGGAACAAACCTCCCCTCTGCCTCCTCGCATTTTGTTGCTACATAGTCCATCATTTCTTGTACTGGTTTTCCTGTCAGTTCCCTCTCCCACTGAATGTCTTGAAGGAAGTTCCTCATGCCTGAGTAGTTCCCCCTTTTGTAGTTTGGTTTTTCCCAGCCTATTCCTGCTACTCTCTCCACTTGGAGCTCAACTATGTAGTCGAAGCACAGCACTACATGATCACTAGCTCCCAGGGGCCTTTCATACATGATACCCTCGATGTCCGAACTACTCATGGTGAATACAAGGTCCAGCCTTGCTGGTTCATCCTCTCCTCTCTCTCTGGTAGTGTCTCTAACATGTTGATGCATGAGGTTTTCCAGTACCACATCCATCATCTTGGCTCTCCATGTTTCGGGACCCCCATGGGGCTCCAGGTTTTCCCAGTCAATCTCCTTGTGATTGAAATCACCCAAACTAGTAACTTTGCTCCCCCCATGTGTGCTCTCCTGGCCACCTCGGCTAGTGTGTCGATCATTGCTCTGTTGCTCTCATCGTATTCTTCTCTTGGCCTCCTGCAGTTCTGTGGTGGGTTGTACATTACTGCAATTATCACCTTATGTCCCTCAGACTGGATTGTTCCTACTAAGTAGACCCTTTCGCCCGTGCCATCCATTCCTTCCATTTTCTCAAAACCCCACTGGTTTTTAATGAGCAGTGCAACTCCTCCTCCCCCTCTCCAAGTGTGTGTGCATATGTTTATGTAAACAGTCCTTATTTCCCAAGTATGTACTACATATGTATTGTATATGTACCCGATCTCTTGGTTCCCACTTTACTCTTATGCTTTTAAAATTACGTTCAAAAATAAATACACTAGGCTTCGCCTATATGCCGCTACCTCTAAATTCTATTAAATGCCAGTAAATGCTGCTTATTCTAATTCTGATAGCTCGAGGAGAGTGACCCCCAATTCCAGCTAGAGACAGGTACTATTGACCTCATGCAACTCAAACTAGGTGAATATTACTTGCGGCTGGCAGTGGAGTAACGTTGCTGGTCTGTCCTGTCCCAGAAGTTGATGTTTGATGCTTCTCGGTAATTTTTCCACTAACTTCCTGTATGCACTATAGTCTCTAGCTCTTCTAATTTTTTCACTCACTCACTGTATTTACTGACACATCTATACATATCTCTTATCTCCCTGGTTTTGAGTCGCACTTATTCTTCAAAATACCCCACTGCGTTATTATGGCAACACTATTTAGGCCTGACACAATCGTTCACCCTTCCAACGGCCTCCACTAAACACTCAGCCACTATTTCCTTTGTTTTCTTTTCTGTGATCACTTATATTTCCTTTTTTCGGGGCTTAAGTGATTATATGCACTCTTATGCGTGCACACGCCTACATCCCACACTCTATTCCTTATGGCACAGTCAGAAATTATCACCAAAACACGAGCTCAAACCGCGTGACTCCTCCACGAGTGTGTGTGTGTGTGTGTGTGTGTGTGTGTGTGTATACTCACCTAGTTGAGGTTGCAGGGGTCCAGTCCGAGCACCTGGCCCCGCCTCTTCACTGATTGCTACTAGGTCACTCTCCCTGAACCGTGAGCTTTATCATACCTCTGCTTAAAGCTATGTATGGATCCTGCCTCCACTACATCGCTTCCCAAACTATTCCACTTACTGACTACTCTGTGGCTAAAGAAATACTTCCTAACATCCCTGTGATTCATCTGTGTCTTCAACTTCCAACTGTGTCCCCTTGTTACTCTGTCCATTCTCTGGAACATCCTGTCTTTGTCCACCTTGTCAATTCCTCTCAGTATTTTGTATGTCGTTATCATGTCCCCCCTATCTCTCCTGTCCTCCAGTGTCGTCAGGTTGATTTCCCTTAACCTCTCCTCGTAGGACATACCTCTTAACTCTGGGACTAGTCTTGTTGCAAACCTTTGCACTTTCTCTAGTTTCTTTACGTGCTTCGCTAGATGTGGGTTCCAAACTGGTGCCGCATACTCCAATATGGGCCTAACGTACACGATGTACAGGGTCCTGAACGATTCCTTATTAAGATGTCGGAATGCTGTTCTGAGGTTTGCTAGGCGCCCATATGCTGCAGCCGTTATTTGGTTGATGTGCGCTTCAGGAGATGTGCCTGGTGTTACACTCACCACAAGATCTTTTTCCTTGAGTGAGGTTTGTAGTCTCTGGCCCCCTAGATTGTACTCCGTCTGCAGTCTTCTTTGCCCTTCCCCAATCTTCATGACTTTGCACTTGGTGGGATTGAACTCCAGGAGCCAATTGCTGGACCAGGTCTGCAGCCTGTCCAGATCCCTTTGTAGTTCTGCCTGGTCTTCGATCGAATGAATTCTTCTGATCAACTTCACGTCATCTGCAAACAGGGACACCTCAGAGTCTATTCCTTCCGTCATGTCATTCACAAATACCAGAAACAGCACTGGTCCTAAGACTGACCCTTGTGTGACCCCGCTGGTCACTCTGACACCTCGCCACGTACCATGACTCGCTGCTGTCTTCCTGACAAGTATTCCCTGATCCATTGTAGTGCCTTCCCTGTTATCCCTGCTTGGTCCTCCAGTTTTTGCACTAATCTCTTGTGTGGAACTGTGTCAAACGCCTTAATTGCAGTCCAAGAATATGAAATTCACCCACCCCTCTCTCTCTTGTCTTACTGCTGTCACCATGTCATAGAACTCCAGGAGGTCTGTGACACAGGATTTCCCGTCCCTAAAACCATGTTGGCTGCTGTTGATGAGATCATTCCTTTCTAGGTGTTCCACCACTCTTCTCCTGATAATCTTCTCCATGACTTTGCATACTATACATGTCAGTGACACTGGTCTGTAGTTTAGTGCTTCATGTCTGTCTCCTTTTTTAAAGATTGGGACTACATTTGCTAACCTCCATGCCTCAGGCAATCTTCCTGTTTTGATAGACGTATTGAATATTGTTGTCAGGAGTACACATGTGTGTGTGTGTGTGTGTGTGTGTGTGTGTGTGTGTGTGTGCATACCAGTGCAGTTGTCTTCCTGACAGAAGCATAGCAAATGAGTTACTTGGCCAGCACAGTAAGCATGAAGGATCAACCTTCAAGGAGGAAGACAACAGTCAAAGACCAGGTGATCAGATTAAGGACAGAAGGTGGAGAACTCACAAGAAATGATCAGGAGGTATGTGAGGAGCTGAACAGGAGATTTAAGGAAGTTTTTACAGTAGAGACAGGAAGGGCTGTGGGAAGACAGCACAGAAGGGAACATCAAGAGGGAATATACCAACAAGTGTTGGATGACATACGAACAACTGAGGAGGAGGTGAAGAAGCTCTTAAGTGACCTTGACACCTCAAAGGCGATGGGACCGGACAACATCTCCCCATGGGTCCATAGAGAAGGAGCAGAGATGCTGTGCGTGCCTCTAACCACAATCTTCAACACATCCCTTGAAACTGGGGAACTACCTGAGAAAAGGAAGACAGCTAATGTAGTCCCCATATTTAAGAAAGGAAACAGAAACGAGGCACTAAACTACAGACCTGTGTCTCTGACATGTATTGTGTGCAAAGTCATGGAGAAGATTATCAATAGGAGAGTGGTCGAACACCTGGAAAGGAACAATATTATAAATGAAAACCAGCATGGGTTCATGGAAGCAAATCCTGTATCACAAACCTCCTGGAGTTTTATGACAAGGTAACAGAAGTAAGACACGAGAGAGAGGGGTGGGTAGATTGCGTTTTCCTAGACTGCAGGAAGGCCTTTGACACAGTTCCCCACAAGAGATTAGTGCAGAAGTTGGAGGATCAGGCGCATGTAAAAGGGAGGGCACTGCAATGGATAAAGGGAATTACCTGACAGGGAGGCAGCCAACGAGCCCAGGTACTAAAGGGGTATCACAGGGGGCCCCTTTACGGGGGGGGTCCCACAGGGGCAGTTCTAGGCCCATGCTATTTTGAATAGTGAACGACAGAGGGAAGGAATAACTCTGAAGTTGTCCCTGTTGAAATGATGAAGTTATGAGAAAATTAAATGGGACGGGGAAATGAGGCAGGACTGCAAAGAGACCTGGAAGGCGGGCATGTGGCCCAGAAAGGGCTTCTCGAATTCAATCCAGCCAAAATCAAAGTCATAAGATTGGGGAGGGGCAAAGAAGCCCGCAGACAGATAAATGCAGGGGACAAAGATACAGACCTCCTCAGGGAAAAAAAGACCTTGGGGTGACCATAACACCGAGCAATACCGGGGCACACATCAACCAAAAACTGGCAGCATACGGGCGCCTGGAAAACCCTGAGAATAGCGTTCCGATCCCCTTAAAAGGAATCTTTCAAGACACGGCATGTTAGTTAGGCCCATACTGGAGTATGCAGCCCCCAGCCTGGAACCCACCCCTGGTCAAGCCGTAAGAATTTAGAGAAAGTAAAAAGGTTTGAAAAAGGATAGCCCAACCCAAAGGGGAATTCGTACGGGAAAAGGGTTTAAAGGGGAAATCGGACTGACGAACTGGAGGACAAAAGGGTCAGGGGGGGACATGAAACGATACAAGATCTGGGGGGAATAAAAAGGTGGACAGGAAGGATGTTCCAGAGGGGGGACACATGACAATGGGTCCCAACTGGAAGTTGAAGACTCAGAAGACACAGGGACGTTAGGAAGTATTTCTTCAGTCATAGAGTTGCCCAATGGAATAGCCTAGCAAGTAATAGTGGGGCAGGAACCCAAAATATTTTAAGAAGAGGTAAACAAAGCTCAGGAAGCAAAAAGAGAGAGAAGAGGACCCCCTACGATCAGTGAAGAGGCGGGGGCCCGGACTGAGTATCGACCCCTGCAACCACAAATTTGGTGAGTCAATAGGGGAGTAACACACACACACACACAAAAACAGACTTCACACCCACACACACACAAACCACCCACACACACAACCAAACACACACACACACAAATGCAGACATTCACACACACACACACACACCCACACACCAACACACACCACACACACACACACACACAACAACACCCACATACCACACACCACACACATACACAACCTCACAAAAACCAAACACATACACCCACAAACACCAAACACACACACACACAACATAACACACAACACCCCACCCACCTACAACACACACTACACACCAAAACACATAACACACACATACACACATACACACACCATACCATACCCCACTTACACATACACATACACCACACTACACAGACACACACACCATACACACACACATACATACACCCACACACACACATACACACACACACCAAAAACATACACACACAACCAAACACACAAAAACCCAACACCACATCACACACAACACACAAAATACACACACCACACATACACACCACACACACATAACAATACACACACACCATACACACACCATAATACAACACACACACATACACACACACACATAACTACAAAAACACACACCATACACACACACCCAAAACTACACAACTAACACACACACAACAACACCCCCAACATACATACACACACACACGCAATCCCAAAAACGCCACACACATACACACACCACAACATACACACACACACACACACACACCACCACAACACCACACACTACCACACACACACCACCACACCACCCACACACACACACACACACACACACCACCACACAATTAGGTGGGCCCGAAGAGTCATCATCAGGGGAAAGCTCCGATCTGGGGGACTTTTAAACCCCAAGGGATCGATTGGGAGAAAAAGGACCCCAGGGGGCCAAGATACATGGGGGGTAAGATGAGGAGGTGGTACTGGAAAACTTCAGGCCAACACGTAAGGGACACTACAAGAGAGAGAGGAGGGAGAACCCCCAAGGCGGGGCTTAGTACCCCTTGATAGTGCAGATACGAGGGCCACATTGAAAGCCCCTTGGGGCCAGTGCCAGTGGTTTTTAAACTTCGAATACCAGTGAGCACAAGTGGGGGAGAACAGGGAAAGGCCCGGACGAAAAAGCCAAACTACAAAAGGGGGCACACAGGAAAAGAGGAACTACCTAACGGGGGTTTTGGACAAAACGGCAAAGCCAGTTTTTGAATGATGGAATATTTAGCAACAAAATCAAAGGGGGTGAGGAGAGGTTTGTACCCAAGGGTAACAGGATTAATGAAAAAGCCAGGATGAGCCCATGGTTTACCCAAAGGTGCAGGGAGGCAAAAACCAAGTGTGCTAAGGAATGGAAGAAATATAGAAGGCAAAGGACCCAGGAGAATAAGGAGAACAGTCGTAGAGCCAGAAACGAATATGCACAGATAAGAAGGGGGCCCAAAGACAATATGAAAATGACATAGCAGCGAAAGCCAAATCTGACCCGAAACTGTTGTACAGCCACATCAGGAGGAAAAACAACAGTCAAGGACCAGGTAATCAGGCTAAGGAAGGAAGGAGGAGAGACAACAAGAAATGACCGTGAAGTATGTGAAGAACTCAACAAGAGATTCAAAGAAGTGTTCACAGAGGAGACAGAAGGGACTACAGAAAGACGGAGAGGTGGGGCACACCACCAAGTGCTGGACACAGTGCACACAACCGAGGAAGAAGTGAAGAGGCTTCTGAGTGAGCTAGATACCTCAAAGGCAATGGGGCCAGATAACATCTCCCCATGGGTATTGAGAGAGGGAGCAGAGGCGCTATGTGTGCCCCTAACAACAATATTCAATACATCTATCGAAACAGGGAGATTGCTTGAGGCATGGTAGACAGCAAATGTAGTCCCAATCTTTAAAAAAGGAGACAGACATGAAGCATTAAACTACAGACCAGTGTCACTGACATGTATAGTATGCAAAATCATGGAGAAGATTATCAGGAGAAGAGTGGTGGAACACCTAG
>NC_069403.1:33261304-33518619 GCF_026875155.1 Cherax quadricarinatus | reverse complement strand
CTTTGTTCACCTAATGCACAACTATCCTGGTCATGTCACTCTCCATAGAGTCAAAGATCATTTTGGCCTCGCCACACCGCCCCAAGCCGTCACTGCCCTAGCACAAAAAAAAAAAAAACGCTGACCTAGTACCTTGCATCCTTGTCACCTCCTCGATGAAGCAAAGCAGAATGTTTGTTTCTTGCTGTCTTAAGCATAGACAACAATATTTTTACTATGGTAATAAAGTGGGAGCAGGATTTTCCTTAATTGTCCTGCTAAGTAAGAGATGTACTGTCTCTTATAAAAATACACTTTGCAACACCGCTGCAAGGAGCAGAGGTCACTTGACTACGTGGCATAGCATCTGTGATCAATTACTCTAGCAGTAAACAAAACGCTCGCCCCTTCTGAGGGCTTGGCCACTCAGGGCTGAAAGGGGCTGAAGGGGCTGAAAGGGCTGAAGGGGGCTGATACCCCCCTCCTGGAGAAAATTTCTCCACAGAACATATTACACATATGACCCCCCCCGTGGTTATCCAACCACCTCACTATTTACAACCTAACATACTACAAACAATGGATGTTACCTAATCTAATGTCACACAGCAATGATCAAAACATTAATTTATGTAATTGTCCTAATGGTTCAGTTACATAACAATATGTATCACACAACAATGGTGATATAGAAAAGTCACAAAGACATACAAAATTACTACAAAGCCATAGGTATAAACTTAGTCTCAAAAACCCAACACATGTAAGCTTCTACACATTTAAACATGCAATTCCAAACGTTAAAAAACAATAACACAGCTTCAACCATGACATTCAAGCTCTATACAGCTTATATGGACATAACATAGTGCTATTGACAACAATACAATACAACATAAAATACAACCATGACATAAGTGACACATAAAGACTGTGCCTAGCGCACACCTAACCACAAAAACTATAACACCACTGTTGCCCAACTTTATTTACACATTAAACTCTTTACTCTCAAAACAAAACTGAAAATTGCAGATCACCAGTGACGAACAATAATGCACAGACATTAATACAAACATATCACAGCATATCTCTGGACACCATGCATGATCACAGCGTCAACACTATGCAGTGCAAGGCACCTAGAAAACAAGTTGGAGCAAATACATGCAATTATTAGAGTAAAACTCCACATTACAATGTCATTACCGTAAACCAATATTACCACACACAATATGTATAATAAAGCAGTAGATTATCAAACAATTGGCGTTAATCCTATTGGAGAAAACCTGTCACACCTCTTAATGTGTCACACTCAAAACTCACCTCAACATCCTTTCCTCACACAATTCCACACACACACAATCGACCTCTGCAAAACACACAACCCCCTTCCCCGGGGAAGGCCAGCCCGTTCATGCCCCTGACCACTCATAAAGTCCATAAATCCCTCAAAAGAAAGTCCCTATAGCCCTCCGAGAAATCCCTCTCCCACCTCCTCCTCCTACCATATATTTCCCTGTTGCGCCACTTTGTTCTATAAAAGGATGCTGCTATGGCCATCCTACGTTCCTCCGCCCCTTTGTCTCTCATTGCCCATGATATAAACACGAAATCAACCACTAAGTAACCCACTGCCCTTTGAATCTTTACCCCTACCCCACCTACATCTAAACTGAGCACTCTCAAAACCGACAGCCCTTTCCCCCCCCACATACCGGATTACTTTCCCTAACCATTCCTGCACAACCCCTAGGCTTTCACAAAAATAAACTACACGAAAAGCTGATTCATGTACCCCACAAACCTGACACTCCCCACCCTCCCTTATTCTCCTATTTCGTAATACAACCCCAGACGGCAATATTCCGTGAAGAAACCTATACATTACCTCCCTCACGTGCAGCCGGATGCGTAACCCTTTTAATCGACCCCAAATGTCTTCCCATGCATACATTGGGTACACTCCTTCCGTTGCCACTGCCACCCTAGGCCATAACTTCCTCTCCATGGACCCTACCCACATGTTTCTCGGATCTCTGACCATCATCAATGGACGCAACAACTCCTCACTATCTCTCAAATCCTGTCCCTTCCACCATCTCCGAATATCTCCCTGCAGCATCCCCAACCCTCCACTCCCCTCCCCCCGAACCCTTAGAAACCCATGTTTCACATACATACACTTCAACCTTCTTTCCAAGTGAATTAACCCCAGCCCTCCCAAGGCCACCAGAAGTGTTACACCTCCCTTTTCAACAATCGCATCCCGAACCCAAGATAAAACAGAATAAACTCTGCTCAACAATCTCCAGACATCCCCATACACCAAAGGGATAACAAAGCTGCAATGCCATATTTTGCTGTACAAAAGCACATTGACCACAATGGCCCCTGTGTAGCATAAGATGTGTCGGCCGCAATCCTGTCAATCTTCCAAATACTCTATCTACCAACACCTTTGATTAATCTCCTCACCATCTAAGCATTACCCAAATACACAACTCCACAAATTTTCACCCGGTCCACACACACCACCTCATCCCCCACCCCCGCCCTCCGCCACTCCCATTCACCCAATCTCATGAGCTTGATTTATGCACATTCACTGCCATACCTGTTGCCATCCCAAAAACATCTATAACTCTCTCCAGACCCTCCAATCCCTCCCTCCCACTCACTAGGACAGTTGTGTCATCAACATAACCTATGATACCGGGACTCCCACCTCGTATGTCCTCCCTTACCCCCTCCTGTATGCACCTTTCCACTGCCCTATAAAACGGATTCTGTAAACATGCAAATAATATTTGTGACAACGGGCATCCCTGCCTCAATCCCCTGCCCATTTTCACATGCAACCCCACCCTCCCATTAATCTGTACACACATCCCGGCTCCCTGATATAAAGTACGTGCCCAATTTACAATGTCCTCCCCAAACCCCTGCCACTCCATGATTCTCCACAGAGCCTCCCTCTCGACACTGTCATATGCCGTTCTCCAATCCAACGCCAATGCCCCTCGTTCCCCCTCTCGCAAACCCTCAATAAACCTTCTAATAACCCCATGCCCCTCATACATTGATCTCCCCAGAATCCCATATTGACCCCTCACTATTACCTTTCCAATGACTTTCTTTATACGATTTCCCAAAATTTTTGCAAAAAGTTTGTAGTCTGCGCACATGAGTGATATCATCTGTTAATCTCTCACCATGCACTGACTTTCACCCTTTGGCACCAAAACTACTAGTGCTGTCACCTGCAACGGTCCCAACGCACCCCTCTCTTTTATGATATTAAATAATTGCACCGAAAAGTCGTTTAATATTCCCCTATGCTGTATGTAAAACTCAGCAGGCAGCCCATCTATTCCTGGCGCCTTACCCCTGCTCATACTCATTAAAGCTGTCCACACCTCTTCCTCCACAATAGGCCCCTGTAATTGTTCCCCGTCGTCCCTGTCCAGCACACACTGCACCCATCCCCCCATCTCTCTTAAAGCCCCCTCTCTCACACCCACACTCCTCATATATGCACTAAGCCAGGCATCAACATACCCTCCCATCCCCTCCGTTGTCACCAAATCTTGTTCCTCCCTAAACCCCTCGATGTCTTCAAGAACCCTCAAACCCACCATTTCCATTGCAATGCGCCAGCGCCCCTGCCCTCACAGGACACACACCGATGGTCTATCACCCCACATGACCTCCTCCAACCCCCCTAAAACCCTTGCCACATCAAACCTCTCGTTTTGCACTTCCATAAAGTGTTCCTTCACCCCCTCTATGTCACCACTGGGGCTCCCATCCCCCCTTCCTCCCTCATAATACTCCCTTAACTGCCCCTCAAGATACCTAATAAGCCCATAAGCCAATTGATTCTCGTGCCGTCCCTGCCGTACATAGAACTCTCGAATCCTCGTATTCGCCATCACATCCCACCATCTCAACACATCCCCCATTGCTTCCCATCCCCCCCATAAGCCTTTCCACCATTGTGCAAATTGGACCCTCCCCTCACACTTGAAGCAACTGAACATTCAATTTCCCAATAACTCTTATACCTGTTCGGCGGCCGCCCCTCCCATCCCAAATCCACCAAAACACCTCTATGATCAGAAAAAAACACATCCAAAACTCTTACACTCCGCACCACTGCTTTCCTTGTCACGTATAACCTGTCCAGCCGTGCAGCATACCCCTGCCTCACAAAGGTGTCTCCACCTCCCACGCCGCCCCCCCCTCCACATCCACCAACCCCACCCTGGTTAACAGGTCCCTCAGAACGCCAGAACAATATCCTGCTCCCCTAGGTTCCACAACCCTGCGGCGTATGAAGCAATTCCAGTCCCCTCCCACCACAGCTAATGCTGGAAGTGACCTTAAGTGATACACCAACACTGCATGTATGAACTCATTCTTCACTCGACTGTCCCCCTCCGCCGGACCATAAACACACACAAAAGACATCTTATTCCTTCCCCATGTCCCATCCACTCTTATAACCCTCCCCTCCCCCTCCTCACAATGATGTACAGTAAACGGGCTAGCCTCCCTCACCAAAACAGCCATTCCTCCTTTCAATCTCGTTGAGTGTGCCGCATGTACAGTATACCCCTCAATCATCAACATACAACCCAGCTTGTGGTTGTGCCCTTGCACAAACACTACATCTACACCATACCTAATGAGCAGCTCATGAAACCATACACACTTCCTATTATTTCTCAGACCATTAATATTTATAGAGAGACTCTTGAATTTGTCAATGGAGGTTTTCCTTTACATACTACACCACCTTTGTCCCCCTTCCCCTTTATACGCCCTTGATCTTCAATCACCATTCTGTGATCTGCTTTCACATGCCCCTTGCCCCTGGACCCCCCAGGTCCATGCTCAACCACATCAGCCCAAACCTTTTTGCCCAAATGCTGTGCTGGAGTGAGCAAATCGTCCACATTCGAGGGTACTGCCGCTCTCTTCCGTGACACTCCAGCCTTTCTCCCTGCCTCCACCTGGAAGCCGTCCTCGTGCACTTCCGCCACCACAGTGCCAATTTGCAACCCAGCCTCAACCTGGGTCTCTGACATGCCTCTTCCCCCCTCTCACCACCTGGAACCCAAGCAGTATCCAGGCCACCCACAAGCCCCTCAACTGTGACCTCTCCTGGGGTCCCTAACAGGTCGTGGAGGACTGAATCAATGGTAGCCTCCACGGCCCTGTTCTCACCAAGTGACACCACATCTCTGGTCTCTGGTGCCTGCCCGGCAGTGCATGACTCTCTCGGAAGAGTTACACACTCTTCCTCCCTCAAGGCGGCCTCCTCGACCTCCACACTCCAAGCCTTGTTCAAGGAAATCGACTCAGGGTCGTGCCAAATTCAACGTCGCAAGGTCCTCTGATGCCTCCTTATGCTGCTCATCCGCCTGTGTATCCTGTTGTTTAGCACACTGCACAGCAATGTGATCATAGGCACCGAATAAGCGACAGGTGCGTCGTTGCCCCGCGTAAGTCACCATTACTTGAGTCCTGAAGTCTTCTAGGAAAACATAGGAAGGAATGGGATGCCTCAATGTCATTTTCAAGGAAAAACTTCCTTCACGCATCCCAGCATATGATCCTTCCTTCCACTTCCCCAATGTCGCCATATGAACAATCCCAAACTTCTCGAAGACGGCACGTAGGTCTGCCTCATCAGCCTCAAAGGGTGTGAAAATTTGTGTGGACTGCCTCCAAGTGAGTCACCTACCCTGGCAAACTCTGTTGACACCGACCTCTGAAGTGGGTACCTCAGCCTCACAAGTGGCTTATAGGACAGATTTTCACAAATGATTGATGTTGCAAGAAACTCGCCTGCATGCACGTATAAAGGACTAACTTACTTGGTGTTGCAGCATATATCCTGATCTTCAACTTCCCTAAGCTTAGCCTTAGCCCCTTTGGACTTCCCCTCAGAAACCACGTGCAACCTGGAGCCTTAATTCCTGCAATATTCAATCGTTATTAGTGTCCTGCCTGCACCTCAGAAATTCCTATATCCAAGAGGGTATGTATCCCCTAGTATAACTATGCAGACACGGTCACTAGCTTCCAGACTGCTCTGGGACACTGGTACTTACTGGGCATGCTCTGCCAGCTGCAACACAGGCCCACAGATCAACTCACTCACAATTCTCCCCAGACACTGGCCAGAAATCTACGAGATAAAGGTGGAGGTCTTGTCTTACTGTATGGCCCTGACAGAGGTCATCTACGGTACATCGAGGTGCCTCTACCAGATTTCCCCAGGTCTCAGATGTGAAGACACGTGGGGGGCGCCGTCTGCTGATCACGGCACGTCTTGTCCAGTTGGTGTCTGTCTTAAGAAGAACGAGCTGGTCTCCCTTCCAGACCCTCGTCTCTTCGTTCAAACTAGGGCTGCCAGTTCTCCCTAGCTAACTTATCCTAGTGTTTGCCTACATTATCGGCCTATTACTACCTATGTTAAGGTCTTAGGTCTACATTATTATTATCTACAGATGCCTTAGTAAACCTAATATTAGTGTACTAACAGTAAACTACCTACTCCTTCCCTGAAGTGTAAATCTATAAATTAAATAAATGCCTACCAACAATCCACCGCCAACTAAAGAGAATGCTGTTTGTTTGGGAGGGTTTTAAGGGCCATCCAGCTCAGCCGTTCCATCACGGCCATGCTGGATCTGTCCTGTGGAACTTTAGGGACCAAATAAATTTCCACAAAGGGTACATTCCTGATCTTCACCCACGTATAATGGCGGGACACATCCTGTAGCCTTACCGTCACAGCAGGATTCACTGGTACACAAAGATCTTGGAATCTGGCGACTATATCTTCGTATACACTTGCATTGCGAAATTTCACAAAAATTCTATATGCCCTGTTCAAGGCTACACCATACAGCTCTTCGTTGGCAATGCCGTATGTGTCCCTGATGATGGCAGGTAATAAAACTTGAGCTGAGTGGGCATGCATAGCCCCACGCACCACTTCTATGCCTACAGTGTTTACCCTTCTTGCCTGCTGCGCCATTTTGTCCCCTCAAGGAAGGTTCCTTGATGTTGGTGAGGGGCTCTTGATTTAGAGAATTGGATCTGTGCTCCAGTTCCCCGAATTAAGCCTGAATGCCTTCCACATTCCCCCAGGCGCTGTATAATCCTCCGGGTTTAGCGCTTCCCCCTGATTTTAATAATAATAATGCGCCATTTTGTGAAAACCAAGTTGTCACCGGCTGACAGCAGAGGGCAGGCTCAGCTCACGTCCGCTCGTCCCAGAGGTTGAGCGACGAATGGAGGTAAGAATTATTATTAGTCTGCCCGAAATACCTAGGCATGCTAGACATGCTAGTGGCCTTCTTTGTAATTATTGTTTCATAATATGTAAGCCACCCATTGCAATCTTTACTGAGAAATAAACACTTGAATTTGAATTTGAATTTGAATAAGACAAAGGTCACTACAACCAGGAGAATGACGGGGTGGGTAATGAGAGCCTTCAAAACAAGGCAAATATTGCCAGTTTGCCTGGAGTTTACCTGGAGAGAGTTCCGGGGGTCAACGCCCCCGCGGCCCGGTCTGTGACCAGGCCTCCTGGTGGATCAGAGCCTGATCAACCAGGCTGTTGCTGCTGGCTACACGCAAACCAACGTACGAGCCACAGCCCGGCTGGTCAGGAACCGACTTTAGGTGCTTGTCCAGTGCCAGCTTGAAGACTGCCAGGGGTCTGTTGGTAATCCCCCTTATGTATGCTGGGAGGCAGTTGAACAGTCTCGGGCCCCTGATACTTATTGTATGGTCTCTTAACGTGCTAGTGACACCCCTGCTTTTCATTGGGGGTATGTTGCATCGTCTGCCAAGTCTTTTGCTTTCGTAGTGAGTGACACTTTACATATCGTAGTGGTGACACTTTACAAATCGCTCGTGCTCAGTGTTGACGGCTCCATTCGGGGCAGGATAAATATCAGAGTTGGAACAAATACAAATATAGCATTCGTCTTAAATACGTACTCAGTGGAGCGGAGATACATAATAATAAATGACTGGAAGGTGCCTGAGGGCCTTGTCCCAAATCTGCACACTGCCATAACAACGTACTGGAGCAAGAGATATGGGAGGAAGTGCCAGATAAATCCAGTGAAACGCAGGGGTGCAGTGAGCAAAATAAGGGAACACTGTATCAACACTCGTGGTCCTAGATAATAATTCAACATCTTACCAGATGATATCAGAAACACTGATGGGACAAGTGCAAAAGTCTTCAAGAGGAAACTGAACAAGTATCTTCATCAGGTGCCAGATTGACCAGTCTGTGATGGATATGTGGGGGCTGAGGGCCATCAACAGCAATAGCCTGGTGGACCAGGCAAGCACAAGACGAGCCTGGTCCGTGACTGGGCTTCGGAAGTAGAAAAACTATCGGAACTCATGAAAGATACCACTTCCTTCACCCCTACTGTCATCACTACTGTCATCACTACTGTCATCACTACTGTCATCACTACTGTCATCACTACTGTCATTTACTAGTCACGATTAGTGTTTGTGCTAATATCACTACTGTCAGTTAATAGTCACCACTAGTGTCATCACTACTGTCACCACTAGTGTCATCACTACTGTCACCACTAGTGTCATCACTACTGTCACCACTAGTGTCATCACTACTGTCACCACTAGTGTCATCACTACTGTCACCACTAGTGTCATCACTACTGTCACCACTAGTGTCATCACTACTGTCACCACTAGTGTCATCACTACTGTCACCACTAGTGTCATCACTACTGCACACTAGTGTCATCACTACTGTCACTACTAGTGTCATCACTACTGTCACCACTAGTGTCATCACTACTGTCACCACTAGTGTCATCACTTATGTCACCACTAGTGTCATCACTACTGTCACCACTAGTGTCATCACTTATGTCACCACTAGTGTCATCACTACTGTCACCACTAGTGTCATCACTACTGTCACCACTAGTGTCATCACTACTGTCACCACTAGTGTCATCACTACTGTCACCACTAGTGTCATCACTACCGTCACCACTAGTGTCATCACTACTGTCACCACTAGTGTCATCACTACTGTCACCACTAGTGTCATCACTACTGTCACCATTAGTGTCATCACTACTGTCACCACTAGTGTCATCACTACTGTCACCACTAGTGTTATCAGTACTGTCACCACTAGTGTCATCACTACTGTCACTACTAGTGTCATCACTACTGTCACCACTAGTGTCAGTTACTATTGTAAGTTGCTACTGTCACCACTAGTGTTATCAGTACTGTCACCACTAGTGTTATCAGTACTGTCACCATTAGTGTTATCAGTACTGTCACCACTAGTGTTATCAGTACTGTCACCACTAGTGTTATCAGTACTGTCACCACTAGTGTTATCAGTACTGTCACCACTAGTGTTATCAGTACTGTCACTACTAGTGTTATCAGTACTGTCACCACTAGTGTTATCAGTACTGTCACCACTAGTGTCATCACTACTGTCACCACTAGTGTCATCACTACTGTCACCACTAGTGTCATCACTACTGTCACCACTAGTGTCATCACTACTGTCACCACTAGTTTCATCACTACTGTCACCACTAGTGTCATCACTACTGTCACCACTAGTGTCACAACTACTGTCACTACTAGTGTCACAACTACTGTCACCACTAGTGTCATCACTACTGTCACCACTAGTGTCATCACTACTGTCACTACTAGTGTCACAACTACTGTCACTACTAGTGTCACAACTACTGTCACCACTAGTGTCATCACTACTGTCACCACTAGTGTCATCACTACTGTCACCACTAGTGTCATCACTACTGTCACCACTAGTGTCATCAGTACTGTCACCACTAGTGTCATCACTGCTGTCACTACTAGTGTCATCACTACTGTCACCACTAGTGTCATCACTACTGTCACTACTAGTGTTATCAGTACTGTCACCACTAGTGTCATCACTACTGTCACCACTAGTGTCATCACTACTGTCACTACTAGTGTCACAACTGTCACTACTAGTGTCACAACTACTGTCACCACTAGTGTCATCACTACTGTCACCACTAGTGTCATCACTACTGTCACTACTAATGTCACAACTACTGTCACTACTAGTGTCACAACTACTGTCACCACTAGTGTCATCACTACTGTCACCACTAGTGTCATCACTACTGTCACTACTAGTGTCACAACTACTGTCACTACTAGTGTTATAACTACTGTCACCACTAGTGTCATCACTACTGTCACCACTAGTGTCATCACTACTGTCACTACTAGTGTCACAACTACTGTCACTACTAGTGTCACAACTACTGTCACCGCTAGTGTTATCAGTACTGTCACCACTAGTGTCATCACTACTGTTACCACTAGTGTCATCACTACTGTCACTACTAGTGTCATCACTACTGTCACCACTAGTGTCATCACTACTGTCACTACTAGTGTCATCACTACTGTCACCACTAGTGTCATCACTACTGTCACTACTAGTGTCATCACTACTGTCACCACTAATGTCATCACTACTGTCACTACTAGTGTTATCAGTACTGTCACCACCAGTGTCATCACTACTGTCACCACTAGTGTCATCACTACTGTCACTACTAGTGTCATCACTACTGTCACCACTAGTGTCATCACTACTGTCACCACTAGTGTCATCACTACTGTCACCACTAGTGTCATCACTACTGTCACTACTAGTGTCACAACTACTGTCACTACTAGTGTCAAAACTACTGTCACCACTAGTGTCATCACTACTGTCACCACTAGTGTCATCACTACTGTCACTACTAGTGTCACAACTGTCACTACTAGTGTCACAACTACTGTCACCACTAGTGTCATCACTACTGTCACCACTAGTGTCATCACTACTGTCACTACTAGTGTCACAACTACTGTCACTACTAGTGTTATAACTACTGTCACCACTAGTGTCATCACTACTGTCACCACTAGTGTCATCACTACTGTCACTACTAGTGTCACAACTACTGTCACTACTAGTGTCACAACTACTGTCACCGCTAGTGTTATCAGTACTGTCACCACTAGTGTCATCACTACTGTTACCACTAGTGTCATCACTACTGTCACTACTAGTGTCATCACTACTGTCACCACTAGTGTCATCACTACTGTCACTACTAGTGTCATCACTACTGTCACCACTAGTGTCATCACTACTGTCACTACTAGTGTCATCACTACTGTCACCACTAGTGTCATCACTACTGTCACTACTAGTGTTATCAGTACTGTCACCACTAGTGTCATCACTACTGTCACCACTAGTGTCATCACTACTGTCACTACTAGTGTCATCACTTCTGTCACCACTAGTGTCATCACTACTGTCACCACTAGTGTCATCACTACTGTCACCACTAGTGTCATCACTACTGTCACTACTAGTGTCACAACTACTGTCACCACTAGTGACATCACTACTGTCACCACTAGTGTCATCACTACTGTCACCACTAGTGTCATCACTACTGTCACCACTAGTGTCATCACTACTGTCACTACTAGTGTCACAACTACTGTCACCACTAGTGTCATCACTACTGTCACCACTAGTGTCATCACTACTGTCACCACTAGTGTTATCAGTACTGTCACCACTAGTGTCATCACTACTGTCACTACTAGTGTCATCACTACTGTCACCACTAGTGTCAGTTACTATTGTAAGTTGCTACTGTCACCACTAGTGTTATCAGTACTGTCACCACTAGTGTCATCGCTACTGTCACTACTAGTGTCACAACTACTGTCACCACTAGTGTCATCACTACTGTCACCACTAGTGTCATCACTACTGTCACCACTAGTGTCATCACTACTGTCACCACTAGTGTCATCACTAATGTCACCACTAGTGTCATCACTACTGTCACCAGCTAGTGTCATCACTACTGTCACCACTAGTGTCATCACTACTGTCACTACTAGTGTCACAACTACTGTCACCACTAGTGTCATCACTACCGTCACCACTAGTGTCATCACTACTGTCACCACTAGTGTTATCAGTACTGTCACCACTAGTGTCATCACTACTGTCACCACAAGTGTCACAACTACTGTCACCACTAGTGTTATCAGTACTGTCACCACTAGTGTCATCACTACTGTCACCACTAGTGTCATCACTACTGTCACCACTAGTGTCATCACTACTGTCACCACTAGTGTCATCACTACTGTCACTACTAGTGTCACAACTACTGTCACCACTAGTGTCATCACTACTGTCACCACTAGTGTTATCAGTACTGTCACCACTAGTGTCATCACTACTGTCACTACTAGTGTCATCACTACTGTCACTGCTAGTGTTATCAGTACTGTCACCACTAGTGTCATCACTACTGTCACCACTAGTGTCATCACTACTGTCACCACTAGTGTCATCACTTCTGTCACCGCTAGTGTTATCAGTACTGTCACCACTAGTGTCATCACTACTGTCACCACTAGTGTCATCACTACTGTCACCACTAGTGTCATCACTACTGTCACCGCTAGTGTTATCAGTACTGTCACCACTAGTGTCATCACTACTGTCACTACTAGTGTCATCACTACTGTCACCACTAGTGTCTTCACTACTGTCACCACTAGTGTCTTCACTACTGTCACCACTAGTGTCATCACTACTGTCACCACTAGTGTCATCACTACTGTCACCACTAGTGTCATCACTACTGTCACCACTAGTGTCATCACTACTGTCACACTAGTGTCATCACTACTGTCACCACTAGTGTCATCACTACTGTCACCACTAGTGTCATCACTACTGTCACCACTAGTGTCATCACTACTGTCACCACTAGTGTCATCACTACTGTCACCACTAGTGTCATCACTACTGTCACCACTAGTGTCATCACTACTGTCACCACTAGTGTCATCACTACTGTCACCACTAGTGTCATCACTACTGTCACCACTAGTGTCATCACTACTGTCACCGCTAGTGTTATCAGTACTGTCACCACTAGTGTCATCACTACTGTCACCACTAGTGTCATCACTACTGTCACCGCTAGTGTTATCAGTACTGTCACCACTAGTGTCATCACTACTGTCACTACTAGTGTCACAACTACTGTCACCACTAGTGTCATCACTACTGTCACTACTAGTGTCATCACTACTGTCACCACTAGTGTCACAACTACTGTCACCACAAGTGTCATCACTACTGTCACCACTAGTGTCATCACTACTGTCACCACTAGTGTCATCACTACTGTCACCACTAGTGTCATCACTACTGTCACTACTAGTGTCACAACTACTGTCACCGCTAGTGTTATCAGTACTGTCACCACTAGTGTCATCACTACTGTCACCACTAGTGTCATCACTACTGTCACCACTAGTGTCATCACTACTGTCACCGCTAGTGTTATCAGTACTGTCACCACTAGTGTCATCACTACTGTCACCACTAGTGTCATCACTACTGTCACTACTAGTGTCACAACTACTGTCACCACTAGTGTCATCACTACTGTCACCACTAGTGTCATCACTACTGTCACCGCTAGTGTTATCAGTACTGTCACCACTAGTGTCATCACTACTGTCACCACTAGTGTCATCACTACTGTCACCGCTAGTGTTATCAGTACTGTCACCACTAGTGTCATCACTACTGTCACCACTAGTGTCATCACTACTGTCACCACTAGTGTCAGTTACTATTGTAAGTTGCTACTGTCACCACTAGTGTTATCAGTACTGTCACCACTAGTGTCATCACTACTGTCACTACTACTGTCACAACTACTGTCACTACTAGTGTCACAACTACTGTCACCACTAGTGTCATCACTACTGTCACTACTAGTGTCATCACTACTGTCACCACTAGTGTCACAACTACTGTCACCACTAGTGTCATCACTACTGTCACTACTAGTGTCATCACTACTGTCACTACTAGTGTCATCACTACTGTCACCACTAGTGTCATCACTACTGTCACTACTAGTGTCATCACTACTGTCACCACTAGTGTAATCACTACTTTCACTACTAGTGTCATCACTACTGCCACCACTAGTGTCATCACTACTGTCACTACTAGTGTCACAACTACTGTCACCACTAGTGTCATCGCTACTGTCACTACTAGTGTCATCACTACTGTCACCACTAGTGTCATCACTACTGTCACCACTAGTGTCATCACTACTGTCACTACTAGTGTCATCACTACTGTCACCACTAGTGTCATCACTACTGTCACTACTAGTGTCATCACTACTGTCACCACTAGTGTCATCACTACTGTCACTACTAGTGTCACAACTACTGTCACCACTAGTGTCATCACTACTGTCACTACTAGTGTCATCACTACTGTCACCACTAGTGTCATCACTACTGTCACTACTAGTGTCACAACTACTGTCACCACTAGTGTCATCACTACTGTCACCACTAGTGTCACCACTACTGTCACCACTAATGTCATCACTGAGAGCTTTGCGTATTTGTAGTCCAGAATTCGTAGATGAAATATCCAAAATTTATGAAATAGGTAATGATTTAAAATCATTTAAAATTGCTAGAAATACTTTTTACAATCCAAAAAGGGACAACCAGCCTCATTCAACTAAAAATATGTTGGTTCTCCCTTACCATGAAAACTTGGTTGATATTCCTTCTCCTCTTAAGACTTTTAATATTAAAGTTGTATTTAAAAATCTTGATACAGTAAAAAAAACTTTTGATAAAGAATTCCCCCCAAAATGCTGACGGATGTGTCTATAAGATTCCTTGTAAAATTTGCGATAAAGTTTATTACGGTCAAACTGGTAAAAGTCTCGGACTTAGATTAAAACAACATAAATATAGCATTAGAACTGGACAAGATTCCAATGCTCTCTTTATTCATGTGAGAGATTTTAACCATCCAATTGATTTTCAAAAAGTTGAGAAAGTTGTATCAAGCAAGGCCTTGGTTGACAGAAATATAATTGAATCTTGTTTCATAAAAAGCAGTTTTGACAATATGAATATTTCCTTTGGTTTATATAAATTAGATTCATTTATAATTAATAAAATTTGGGAAGAATTTAATAATACATTGGACAAATTATAAACCTTATTTCTCGGGTAGAATAATTTGTTAGTGGGATGTCCTGAGGACCTGTCTAGTTGGACCAGCGGACCTACTGCAGTGTTCCTCTTTTCTTATGAGTCCGGTATTTTTGCGCGTCAGGCGTTTCTTTGATGTGGGAGTTGACTGTGAGGTGTAGTCTAAGCCCTTTAATTGCCTTCCTTTGATTTATTACTTTCATAGTTCCTTGACGATGTGAGTAGTCACGAAAGCGCTTGGAATTTCACTACTCTTTCACAGTGGTTGTTTTGCATATTTTAAAATCACCTGTTTACTGTGATCTTATTGCATATATATATATATATAAAGTATATGCATTTATGTTTCACTACATATGTATTGCTACATATGGTTTTCAACAAACTAGTCGTCTCCCACAGAAAAGGAAGAAACACTTTCACCATCACTATAACATATCTCACAATATATAAAAATTAACACACGTATCAGGTATGTATCACTATCTATATACCACTACTTGTGTATTAGTACGAATGTATCATTATCTTAATATCTAAGACGGGACAGAGCGAAGAAGAGAGACATGAGAATTTCAAAACAGCTTCCCAGGACACAGCTTTCAGATTATCAAGCTAAATAATCACATCAAATACACGATTATTTTATTTTGTCTTTCACGAAGCACCAAATTCGTGGCCTGGTGGCTAAAGCTCTCGCTTCACACGGTGAGGGGTCTGGGTACAATTCCCGGCGAAGGTAGAAACATTGGGCGTGTTTCCTTACACTGGTTGTCTATGTTCACCACACAGTAAAATGGGAACCTTGGTGTTTGTCGCCTGGTGTGGGTCGCATCCTGGGAGAAAATTGATCTAATATGCCCGAAATACTATGCATGACAAATAGTTTTCTATATAGTAGTATGTCATTTATGTCAGCTAGGACTGTATACCTTGTACATGTACTTGTAGTAAGCAAAGATATTATTATTATTATTATTATTATTACTATTGATCGTAAGGAATGCTGACTAGTTCTGGTGAACTAGTCAGTGCGAGGACTGATGGAGACTCGATCCTCCGTCCAGAAGATGAAGAAGAAGACCTGACTCTGCAGGTCCTAGACTGTACTCTCAGAGTCCAGGGATACGAACCTCCCTGGATGGCTTTGTACTCAACACACGAGAGTGCTACAGTCAGGATGGTAGTGTGGTTGGTGATGTTGGTAGAGATGGTAGTTGGTGATAGCTTGTGTGGTAGTGAAGATGTAATTAGGGCTAGGGGGTGATAATTGATGGTGTTGTTGGCATTGATGGTGATGATGGCTCAACTGTGTTGGTCATTATAGTGATATTTTATCTGGTGTTGTGTGATAGTGTGTGGTAGAGATTGTGTTGGTGATGTGGTAGTAGTAGTAGGGGTGTGGTTGTGGATGTAATGGGTGCATGGTTGAGGTGGTCTCTATGGTGGTAGTGTGGCTGATGGTGGGTGGTGGCAGTGGTAGAAGTGATTAGTAGGTGTAATTGTGATGGTGGATATAGTGAGACGTGTTGATGGTGGATATGGTGAGACGTAGTGATGGTGGATATGGTGAGACGTTTTGATGGTGGATATGGTGAGACGTGGTGATGGTGGATATGGTGAGACGTGGTGATGGTGGATATGGTGAGAGTGGTGATGGTGGATATGGTGAGACGTGGTGATGGTGGATATAGTGAGACGTATTGATGGTGGTATGGTGAGAGTGGTGATGGTGGTATGGTGAGCCGTGGTGATGGAAAGGTGAGACGGGGTGATGGTGGATATGGTGAATGGTTTGGGGGTTTTTTGGGGTGAGGGGGGAAAATTTGGGTCGGTGGTGAGGGTGGGGAAGGGGAGGGGGGGGGTAATGGAGGTAGGGGGTTTGGGGGGCTTGGCTGGTGGGGTTTGGGTCGTATGGGGGCGGGACAGCGCGCGAGGGGGGTTAGTACAGATTTTCTCTAGCACCATCACCATCACCCCCACGATTACACATACTCAAACTTTGATGGGACCACGTTTTGCGAGTAATATTTTTGGGCCATACAGAAGACTTTGTTATTAAAATAGAAACTTTGTCTAGTGTAACATAAAGACTTTGCTAGTGTAACATAAAAACTTTGTCTTTAACAAATTTTGTCTAGTGAACAAGAGACTTTGTCTATGTAACATTTTGTCTATTTGGGGCATAAAACACCTTTGTGGTAGAAAAAACCCCTTGGTATGTGAAAGAATACAACACTTTGATCGTAAATACAACCCCTTTGGGGCTTTGGGAAAATAAACCCTTGGTATGTGGAAATACAACCCCTTGGTATTGTAAAATACAACATTGGAATGTGTAAATACAACCCCTTGGTATTGTAAAATAAAAACCCCTTTGGGTAGGGGGAAATACAAACCTTGGTATGTTAAATACAACACCTTTGGTTTGTAGAAAAAACCCCCTTGGTATGGTAGAAACAACACCTTTGGTATGGTAGAATAAACCCTTGTTGTGTAAAATAAAAACACCTTTGTATGTGTAGAATACAACACTTGGTATTGAGAATAAAACCCCTTTGTATTGTAATACAACATTTGCATGGAAAACAACCCCTTGTAGTGGAAATAAAACCCCTTGGGTATGGTAAAATACAACACCTTGGTATGGTAGAAAACAACCCCTTGGATGTAGAATAAAACATTTGGGTAGTTAGAATAAAAACCCTTTGGGGATGTGAAAATAAAACACCTTTAGTTAAAACAACCCCTTTGGATTGTAGAATCAACCCCTTGGTATGTGTAAAATACAACCCTTGGATGTGTAGAATGCAACCCCTTTGGTAGTAAATACAACCCCGGGTATGTGTAAATACAACACCTTTTTTATGGGAGAAACAAACCCCTTTGGGTTTGTTAGAATAAAAAACCCTGCTATGTTAGAATCAAACCGGGGTAGTGAAATCAACCCCTTTGGTATGTGTAAAAACAACCCCTTTGGGTTTTTTGTAGAATCCAACCCTTGGTATGGGAGATTACAACACCTTGGTATTGTGAAACAACCCCTTTGGTATGTGGAGAATAAAACCCCTTGGTTGTGTAGAATAAACCCCTTTGGGTATGTGTAAAAAAACACCTTGGTTTTGGGGAGAATAAAACCCCTTTGGATTGTAAATAAACCCCTTTGGGTATGGGGAGAAACAAACCTTGGTATGTGTAAATAAAACCCTTTGGGGATTGTAAATACAACCCCTTGGTAGTTAGAATCAACCCCTTTGGTATTGTAAATCAACCCTTGGTATTGGAGAATAAACACCTTGGTTTTGGTAATAAAAACCCCTTGGGTTTTATAAATACAAACCTTGGTATGTGTAGAATACAAACCTTGGTATTTAAATACAACCCCTTTGGGTATTGTAGAAAAAAACCCTTGGTTTGTAATACAAACCTTGATGTGAAGAATACAACAATTTGGTTGTTAAATACAACCCCTTTGGTATTGAGAATACAACACTTGGTATTGTATAATACAACACCTTGGATTTAAATACAACACCTTGGTTGTGTAGAATAAAAAACCTTGTATGTGTAAAATACCCCCCTTGGGTATGTGTAGAATCCCACACCGGGTATGTGTAGAATAAAACCCTTTGGTTGTGAGAATAAAAATTTGGTATGTTAAAATACAACCCTTTGGGTATGTGTAGAATACAACACCTTGGTATTTTAGAATCAACACCTTGGTATTGTAGAAAACAACATTTGGGTTATGGAAGAATACACACCTTGGTTGTGTAGAATACAACCCCTTGGCATGTGTAAATACAACATTGGTTTGTGGAAAATACAACACCTGGTAGGAAAATACAACACCTTTGGTATTTTTAAATAAAAACCCCTTGGTAGTGTAAATACAACCCCTTGGTATGGGGGAAATAAAAACCCCTTTGGTTTTTGGTAAATACAAACTTGGGTTGGTAGAATAAACCCCTTGGTATGTGTAAAACAACCCTTGGTTTTGGAGAATCCAACACCGTATGAGTAAATACAACCCCTTTGGGTATTGTAGAAACAACACCTTGGATGTGAGAATACAACACTTGGTAGTGTAGAAAAACCCCTGGTATGTTAAATACAACACTTGGTTGTGTAGAAACAACCCCTTGGTATGTTAAATACAACCCTTTGATGTGTAAATAAACCCCCTTGGTATGTTAAATACAACCCTTGGATGGTAAATACAACACCGGGTATTAAATTAAAACCCCTTTGGAAATGTAGAAACAACCCTTGGTATGTAAAGAATACAACCCCCCCCCCTTGGGATGTGGAAATACAACACCTTGGAGTGAAAGAATACAACCCCTTGGGTATGTGGAATAAAACCCCTTGGGTATTTAAAAACAACATTTGGGTATGTGTAAATACCCCCTTTGGGTATGTGTAATACAACCCTTGGGTATGTGGGAATACAACACCTTGG
The DNA here is from genome assembly GCF_026875155.1 of Cherax quadricarinatus. Classification (NCBI taxonomy): domain Eukaryota; kingdom Metazoa; phylum Arthropoda; class Malacostraca; order Decapoda; family Parastacidae; genus Cherax; species Cherax quadricarinatus. The sequence continues at coordinate 33,498,980 of NC_069403.1, read as the reverse complement.
ATGGGGAGAAAAAAACCCCTTGGTATGTGGAGAATCAACACCTTGTTATGTAAATAAACACCGGGTAGTGTAAATCAACCCTTTGGTATGGGAGAATAAAAACCCCTTGGTTTTGTAGAAACAAAACCTTTTTTTGGGAGAATAAAACCACCTTGGTATGTGAAAATACAAACCTTGGTAGTTTTAGAATACAAACCCTTGGGGTATGTTTAGAAACAACCCTTGGTATGTGGAAAACAACCCCTTGGAATGTGTAGAAACCACCTTTTATGTGTAGAATACAACCCTTGGGATGTGGAATCTCCTTTGGTATGGTAGAATACAAACCTTGGTATGTGTAAAATACAACCCTGGTATTGTAGAATTAACACCTTGATGTTAAAAAAACCCCTTGGGTTGGTAAAAAAACACCTTGGTATGTTAAAAAAAACCCCTTTTGTGTAGAATACAACACCTGGAAAGTTTAAAAATACAACCCCTTTTTTATGGTGAATAAAACCCCTTGGATGTGTAAAAAACAATTTGTATGGTAATTACAAACCTTGGGTATTGTAAAATCAAACTTGGTAGTGAAAAACAAACTTGGTATGTGTAGAAAAAAACCCCCTGGATGTGTAGAATCAACCCCTTGGGTATGTTAGAATCAACCCCTTGGGATGTGGAGAATACAGCCCCTTGGTAGTTAGAAACAACCCCTTGGTATTGTAGAAACAACACCTGGATGTGTAAAATAAAACCCCTTTGGTATGGTAAAATACAAACCTTGTTTGTGAGAATACAACCCCTTTGGTATTTAGAATACAACCCCTTGGATGTTTAGAATAAAACCCCTTTGGTTGTTAGATACAACACCTTGGAGTGTAGAATAAACACCCGGGTTAGTGTAAATACCCCTTTGGGTTTTTTTAAAATAAAACTTGAGTGTAAATACAACCCCTTTTTATGTGTAGAATACAACACCCGGTTTTGGGGAAAAATAAAAACCCCTTTGGGTTTGTGTAGAATAAACCCTTGTATGTGAGAAAAACCCCTTTGGATGTTAGAATAAACCCTTGGGGTTTTTTTAAATACAACCCCTTGGTATTGTGAATAAACCCCTTTGGGTATGTAAATAAAACCCCTTTGGGTTTTGGAAAAACTTTTGGTTTTGGTAAAATAAACACCTGATTGTAATACACACCTTGGTAGTGTAGAATACAACCCCTTTGGGTAGGAAAATACAACACCTTGGAATTGTGAATACAACACCTGGTAGTGTAGAAAAACCCCTTTTGGTATGGGGAAATACAAACCTTGGTAGTGGGAAAAACCCCCTGGTTGGGGAGAATACAACACCTTGGAATGTTAAATACAACCCCTTTGTATGTGTAAAAACAACACCTTGGTATTGTAAAATAAAAACCCCTTTGGGTATTGGAAATACAAAAACTTGGTATGTGTAGAATACAACCCCTTTGGGTATTTAGAATACAACACCTGGTATTGTAGAATACAACCCCTTGTATGTGTAGAATACACACCGGGTAGGTGTAGAATACAACCCCCTTGGGTATGTGTAGAATACAACACCTTGGTTTTGAATACAACATTTGGATGTGTAGAATAAACCCCTTTTGGGTAAAAATACAACCCCTTTGGTATGTGTAGAATAAACATTGGTATGTGTAAAATACAACCCTTTGGTATGTGTAAATAAAACCCTTTTGGTATGTGTAAATAAAACCCCTGGTATGTGTAGAATAAACACCTTGTATGTTGAATACAAACCTTGGTATTGTAAATACAACCCCTTTGGTTGTGTAAAAACAACCCCCTTGGGTTTGTAAAATACAACACCTTGGAAAGTGAGAATAAACCCCTTGTTGTGTAAATACAACCCTTTGGGGATGTTGAATACAACACCTTGGTAGTGGAGAATACCCCCTTGGATGTGTAAATACAACATTTTGGGTATGTGTAGAAACCCACCTGGTATTTTTAGAAAACCCCCACCTTTGTATGAAATACAACACCTTGGTATTGTAGAATACAACACCTTGATTGGAAATAAAAACACCTCGTATGTGTAGAATACAACACCTTTGTTGTGTAAATAAAAACCCCTTGGGTTGTGGAGAAACAACCCTTTGGGTATGTGTAGAAAACAAACCCCTTTGTATGTGTAAAATACAACCCCCTTGTATGTGGAGAATAAACACCTTGGTATGTTTAGAATACAACCCCTTGTATGTGTAAATACAACACTTTGATGTTTAAATACAACACCTTGGTATGTGAAATACCACCTTGGTATGTGTAAATACAACCCCTTTTGTTGTGTAAATACAACCCCTTGGTATGTGGGAATACAACCCCTTGGTATGGGGAGAATACAACCCCTTGGTATGTGTAGAAAAACACCTTGGTTTTGGTAGAAAAAACCCCTTTGGTTTGGGTAGAATACCTTCCAATTTTTTAAACGTTTGTTAAACTTTTAGCATAATTTAGGCGCTAAACCCTGGGGGGTTGTATTGCAATCATTGCCCTTTTTCTCGCGTGTTGCATGTGTTAAACTGAATAGTATGTTGAAGTTCCCCCTTTTGCATATATACCGGGGGTTGTATATATTATCTAGTTGTATTCTTTACTTCGTAAAATTTTTGCCCGGGTTGTATTGCTACCATGGGTTTTGACCGGTTATGTTCCAGTGTTATGTTGAAGTGTTAGTTGACCATGTTATGTTGACCAGTGTTTTTTTTTGCCAGTTTTATGTTGCCATTGTTATTTTGACCAGTGTTATTTTGACCATGTTATTGACCCGGGTTGTTATGTTCCATTTGTATATTTGCCAGTGTTTTTTTTGGCCCCATGTTTATTTTTACCAGTGTTGTGTATGTTGACCGTGTTGTATATTTGACCATGTTGTTTTGTTGACCATTTTAGTTGACCAGTTTTGTGTATTTGACCAATGTTTGTAGTTGACCATGTTGTTAGTTGCCCGTTTGATGTGCGCCCAGTGTTATTTTTCCCATTGTTATTTTAAATGTTTTTTCACCAGTGTTATTTTGACCAGTTTTGTAATGTTGCCCAGTGTTGTATGTGTTGACCATGTTTGTACCTTGTTAGTTCACCTGTTATTTGACCATGTTTATATTTGCCCAGTGTTGATGTGTTGACCGGGTTTAGTTCCCTTTGTGAATGTACCTTTTTATGTTCACCAGTGTATGTTGCCCATGTTTATATTTGACCAGTTTTTATTTTGCCCAGTGTTTTTGCATTTTTGTGTATTTGACCATGTTTATTGTTGACCGGTTTATGTGCTGCCCGGTTTGTTGACAGTGGTTTTTTTGCCCATGTTTAGTTGACCAGTTTTTATTTGACCAGTTTAGTTGCCAGTGTTAGTTCCATTTTTATTTGACCTGTTATGTTCCATGTTGTGTATTTTGCCCAGTTTGTTTTTTGACCAGTTTATGTTGCCCAGGTTTGTTTTTGCCCAGTGTTGATTGTTGACCATGTTGTTGTTTGCCCATGTTATGTGCCCATTTTGTGTATGTTGACCATGTTGTTAGTTGACCATGTTTAGTTTTCCCATTTATTTGACCATGTTATTTTGACCGGTTTTATGTTGCCATGTTATGTTGACCATTTTTATTTGCCCGTGTTTTTTGACCGGGTTTTATTTCCCATTTTATGTTGCCCGGGTTATGTTACCAGGTTGGTTTAGGTGACCATTGTTTTATGTGTTGCCCGTGTTATGTTCCCATTTTTATTTTTCCCAGGTTGTATTGTTACCAGGTTTTTGACAAGGTTGTTTTTGTTGCCCCGGGGTTTTGTTTATGTTGACCAGTTTTTTGTATTTGCCGTGTTATGTTGACCATGTTTGTGTTTGACAGTGTTGTATTGTTGAAGTAAAAAGTTACCATTTGTAGTGTTGACCGTTATTTCCCAGTTTGTGTATGTTGCCCATGTTGTAATGTTGACCATTTGATGTGGACCGGGTTTTTATTTGACCAGTGTTGTGTTGTTGACCTTTTTATATGTTGCCCAGTGTTGTATGTGTTGACCATGTTATGTTGACCATTGGGGTTAGTTGACCTTTGTAGTTTTTCCTTTGTTAGTGACCATGTTTTTTGTTGACCAGTTTGTATATTTGACCTTTTTTGTAGTTGACCTTTTGTTTGTATTTTGACCAGGGGTTTTTATATTTTGCCATTTTTGGGGGATGTTGCCCATGTTTAATGTGACCATTTTGTGTTGTTGACCGGGTTTTTATATTGCCGTTTTGGTTTTTTTGAAGTGCTGTGTAGTTCCCGGTTGTAATGTTCCAGTGTTGTGCATTGACCAATTTTGGGGCATGTTGACCATCTTGTGCATGTTGCCCCAGTTTTCATTTTACCTTGTTGTTTTTTTTGATCGTTTTGTATATTTTTTCCCAGTGTTGTATATGTTATCATGTTGTGTATGTTGCCCCGGTGTTATATATGTTGACCATTTTGGTTTTATTTTTGACCAGGTTTGTATGTTGACCAGTTGTGTTTTGCCAGTTTGAAATGTTGATCATGTTGTGTTTTGACCGTGTTTCTCTTGCCGTGTGGATTTTACCAGTGTTTGTATGTTACCATTTTGTATATTTTGACCAGTGTTGTATATGTTGACCATTTGTTATTTTGACCTGTTTGTATGTTCCCAGTTTGGTATGTTACCAGTTTAATTTACCATGTTTGATGTTGACCAGTTTGTTTTTTTAGCATTTGGGTTTGTTGCCCTTTGGGTGTATGTTACCGTGTTTGCTGTTGACCATGTTGGCAGTTGCCAGTGTTGTGCAGTTGCCCATTTTGGCGTTACAGTTTTGAGTTGACCTGTTGTTTTTTGCCCAAATTGTTCTTTGCCCAGTGTTTGAAGTTGACATGTTGTGATGTTGCCCAGTTTTGCAGTTCCAGTTTTGTTGTTGACCATTCTCATAGTACCAGTTACCAGTAGAGACTCACTCCCAACCGTCTGTGTAATCATGACTGTTATATGTTGCTCTGCCTGGGAGTTTTTGAACCCGACCGCTGAATGGTGGGTCATTTGGGAAATAGAGAGCAAAGAGGCCAGGGGAGGGGCTTCCCATACTTTCCCCGTTATAATATATGTATAATAGCCAACGTGAGTGTTTTTCCCCCATCCCTTATCAACCCCAAAACAATTTTGACGGGTTGGCGGGGATTTAGGGTTTTTTCAACTTTGAAGATGGGGGGTGCCGGCGGGCAGAGATGAACGTCTCTGCACCTCCAGCTACGCCTAACCTCCCCCCTGTGTACTCCCCTGCAAGCCTGTTGCACCTCTTTTCAATTTCTGGTTAGTTGTGTCTAATTGCTTCATTTTGGGGGTTGACCCGGATTTTGTATTAAACCAGTAGTAAGCCAGATGTGGAAGGGGCACAGCAGGCCCCCCTGTCATCCACCTGCTCCTGTCACCCATGCCCTTCATGCGTGTGCACGTTACTCTTTCAGTCAGTTTTTTGGGTTAAGCCGCATACAACCCACTTCCTAACCCAGCTGAGAGGGGAAAAGAACACGCAATTTTCCCTGAAGTTTTGTTGCTATATGCTTGTACCCCCAGTTGATTAAGAGGGGTCTTCCCCTCCCTGTGGCTTGGGGCTTATTAAACCCTGGAGCGTGCGGGGTGAGAGTGCTGGCAGTGAGAGAAACGGCCGTTGTTCCCGGCCCCCCCCCACCCCCCCACCCCCACCACCCCACCCCCACCACCACCACCCCCACCCACTCACCCCCTCATTCCTTTGGGGGTTTTCCCCTTTCTGATACATACAAACCACCCTACGTGGTGTTTTTACCCCATCCCATTATCCCCCCAATACGCAGTTTTTGTGTATTTGACCATTCAAGGACACTCTCTTGTTAATATTTTTATTATCGAAAATTTTAGGATAGCAATAATTTGGTATTTTTGTTAAATTTCTTGTTCTGATGAACTTGCAAATATTTGATGATTTGATTGAAATGTGTGTGTGTGTGTGTGTGTGTGTGTGTGTGTGTGTGTGTGTGTGTGTGTACTCATTTGGGGTTGGAGGGGTCGAATCAAAGTTCCTGGCCCCGCCTCCTCACTGATCGCTACTAGGTCCTCTCTCCCTGCTCCATTGAAATTTATTAAACCTCGTCTTAAAACTATGTATGATTCCTGCCTACACTACCTCACTTGCCAGACTATTCCACTTCCTAAAGAAGTACTAACATTTCTTTGACTCATCTGAGTCTTCAACTTCCAATTGTGACCCCTTGTTTCTGTGGCCCATCTCTGGAACATCCTGTCTCTGTCCACCTTGTCAATTCCTTGTAGTATTTTCTATGTCGTTATCATGTCTCCTCTAACCCTCCTGTCCTTCAGTGTCGTCAGGCCAGTTTCTCTAATTTCTTGACGTGCCTGACCAGGTTTGGGTTCAAAACTGCTGCTGTATTCTCTAGTATTGGCCTGACGTACACGGTGTACAGAGTCTTGAACGATTCTTTACTGAGGTATCGGAATGCTTTTCTCAGGTTTGCTAGGCGCCCATATGCTGCAACAGTTATCTGGTTGATGTGTGCCTCAGGAGATGTGCTCGGTATGATACTAACTCCAGTATCCTTTTCCTTGAGTGAGGTTTGTGGTCTTTGGCTACCTAGCCTATACTCTGCGGTATTCTTTGCCCTTCCCCGATCTTCACGAATTCGCATTTGGCTTAGCTAAATTCGAGGAACCAGTTGTTGGATCAGGCTTCCTGGTCCAACAGCCTGTCCAGGTCTCTTTGTAGTCCTGCCTGATCCTCATCTGATTTAATTCTTCCCATTAACTTCACATCATCTGCAAGCAGGGACACTTCTGAGTCTATCCATTTCGTCATGTCATTCACATATACCAAAAATAGCACTGGTCCCAGGACTGACCCCTGTGGAACCCCGCTGGTCACAGGCGCCCACTCTGACACCTCCTCAAATGACTTGTTGTTGTCTCCCTGTCAGGTATTCTCTGATATATTTCAGTGCCCTTCCTGTTATGCATGCCTGATCCTCTAGCTTTTAAACTAATCTCTTGTGAGGAATTGTGTCGAAGGCCTTCTTGCAGTCCAAAAATGCAATCTTCCCACCTCTCTCGTGTCTTCTGTTACTTTGTTATTAAACTTCAGTATGTTTGCGATACAGGATTTTCCTTCCCTGAATCCATGCTGCTTGTCGTCTCCATGACTTTGCATATTATACACGTTAGTGACACTGGTCTGTAGTTTAGTACCTCTTGTCTGTCTCCTTTCTAAAAAAATGGGGACTACAGTGCTCGTCATGGCATTATGTCGGGTGAGCTCCCCGGCATAACGCCGTGGCGAAAATCAAAGGCCTACCATGCAGGGGGTCTTTTTTCGTTAGTGTATTCTGCTGGGTAGCAGCCATTAGCATGATGTCACGGCCTGCTTCCACATTTCACAGTAACGTCTCATTGCTCACGTGGCTGCTGTGGTGAGAGGAAGTGTTTTACTGTTGTCTCTCATCCCATTGGTTTTGGGGCTATACATGTTTGATTATGGGTAAAGGAAGTCTATAACACTTGAAACAATAGCTCAAATCACATGGCCTCACAAAGCTGGGCACCAGACGAAAGAAATAGTGGAGAATGTTAGTGTGTATGAGGAGCTGGGTGCAGCTGGTGGTGATGTCGAGTCTGCCAAGCCTTGGCCTGGCCCCTCGAAGAAGACATCTGTCCATACCTTAAATGTGTTAAAGACGCAGTTACTCTCTAACTTCTTCTTTAACACAGTTAAGGTATAAACAGATGTCTTCTTTGAGGGGGCCAATCCTGGGTTTGGCAGACGGTAACTTTACACCATTACCAGCCTTGAAATGCTGCATCGAGTTCCTCACTGAACGGGTGGGGGCAGTGGGTGTGGTGTGTGGGTTTTGGGCTAGATTGTTTGGTTGCATTGGGGTTGTCATGGTTCAGGTCCTTCTGTAGGTGGTTGTCAGGGAGGTTGTATTTGCTCTTCCTCCTGAGTCTGGATTCTCCTGCTCATCTCTGTCTTTGCATCTCTTTCCTCCTTGCATCTTTGCACCCTCTCTTTCAGTTTCTGCCTTTCTTCTTGTGTTCTGTTGTGGTTGAGGTACACCCTTCAGTACTTCGATATGTCCCTTAGTCATGCTTTCTCCTGCAGGATCTTGTTTGAGCATATTCTGCCTTGACTGGCCAGTTTTTTCCTCTTGCAATACCCCAATTCTCAGAAAGTTTGTCAACTGGGTTATGTCATCCTCTTCTGTTGCTTTCATGATACTTTCAATCGCTTCTTTCTCCCCCTGTCTTCTTGCTTCATAAGTTTCCCCTTCAGTTTCCTGTAGCCCATGAACAACTGATCTCTCCCTATCATCCTCCCACTGCATTTCTCTTTACATCCTCTAAGTCGATTTAGTTACCACCATTGCCTCTCTTCTCTCTGATGTCCCTGTGCTCAGTGGTCTGCCATTTTCCCTTCTCAGCTTTTCCTTGGCACTGCTCTGGTCTGTTAGGGCCTCTGCATATAGCTTACCTCTTTCATTTTCTTCAGTTCCCTCGTTTGTTCCTGGTGTGCTCCTCATCTTTTCCCTGGGCTTCACGGTGGTCTGATAGGGCCTCTGCATACAGTATAATCCCTTTGTTCCCTACAGTCCCCTCGTTCGTCACTGATGAAGCAGTTCCTGATGTCATGCTTATTTTTAGCTCCTCTTCAAAGCTCTGTATCTTAGCTTCTGCTGCTGTGGCTTGTAGCTCTCGTTGAAAGTTGCATGTCTGTGTATGTGCTAACTCACCTATTTGTCGTTGTAGGGTTCGAATCATAGCTCTTGGCCCCGCTTCTTAGTTGGTCGCTACTAGGTCCACTCTCTCCCTTTTCCATGAACTTTATCGATCCTCTTCTTGAAGCTATTTATGGACTCAAGAAATCGTAATGACACGATTGCAAACAAACCATACCCCCTAGGTGGATGAATCTTATTGTGGCTAGCTGGTCTAGTGGCTAACGCGACGGGCTGGAGTTTTGAGACTCTATGACCGCGGGTTCAATCCCGGCCGGGGGTATGGCTATTTATGGATCTTACCTCCGCTATTTAACTCTCCAGATTGTTCCAGTTCCTGTATGTGTGTCCGTTTTCGATGGTTGCAGGTGTTAAGTCGTAGCTCCTGGCCCTGACTTTTCAACTTGACTTTATTAGCTTCACTTTCTCCTGGCTTAGTCATCCCTGTCATTCCTCTTTTACCACTTCGTTATCCAGGACACTCTACTTAATTAATGACATCTCTCACACACAGGAAATTTTTCCTCTCATTCCTGTGACTCATTTAGCTATTTTAACTTTCAACTCTGCTCTTGTGTACCTATTTGTCGCTTCTCGAACAGCCTGTCACTATTCACTCTTTCAGGAACTTGTAGTATTTTGAACGACGTTATCATATCTCCACTGATCTTTCTATCCTCTAATATCATTAGGTATAGTTCCTTTCTATCTCTCTTAATAGTTTATTCCTCTTCGCTCTTTCACCAGTCTCTTTGCTAATCACTGCTTGATCAGGTGTGAGTTGCCTGTTTCTGCGTACGCCAAGACGGGCATGATACATGTCACCAAGACGGGCATGATACATGTCACCAAGATGGGTATGATACATGTCACCAAGATGGGTATAATACATGTCACCAAGATGGGTATAATACATGTCACCAAGACGGGCATGATACATGTCACCAAGATGGGTATGATACATGTCACCAAGATGGGTATGATACATGTCACCAAGATGGGCATGATACATTTCACCAAGATGGGCATGATACGTGTCACCAAGATGGGCATGATGCACGTCACCAAGATGGGCATGATACATGTCACAGTGCGACATGATCAGTATTAGGGTCATTCCTGGGTCCTCCCTGAGTAAGATTTACATTGCTTGTTCACCCATCTTGTACTCTGTTTCTAGTGTTGTTTGTCCCGACCCAGTATGCACAACCATGCTCTGGATGAGGTCTTAGTCTAATATTTGCCATACCCATGTGTGTATGAGTGGGAGTGTGTTCACGTGTGTGCTGCGTGTGCGTGTTCGCGCGTGTGCGTGCGTGCCGGGCGTGCCAATGAGGAGCCTGCTATGAAATATAAAGGAATAATGATTTTTACTATGAGCCACCCGACTTGCTGCTAGGGGGGTGGAGGTCACTCACCATCTGTGTGTGGTAGTGTGTGTGTGTGTGTGTTGTGTGTGTGTGTGTGTGTGTGTGTGTGTGTGTGTGTGTGTGTGGTAGTGGGGTGTGTGTGTGGGGGTAGTGTGTGTGTGTGGTAATGTGTGTGTGGTGTTTAGTGTGTGTTGGTAGTGTGTGTGTGGTAGTGTGTTGTGGTAGTTGTGTGGTAGTGTGTGTGTGGTGTATGTGGTATGAGTGAATGTTAGTGTGTAGGTGTGTGGGGTACTCCACATAGTTGTACTGACCCAGTTGTGGTTGCAGGGTCGATTCATAGCTCCTGGCCCTTCCTTTCACTGGTCTTCACTGTGTGGGGTGTGTGTGTGTGTGCGTTTTGTGTGTGTGTTGTCGTGTGTGTGGTGAGTGTATTAGTGTGTGTGTATGTGTGTGGTGGTGAGTGTTAGTATGTGTGTGGTGAGTTTTGTTACCATTTTGTCCTAGGCACATGTCGATGAGTGTATCAAATTTTGTGTGTTTGTACGTGTGTGGTGATTGTGTGCGTGTGTGTGTGTGGTAGCGTGTGCGTATGGTGAGTGTGGTAGTGTGTGGGGTGTGGAGTGTGTTAGTGTGTGTGTGTGGAGTGTGTTGTGTGTGTGTGAAAAGTGTGTTTGTGAAGTAGTGTGTGTGTGTGTGGTGAATAAGTGTTGGTGTAAGTGTGGCGGTGAGTGTGCCAGTATGTGTGTATGGTGAGTGTGTGTGGTGGTGAGTATTTGTAGTGATGTGTAATGGTGAGTGTGTTAGTGGTGTGGTGGTGAATATTGTGTGGTGGTGTGTGGGTGGTGTGTGGTGGTGTGGGGGTGAGTGTGGGGGTGGTGGTGGGGGTGGTGTGTGTGTGGTGGTGTGTGGTGGTGAGTTGGTTTGGGGGGTGTGGTGGTGAGTGTGTGGTGGTGAGTGTGGTGGTGGTTGTGGTGGTGAGTGTGGGTGGTGAATTTTTGTGGTGTGGTGTGTGGTGGTGATGTGGTGGTGGTGTGTGGTGGTGATTGTGTGGTGGTGAATATTTGTGGTGGTGGTGTGTGGTGTGAGTGTGGTGGTGGGGTTTGGGGGTGAGTGTGTGGGGGTGAGTGGGTGGTGGTGTGTGGTGGTGAGTGTGGTGGTGGTGTGTGGTGGTGAGGTGTGGTGGTTTAGTGTGGTGGTAGTGTGTGGTGTGAGTTTGGTGGTGGTGTGTGGTGGTGAGTGTGGTGGTGGTGTGTGGTGGTGAGTGTGTGGTGGTGTGTGGTGGTAGTGTGGTGGTGAGTGTGGTGGTGGTGTGGTGGTGAGTGTGGTGGTGAGTGTGGGGGGTGGTGTGTGGTGGGAGTTGATGGGGATGTGGTGGTGAGTGTGGTGGTGAGTGTGGTGGGGGGAGTGTGGTGGTGATGTGGTGGTGGGGGTGTGGTGGTGAGTGTGGTGGTTGTGGGGGGTGGTGTGTGGTGGTGAGTGTGGGGGTGAGTGTGGTGGTGAGTGTGGGGTGGTGTGTGGTGGTGGTTGGTGGTGGTGTGTGGTGGTGAGTGTGGTGGTGGTGTGTGGTGGTGAGTGTGGTGGTGAGTGTGGTTGTGGGGTGTGGTGGTGAGGGTAGTGTGGTGGTGATGTGTGGTGGTGAGTGTGGTGGTGAGTTGGTGGTGAGTGTGGTGGTGAGTGTGGTGGTGAGTGTGTGGTGTGATGTGTGAGTGTGGTGGTGGTGTGTGGTGGTGAGTGTGGTTGGTGAGTGTGGTGGTGAGTGTGGTGGTGAGTGTGTGTGTTGTGGTGGTGAGTGTGGTGGTTTGATGTGATGGTGAGTGGTGTGGGTGGTGGTGTGTGGTGGTGAGTTGGTGGTGAGTGTGGTGGTGAGTGTGGTGGTGGTGTGTGGTGGTGAGTGTGGTGGTGAGTGTGGTGGTGAGTGTGGTGGTGAGTGTGGTGGTGAGTGTGTGGTGGTGAGTGTGGTGGTTGAGTGTGGTGGTGAGTGTGGGTGGTGAGTGTGTGGTGGTGGTGTGTGGTGAGTGTGGTGGTGAGAGTGGTGGTGAGTGTGTGGTGAGTAGTTGTGGTGGTGAGTGTGTGGTGAGTGTGGTGGTGAGTGTGGTGGTGAGTGTGGTTGTGAGTGTGGTTGGTGGTGTAGTGTGGTGGTGAGTGTGTGGTGTAGTGTGGTGGGTGGTGTGTGGTGTGAGTGTGGTGGTGAGTGTTGTGGTGATGTGGTGGTGAGTTGGTGGTGAGTGTGGTGGTGAGTGTGGTGTGAGTGTGGTGGTGAGTGTGTGTGTGTGTGTGGTGGTGAGTGTGGTGGTGAGTGTGGTGGTAGTGGGTGGTGTAGTGTGGATATGTAGGTGATGTGTGGTGTAGTTGTGTGGTGAGTGTGGTGGTGAGTGTGGTGGTGAGTGTGGTGGTGAGTGTGGTGTGAGTGTGGTGGTGGTGTGTGGTGGTGATTGTGGGTGAGTGTGGTGGTTGAGTAGTGTGGTTGAGTGTGTGGTGAGTGTGGTGAGTGTGGTGGTGAGTGTTCTCCCCTTTTTACAGTATAAAACTTGTTCGTAAACATGGTCTGTTTTTAACATTCCTATATTCTCTCTTCTTTAAAACATTAGGAAACATTTGCTTTCTTCTGATGTCTGAAAGTATCCGTGTCAGTTTTCTTGTTAAATTGAATTTAGTGGGCCAACAGTTGCTTCTAACTTTCTTGTAATTAGGTTCGTCAGCTAGCTGTTCTTAAGTTTCGTTACTCTCTGTTGTATAAATGTCCAGTACTAGTGTTATCCTTTCTCTTAGACAATTTGGTATTTTCTCCCGTTGCTACTGAGAACACTTCTCAGTCGTTTATTGAGCACTTCGTAGACTTCCTTGTCGCTTCTCGTGTTCTTCCCTTCATTCTTCATTCTTGTTATTTGGTTTTCTACTGTCCTCTTTCTTTTGAAGTGAATGTGAAGCAATTTGGTTATGTCATTCTCAAACTGTCGCTCACCTGCTCTTCTCACCTTTCCGTACTCATTTCCAGTTCTTGTTCTCACTTCTTTGTTTTCTTCTGTCATTTGCTTTCTAAAGTTTTATCAATGCTCGTGTATTTTTTTTTCAATTCTGCATCTTTGGTTAAACCATAGGGTTTAGTTCCTACCATTACTGCAACTTTTGGGCATGAAGTTCTCCAGGGCTCTCTTACCATTCTTATGAATTCAATGAATTCACTCATCCCTGCAAAAATTTCCTCTTCTGAAACCTGTATTTTTTTCCCAATTTCCGCTTTTAATTATTCCCGTAATATTTGCTTCCACTACGCATTTGAAATTCATAACTTTATGATCGACTTTATGATCGCTAGCACCCAGAGGCTTCTCATGTTCTGTTTCGCCTATCTCAGATGTACTTGTGGTAAATATTAGATCCAGTTTTACTGGAACATCCCCTTCTCTTTCTTTTGTTGAGTTTTTGAAATGCTGACACAAATTTTCCCATTACGACCTCCATAATCTTAGCCCTCCATGTTTCTGGTCCCTCGTGTGGGTCCAAATTCTTACAACCCCAATTCTTTGGGATTGAAATCTCCCATTCAGCTTTGTTTTGGCTTCATAAACTCGTCTTGCTGCTTATTCTATGGTATCATCCATTATTTTATTTCTGTTTTGATCCACTATTGGTGCTGGCTTGTAAATCACTGCTGTTATTAACCTGAGTCCCCTAGTCATCATCGTGCCCAATATATCATTTGACTTATTTCCGTTTATCCCTTTCAACTCCAAAGCTCCACAGTTTCACTGTTTCCTCTTTACTTCCTTATTACTTGATAGCTTGGTGGGAATATGGAATTTCTTATAATTTTAAATAGCTTTGATGTGATTGCTATGAAGTCTGCTTTAGTGTGCGTTGTGTAAGAGTATGTTAGCGGGTTTGTGGTGGTGAAGTGTGTTAGTGGTGAACTTTTAGTGTATGTGGTGGCGTGTGGTAGCAAATTCCTGTACCCCTTCCCAGACCATGTCTCACTTTTCTTCCCTGTCATCAAGCTCTAGTAAGTTTGTGAGACACTTTTATACTCTCTAAACTCATGCTGGTTGTCATTAATGATGCCTCATCTTCCCAAGTGTTCCATTGTCCTCATTAGTCTCCTCTGAATAGTTTAAGTATTTACGTTTAAGATAACACCTAGGAGCTCTCAGCTGCCTCTCTCTCATCTTGTTTGATTACTGAGACATTTGTCTTGCTTCCATTTTTCCGAAAGGTTCCTCGTCTCCAGCGACCTGTGAAATTTTGTTAGCAGTTCGCACAGTGCTTCTGCTGCAGCTCTTAGGACCCAGGAAGACACTTCGTCACGACCCATTACTTCTACCTCGTTCACTTCACTTACCAACCTTTTCCCGTATTCTCCTGTATTATTGATATCCAGCAACCCGTCCTCCTAAATAATAAATTAAATTCTTGAATACTGTTTTTAACAAATTTGTCGATTTACGTTATTTAGGTTATATTAGGTTAGGTTTGGGCAGGTTAGGTTGGGTTATGTTAGGTGTGGGTAAATTAGGGTAGGTTTGGTTAAGTGTGGCTTGGTTAACTTGTGGCTTGTTTATAGAAATTAAACTTATTTAAGATACCACAACGTCAGTAAATGAAACTTTACCTGGTATATATATTTAAAAATTTAAAGGGGTGGACGAGTTAGCCAGTGGAAGGCCTCGGTCAAATGACCAAAAGCTGCAGTGGCGGATCATATGACTAAGACCCCCGTCAAGAAACACTTGTCCTGTTTCCTGACAAATCTTACCTAACCTGGAAGGAATAAAATGTTTTGAAGCGTAGACAGGAAACGTGAACCACTCAGCACACACTACAATACACAGTTAATAACTGTTTTGAAGGTCCTAGTAAAAAACACTTACCTGACTGTTTTAGTCAGAGTGAAAAGGCTGACATTGATTAAGAGGATGGAGGGTAATGTTCTCCAACACTCACAAATCCTTCACTTATACCACCTGCAGACACTTACTTTCTCACCAACTTTTAAGCACCATACCCTTTGTGTTCATTAATACTTAACTTCCTATTTTAGTACTGCTGTTACTACTACTACTACTACTACTACTATTACTACTTTTACTACTACTACTATTAGTTATAATTATAACGTGTAACAGAATCAGCGTAAAATCCATAGCGCTTCAGTTATAACTATGATTATTGTCCAGCACTTGCTAGAGAGCAGAGTTGTGAAGAATTTCACTCTCTCTCTCTCTCTCTCTCTCTCTCTCTCTCTCTCTCTCTCTCTCTCTCTCTCTCTCTCTCTCTCTCTCTCTCTCTCTCTCTCTCTCTCTCCATCTTGTGAGATTAAAAGAAACATTCTGTCCTCTGTAGGAGAAGTGTTAGTCTCAGGCTGGCAGGGAAAGTGCCAGTCTCAGGCTGGCAGGGAAAGTGCCAGTCTCAGGCTGGCAGGGAAAGTGTCAGTCTCAGGCTGGCAGGGAAAGCGTCAGTTTCAGGCTGGCAGGGAAAGTGTCAGTCTCAGGCTGGCAGTGAAAGTGTCAGTCTCAGACTGGCAGTAAAAGTGTCAGTCTCAGGCTGACAGTGAAAGTGTCAGTCTCAGGCTGGCAGTGAAAGTGTCAGTCTCAGGCTTGCACGGAAAGTGTCACTCAGGCTAACAGTGAAAGTGTCAGTCTAAGGCTGGCAGTGAAAGTGTCAGTCTCTGGCTGGCAGGGAAAGTGTCAATCTCAGGCTGGCAGGGAAAGTGTCAGTCTCAGGCTGGCAGGGAAAGTGTCAGTCTCAGGCTGTTAAGGAAAGTGTCAGTCTCAGGCTGGCAGGGAAAGTGTCAGTCTCTGGCTGGCAGGGAAAGTGTCAGTCTCAGGCTGGCAGGGAAAGTGTCAATCAGGCTGGCAGGGAAAGTGTCAGTCTCAGGTTGGCAGGGAAAGTCTCAGCCTCAGGCTAGCAGGGAAAGTGTCAGTTTCAGGCTGGCAGGGAAAGTTCCAGTCTCAGGCTGGCAGGGAAAGTGTCAGTCTCAGGCTGGCAGGGAAAGTGTCACTCAGGCAGGCAGGGAGGGTGTCAGCCTCTGGGTGGCAGGGAAAGTGTCAGTCTCAGGCTGGCAGGGAGAGTGTCAGTCTCTGGATAGCAGGGAGAGTGTCAGTCTCAGGCTGGCAGGGAAAGTGTCACTCAGGCAGGCAGGGAGAGTGTCAGTCTCAGGCTGGCAGGGAAAGTGTCACTCAGGCAGGCAGGGAGAGTGTCAGTCTTAGGCTGGCAGGGAGAGTGTCAGTTTCTGGCTGGCAGGGAAAGTGTTAGTCTCAGGCTGGCAGGGAAAGTGTCAGTCTCAGGCTGTTAAGGAAAGTGTCAGTCTCAGGCTGGCAGTGAAAGTGTCAGTCTCTGGCTGGCAGGGAAAGTGTCAGTCTCAGGCTAGCAAGGAAAGTGTCAATCAGGCTGGCAGGGAAAGTGTCAGTCTCAGGTTGGCAGGGAAAGTCTCAGTCTCAGGCTGGCAGGGAAAGTGCCAGTTTCAGGCTGGCAGGGAAAGTGTTAGTCTCAGGCTGGCAGGGAAAGTGTCACTCAGGCACGCAGGGAAAGTGTCAGTCTCAGGCTGGCAGGGAAAGTGTCAGTTTCAGGCTGGCAGGGAAAGTGTCAGTCTCAGGCTGGCAGGGAAAGTGTCACTCATGCAGGCAGGGAGAGCGTCAGCCTCTGGGTGGCAGGGAAAGTGTCAGTCTCAGGCTGGCAGGGAGAGTGTCAGTCTCTGGATGGCAGGGAGAGTGTCAGTCTCTGGCTGACAGGGAAAGTGTCACTCAGGCAGGCAGGGAGATTATCAGTCTCAGGCTGGAAGGGAGAGTGTCAGTCTCTGGGTGGCAGGGAAAGTGTCAGTCTCAGGCAGGCAGGGAGAGTGTCAGTCTCTGGCTGGCAGGGAAAGTGTCAGTCTCAGGCTGGCAGGGAAAGTGTAAGTCTCAGGCTGGCAGGGAAAGTGTCAGTCTCAGGCTGGCAGGGAAAGTGTCACTCAGGCTGACAGTGAAAGTGTCAGTCTCAGGCTGGCAGGGAGAGTGTCAGTCTCAGGCTGAAAGTGAAAGTGTCAGTCTCAGGCTGGCAGGGAGAGTGTCAGTCTCAGGCTGGCAAGGAAAGTGTCAGTCTCTGGGTGGCAGGGAAGGTGTCAGTCTCCGGCTGGCAGGGAAAGTGTCACTCAGGCAGGCAGGCAGGGAGAACGTCAGCCTCTGGGTGGCAGGGAAAGTGTCAGTTTCAGGCTGGCAGGGAAGGTGTCAGTCTCCGGCTGGCAGGGAAAGTGTCACTCAGGCAGGCAGGCAGCGAGAGTGTCAGCCTCTGGGTGGCAGGGAAAGTGTCAGTTTCAGGCTGGCAGGGAGAGTGTCAGTCTCTGGGATGCAGGGAGAGTGTCAGTCTCAGACTGGCAGGGAGAGTGTCAGTCTCTGGGTGGCAGGGAAAGTGTCAGTCTCAGGCTGGCAGGGAGAGTGTCAGTCTCAGGCTGGCAGGGAGAGTGTCAGTCTCTGGCTGGCAGGGAAAGTGTCAGTCTCTGGGTGGCAGGGAAAATATCAGTCTCAGGCAGGTAGGGAGAGTGTCAGTCTCTGGCTGGCAGGGAAAGTGCCAGTCTTAGGCTGGCAGGGAGAGTGTCAGTCTCAGGCTGGCAGGGAGAGTGTCAGTCTCTGGGTGGCAGGAAGAGTGTCAGTCTCAGGCTGGCAGGGAAAGTGTCAGTCTCAGGCTGGCAGGGAGAGTGTCAGTCTCAGGCTGGCAGTGAGAGTGTCAGTCTCTGGCTGGCAGAAAGTGTCAGTCTCTGGGTGGCAGGGAAAGTGTCAGTTTCAGGCTGGCAAGGAAAGTGTCAGTCTCAGGCTGGCATGGAGAGTGTCATTCTTTGGGTGGCAGGGAGAGTGTCAGTCTCAGGCTGGCAGGGAGAGTGTCAGTCTCTGGCTGGCAGGGAAAGTGTCAGTCTCTGGGTGGCAGGGAAAATATCAGTCTCAGGCAGGTAGGGAGAGTGTCAGTCTCTGGCTGGCAGGGAAAGTGCCAGTCTTAGGCTGGCAGGGAGAGTGTCAGTCTCAGGCTGGCAGGGAGAGTGTCAGTCTCTGGGTGGCAGGAAGAGTGTCAGTCTCAGGCTGGCAGGGAAAGTGTCAGTCTCAGGCTGGCAGGGAGAGTGTCAGTCTCAGGCTGGCAGTGAGAGTGTCAGTCTCTGGCTGGCAGAAAGTGTCAGTCTCTGGGTGGCAGGGAAAGTGTCAGTTTCAGGCTGGCAAGGAAAGTGTCAGTCTCAGGCTGGCATGGAGAGTGTCATTCTTTGGGTGGCAGGGAAAGTATCAGTCTCTGGGTGGCAGGGAAAGTGCCAGGCTCTGGCTGGCAGGAAGTGTGTCAGTCTCTGGGTGGCAGGGAAAGCGTCAGTCTCAGGCTGGCAGGAAGTGTGTCAGTCTCTGGGTGGCAGGGAAAGCGGCAGTCTCAGGCTGGCAGGAAGTGTGTCAGTCTCTGGGTGGCAGGGAAAGCGTCAGTCTCAGGCTGGCAGGAAGTGTGTCAGTCTCTGGATGGCAGGGAAAGCGTCAGTCTCAGGCTGGCAGGAAGTGTGTCAGTCTCTGGGTGGCAGGGAAAGCGTCAGTCTCAGGCTGGCAGGGAAAGGCTCATTTCTTCGTCATGGATTCATTTGTAATATCGAAGATTCTTACCCCTACAGATTTTGAATTCTATTTTATTAAATATTAAAGTCGTAAGGTGTGTTGGAGGCTCGATCTTCCGTCCGATATTCGCAGCGCAGCTTGTGGCTAATTAGACTGTTGGCGGCAAATTATCTTTGAAAATGAGCGAATATCGATTTAAACGGAAATGCGTCTACAACCAACACACCCATTCACCCACGCACCCACACACTCACAAGCACACCCACACACATATACATACCTACACCCACACACGTACCCACCCAAACCCACCTACACACTCACCTACTCTCGCACTCACCTATACACCCACGTGCACACCCATCTACACACACACACACACACACACACACACACACACACACACACACACACACACACACACACACACACACACACATCAATCAGATAACTGCTGCGGCGTACAGGAGTCTGGCAAACCTAGGATAGCATTCCATACCTCGGGAATCGTTCAAGACTCTGTACACCATTTACGTCAGGTCCATACTGGAGTATGCAGCACCAGTTTGGAATCCACACCTGGTCAAGCACGTTAAGAAATTAGAGAAAGTGCAAAGTTTGCAACAAGACTAGTCGCAGAGCTATGGGGATTGTCCTACGAAGAGAGGTTAAGGGAAATCGGTCTGACGACACTGGACGACAGGAGGGTCAGGGGAGACATGATAACGACGTATAAAATACTGCACGGAATAGACAAAGTGGACAAAGACAGGATGTTTCAGAGATAGGACACAGAAACAAGAGGTCACAATTGGAAGTTGAAGACTCAGATGAATCAAAGGGATGTTAGGAAGTATTTCTTCAGTCATAGAGTTGTCAGGCAGTGGAATAGCCTAGAAAGTGACGTAGTGGAGGCGGGAACCTTACATAGTTTTAAGACGAGGTTTGATAAAGCTCATGGAGCAGGGAGAGAGAGGACCTAGTAGCAATCAATGAAGAGGTGGGGCCAAGAGATATGAATCGACCCCTGCAACCACAAATAGGTGAGTACACAGTAGGAACACCGCATGCGCGAGTCATGCCTTCCACGCTCCGCGAATATAAGTGTTTTTGAGGGCTACCCAAGTGTACTGCAAGGGTCGCTAAGTGTGTCAGGGTAGTGAACAATCCGTGAAGCGATTTACAATTTGCCCTGAGCCAAATAAGTGTGGGGAGAGCCACAATTTTATAAGTGATCTAGAAAGTGATACTTGGTGGTGCATTCAGAATGGGCAGCCTAGTGTGCTCCAGGCGACCTTGCCACGTGTCACCCAAGAACGATAAAGTGAAACAAATGTGTAACCAGTGAAAGAAATACAGTGAATAGGGTACATTATATATCGAGAAGAAACGGAGGTGGATCTATGCCAAGACATCACATTGAGCTGGACAATCTACAGGCTGCATTGCAAGTACTGTATTCACCTACAGCCTGAAGAACTAAAGAACAATTTGGGAATGACATCAGAGACCGCTACCTCAGTCACAAACAAGGGGCAAGGGGACTGTAGGGAACGAAGGAGTGAAACTGCATGTAGAAGCCCTATCAGACAATCGTGGAGACGGAGAAAAAGAGAGAATCACATCAGAAGCAATTGAGGGGACTGCAGAAAATGAAAGAGCTAAGCTATATATGGAGGTCCTAACAGACCACAGCAGAGCTCAGGGAAAGCTGAGAAGGGAAAATGAGAGGCCACTGGGCCCAAGGACATTGGATAATGAAACTGAAGAAAAGAAAGCTGCAATGGAGGAAATTAAATCGAATCAATGGATTCATAGGGATATGCAGTGGGAGAATGACAGGGAGAGGTCAGTCTTTGTTTATGGGCTCCAGGAAGTTGAAAGGGAAACTTACGAAGCAAGAAAACAAGGGGAAAATTGCAATCAAAAGGATCATAAAAGCAATAGGAGAATATGACATGACCCAGCTGGTAAATTTTTGGAGAATAGGGGGGTTTGCAAGAAGAAGAATCCTACCAGTGAAAGTGATTTTCAAGGCAGAATCAACTTGGAACAGGATCCTGCAGGAGAAAGCAAGACTAAGAGACATGCTGGCGTTCCGGAAGGTGTATCTCGACTGCGACAGAACACAAGAAGAAAGGCAGAAACTGAGTGAGATGGTACAAAGGCGAGAGGAAGAAAGAGAGGAGAAGATGGAGATGGACAGAACCCAGACTCAGGAAAATCAAATACAGCCTCCCTCCCAACTACCTACAGAAGCCCCCCAACCAGGACAACCCCGATGCAACCATTCTAACCCAAAATACACATCCCATATCCAATGCCCCCACCCACCTCATTACAAACTCCACCCCCACACCAACCACCCATAGTTCCTTATCAGGTCTCCCACTTCCCCAACCCCGATGTACCCCCCAGACCACAGTTCTAGAAAAGTTGAAGGTGTGGTATACAAATGCAGATGGAATAACAAATAAGTGTGTGGAGTGGCATGAAAGAACCAAGGAGACATCCCCAGACATAATAGCACTCAAAGAAACAAAACTCACCAGGCTGATAACAGATGCAATTTTTCCACCTGGATATCAAATCCTCAGGAAAGACAAGAGGGAGGAGAGGGGGGGAGGAGTTGCACTGCTCATTAAAAACCAGTGGGAATTTGAGAAAATGGAAGGAATGGATGGCATGGGCGAAAGGGACTACTTAGTAGGAACAATCCAGTGGTAATTGCAGTAATGTACAACCCGCCACAGAACTGCTGGAGGCCAAGAGAAGAATACGACGAGAGCAACAGAGCAATGGTCGACACATAGCCGAGGTGGCCAGAAGAACTCACATGTGGGGAGCAAAGTTACTAGTTATGGGTGATTTCAATCATAAGGAAAACCTGGGAAAAGCTGGAGCCCCTTGGGGGCCCTGAAACATGGAGAGCAAAGATGATGGATGTGGTACTGGAAAACCTCATGCAACAACATGTTAAAGACACTACCAGAGAGAGAGAGGCAAGGATGATCCAGCAAGGCTGGACCTGGTATTCACCTTGAGTATTTCGGACATTGAGGATATGTATGAAAGGCCCCTAGGAGCTAGTAATCATGTGGTTCTGTGCTTTGACTATATAGTTGAGCTACAAGTGGAGAGAGTAGCAGGAATAGGATGGGAAAAACCAAACTACAAAAGGGGGGACTACATAGGCATGAGGAACTTCCTGCAAGACGTTCAGTGGGAAAGAGAACTGACAGGAAAACCAGTAAAAGAAATGATGGACTATGTGACAACAAAATGCAAGGAGGCAGAGGAGAGGTTTGTTCCCAAAGGAAACAGAAATAATGGAAAGAGCAGAATGAGTCCTGGGTTCACCCAAAGGTGTAGGGAGGCAAAAACTAGGTGTACTAGAGAATGGAAAAGGTACAGAAGACAAAGGACCCAGGAAAATAGATTAGCCAAAAAGCCAGAAACGAATATGCAAAGATAAGAAGAGAGGCTCAGCGACAATATGAAAATGACATAGCATTGAGAGTCAAGTCTGACCCGAAGCTATTGTATAGTCACATCAGGGGGAAAAACAACAGTCAAGGCCCTGGTAATCAGACTGAGGAAGGATGATGGGGAGTTCACAAGAAATGACCGAGAGGTATGTGAGGAACTCAACACGAGATTTAAAGAAGTATTTACAGTGGAATCCGGTAGGACTTTAGGAAATCAGAACAGGGAGGTACACCAACAAGTGCTGGATGAGGTACACATAACCGAGGAGGAGATGAAGAAGCTGCTATGTGAACTTGACACCTCAAAGGCAGTGGGACCAGACATCTCTCTGTGAGTCCTTAGAGAGGGAGCAGAGATGCTGTGTGTGCCACTAACAAAGATCTTCAACACATCCACTGAAACTGGGCAACTCCCTGAGATATGGAAAATGGCAAATGTAGTCCCAATTTTTAAAAAAGAGACAGACATGAGGCATTAACCTATAGACCTGTGTCACTAACGTGTATAGTATGCAGAGTCATGGAGAAGATCATCAGGAGGAGAGTGGTGGAGCACCTGGAAATAAACAAGTGTATAATTGAGAACCAGCACAGTTTCAGAGAAGGAAAATCCTGCATCACAAACCTACTAGAGTTTTATGACAAGGTGACAGAAGCAAGACAAGAGAGAGAGAGGTGGATAGACTGCATTTTCTTGGACTGCAAGAAGGCCTTCGACACAGTTCCTCACGAGAGGTTACTGCAAAAGCTAGAGGATCAGGCACACAAAACAGAAAAGGCACTGCAGTGAATCAGAGAATACCTGACAGGGAGGCAACAACGAGTCATGGTGCGTGACGAGGTGTCAGAGTGGGCGCCTGTGACAAGTGGGGTTCCACAGAGGTCAGTCCTAGGACCTGTGCTGTTTTTGGTATATGTGAATGACGCAAAGGAAGGGATAGACTCAGATGTGTCCTCATCCTCATATCCGACATAGACAAGGATGTCAGCCACAGCACCGTGTCTTCCTTTGCAGATGACACCCGAATCTGCATGACAGTGTCTTCCATTGCAGACACTGCAAGGCTCCAGGCGGACATCAACCAAATCTTTCAGTGGGCTGCAGAAAACAATATGAAGTTCAACGATGAGAAATTTCAATTACTCAGATATGGTAAACATGAGGAAATTAAATCTTCATCAGAGTACAAAACAAATTCTGGCCACAAAATAGAGCGAAACACCAACGTCAAAGACCTGGGAGTGATTATGTCGGAGGATCTCACCTTCAAGGACCATAACATTGTATCAATCGCATCTGCTAGAAAAATGACAGGATGGATAATGAGAACCTTCAAAACTAGGGAGGCCAAGCCCATGATGACACTCTTCAGGTCACTTGTTCTATCTAGGCTGGAATATTGCTGCACTCTAACAGCACCTTTCAAGGCAGGTGAAATTGCCGACCTAGAAAATGTACAGAGAACTTTCACGGCGCGCATAACGGAGATAAAACACCTCAATTACTGGGAGCGCTTGAGGTTTCTAAACCTGTATTCCCTGGAACGCAGGAGGGAGAGATACATGATTATATACACCTGGAAAATCCTAGAGGGACTAGTACCAAACTTGCACACGAAAATCACTCACTACGAAAGCAAAAGACTTGGCAGACGATGCACCATCCCCCCACTGAAAAGCAGGGGTGTCACTAGCACGTTAAGAGACCATACAATAAGTGTCAGGGGCCCGAGACTGTTCAACTGCCTCCCAGCACACATAAGGGGGATTACCAACAGACCCCTGGCAGTCTTCAAGCTGGCACTGGACAAGCACCTAAAGTCAGTTCCTGATCAGTCGGGCTGTGGCTCGTACGTTGGTTTGCGTGCAGCCAGCAGCAACAGCCTGGTTGATCAGGCGCTGATCCACCAGGAGGCCTGGTCACAGACCGGGCCGCGGGGGCGTTGACCCCCGGAACTCTCTCCAGGTAAACTCCAGGTAATGGAGACTCAATTCGGTCAAGGATCAAGCAGGACTACAAAGAGACCTGGACAGGCTACAAGCCTGGTCCAGCAACTGGCTCCTTGAATTTAACCCTGCCAAATGCAAAGTCGTGAAGATTGGGGAAGGGCAAAGAAGACCGCAGACACAGTATAGTCTAGGTGGCCAAAGACTGCAAACCTCACTCAAGGAAAAATATCTTGAGGTGAGTATAACACCGAGCACACCTCCTGAGGCGCACATCAATCAGATAACTGCTGCAGCGTACGGGCGTCTGGCAAACCTAAGGATAGCATTCCGATACCTCAGTAAGGAATCGTTCAAGACTCTGTACACCATTTACGTCAGGCCCATACTGGAGTATGCAGCACCAGTTTGGAATCCACACCTGGTCAAGTACGTCAAGAAATTAGAGAAAGTGCAAAGGTTTGCAACAAGGATAGTCCCAGAGCTAAGGAGGTTGTCCAACGAAGAAAGGTTAAGAGAAATCGACCTGACGACACTGGAGAACAGGAGGGTCAGGGGAGACATGATAACAACATATAAAATACTGCGCGGAATAAACAAGGTGGACAAAGACAGGATGTTCCAGAGATGAGACACAGAAACGAGGGGTCACAGTTGAAAGTTGAAGACTCTGATGAGTCAAAGGGATGTTAGGAAGTATTTCTTCAGTCATAGAGTAGTCAGGCAGTGTAATAGCCTTGAAAGTGACATAGTGGAGACGGGAACCATACATAGTTTTAAGACGAGGTATGATAAAGCTCATGGAGCAGGGAGAGGGAGGACCCAGTAGCAATCAGTGAAGAGTCGGGGCCAGGAGCTATGACTCGACCCCTTCAAGCACAAATAGGTGAGTACAAATAGGTGAGTACACACATCTGTACACACCCACTTACCTTCACTCACGCACACACCTACACCTATACACACATCTACACACACACACCTACACACACACCTACACACACACCTACACACACACACACCTACACACACACCTACACACCACACACCTACACACACACACCACACACACACCCACACACACACACACACACACACCACACACACACACACACACACCACACACACAACACACACACACACACTACACACACACCTACACACACACCTACACACACACAACACCTACACACACACCTACACACCACACACCTAACACACACACCTACACACACACCCTAACACCACCACACACACACACACACACACACCACACCACAACACACACACACACACTACACACACACCACACACACACACACACACACACACACACACACACCACACCCCACACACACACACACACCACACACACACCACACACACAACACACACACACACTACACACACACACAACACACACAACACACACCACACACACACACACACACACACACAACACACACAACACACACACACACACACACACACACACACACACACACACCACACACACACACACACACACACACACACACTACACCACACACACACACACACACACACACACACACACACACACACACACACACACACCACACACACACACACACACACACACACACACACACCACACCACACACACACACACACACACACACACACACACACACACACACACACACACACACACCACACACTCACACAACAACACATACACAACACCTAACACAACCACAACACAATACACACGAACAAACACAACACTTTACACAAACACAAACACCCCCCCACACCACCACTCCCACTCATGACTCTCATTCTTCACATTCACATACTCACTCTATTTCATTGACTACTACGGTTTTTCGCTTATGAAGTGATTGATAAATTACTGGTTTAAAAAAGCATTTAAAAACTGTTAGAGATTTTCTAATAAAGGTCAGGGTCTCTCTCATCTCCTCCCTTCCTCCCCTGCTTATTCTCTTCTTCTTCTCTCTCTTCTTTCTTCTCTTTCTTCTTCTTCTTCCCTTGACTTATATGATAACTTGCACGCTTGTTATTACTTCCCGGATATTTAATCTTTACACACACACACACACATAGCGATCAGTGAAGAGGCGGGGCCAGGAGCTATGTCTCGACCCCTGCAACCACAAATAAGTGAAATAGATGAGTACACATACACATATGCACACACTTCAGTATTTTCACAAACCTGTTGGAGTTTTACGATAGTGTGGCAGAAATAAGGCAAAAGAGAGACGGATTTGTAGACTGCATTTTCTTGGACACAAGTGATTAGTGCAAAAGCTAGAGGAGCAGGCAGGAGTAACAGGAAACACACTGCAGTGGATCAGAGACTACTTCACAGGAAGGAAATAACGAGTGATGGTATGTGATGAGGTGTCTGAGTGGGCACCTGTGGCGCCCGGGGTTCCACAAGGGTCAGTCCTAGGGCCGGTACTGTTTCTGGTATATGTGAATGACCTCACGGAAGGGATAGATTCAGAGGTGTCCCTGTTTGCAGACGATGCTAATGTGGAGAATTCAAGTGGATGAGAATCAGGTAGGACTACAAAGGGATGTGGCCAAGCTACAAGCCTGTTTCAACAATTGGCTCCTGGGGTTTAACCCCACCAAGTGCATTGTCATGTACATTGGGGAAGGTCAAAGAAGACCGCAGATAGAACACAGGCTATGGGGCCAAAGACTGCAAACCTTACTCAAGGAAAAAGATTTTGGGGAGATTTTAATACCGAGCACATCTCCAGAGACGCACATCAGCCAAATAAGGGCTCCAGCATATGGGCGCCTGGCAGACCTAAGTAAGGAATCGCTCAAGACTCTGTACACCGTGTACGTCAGGCCCATATTGGAATATGCAGCACCAGTATGGAGCCCACACCTGGTCAAGCTTGTTAGGAAATTAGAGAAAGTGCAAAGGTTTGCAACAAGACTAGTCCCAGAACAAAGGGGTGTG
This sequence comes from Cherax quadricarinatus, assembly GCF_026875155.1. Taxonomy (NCBI): domain Eukaryota; kingdom Metazoa; phylum Arthropoda; class Malacostraca; order Decapoda; family Parastacidae; genus Cherax; species Cherax quadricarinatus. Next base: position 33,471,878 of record NC_069403.1, on the reverse strand, counting down.
TCCTACAAGGAGTGGTTAAGGGAAATCAACCCGACGACACTGGCGGACTGGAGAGATAGGGGGACATGATAACGACATGTAAAATACTGAGAGGAACTGACAAAGTGGATAGCGACAGGATGTTTCAGAGATGGGACACAGCAACAAGGGGTCACAACTGGAAGTTGAAAACTCAGATGAGTCACAGGGATGTTAGGAAGTATTTCTTCAGTTATAAAGTTGTCAGGAAGTGCAACAATCTAGAGAGTGATGTAGTGGAGGCAGGATCCATACATAGCTTTAAGAAGAAATATGACCAAGCTCAAGTAGAAGAGGAAGAGTTGACGTAGTAGTGACCAGCGAAGAGGCGGGAGCTATGAATCGACTGGTGAAACCACAAATAGTTAAATACAAATAGGTGAACACACACACACACTTTATATATATATATATATATATATATATATATATATATATATATATATATATATTATATATATATATATTATATATATATATATATATATATATAATCAAATTTTCTTGAGAATTAAGAAGGCTGTGAGACTTTCCTTTTTAAAATTTCTGCTAAAAGGATTGCATGAACAATTTTTAAAGATAATTTTATTAATATAGTTATGTTTCTTTTTTTTCAGATGATATTGAACAATTAAAATTTAATCTGACTTCATCTTCTCTTAAGAACACTTTTTGACATATCAGGAAAAATGCTGTAACTTAATGTGTTGTGAATGAAAACATGATCACCAGAGTCCAATAAACTATAGTTTTTCAGTGCATTATGAAAATTAACTACTCTGACATTTGCATAGAATCATGCATATTTAATTCTCGCTTGTGTATATAGATCCTGGATAAGTGGTTTTCCGTGGGCGAGTGAAGTTAAAAGCTATAGAATGTGAATGTCACAACAGAAACTTTGGATCAGGTGTTGCCCAGTGATAAAGCTTGAAAAATATCTGCTTCAGTTCTCTTGTGTTGAGGCTTAAGTGTTGAGAATCCCACCTGTGGGTGGTGATCCCGTGCAGCTAAATGATCTATTATTGAATCAGGTGCTCCATTACCCCGTGAGTGTTGATAAAGTTCCTAGTAATCTTGCAGTATAACCGAGTGTCACCTAATAATTGCGTTATTAATCAGTGATAATAATAGAGCCTTTTGAGTGATCGTTCGAGTGTTGCATCTTACACTCTTGCTTAATGGAAGTGCTGTAGTATAAGCTTGTTTGGTTGTTAAACAGCATAGTGCCAGCTTATGAAGAGTGGTCGAGTGTTATTTACGTCTCGCGAAGAAGTCTGAGTATCGACAAACAAGACATAGAAGAAAGGGAACCAGGAGGAACCGAACAGCAGTAACAAACCTATGTGTCAGCCCGTCCTCATGAACACCCCTTGTGCTCGCCTGCGTGTCAACCCGGGCTCATGAACACCCTTCGTGCTTACTTCCAATAATTCAGAGTCAGATTCTCCTCGTGTGGTGAAAAATCAGACTTCCTCTTCTTTCTGTTTTAGCATTTTCTCCATTGCCTTTTCTGTCACTGTTGTTTTTATTCGTCTCGCTCCTGGCACGATCCAGGTTAATGTTCTTGAGTGATGATGAAAGCTTCGTATAATGACCTCTTACTGCCACATCTCAGACCTCAACACTTTACTTAATGGCTAAACAAGCCATTAAGTAAAGATGCATCATCGTTCTTGACTTCTTGAACATGATGTCTTTTCTCATACACATAGAATTCTAGATCTTTTTATTCGATTTTCTGGACTATTAGTCAGTTGTTTGGTTCGTACTTTTTTTTTTAACTCTCTTACTGTTGTTTCTCAATCTTTAAATATTTTTAATGTTTTGTTTGGGTGTCTTTAATTATACGTCTGTATTGTTATTTTAGCTAACCTTTTATTTTCATAAACCTTCCAGGTCGTAAAATATAATCACTAACTAATGCATTGTATTTACCTATTTATACACTTCTTATTTATTTACAATCTCTCCTCGGTAAAACTGTTGTGATTTGTACATCTAAAAGAAACAAAATTTTGCAAAATAATCTCTTTCTTTCTCTTCTAAAATTATATATTTATAAACTATTATTTCAGTGAACGATTACACATCAAAAATAAGTCCATGAGACCTTTGTTTATTACGGAAATCTACATTGTTCTTCCTCATCGTCTCCAGTAAACTACAGCGCCATCCTACACTCTCTCAAGCACAAACATTTTTTTTTATCACTACAGGTTTCCCACCCGTCAGTTTTATTTTTGTTCAATCATCAAGCTATTTTTAGTCGGTCTTTATTCTGCTTATGGTCTTCTAATTTTTATATCACATTTACTAGCCTTCATCCCTTAGTTACCATTTTTTCACCTACGCCACTAATTCTTTTCACTGTCGATTGTTTTTCTCTCTCACACACACTACATTCATATATATTTACTCTCATTTTGCCTCTCGCTCTTCTCCCTCATTCCCATCTTTCTCATTTTCTTTCCTGTCTGCTTCTTGAGTACTGGAAGTAAGACCAAAGCTGTTCAATAAGCCACACTCAGGCTCCTGAGTACTGGAAGTCAGACCAGAGTGTGTCACTGTAACGAGATTAGACATCATGTCTCTGAAGTTCCACATTCGTCACTTCAGTCGAGTTGAGCAACGTGGAGACAAAGTCGCCAAGGTCACATTCAGAGGTGAGTAACAACACCTTCGCCTTATTATCTACATGATCATTTTCGAGGTTTCCAATGATAACTTTTCTTCTAGGTTTCCAGCGATAACTTTCGTACGAGGTTTCCAGCGATAACTTCCAGGTTTCCAACGATGACTTTCCTACGAGGTCTCCAACGATACCTTTTATTCTATCTAGGCTTCCAACACAAAATTTCTTACTTGATCACAACAAAATTTTTCTTTCGACGTCCCTCCAGTGATAATTTTCTTCTTGTTAGAGACGTGACCAAACAACTAGGTCCCTGGACCTTGATAGCTACAAGGTCCCAGACCCAAGACCAGTTCTTAGTATAATAACTCAAGTGTTTACTTACGAGTCTATTACCGCAACTTCCTTCCAAGTGCCCAACGTCAACTTCGTAAGAAGTTCCCAATGTTAATTAAAATTATTCCTATAAGTCTAGATACACATTTTTTTTTATTTTTTGGTGAAATTAAAAAAAGTATAGCTAACCACAAATAAAAGTTTTTAAATAACCGTACGTAACACGTCTGGTAGCGCTGTGGCTGAACATAGCCAGGAAATATCGAAATCTGGACGAGAGTGTTGGGAAAGTAAGGAGGGAGAGTAATGGAAGGAGGGACACAATCATGGAACGGAGAGAGGCAGTTATTATTATGATTATTATTATTTTATTATGAAACTCTAAACACGTTCTGGTTACTCAATCTGTAAATTGGGAAGTAACTTTTGATTCAAAGAAGTGAAGGTAACTCTCGTTCCTCTGAGAAGTGCCTTAAGTATTTCTAATGAAGAGAAGGAATAGAACAACAAAATATGGAAGAAAGGAAGGGAGAAAAGGGAAGAAGAAAAGTAAGGAGAGAAAGAGAAAGATAGGAAGAAATGAGTCAGAAAGAGATAAAAGTAAGGTGTGAGTTGAGGTGCAGGAGCGTTCAGTCCTTGATGGTGCTGTAAGAGTATTTACAGTTGTATCTGGAATTGGAAGCCATTCGAATGGGTTCCGATTTTAGTTTGTTTGCATGTTGGCTCTGAGGCAGCGTCCATACGCCGGGATTACTGGAAGTAACCTGCGATGCTGCTATGTATCGACCACCTCGTGTTACAGCTTCACAAGACGTCAGCAGATGCTACCTGAATCCTGCTCGCAGGAGATAATATATATATATATATATATATATATATATATATATATTATATATATATATATATATATATTATATATATATATAATATATATATATATATATATATATATATATATATATATATATATATATATATATATATATATATATATATATATATATATATATAAACTAATAAAAGTGTAATGATCACTTGTTAATGGTCAGTAATAATCTAATAATCTACATGGAGACAAACTCGGAAAATTAACTGGTTTGTATATTTCCATGCCCTGCTGGGATCCTCTTCAGCAGATATAGAAATAATGGAAGGATACATGAATATATAGGAAGGTTGTTCCTGTCAGCCTTGAAGGTGAGTATGGAGCATCAGTGTGGTGTGGCGAGTCAGGTCTGGCGGTGTTGGCTGGAACCAGGTTTAAATTTTGGACAGGTAGTTTCTCTGTACTCTATGAATCCTGATCTTTTGCTGGCGTTCCGTATTAAGTTGTGTGTTACGACCAATGTTTTCTCTTTCAACATTAAATTCTTTAAGCGGAAATTTGGTCACAGCATGGGGAAGCTCACGCTCGCCTGTACTCGATAATCTATACATGGAATACCATGACTCTACCATCCTTCCCAGCATCAATCCACCGGACATGATCTGGTACAGATAGATTAATGATGTTTTTACCTTATGGGATGACAGCTGGGGCAGCTTTGGCACATTATTTCAGAATCTTAATTATCTTGTTTCTTTTATACAGTTCAAAGGTGAATTTGAAACCAACTTCCATTCCTAGATGTTTTCGCCTCACCAGAAATAACTATCTTTTTTTCTACTGTCATCATTCAATGGAGATTATGAAGAAAGCAGTCTCAAGCCTGTTTTTAAGTGCACTGGGGATGTTCAGCTCCCTTAAAGTTGTACCAAGAAAAAGAAATCCTCAGAGAATAATTCTGCAAACCAGGATACCCTGTCTGGTTCATCAAACAAAAATGTAAGCAAATACATGTATCATATATTACAAACCTCAGCTCACAAAAGCTCAACTCCATTCAGCAAATCGCATCTCATGCTAACCTACCACCAAGGAATAGTCTCAACAAAGTTATCAACATAAACACTTTTTATCCAAACAAACTGGGGAATCTTTTTCCTAAAAAACACAAACATCCAGTTACACAAGACACCAGAAGTCTACCAGATACAATGTAAATATTGCATCCAAGCATACGTCAGGCAGACAGGCCGAATGGCATCAGAGAGGATCACCGAACACAAAAGTGCAAACGAAATGGACAGGTGAATTCAGCCGTTTTTCGACATGTTAGCAATAGCAATCACAATCATTGGGAAGCTGCCGCCATCAAATACAAATCACACTACAGCTACAAACCTAAAATCATAGAATCTGCCGTCATAGCTGCCACCCCTAATTTTATAATTTCACAGGGACAATAAAAACAAGATGTTATTTAAAATTTCGCTCTTAAGAAGTAAATACCGGCACCCAACCTAATAAAGTACACCAGCATAAGATCAAGAATTACAAAGCACTGAGAAAATGCCGAAATTTTAAGCCTAGTTCCAGTCACCTGCTCCAAGACTCCAAGACACACGACAACCACGTGTTTCCTGACGTCCCGAACGCTGACCTGACGTTCCATGCTCACATGCACTGTTAAGAGGCGCAGCCTTCCTATATATTTATGTCCCACCCAGAAGGAACAAGTCCCTAACAACATCTGTTGTTAGGCCAATAAATGCATTCCCTAGAGATAACCTCATCTGTCTCCCTTCTAGGGCGACAAACACCCTCCGCGGCAATGCCAATAACGGTATATCTGATGCTTCTAAAATCAATGCTCAAATTAGCAAAAAGATAGAAGATGGAAATACTACTAAAGCACCTAAGGACTTCATTACAGCACGAGCTCTGAAGGACAAACATCCACCTAGAGCTCCCAGTAACAACAGTGACCTCCCTGTCCATCGAAGATGGACAGCAGATGCATGCCTCACTTCGTCAGGCTTGGGGGGCTGGTAGTACGTAAATCCTCCCATAGTGTCCTACCAGCTTTCATATCCTCTTCAATAGCATCAGATGAGTTAATAAAACAAATTCTTTCAGACAACCTTTGTGATTAGTGACTCACCAGCACCAAAATTAAAACCTAGTTCAGCACTGGCCTATAAACAGTTGAGTTGCGATGGCCCATCGCTGAAAAGGTGCATGCCAACATGCTTAGGGCTGCAACATCCAACAGGAAGATTGCCCATCTCCAAGCTATGAGTGCACATCACTCTGGGAACTTCCTCCAGTTTCCGTATCGTCAATGGGAACACCCCTCGACCCTCTGACCATCTGTAGTACAGTGGCTCTCCATCTTGCTGCTGTAGTTCACAAGGAATATGTGTATTTACGGCGATGTGCAAGCCGACCAGTATAATCTACATGGTCTTAACTGCTCCAAAATCAAGGGCTGGCACGCAAGACACAATGATGTCAGCAACATCATAGAGAGGAACCTTGCTACAGCAGGTTACCTGGCTGAGAGAGAGAGCTCCGATCCCTAGCATCCAACAATTCTCACAATCCCACAAACTGCCTTGTCTGGATCACCATCTATCCTTGGAGTCTCACAGGCTTTTAGTATGGGACTATACCTGCTTGTCGACGCTGTCTGACACCTACATTCATCATAGTGTTGGGCAATAGGGAGGTACTGTGGATCACAATGAGGAGAATAAGATCAGCAAATTCAGAGACATAAGCTGTAAGTATCAATTTGTCTCAGTGGGATCAAAGACCTTGGGATCATGGGGAAAGAACACACGTTTCCTCAAATAATTGCATTCCAGATTCTTTGACACCACCAGGGACCCAAGGGTGGCCACTTTCATTTCCTAGAGCCCTAGCGTAACCATCCAGAGGGAAAATGCTTGCTGAGTACTTGGCTCATGTTCAGCTTCAGAGCAGCTGGAGGAGGTTCATAATCTCCTCCAGCTCTTGCTTTACAGGGTCCGGTTTCGATTCGGGGAAGGTGGAAACTTTAAGCGTGTTTCCTTACGCCGGTTATCCATGTTCACCCTTCAGTAAAAATGGTTACCTGGGTGTTAGTCGACTGGTGTGGGTCACATCCATAGACAAAATTGACCTAATTTGCCTGAAATACTTTGCATTACAAGCGATATGTCATTGATGTCAGCTAGGCCTGTATACATTGTACATGTACTTGTAGACATGAAGATTATATATATATATATATATATATATATATATATATATATATATATATATATATATATATATATATATATATATATATAAACACTGATCTCTGGCTGAAGGAGACTCGAACCTACGAACCTTGGAACAAGGTACGCAGTACTTTACCAATCTACCCACACTGGACCAATACCTTGGAGTCCAGCTTGCGCTAGACTTTGATCCAAGGCAGCCAGCTTTCAGGGAGAAGGCTTACAGCTTTTTATCTCATTTGTTAATATTCATTGCATTGTTAATATCTCTAGTAAGGCTGATGCATGCAGGGGATGAGATGAAAAGCTGTAAGCCTTCTCCCTGAAAGCTGGCTGCCTTGGATCAAAGTCTAGCGCAAGCTGGACTCCAAGGTATTGGTCCAGTGTGGGTAGATTGGTAAAGCACTGCGTACCTTGTTCCAAGGTTCGTAGGTTCGAATCTCCTTCAGCCAGAGATCAGTGTTTGTGTATATTTCGCCTGCTCTTGCGAATTCCTTGCATATATATATATATATATATATATATATATATATATATATATATATATATATATATATATATAAACAAGGCGCTAGCCAAGAATTCGAACCCATGTTGTACTGGCTTGCCTCATGGTAAGCGAGAACCACATGACGCTTTAAACCACAGGACCACCCAACCCTACAAAAATGGCGCAGCCAGCAGAGCTAGCTGTTGGGCCGCCATCCGAGGGCATACGGAGGTGTGGGAGCTTCTAAGCTAATTTCATTCTCATGTGGGGCAGAAGTTTGTGGCTATAGGAGAGTGGGTGCAGGAGGAAAGAGGAGTAACTGGTGGAATGAAATAAAGGGTGTGATAAAAGAGAAAAAGGTAGCTTGTGAGAGGTTTTTACACAGCAGAAGTGTTGTAAGGAGAGTTTTTTAAAAGAAAGGAGAAGAGAATGGTGAGAGAATGCAAAAGGAGAGCAAATGAAAGAGTGAGAGAGGTACTGGCAAGAAATTTTGCAGAAAAGAAAAAAAATTGGAGTGAGATAAAGAAATTAAGAAAGCCTAGGGAACGAATGGATTTGTCAGTTAAAAACAGAGTAGGGGAGTTAGTAGATAATGAAAGAGAGGCGATAATTTAATGCACTCGTCAGGAAGGTATAACATCTTTTAGGAGTGAAGAGGAGCAGGATGTGAGTGTGGGGAAGGTGCGTGAGGCAATACGTTGAATGAAAGGGGGTAAAGCAGCAGGACTGACGGGATCATGACAGAAATGTTAAAAGCAGGGGGGGATATAGTGTTAGGGTGGTTGGTATTTTTGATGTATGGTGTAGGAGGTAGGTTACTGAAAGCAGTGAAGAGTTTTTACGAGGATAGTGAGGCTCAAATTAGAGAGTGTAGGAAAGAGGGAGATTATTTCCCAGTAAAAGTAGGCCTTAGACAAGGATGTGTGATGTCACCGTGGTTGTTCAATATATTTATAGATGGGGTTGTAAGAGAAGTAAATGCGAGGGTCTTGGCAAGAGGTGTGGAGTTAAAAGATAAAGAATCACACATAAAGTGGGAGTTGTCACAGTTGCTCTTTGCTGATGACACTGTGCTCTTTGGAGATTCTGAAGAGAAGTTGCAGAGGTTAGTGGATGAATTTGGTAGAGTGTGTAAAAGAAGAAAATTGAAAGTGAATACAGGAAAGAGTAAGGTTATGAGGATAACAAAAAGATTAGGTGATGAAAGATTGGATATCAGATTGGAGGGAGAGAGTATGGAGGAGGTGAATATATTCAGATATTTGGGAGTGGACGTGTCAGCGGATGGGTTTATGAAAGATGAGGTGAATCATAGAATTGATGAGGGGAAAAGGGTGAGTGGTGCACTTAGGAGTCTGTGGAGACAAAGAACTTTGTCCTTGGAAGCAAAGAGGGGAATGTATGAGAGTATAGTTTTACCCACGCTCTTATATGGGTGTGAAGCATGGGTGATAAATGTTGCAGCGAGGAGAAGGCTGGAGGCAGTGGAGATGTCATGTCATGAATTCATAGTTTGGAAGTTAGGAGGAGGTGCGGGATTACCAAAACTGTTGTCCAGAGGGCTGAGGAAGGGTTGTTGAGGTGGTTCGGACATGTAGAGAGAATGGAGCGAAACAGAGTGACTTCAAGAGTGTATCAGTCTGTAGTGGAAGGAAGGCGGGGTAGGGGTCGGCCTAGGAAAGGTTGGAGGGAGGGGGTAAAGGTTTTGTGTGTGAGGGGCTTGGACTTCCAGCGGGCATGCGTGAGCGTGTTTGATAGGAGTGAATGGAGACAAAGGGTTTTTAATACTTGACGTGCTGTTGGAGTGTGAGCAACGTAACATTTATGAAGGGGTTCAGGGAAACCGGCAGGCCGGACTTGAGTCCTGGAGATGGGAAGTACAGTGCCTGCACTCTGAAGGAGGGGTGTTAATGTTGCAGTTTAAAAACTGTAGTGTAAAGCACCCTTCTGGCAAGACAGTGATGGAGTGAATGATGGTGAAAGCTTTTCTTTTTCGGGCCACCCTGCCTTGGTGGGAATCGGCCAGTGTGATAATAAAAATAATAACTGTATGAAAGAGGGTAAGGTGCCAAGGGATTATCAGAGAGCATATGTAGTTCCATTATATAAAGGGAAGGGAGACAGAAGAGATTGTAAAAATTATAGGGGAATAAGTTTACTGAGTATACACGGTAATGTGTATGATAGGGTTATTATTGAAAGATTTAGTGGTAAGACAGAGAGCAGGATTGCAGATGAGCAAGGAGGCTTCAGAGTGGGTCGGGGATGTGTAGATCAAGTTTTCATTGCATTTATGGATTTACAAAAGGCATGTGATAGAGTGGATAGAGGAGCAATGTGGCAGATGTTACAAGTGTATGGAATAGATAGTAAGTTACTAAATGCTGTAAAGAGTTTTTATGATCATAATGAGGCTTAGGTTAGGGTGTGTAGGAGAGAGGGAGACTACTTCCCGGTGTGTAGGAGAGAGGGAGACTACTTCCCGGTGTGTAGGAGAGAGGGAGACTACTTCCCGGTGTGTAGGAGAGAGGGAGACTACTTCCCGGTGTGTAGGAGAGAGGGAGACTACTTCCCGGTGTGTAGGAGAGAGGGAGACTACTTCCCGGTGTGTAGGAGAGAGGGAGACTACTTCCCTGTGTGTAGGAGAGAGGGAGACTACTTCCCGGTAAAAGTAGGTCTTAGACAGGGATGTGCAACGTAACCATGGTTGTTTAATATATTTATAGATGGGTTATAAAAGAAGTAAATACTATGGTGTTGGGGAGAGGGGTGCAATTAAATTACGAGGAATTAAGTACAAAATGGGAGTTGACATAGTTACATTTTGCTGATGATACTGTGCTTATGGGAGATTCTAAAGAAAAGTTGCAAAGGTTAGTGGATGAGTTTGGGAGTGTGTGTAAAGGTAGAAAGTTGAAAGTGAACATAGATAAGAGTAAGGTGATGAGGGTATCAAACGATGTAGAAAAAAAAACTGGATATCACATTGGAGAGAGGGATTATGGAAGAAATGAATGTTTTCAGATATTTTGGAGTTGACGTGTCAGTGGATGGGTTTATGAAGGATGAGGTTAATCATAGAATTGATGAAGGAAAAATGGTGAGTGGATGATTGAGGTATTTGTGGAGAAAAAAAAAACGTTATCCATGGAGGCAAATAAGGGAAAGTATGAAAGTATAGTGGTACCAACACTCTTGTTGGTACTTCAAGATTCTCCTTTGTATGGACTGATGAAGCCACTGTGTGGCGAAACGTTTCCTCAATAAAGATACCCAAGAGTTGCACATGTGTCTAATTTATCAACATGTCGGTTCTCTGAGCCATTCATCTACAAACCTGTCAGACACTGCAACTTCTTGGGATCTTAATACTTGGGAATTCTTCGCTTGCCTAATTCTTAGGCACGACCTACTTCCACATTGAACAAATGTGACACCACCTATGACTGCTGTACCTCTCCTGCCTACGGTTTATAAGCTCCTTCTCCGCTCGTATGCCGTATTCTATTCAAGATTGATGGACTGACCACATCGACTCAAGGTTGAGGGACTGATTACCTCATTCTCCTCCTGTTCTTCAAGATTCTCCTTTGTATGGACTGATGAAGCCACTGTGTGGCGAAACGTTTCCTTAATAAAGATACCCAAGAGTTGCACATGTGTCTAATTTATCAACATGTCGGTTCTCTGAGCCATTCATCTACAAACAAACGAGTTGTTAAGACAAATTCTTTCTGATAACCTCAGTGACTCAGCAGGAATACAGGACCCTAGCTATGCCAGTGCCATCACCGAATGGGAGACTCTTGCTGCTCCAGCACCTAAACCCTAGTGCACCACTGGCTCACAGTCAAGCTGGGATAGCCCGATCGCTGAAAAGGTGCTGGGCAACATGCTCAGGGCTGCAACATCAGATAGGGAGACTGCCCATCTCCAGGATGTGAGTGCACCTCACTCCGGGGACTTCCTACAAACAGTTCCCATATCGGCAATGGGAACGCGACTCGACCCTAAGATACTCCGTATTGCAGTGGCTCTGCACCTTGCTGCCCCAATTCACACAGAATATACGTGTATTTGCAGCGAAGCGCAAGCAGACCAATACGGTATACAGGGTCTTAACTGTTCCCAAAGCATGGGCTGGCATACAAGACACAATGAGGTCAACGACATCATAAAGAGAACCCTTGCTACAGCTGTATGCCCAGCCAAGAGGGAGCCCCGATCACTATCAGCCAACAACACCCACAACACAGCAAACCGCCCCAGCGGGATCACCATCTATCCTTGGAAGAATGGCAAGCTCTTAGCATGGGACTGTACCTGTGTGTCCACACTGGCTGACACCAATATCCATCACAGTGTGGGGCGACAGGGAGGAGCTGCTGACAACAGGGAGGAGTACAAGATCAGCAAGTACAGGGACATAGGCCAACATTATCAATTTGTCCCAGTGGGATCAGAGACCTTGGGATCATGGGGAAAAAATGCCACACGTTTCCTTAAAGAATTGGGTTCCAGACTCATCGATACCACCAGGGACCCAAGGGCAGCCACTTTCATATTCCAGCGCCTCAGTGTGGCCATCCAGAGGGGAAATGCTTGCTGCATACTTGGCTCACGTCCGGCTTCAGAGGAGCTGGAGGAAATTCATGATCTTTAATACATTGTACCAGTGTATTCATGTCTGTGTTTTCTGTAAATGTATTCTGTTTATTAATAAATGTTCACATAGAATATAAAATACAGGGGGTGGTAGGAGAAGAAAATATTCAAACAGCTCCTGGGAGAACCTTGAGTTTTCCCTGAGGTATGTTTATTGTCCTCTCTGAGGATGAGGGTCACCAGTCCAGCTATAGAGGTGGTACTTCCCTAATATATATATATATATAATATATATATATATATTATATATATATATATATATATATATATATTATATATATATATATATATATAAAATAATGTATATTTACTTACCTCTCTGGGTTTTCTTCTATTTTCTTCCTAGTTCTTGTTCTTGTTTATTTCTGCTTATCTCCATGGGGAAGTGGAACAAAATTCTTCCTCCGTAAGCTATGTGTGTCGTAAGAGGCGACTAAATGCCGGGAGCAATGGGCTGGTAACCTCTTCTCCTATATAAATTACTAAAAACAAGGAAAAGAAAAACTTTATGAAATTGGGATGTTTGAGTGTGCGTGGATGTAGTGCGGATATTAAGAAAGAGATGATTCCTAATGTTATGAATGAAAAGAAGTTGGATGTCCTGGCCCTAAGCGAAACAAAACTGAAGGGGTTAGAGGGATTTCATTTGGGAGAACTAAATGGAATTAAGTCAGGAGTATCTGAGAGAGGTAGAGCTAAGGAAGGGATTGCAATAATGTTGACGGATCAGTTATGGAGAGAGAAGAGGGAATATATATGTATAAATTAAAGGATTATGTGGATTAAAATAAGGGTCAGATGTGAAAAGTGGGTCATAATATGTGTGTATGCACCTGGAGAAGAGAGGAGTGTAGAGGAGAGAGAAAGATTATGGGAGATGTTAAGCGAGTGTGTAGGAACTTTTGAGCCAAGTGAGAGAGTAATTTTGGTAGGGGACCTAAATGGTAAAGTTGGAGAAGCATTTAGAGAGGGTGTGGTAGGTAAGTTTGGGGTGCCAGGTGTAAATGATAATGAGGAGCATTTGATTGAACTTTGTATAGAAAGGGGTTTAGTTATAGGTAATACATATTTTCAGAAAAAGAGGATGAATAAGTATACGATGTATGATGTAAGGAGTAATGACAGTTGTTTGTTGGAGCATATATTGGTAGATAAGAGACTGTTGGGTAGACTTCAAGATGTACATGTTTATAGAGGGGCCACAGATATATCAGATCACTTTTTAGTTGCAGCTACAGTGAGAGTAAAAAGTAAATGGGATACAAGGAGAATGGAAACAGCAAGTAAGAGAGAAGTGAAGATTTATAAACTAAAGGAGGAGGCAGTTAGGGTAAGATATAAAAAACTGTTGGAAGAAAGATTGGCTAGTGAGAGTATAGGCAATAGGGTAGAAGATAGAGTTAGTGTTCAGAATGAAGTTTGTGGTTAAAGGAAAGTGGGTGTGGGAGGGAAAAAGAGCGATTGGTGGAATGATATAAAGAGAGTAGTAAGAGAGATAAAGTTAGCATATGAAAGGTTTTTACAATGTAGAAGTGATGCAAGGAGGGAGGAGTATATGGAGAGAAAAAGAGAGGTTAAGAGAGTGGTGAAGCAATGTAAAAAGAGAGCAAATGAGAGGTTGGGTGAGACGTTATCAACAAATTTTGTTGAAAATAAGAAAAAGTTTTGGAGTGACATTAGTAAGTTGAGAAAGCCTAGGGAAAGAACGGATTTGTTAGTTAAAAATAGGGGAGGAGAGTTATTAATGGAGAGTTAGACGTATCGGGAAGATGGAGGGAATATTTTGAGGAACTGTTAAATGCTGATGAAGATAGGGAAGCTGTGATTTCGTGTATTGGTCAAGGAGGAATAACATTGTATAGGAGTGAGGAAGAACCAGTTGTGAGTGTGGAAGAAGTGCGTGGGGCAATCAGTAGAATGAAAGGGGGTCAAGCAGCTGAGATTGATGGGATAAAGATAGAAATGTTAAAAGCAGGTGAGGATATAGTTTTGGAGTGGTTAGTGTTTTTATTTAATAAATGTATGGAAGAGGATAAGGTACCTAGGGATGGGCAGAGAGCATGCATAGTTCCTTTGTATAAATGTGTATGGCAGAGTTATTATTGAAAGAATTAAGAGCAAGATGGAGAGAAGGATAGATGAACAAGGAGGCTTTAGGAAGAGGAGGGGGAATGTAGACCAAGTGTTTGCAGTGAAACATATAGGTGAACAGTATTTAGATATGGGTAAAGAGGTATTGGTGGCACTTATGAATTTAGAAAAGGCATATGACAGGGTGGATAGGGGAGCAATGTGGCAGATGTTGCAAATGTATGGAGTAGGAGGTAGGTTACTGAAAGCATGAAAAGTTTTTATGAGGATAGGGAGACTCGGGTTAGTGTACGTAAGAGAGAGGGAGATTATTTCCCAGTAAAAGTAGGCCTTAGACAGGGATGTGTGATGTCACCGTGGTTGTTCAATATATTTATAGATGAAGTTGTAAGAGAAGTGAATGCTCGGGTGTTGGCAAGAGGTGTGGGGTTAAAAGCTAAAGAATCTAACAGCAAGTGAGAGTTGTCAGAGTTGCTCTTTGCTGATGACACTGTTTTTGGGAGATTCTGAAGAGAAGTTGCAGAGGTTGGTTGATGAGTTTGGTAGGGTATGTAAAAGAAGGAAATTAAAAGCGAATATAGGAAAGAGTAAATGGAGGAGGCGAATGTGTTCAGATATTTGGGAGTGGACGTGTCAGCAGATGGGTCTGTGAAGGATGAGGTGAGTCATAAAACTGACGAGGGGAAAAAGATGAGTGGTGCGAAGAGGGGAATGTACAAGAGTACAGTTATACCAATGCTCTTGTATGGGTGTGAGATATGGGTTGTGAATGTTGCAACAAGAAGGCTGGAGGCAGTGGAGATGTCATGTCTGAGGGCAATGTGTGGTGTGAATATAATGCAGAGAATCCATAGTTTGGAGATTAGAAGGAGGTGTGGGATTACCAAAACTATTATCCAGAGGGCTGAGGCGTTACTGAGATGGTTTGGCCATGTAGAGAGGGTGGATCGAAATAGAATGACTTCGAGAGTGTATAAATTTGTAGTTGAGGGAAGGTGCGGTAGAGGTCGACCTAGGAAATGTTGGGGGGGAGGGAGGGATGGGGCAAAGGAGGTTTTGTGTATGAGGGGCTTGGACTTCCAGCAAGCGTGTGTGAGCATGTTAGGAGCAAATGGAGACAAATGTTTTTCAGGACTTGACGTGCTGTTGGAGTGTAAGCAAGGCAACATTTATGAAGGGATTCAGGGAAACTGGCAAGCCGGACTTGATTCCTGGTGATGGGAAGTACAGTGCTGGCACTGTGAAGGCGTATTAATGTTGCAGTTTTATAACTGTAGTATAAGAATGCCTCTGGCAAGACAGTGATGGAGTGAATGATGAGTTTTTTTTTTCGGGCCACCCTTCCATGGTGGGAAACGGCCGACGTGATAATAAAATAATATATATATATATATATATATATATATATATATATATATATATATATATATATATATATATATATATATATATATATATATATATATATATATATATATATATATATATATATATATATATATATATATATATATATATATATATTTTATTAGAGAGCAAGACAATCCACGGAGGGAGGAAATCTTTATCTCAAGTACTTTCACACTTCTCAGTGCAACATCAGGAGCTATGCAATGTTGCAAGGCAGCAGCTTAAGGAATGAGGGGAAGAATTCTCAGAGTAGCGCAGTGTGGGTTTGTCACCTGCCGCAGCCTCTCTCGGAATGTGGGCCAACGGTTGGGTGCCACCCCACACCACCACCACCCCATCCCCCCATATGGGGTAGGAGGATTTTGAGACGTCAAGTATTATGAAATTAGAAGATATAATTGCCATCCCCAAGCTTTTTCTAGCCGCTTAGAGCAGGTCATGTGACTTAGGAAAATACGTTTCTCAGTGAATACAGTATATATGGACTGCTATTATTCTGTGATACCTTTTTAATTAATAAATGAATGGAAATTTATGTGCTCTTTGTCCGTTTAAATGTCCTGGTCTGGGGTACTAGAATGTTCCCAAGGAACTCGGAAGCATCTCTTTATATTTTCCTAAATGTTGTCTTCCAGTCTTCTCAGTATCGATTAATTTGTCTTACTTGGGAATCTTCTATACCATTCCGATAATATTTATATGATCCGAATTTCTACTTCTAATATCCTTTAACCCCACTACCTATGTTATCACGTAATCTTGTGTACCTCTTAATGTGTGGTACAGTAACAGCTAAACGTGTTTTATAACCATTCATAGCTGACGTAGCATGATGTGTTGGTGAGTAGACGCAGGTCGAGCGTCACTAATCCATCATGAAACCACCTGCCATAATGAGCAATCCTGTAGAATATTAGTAGAAATTCGGTTCATAGAAATATTGTTGGAATGGTATAGGAGATTCCCAAGTAAGACATATAAATCGATAGTGAGAAGACTGGTAGACAATTTTTAGGAATATATATATATATATATATATATATATATATATATATATATATATATATATATATATATATATATATATATGATAAATGCAGTGAGATCAAAACTACCAGGAGCAGCAGTCATTGCCCCCACAAATAGTGTCTTGCTAGGAGCACCTCTGGGAAGCAATGCCATTGACACAATTCTCAGGAAGAAATTGGAAGAGTTAAGGAGAATGGAACAACGAATAGGCAATCTGGACACCCACGATGCCTTGTACCTTCTCACAAAGTGCTTGAGTCTGCCCAGGTTGACATATTTCCTAAGATGTGCACCTTCATATGATAACCCTATACTGCACGAATATGACAGTATTCTGAGGCAGATTTTTACGAAAGTACTGAACCTTACTCTAGAAGACGGGCAGTGGAACCAAGCTACACTTCCAGTCAGACTAGGAGGCATTGGTGTCCGCAAGTCATCACAGATTGCGTTACCTGCTTTTCTGTCCTCGTGTATTGCATCCAGAGAGCTTGTAGCAGCGATTCTCCCTGAACATCTTAGGGACAAGATTGGAGTCCAGGACCAAAAATTCATTGACGGAGCATGATCTGGGATAATCTAACGGGCTCAGAAACCAGACCTGCTCCCCCCAACAACTACAAACAATCGCACTGGGATGGTCCAATAGTGGAAAATATAGCCTCAACAATGCTTCAGAGTGTGTCAGGGAAGGATAGATCCCGCCTCCTGGCAGTGAGAGCCCCTCATGCTGGGGACTTTCTGTTGGCTGTTCCCAACTCCAGCCTTGGCACACGCCTCGATCCACAGACCATCCGCATCGGTGTTGCCCTTCGACTTGCCGCCCCTATTCTCGCCGAACACAGGTGTATTTGTGGCAGTGAAGCAGCAGACCGATTCGGGTACCATGGTCTTGTGTGCCGTAAATCCGAGGGAAAGATTGCAAGACATGAGGAGGTTAATAACATTATCAAGAGGAGCCTCACGACAGCTGGATGCCCAGCAGTAAGGGAGCCACCCCCAACTATGCAGATCTGATGGCAGCCAGAAGCGTCCAGATGGTATCACCCTTCAAGCCTGGACAGATGGGAAGCAGGTGGTGTGGGACTATACATGTGCATCTACCTTGGCTGATACCTATCTCCAATACACCAAGGAGGAAGGAGGGGCAGCTGCCAGCTTCAGGGAGTCCCAAAAATCTAGAAAATATGGAGAACTTGCCCATCATTATATGTTTGTACCCATAGGCTCAGAGACCCTTGGCTCATGGGGAAAGAGTGCATCTAAATTCCTTAAGGAGCTGGGAAAAAGACTCATCAGGGTAACTAGGGATCCCAGGGCAGCTAGTTTTCTGTTCCAGCGGCTCAGTGCGGCTGTTCAAAGGAGTAATGCCTGCTGTATTTTGGGCACACGCCCCAGCTCTGATGAGCTGGATGAGATTTTCGCCTTATAATCGATGATACACACGTAACAACATGTACCTTATATGCCACCTTTATATCAACAATGTATCTCTTAAATCTTCTGTACCATATTATGTAATAAAATATTCCTATTGGTAAAAAAATATATATACTGAAAGATGGGGTGGTAGGGGAAGTGGAATATTCAAACGGCTTCAGGAAGAAATCCAAATATTCTTCCTTGAAGCCTTTTTATCCACTTCTCCGAGGCTATGGGTCCCACAATTTACACCAGAGGTGGACCCCATATTATGTTTTGAAATATATATATATATATATATATATATATATATATAATATATATATATATATATATATATATATATATATATATATATATATATAATATAAATATATATATATATATTCAATAATCATAAATCATACAAAATGTAAAAGAATAACAAGGGAGTTGAATTATGGCTCTAGGAGCTTGCAGTATTGCAGAAATGAGTGGGAAGTCCAGGTAGATTCGTTCAAGGGAACGACTCTGTCTAGCATGAGATGGCATCATGCACAGCAGTGTCAGGTGCCAGATAAACGAAGGCAAGATATTGGAACAGTAGAAAGCATATAAAAGCCCATCAACATTAAACATTCAGTAATGACCTAGCGACCACAACATTAGTAACATATCAGATATCACCAATATGCTGTCAGACTCCATACTGTATCATCATAAAAGACTTTAATATTCTGATCTCAAAAGTATCTGGCATCTATCAGTAGGAAAATTCTTTTCTATTCATAATAAGAAAATGGGTCCAGGTAAACGCTTATCCATCAGGGTGAGTGAGAGTAGGAGAACCTCTCCACTATGTGATACCAGTCACTGGATGAGCCTCTCCACTATGTGACACCAGTCACTGGATGAACCTCTCCACTATGTGGCACCAGTCACTGGATGAACCTCTCCACTATGTGGCACCAGTCACTGGATGAACCTCTCCACTATGTGGCACCAGTCACTGGATGAGCCTCTCCACTATGTGACACCAGTCACTGGATGAACCTACCCACTATGTGGCACCAGTCACTGCATGAGCCTCTCCACTATGTGACACCAGTCACTGGATGAACCTCTCCACTATGTGACACCAGTAACTGGATGAACCTCTCCACTATGTAGCACCAGTCACTGGATGAGCCTCTCCACTATGTGACACCAGTCACTGGATGAACCTCTCCGCTATGTGGCACCAGTCACTGGATGAACCTGTCCACTATGTAGCACTAGTCACTGGATGAACCTCTCCACTATGTGGCACCAGTCACTGCATGAACCTGTCCACTATGTGGCACCAGTCACTGGATGAACCTCTCCACTGTGTGACACCAGTCACTGCATGAACCTGACCACTATGTGACACCAGTCACTGAATGAACCTCTCCACTATGTGGCACCAGTCACTGCATGAACCTCTCCACTGTGTGACACCAGTCACTGCATGAACCTGTCCACTATGTGACACCAGTCACTGAATGAACCTCTCCACTATGTGATACCAGTCACTGCATGAACCTCTCCACTATGTGGAACCAGTCACTACGTGAATGGAAACTTTGTTTTCGTTTGCAAGTAAGGTGGACCAGAAAGCAACAAAGGGCGGAACATAGACATGTGGATAGCGTAAAGCCTTTTAATTAACGAGTGCGATATGTTGTTATAGTGAAGGATTTACTGTATCCTAGTATCCCATTGTCTGTGTAGCTGTATCCCTGTGTGTGTGTGTGTATGTGTGTGTGTGTGTGTGTGTGTGTGTGTGTGTGTGTGTGTGTGTGTGTGTGTGTGTGATGTGTGTGTGTGTGTGTATGTGTGTGTGTGTATGCGTGTGTGTGTATGTATGTGTGTGTGTACTCACCTAGTTGTACTCACCTATTGAGTTTGCAGGGGTCGAGTCCAAGCTCCTGGCCCCGCCTCTTCACTGGTCGCTACTAGGTCACTCTCCTGAACCATGAGCTTATCGTACCTCTGCTTAAAGCTATGTATGGATCCTGACTCCACTACATCGCTTCCCAAACTATTCCACTTCCTGACTACTCTGTGGCTGAAGAAATACTTCTAACACCTTTGATTCATCTGTGTCTTCAACTTCCAACTGTGTCCCCTTGTTACTGTGTCCAGTCTCTGGAACATCCTGTCTTTGTCCACCTTGTCAATTCCTCTCAGTATTTTGTAAGTCGTTATCATGTCCCCCTATCTCTCCTGTCCTCCAGTGTCGTCAGGTTGATTTCCCTTAACCTCTCCTCATAGGACATACCTCTTAGCTCGGGGACTAGTCTTGTTGCAAACCTTTGCACTTTCTCTAGTTTCTTTTACATGCTTGGCTAGGTGTGGGTTCCAACTGGTGCCGCTACCTCCAATATGGGCCTAACGTACACGGTGTATAGGGTCCTGAACGATCCTTATTAAGATGGTCGGAATGCTGTTCTGAGTTTGCCGGGCGCCCCATATGCTGCAGCAGTTATTTGGTTGATGTGCGCTTCAGGAGATGTCCCTGGTAGTTATACTCACCCCAAGATCTTTTTCCTTGAGTGATGTTTGTAGTCTCTGACCCCCTAGACTGTACTCCATCTGCGGTCTTCTTTTGCCCTCCCCAATCCTCATGACTTTGCACTTGGTGGGATTGAACTCCATGGAGCCAGTTGCTGGACCAGTCTGCAGCCTGTCCAAATCCCTTTGTTTTTCTGCCTGGTCTTCGATCGAATGAACTCTTCTCATCAACTTCACGTCATCTGCAAACAGTTACACCTCGGAGTTTATTCCTTCCGTCATGTCGTTCACAAATACCAGAAACAGCACTGGTCCTAGGACTGACCCCTGTGGGACCCCACTGGTCACAGGTGCCCACTCTGACACCTCGCCTCGTACCATTACCTCTGCTGTCTTCCTGACAAGTATTCCCTGATCCATTGCAGTGCCTTCCCTGTTTTTTCCTGCTTGGTCCTCCAGTTTTTGCACTAATCTCTTGTGTGGTACTGTGTCAAACGCCTTCTTGCAGTCTAAGAAAATGCAATCCACCCACCCCTCTCTCTCTTCTCTTACTGCTGTCACCATGTCATAGAACTCCAGTAGGTTTGTGACACAGGATTTCCCGTCTCTAAAACCATGTTGTCTGCTGGTGATGAGATCATTCCTTTCTAGATGTTCCACCATTCTTCTCCTGACAATCTTTTCCATGTTTTTGCATGCTATACATGTCAGTGACACTGGTCTGTAGTTTAGTGCTTCATGTCTGTCTCCTTTTTTAAAGATTGGTACCACATTTGCTGTCTTCCATGCCTCAGGCAATCTCCCTGTTTCGATAGATGTATTGAATATTGTTGTTAGGGGTACACATAGCACCTCTGCTCCCTCTCTCAGGACCCATGGAGAGATGTTATCTGGCCCCATTGCCTTTGAGGTATCTAGCTCACTCAGAAGCCTCTTCACTTCTTCCTCGGTTGTGTGTACTGTGTCCAGCACATGGTGGTGTACCCTCCTCTCCGTCTTTCTGGAGCCCCTTCTGTCTCCTCTGTGAACACTTCTTTGAATCTCTTGTTGAGTTCCTCACATACTTCACTGTCATTTCTTGTCTCTCCTCCTTCCTTCCTTAGCCTGATTACCTGGTCGTTGACGGTTGTTTTCTTCCTGATGTGGCTGTAAAAACAGCTTGGGGTCAGATTTGGCTTTTGCTGCTATGTCGTTTTCATATTGACGTTGGGCCTCCCTTCTTATCTGTGCATATTCGTTTCTGGCTCTACGACTGCTCTCCTTATTCTCCTGGGTCCTTTGCCTTCTATATTTCTTCCATTCCCTAGCACACTTGGTTTTTGCCTCCTTGCATCTTTGAGTGAACCATGGGCTCATCCTGGCTTTTTCATTATTCCTGTTACCCTTGGGTACAAACCTCTCCTCAGCCTCCTTGCACATTGTGACTACATATTCCATCATCTCATTAACTGGTTTCCCTGCCAGTTTTCTGTCCCACTGAACCTCATTCAGGAAGTTCCTCATTCCTGTGTAGTCCCCTTTCCTGTAGTTTGGTTTCATTCGTCCTGGCCTTCCTGCTTCCCCCTCCACTTGTAGCTCTACTGTGTATTCGAAGCTCAAAACCACATGATCGCTGGCCCCAAGGGGTCTTTCATATGTGATGTCCTCAATATCTGCACTACTCAAGGTGAATACTAAGTCCAGTCTTGCTGGTTCATCCTCTCCTCTCTCTCTTGTAGTGTCCCTTACGTGTTGGTACATGAAGTTTTCCAGTACCACCTCCATCATCTTAGCCCTCCATGTATCTTGGCCCCCATGTGGCTCCAAGTTCTCCCATTCGATCTCCTTGTGGTTAAAGTCGCCCATGATCAGGGGCTTTTCCCTGCATGTATGAGCTCTTCTAGCCACTGCAGCCAGTGTGTCAAAACCCTCTCTCTATTGCTCTCGTCATACTCTTGCCTTGGCCTCCTGCTGTTCTGTGGTGGGTTATACATCACTGCAATTATCACTTTGGGACCTCCAGAGTGAAAACGTTCCCGCTATGCAATCACTTTCTTCTCCGCTGTCTCCTCTCTCCCAGCTCATCAAAATTCCATCGGTGTTTGATCAGCAATGCCACTCCTCCACCCCCCCTGTTCCTTCTGTCTTTCCTCAGGATCTGGTATCCCGTTGGAAGATGGCATCTGTTATCATACCTGTAAGCTTGGTTTCTGTGATTGCTATGATGTCTGGTGATGCCTCTTTGACTCTTTCGTGCCACTCCTCCACTTGTTTGTTATTCCATCAGCGTTTGTGTACCATACCTTCAGTTTCCTTTCCAACACTGTGGTTTTGGGGGGCCTGTGGGGTGGGAGACCTGGTAGCATACTGTGGGGTTCTATGGTTGGGGGTTGGGTGGAAGCTGTGGGTATGGATTGTATTGTGTGTTGGGATGGTGTGATAGGTTGTGGGTTCTGAGGATAGTTGTGTGTGTGTGTGTGTGTGTGTGTGTGTGTGTGTGTGTGTGTGTGTGTGTGTATATGTGTGTGTGTGAGTGTGTATGTGTATGTTTGTATATGTGTGTGTGTGTGTGTTTGTGTGTGTGTATGTTTGTGTGTGTGTATGTGTGTGTGTGTATGTTTGTGTGTGTGTGTGTGTGTGTGTTTGTGTGTATGTATGTGTATGTGTGTGTTTGTGTGTGTGTGTGTGTGTGTGTGGTGTGTGTGTGTGTGTGTGTGTGTGTGTGTGTATGTACTCACCTAATTGTACTCACCTAATTGTGGTTGCAGGGGTCGAGACTCAGCTCCTGGCCCCTCCTCTTCACTGATCTCTACTGGGTCCTCTCTCTCTCTGCTTCCTGAGCTTTGTCATACCTCTTCTTAAAACTATGTATGGTTCCTGCCTCCACTACTTCACTTGCTAGGCTATTCCACTTGCTGACAACTCTATGACTGAAAGAAATACTTCCTAACGTCCCTGTGACTCGTCTGAGTCTTCAGCTTCCAGTTGTGACCCCTTGTCCCTGTGTCCCCTCTCTGGAACATCCTATCTCTGTCCACCTTGTCTATTCCCCGCAGTATCTTGTATGTCGTTTATCATGTCTCCCCTGACCCTTCTGTCCTCCAGTGTCGTCAGTCCGATTTCCCTTAACCCCTTTCCTCGTACGACATTCCCTTGAGCTCTGGGACTAGCCTTGTTGCAAACCTTTGTACTTTCTCTAACTTCTTGACGTGCTTGACCAGGTGTGGGTTCCAGACTGGTGCTGCATACTCCAGTATGGGCCTAACATACACAGTGTACAGTGTCTTGAACGATCCTTATTAAAGGTATCGGAACGCTATTCTCAGGTTTGCCAGGCGCCCGTATGCTGCAGCAGTTATTTGGTTGATGTGTGCCTCCGGTGATGTGCTCGGTGTTATGGTCACCCCAAGGTCTTTCTCCCTGAGTGAGGTCTGTAGTCTTTGTCCACCTAGCCTATACTCTGTCTGTGGTCTTCTTTGCCCCTCCCCAATCTTCATGACTTTGCATTTGGCTGGATTGAATTCGAGAAGCCAGTTACTGGACCACATGTCCAGCCTCTCCAGGTCTCTTTGCAGTCCTGACTCATCCTCGTCCGATTTAATTCTTCTCATCAACTTCACGTCATCTACGAACAGGAACACTTCAGAGTCTATTCCTTCCATCATGTCGTTCACATATATTAAAAATAGCACTGGTCCTAGAACTGACCCCTGTGGGACCCCGCTCGTAACAGGCGCCCACTGTGATACCTCTTCACGTACCATGACTCGTTGCTGCCTCCCTGTCAGGTATTCCCTTATCCATTGCAGTGCCGTCCCTTTTATATGCGCCTGATCCTCCAGCTTCTGCACTAATCTCTTGTGGGGAACTGTGTAAAAGGCCTTCCTGCAGTTAGGAAAAGAAATTCCCCCCCCCTCTCTCTGTGTCTTACTTCTGTTACCTTGTCATAAAACTCCAGGAGGTTTGTGTAAGGATTTGCCTTCCATGAACCCAGCGGTTTTTTCTTTTGTAATTTTTTCCCTTTCCAGGTGTTCGACCACTCTCCCCCTGAAAATCTTCTCCATGCTTTGCACCAATACATTCAGAGACACGGGTCTGTTTTGTGCCTCGTTTCTTTTTCCTTTCTTAAAATGGGATCATTAGCGTCTTCCTTTTTTCGGTAGTTGCCCAGTTTCAAGGATGTGTTGAAGTTTGTGGTTAGAGGAGCACAGCATCTCTGCCCTTTTTAAAGGACCATGGGAGTGTTGTCCGGTCCCACCCCTTTAGGTGTCAAGGGTCATTTTAAGAGCTTTTTCACCTCCTCCCATTTGTTCTATTTTTCACCAAACACTTTTTGGGAATTCCCTTTTGATTTCCCCTTCTGTGCTGTCTTCCCACACCCCTTCCTGTCTCTACTGTAAAAATTCCTTAAATCTCCTGTTCAGCTCCCCCAAATACCCCCTGTTCATTTCTTGTGAGTTCTCCCCCTTTCTGTCCTTAATTGATCCCCTGGTCTTTGATGTTGTTTCCCTCTGATGGGGCTATCACGTTTGGGGTCACTTGATTCTCGAGCATGTCTTTTTTCATTGCCCCCCTGGGTCTCCCCCTTACTGTGCATTTATTCCGGGCTCTGCGATATCCCCCTTTTTTTTCGTGTGTTCTTGCCTTCTGTATTTTTCCATTTTTATTGCATTTTGTTTTTGCCCCCTTTACCCCGTGGGAAAACCCGGGGGCTCGTTCTGGTTTCCCTTGTTACTGCTGCCCTTGGGAAAACTTTTCCACTGCCTCCTTGCATTTTGTTTTTAAAATATTCCACATTATTTTTACGGGCTTTCCTCCCATTCCTGTCCCATTGGACTCCCCAGGAATTTTCTTAAACCCTATGTGTCCCCTCTTTTATAGTCAGTTTTTCCCATTTAACCCCTGTTATTCTCCCGCAGCTTATATGAAATTCAAAGAAAGAACCACGGGGTCGCTAGCCCCTGGGGGCTCTAACTGATGTCCTCAATGTCTAAGCTCCCCAGGGGAACAAAAAGGCCCAATCTTGCTGGTTATCCCCCCTCTCACTCGGGAGTGTCCTTAACATTTGGGCTGGGGTTTTCCAGACCAGTAAACATCCTAGCTCCCCCATGTTTGGGGCCCCCCTTTTGGGCCCGGGTTTTTCCCCAGTCGATCTCCCTGGTTAAATCCCCCTAACCAGCAACTTTGCTTGCGGGAAATAACTCTTCTTGCCACCCAGCAAGGGTGCCCCCATTGTCTGTTGGCTTCTTCAATTTCTTTTGGGCCCCCTTAGTTCTGTGGTGGATTATAATCATGAAAAGACCACTTTGTTTTCCCCCAGTAAAGGTACCTGCTTGTAGTCTCTTCCTCCCGTTCATTATGCCTTCCATTTTCTCAAATTTTCCATCTGTTTTTTAAGGCAGAGCAACCCACCCCCCCCCCCCTGCCCCTTCTATCTTTCCTCATGATTGGTATCCTGGGGGGAAATTGCATTGTTTTGTCTCCGGGGTTTTTGTTTCTGTATTGATGATGATTCTTTTTGCCTTTCCCTCATGTTTTCGTTAATCCATTGCATTTTTTTGTCCCAAAACCTTCAACTTGTTCTATACTTAATGGGTGCGGGGGTGGAAAAAGAGGGATGGGGTGTGTGGTTTTTTTGGATTGTTCAGTTTTTCCTTGGGGTGGGGTGGAGTCCTTCTGCAGGTGTTTCTGGGGGGGGTGTTTTTCCTTCCATTTGATCCTGGGTTATTTGCTCTCCTTTTTATTTTTCCTCCCATTTCTCCTTTTGTTTTTGAAAACTTCTTTCAGTCTTCCTTCGTCCTGTGTTCGTTCGATCGAGGTACACCTCCGGAATTGCTTTCCTCTCAGCCGGCTTTTTCCTGCAGATCATGGTTCGGGTCATTCTGCCTTTTAAAATTCTTTGAAGGCAATTTTCCCTTTTTTTGTTAACACCCAAAATTTCCGAAAATTTGCCCCCTGGGTATGTCCCCCCTGCCTATCACCTTCATTATCTTCAAACGTTTTTTCTCCCCCTGCTTTTTTTTATCATAAATTTCCCCCTTTGTTTTTTCTAGCCCCTAGCAAACACAGATCTCTCCCTTTTCCCCTCCCCTTGACTCCCTTGCACCCTTTAGTTTTTTATTTCTTCCCCTATGTTTCCCAGTCCCTTCCCTATTTTGGGTCCCCTATGCTTCTTGGGTTTGTCCCTTTGCTACCTGTTCCCCCCCCCCAGGCGGAATTCCCCCAGTCCTTTAAAAGTTCCTTCAAAGTTTCCCCTCTCATTTCTGTCCTAGTGTTGGGCCCCCGCCTTTGTTTTTGGGCCCCCCCGTGGGTTTGACAGGACCTCTGCATAAGTTTTTTCCATGCTTCCTTCAGACCTTTTTTCTGTGTTTTATGTAGCCATTGCCCAGCTACTTTGATATCTTTGTCTCTGTCTGTTTTAGATGTTCAGCCCTTTCTAATCTCTCTACGATTTTGTGTTGTGGCCCTGTTTTCTTTCCCCCTTTTTGCATTCTGCTGCTAAACCTTTTCCATCTTCTTTTCCCGCTTTAGTCTCCTTCCCCAGTTTCCCCCTTTTTTTGACTCTACCTCCCCTTCCCCTCCCGATTGTTTGGAGCCCCTTGTCCTCATCCCGGTTCTTTGGTTCCCCCGTTTCTCCACGAAGGGGGGGGGTGGGTGATTAGGGGGGGGAATGTGGGGTTGGGAGAGGTGATGGTGGTTGTGGGGGGGGGGAGAATGGTTATTTTAGGGTAGAGATAGTTGGGGGAGGGGGTTAGATGGTTTGAGGGGGAGAGGGGATGGATGGGGTTAGGGGGGGGGGGGAGGGGGGGTGATTATTGAGGAGGGAGGTGTTGGGGGGTTAGACGGTTTGGGGGGGGTTAGGTGGTTTTTGGGGGGGGTAGTGGCTAAGGGTTTAGGTGGTTGGGAAGGGGGAGGGTGGTTAGGGGGGGGGGGTGTGTTTTGTGAAGTGTTTTTGTAATGGTGGAGGGTGTGGTGGGTTGTGTGTGTGTGTGGGGTGTGTGTGTGGTTTGTTTTGTGTGTTTGTGCGTGTGTGGTGTGTGTGGTGTTTCTGTGGTGTGTGTGTGTGGTGTTGGGGGTGTGTGGGTGTGTGTGTGTGTGGTGTGTGTGTGGTGTTTTGTGTGTGGTGTGGTGTGGGGTGTGTATGGTGGTTTGTGTGGGGTGTGTTGTGTGGCGTGTGTGTGTTGTGGGGTGTGTGTGTGGTTGTGTGTGTGGTTGTGTGGGTGTGTGTGTGTGTGTGTGGGTTGTGTGTGGTGTGTGGTGTGGTGTGTGGGGTGTGTTATTGTGGTGTGTGTGTGTGTATATGTGTGTGTGTATATGTGTGTGTGTGTGTGTGTTGTGTGTTGTGTGTGTGTGTGTTTGTGTGTGTGTGTGTGTATGTGTTTATGTGTGTGTGTGTGTGTGTGTGTGTGTGTGTGTGTGCGTGTGTGTGTGTGTGCGTGTGTGTGTGTGTGTGTGTGTGTGTGTTGTTTTGTGGTGTGTGAGTGTCTACCCTTGTGGTGTGTGCTTGTGTGTGGGGAGGAGGGTTAGGGGGGGGGGTGTGGTTGAAAAATCCGTCGTGTAGGCACAAATTTAGCTCATTTATTTTCCCATTATGCTACTCTCTCCACTTATTGCCCTTTCTGGATTTACGTGTTAATTGTTGCTGGTTATTATCATTTTCTTGTTCACATTGAGAGAGGACTTCTAGCTTCCTAAGTATTCTTACTGCTAATAACTACCGGTAGTAACACTGCCTGTGTGCGTGTGTGTGTTTTGTGTGTGTGTGTGTGTTTTGTGTGGATGTGTGTGTGTGTGTGTGTGTGTGTGTGTGGTTGTATGTTGTGTGTGTGTTAGTTACCATTTTGTCCTAGGCACATGTCGATTAGACACTAGGCCTGTTGTATGTGTGTGTGTGTGTGGTGTGTGTGTGTGTGTGTGTTGATGTGTGTACTCACCTATTTGTACTCGCCTATTTGTGGTTGCAGGGGTCGAGTCTTAGCTCTGGCCCCCTCTTCCCCGGTTGCACTGGGCCCTCTCTCTCACCGCTCCATGAGATTTATCAAACCTCGTCTTAAAACTGTGTATGGTTTCCTGCCTCCATACGTCATTTTCTAGGTATTCCACTGCCTTACAACTCTATGACTGAAGAAATATTTCCCTAATATCTCTTGACTCATTTGTGTCTTCAACTTCCAATTGTGGCCTTTGTTTCTGTGTCCCCTCCTTGGAACACCCGGGTCTTTGTCCACCTTTCTATTCCACGCAGTATTTTATAAGTCGTTATCATGTCTCCCCTGACCTTCCTGTCCTCCAGTGTCGTCTGGCCGATTCCCTTAATCTTTCTTAAATAGGAATTCCCTTTAGCTCTGGAAAATAACCTTGTCGCAAACCTTTGTACTTTCTCTAGTTTCTTGACGTGCTTGTGTATGTTTGTGTGGGTGTGTGTGTGTTGGTGTGTGTGTGTGTGTGTGAGTGTGTGTATGTGTGTGTGTATGTTTTGTATGTGTGGTGTGTGTGTGTGTGTGTGTATGTGTGTGTTTTGTGTGTGAGTGCGTGCGCGTGTGGGGTGTGCGTGTGAGTGTGTGTGGTGTATTTTATGTGTGTGTTGTGTGTGTATGTATGTGTGTGTGGTTGTGAGTGTGTGTATGTATGTGTGTGTGTGTGTTGTGTGTGTGTGTGTGTGTGTTGTGTGTTGTATTTATGTGTGTGTGTGTGTGTTTTGTGTGGTGTGTGTGTATGTGTTGTGTGTGAAATTTATGTATGTGCGTGTGAGTGTGTGTGTGTGTATGTATGTGTGTGTGTTGTGTGTATGTATGTTTTGTGTGCGTTGTGAGTGTGTGTATGTATGTGTGTGTGTGTGTGTGTGTGTGTGTGTGTGGTGTATTTATATATGTGTGTGTGTGTGTGTGTGTGTGTGTATGTGTGTGTGTGTGTATTTATGTATGTGCGTGTGAGTGTGTGTAGTTGTACACAACGTTCATATGTGTGAAGGTGTACAAGTAATAAAGATATGAAAGTAATATCGACCTTTTCAGTAACAAAATAGTAAATAAAATAGTGGGAAGACAAATGGAAGACTGACACCCAGGAAGACGCTCACACCTTGAAGACTGACACCCAGGAAGACACTCACACCTTGAAGACTGACACCCAGGAAGACACTCACACCTTGAAGACTGACACCCAGGAAGACGCTCACACCTTGAAGACTGACACCCAGGAAGACGCTCACACCTTGAAGACTGACACCCAGGAAGACACTCACACCTTGAAGACTGACACCCAGGAAGACGCTCACACCTTGAAGACTGACACCGGGAAAGGGACACTCCCCACTTGAAGACTGACACCCAGGAAGACGCTCACACCTTGAAGACTGACACCAGGAAGACGCTCACACCTTGAAGACGACACCCAGGAAGACACTCCCCTTGAAGACTGAAAACCCAGGAGACGCTCACACCTTGAAGACTGGACACCCAGGAAGACGCTCACACCTTGAAGACTGAAAACCCAGGAAGACACTCACACCTTGAAGACTGACCCCCAGGAAGACGCTCACCCTTTGGGAAGACTGACACCCGGGAAAAGACGCTCCACACTGAAGACTGACACCCAGGAAGACGCTCACCCCTTTGAAGACTGCCCCCAAGGAAGACGCTCACACCTTGAAGACTGACACCCGGGAAAGACGCTCACACTTGAAGACTGACACCCAGAAGACGCTCACACCTTGAAGACTGACACCCAGGAAGACGCTCACACCTTTTGAGGACTGACCCCCCAGGAAGACGCTCACCCCTTTGAAGACTGACACCCGGGAAAGGGACACTCACAACTTGAAGACTGACACCCAGGAGACACTCACCCCTTTGAAGACTGACACCAGGAAGACGCTCACACCTAAGACTGACACCCAGGAAGACACTCACACCTTGAAGACTGACACCCAGGAAGACGCTCACACCTTGAAGACTGACACCCAGGAAGACGCTCACACCTTGAAGACTGACACCCAGGAAGACACTCACACCTTGAAGACTGACACCCAGGAAGACGCTCACACCTTGAAGACTGACACCCAGGAAGACACTCACACCTTAAAGGGACTGACCCCCAGGAAGACGCTCACACCTTGAAGACTGACACCCGGGAAGACGCTCACACCTTAAAGACTGACCACCCAGGAAGACATCACACCTTGAAGACTGACACCCAGGAAGACGCTCACCTTGAAGACTGACACCCAGGAAGACGCTCACCCCTTTGAAGACTGACACCGGGAAAGGGACGCTCACACCTTGAAGATTTGACACATAGGAAGACGCTCACACCTTGAAGACTGACACCCAGGAAGACGCTCACACCTTGAAGACTGACACCCAGGAAGACACTCACACCTTGAAGACTGACACCCAGGAAGACGCTCACACCTTGAAGACTGACACCCAGGAAGACGCTCACACCTTGAAGACTGACACCCAGGAAGACACTCACACCTTGAAGACGGGACACCCGGGGAAGACGCTCACACCTTGAAGACGACACCCAGGAAGACACTCACACCTTGAAGACTGACACCCAGGAAGACGCTCAACACCTTAAAGGGACTGACCCCCAGGAAGACGCTCACCCCTTGAGATGACACCCAGGGCACTCACACCCCCTTGAAGACTGACACCCAGGAAGACGCTCACACCTTGAAGACTGACACCCAGGAAGACGCTCACACCTTGAAGACTGACACCCAGGAAGACGCTCACACCTTGAAGACTGACACCGGGAAGACGCTCACACCTTGAAGACTGACACCCAGGAAGACGCTCACCTTGAAGACTGACACCCAGGAAGACACTCACACCTTGAAGACTGACACCAAGGAAGACGCTCACACCTTGAAGACTGACACCCAGGAAGACGCTCACACCTTGAAGACTGACACCCAGGAAGACGCTCACACCTTGAAGACTGACACCCAGGAAGACGCTCACACCTTGAAGACTGACACCCGGGAAAAGACGCTCACACCTTGAAGACTGACACCAGGAAGACGCTCACACCTTGAAGACTGACCCCCAGGAAGACGCTCACACCTTGAAGACTGACACCCGGGGAAGACATCACACCTTGAAGACTGACACCCAGGAAGACGCTCACACCTTGAAGACTGACACCCAGGAAGACACTCACACCTTGAAGACTGACACCCAGGAAGACGCTCACACCTTGAAGACTGACACCCAGGAAGACGCTCACACCTTGAAAGTTTAAAGAAAATTAAGAAAGTCATCATTCAGATATTACATGGAAATTAATGTATACGAATGAGGCCACAAAATAAACAGAGGAAGGATAACAGCTGCGAGTGTAAGATTTCTTGTGTACACTCTACAACGACGCTTCTTGAAACAAAGAAAGATAGACAGAAATATAGCGAAACGCGGCAAACTACTACCGTAGACTTAGTTTAAAATAAGAATTTTCTAAGAATAATGTTAAGGTTGGTTTATATATGAAAATTTTTGAAAATGTTTTTAATTAGGTATTTTTTTTTTTATGAAATCTGTAAGACCAAGACCACCACACTACTGACTGACACTGAACAAGACCACCACACTACTGACTGACACTGAACAAGACCACTACACTACTGACTGACACTGAACAAGATCACCACACTACTGACTGACACTGAACAAGACCACCACACTACTGACTGACACTGAACAAGACCACCACACTACTGACTGACACTGAACAAGATCACCACACTACTGATGACACTGAAAAAGACTACCACACTACTGACTGACACTGAAACAAGACCACCACACTACAGACTGACACTGAACAAGACTCCACACTACTGACTGACACTGAACAAGACCACCACAATGACTGACCATGAACAAGACCACCACACTACTGACTGACACTGAACAAGATCACCACACTACTGACTGACACTGAACAACACCACCACACTACTGACTGACATGAACAAGACCACCACACTACTGACTGGGCACTGAACAAGACACCACACTACTGGCGACACTGAACAAGACCACCACAACTGACCCGGGCACTGAACAAGACCACCACACTACTGACTGACACGAACAAGACCACCACACTTACTGACTGACACTGAACAAGACCACCACACTACTGACTGAACTGAACAAGACCACCACACTACTGACGGACACTGAAAAAAAACCACCACACTACTGACTGACACCGAACAAGACCACCACACTACTGACTGACACCGAAAAAAGACCACCCCACTACTGACTGAACTGAACAAGACCACCCACTACTGACTGACACTGAACAAGACCACAACACTACTGACTGACACTGAACAAGGGCCACCACACTACAGGGCTGACACTGAACAAGACCACCACACTACTGATGACACTGAACAAGACCACAACACTACTGACTGACATGAACAAGACCACCACACTACCCGACTGACACTGAGCAAGGCTACCACACTACTGACTGACACTGAACAAGACCACCACACTACTGACTGACACTGAACAAGACCACCACACTACTGACTGACACTGAGCAAGACCACCACACTACTGACTGACACTGAACAAGACCACCACACTACTGACTGACACTGAACAAGACACCACACTACTGATGACACTGAACAAGACCACCACACACTGACTGACACTGAACAAGCACCACACTACTGACTGACACGAACAAGACCACCACACTACTGACTGACACGAAAAAAGACCACCACACTACTGGCCGACACTGAACAAGACCACACACTACTGGGCTGACACTGAACAAGACCACCACACTACTGACTGACACTGAACAAGACCCCCACATACTGACTGACACTGAACAAAACCACCACATACTGACTGACACCGAACAAGACACCACACTACTGACTGACACCGAACAAGACCACCACACTACTGACTGACACCGAACAAGACCACCCCACTACTGACTGACACTGAACAAAACCACCACCTACTGACTGACATGAACAAGACCACAACACTACTGACTGACACTGAACAAGACCACCACACTACAGATGACACTGAGCAAGACTACCACACTACTGACTGACATGAACAAGACCACCCCACTACTGACTGACACTGAACAGAACCACCAACTACTGACTGACATGAGCAAGACCACCACACTACTGATGACATGAACAAGACCACCACACTACTGACTGACACCGAACAAGACCACCAGACTATGACTGACCCCCGAACAAGACCACCACACTACTGGGCTGACACTGAACAAGACCACCACACTACTCACTGATACCGAACAAGACCACCACACTACTGACTGACACCGAACAAGACCCCCCACACACTGACTGACACCGAACAAGACCACCACACTACTGACTGACACCGAACAAGACCACCCCAACTATGACTGACACTGAACAAGACCACCACACTACGACTGACACTGAACAAGACCACCACACTACTGACTCACATGAACAAGACCACCACACACTGCTGCACGAACAAGACCACCACACTACTGACTGACATGACCAAGACCACACACTACTGACTGACACTGAACAAGACCACCACACTACTGACTGACACTGAACAAGACCCCCACATACTGACTGACACTGAACAAGACCACCACACACTGACTGACACTGAACAAGACCACCACACTACTGACTGACACTGATCAAGAAACCCCCCACTACTGACTGACACTGAAAAAAGACCACCACAACTACTGCCTGACACTGACCAAGACCACCACTACTGACTGACACTGAACAACACCACCACACTACTGACTGACATGAACAAGACCACCACACTACTGACTGGACACTGAACAAGACACCACACTGCTGACTGACACTGAACAAGATCACCACACTACTGACAGACACTGACCAAGACCACCCCCACTACTGACTGACACTGAACAAGACCACCACACTACTGACTGACACTGAACAAGACCACCACACTACTGAATGACATGAACAAGACCACCACACTACTGACTGACACTGACCAAGACCACCACTACTGACTGACACTAAAAAAACACCACCACACTACTGACTGACACTGAACAAGACACCACACTATGACTGACACTGACAAGACCCCCACACTGTGACTGACACTGAACAAGACCACCACACTACTGACTGACACTGACCAAGACCACCACACTACTGACTGACACTGAAAACACCACCACACTTTCTGACTGACACTGAACAAGACCACCACACTACTGATGACACTGACAAGACCACTACTTGACTGACACTGAACAACACCACCACACTACTGGGCTGACACTGAACAAGACCACCACACTACTGACTGACACTGAACAAAGACCACCACACTACTGACTGACACTGAACAAGACCACCACACTACTGAATGACACTGAACAGACTACCCACTACTGACTGACACTGAACAAGACCACCACACTACTGACTACACTGAACAAGACTAAACCCCCACTACTGACTGACACTGAACAAGACCACCACACTACTGAAATGACACTGAACGAGACCACCACCTTGCTGACTGACATGAACAAGACCCCCACACTACTGATGACACTGAACAAAAACCACCACACTACTGACTGACTCTGAACAAACACCACCCCACTACTGGGCTGACACTGAACAAGACCACCACACTACTGGACTGATACCGAACAAGACCCCCCACACTACTGACTGACCCCCGAACAAGACCAACACACTACTGATGACAACGAACAAGACCACCACACTACTGCTGACACCGAACAAAACCCCACACTACTGGGCTGACACTGAAAAAGACCCCACACTACTGGACTGACACTGAACAAGACCACCACACTACTGACTGACACTGAACAAGACCACCACACTATGACTGACACTGAACAAGACCACCACTACTGACTGACACTGACCAAGACCACCACATACTGACTGACACTGAACAAGACCCCCACACTAAATGACTGACACTGAACAAGACCACCACACTACTGACTGACACTGAACCCAAAACCACCACACTACTGACTGGGCACTGAACAAGACCACCACACTACTGACTGACATGATCAAGACCACCACCTTTCTGACTGACACTGAACAAGACCACCACACTACTTTCCTGCACTGACCAAGACCCCCACACTACTGATGACACTGAACAACACCACCACACTACTGACTGACACTGAACAAGACCACCACATACTGACGACACTGAACAAGACCACCACACTGCTGGGCTGACACTGAACAAGACCACCACACTACTGACAGACACTGACCAAGACCACCACACTACTGACTGACACTGAACAAGACCACCACACTACTGACTGACACTGAACAAGACCCACCACACTACTGATGACCCCTGAACAAGACCACCACACTACTGACTGACACTGACCAAGACCACCACACTACTGACTGACACTGAACAACACCACCACACTACTGACTGACACTGAACAAGACCACCACATTACTGACTGACACTGAACAAGACCACCACACTGCTGACTGACACTGAACAAGACCACCACACTACTGACTGACACTGACCAAGACCACCACACTACTGACTGACACTGAACAACACCACCACACTACTGACGACACTGAACAAGACCACCCCCACTACTGACTGACACTGAAAAGACCCCTACTTGACTGACACTGAACAAACACCACATACGACTGACACTGAACAAGACCACCACACTACTGACTGACACTGAACAAGACCACCACACTACTGGGCTGACACTGAACAAGACCACCACACTAAATGACTGACACTGAACAAGACTACCACACTACTGACTGACACTGAACAAGACCACCACACTATGACTGACACTGAACAAGACTACCACACTACTGACTGACACTGAACAAGACCACCACCCTAATGACTGACACTGAACGAGACCACCCACACTGCTGACTGACACTGAACAAGACCCCCACACTATGACTGACACTGAAAAAACACCACCACACTACTGATTGACACTGAACAACACACACCACACTACTGACTGACACTGAACAAGACCACACACTGCTGACTGACACTGAACAAGACCACCACACTACTGACTGACACTGAACAAGACCCCCACACTACTGACTGCACTGAACAAGAAACCACACTACTGATGACACTGAACAAGACCACCACACTACTGGCTGACATGACCAAGACCACCACACTACTGACTGACACTGAACAAGACCCCCACAACTGAAAGGGCACTGACCAAGCCACCACATACTGGGCTGACATGAACAAGACACCACACATAATGACTGGGCACTGACCAAGACCCCCACACTACTGACTGACACTGAAAAAGACACCACACTACTGACTGACACTGAACAAGACCACCACACTACTGACTGACATGAACAAGACCACCACACTACTGACTGACACTGAACAAGACACCACATTACTGACTGATACTGAACAAGACCACCACACTACTGACTGACACTGAACAAGATGACCACACTACTGACTGACACTGAGCAAGACTACCATACTACTGACTGACACTGAACAAGACCACCTCACTACTGGCTGGGCACTGAGCAAGACTCCACATACTGACTGACACTGAACAAGACTACCACATTACTGACTGACACTGAACAAGACCACCACACTGCTGACTGACACTGAACAAGACCACCACACTACTGTCTGACACTGAACAAGACCACCACACTTTCTGCTGACACTGACCCAAAACCACAACACTACTGACTGACACTGAACAAGACCACCACACTGCTGACTGACACTGAACAAGACCACCACACTACTGACTGACACTGAACAAGACCACCACACTACTGACTGACACTGAACAAGACCACCACATACTGACTGACACTGAACAAGACCAATACCCCTACTGACTGACACTGAACAAGACACCAAACTGTGACTGACACTGAACAAGACCACCCCCACTACTGACTGACACTGAACAAGCCCCCCACACTACTGGGCTGACACTGAACAAGACCCCCACACTACTGACTGACACTGACCAAGACCACCACATACTGACTGACACTGAACAACACCAC
Source organism: Cherax quadricarinatus (assembly GCF_026875155.1). NCBI lineage: Eukaryota > Metazoa > Arthropoda > Malacostraca > Decapoda > Parastacidae > Cherax > Cherax quadricarinatus. Next base: position 33,434,024 of record NC_069403.1, on the reverse strand, counting down.
CACACTACTGACTGCATGAACAAGACCCCCACATTACTGACTGACACTGAACAAGACCACCACACTGCTGACTGACACTGAAACAAGACCACCACAAATACTGACTGACACTGACCAAGACCACCACACTACTGACTGACACTGAACAAGACCACCACACTACTGACTGACACTGAACAAGACCACCACACTACTGACTGACACTGAACAAGACCACTACTTGACTGCACTGAACAACACCACCACAAATACTGACTGACACTGAACAAGACCACCACACTACTGACTGACACTGACAAGACCACCACCCCTACTGACTGATACTGAACAAGACCCCCACACTACTGGGTGACACTGAACAAGACTACCACACTACTGACGACACTGAACAAGACCACCCACTACTGACTGACACTGAACAAGACCACTACACTACTGACTGACACTGAACAAGATCACCACACTACTGACTGACCCCTGAACAAGACCACCACACTACTGACTGACACTGAACAAGACCCACCACTACTGACTGACACTGAACAAGGTCACCCCACTACTGACTGACACTGAACAAGACTACCACACTACTGACTGACACTGAACAAGACCACCACACTACAGACTGACACTGAACAAGACTACCCACACTGAAATGACTCACTGAAAAGACCACCACACTACTGACTGACACTGAACAAGACCACCACATACTGACTGACACTGAACAAGATCACACACTACTGACTGACACTGAACAACAAACCACCACACTACTGATGACCCCTGAACAAGACCACCACACTACTGACTGACACTGAAAAAAGGGCCACCACACTACTGGCCGACACTGAACAAGACCACCCACTACTGACTGACACTGAACAAGACCACCACACTACTGACTGACACTGAACAAGACCACCACACTACTGACTGACACTGAACAAGACCACCACACTACTGACTGACACTGAACAAGACCACCACACTACTGACGGACACTGAACAAAACCACCACACTACTGACTGACACCGAACAAGACCACCACACTACTGACTGACACCGAACAAGACCACCCCACTACTGACTGACACTGAACAAGACCACCACACTACTGACTGACACTGAACAAGACCACAACACTACTGACTGACACTGAACAAGACCACCACACTACAGACTGACACTGAACAAGACCACCACACTACTGACTGGACACTGAACAAGACCACAACACTACTGACTGACACTGAACAAGACCACCACACTACAGACTGACACTGAGCAAGGCTACCACACTACTGACTGACACTGAACAAGACCACCACACTACTGACTGACACTGAACAAGACCACCACACTACTGCTGACACTGAGCAAGACACCACACTACTGACTGACACTGACAAGACCACCACACTACTGACTGACACTGAACAAGACCACCACACTACTGACTGACACTGAACAAGACCACCACACTACTGACTGACACTGAACAAGACCACCACACTACTGACTGACACTGAACAAGACCACCACACTACTGACTGACACTGAACAAGACCACCACACTACTGGCCGACACTGAACAAGACCACCACACTACTGACTGACACTGAACAAGACCACCACACTACTGACTGACACTGAACAAGACCACCACACTACTGACTGACACTGAACAAGACCACCACACTACTGACTGACACCGAAAAAAGACCCCCACACTACTGACTGCACCGAACAAGACCACCACACTACTGACTGACACCGAACAAGACCACCCCACTACTGACTGACACTGAACAAGACCACCACACTACTGACTGACACTGAACAAGACCACAACACTACTGACTGACACTGAACAAGACCACCACACTACAGACTGACACTGAGCAAGACTACCACACTACTGATGACACTGAACAAGACCACCACACTACTGATGACACTGAACAAGACCACCACACTACTGACTGACACTGACAAGAACACCACACTACTGACTGACACTGAACAAGACCACCCCACTACTGACTGACACCGAAACAAGACCACCAGACTACTGACTGACAAACCCACAAGACACCACACTACTGACTGACACTGAACAAGACCACCACACTACTCACTGATACCGAACAAGACCACCACACTACTGACTGACACCGAACAAGACCACCACACTACTGACTGACACCGAACAAGACCACCACACTACTGACTGACACCGAACAAGAAACCCCCACACTACTGACTGACATGAACAAGACCACCACACTACTGACTGACACTGAACAAGACCACCACACTACTGATCCCCACTGAACAAGACCACCACACTACTGACTGACACTGAACAAGACCACCACCTACTGACTGACACTGACCAAGACCACCACACTACTGACTGACACTGAACAGACCACCACACTACTGACTGACACTGAACAAGACCACCACACTACTGACTGACACTGAACCCAAAACCACCACACTACTGACTGACACTGAACAAGACCACCACACTACTGACTGACACTGATCAAGACCACCACACTATGACTGACCTGAACAAGACCACCCCACTTTCTGCCTGACACTGGGCCAAAACCACCACACTACTGACTGACACTGAACAACACCACCACAAATACTGACGACACTGAACAAGACCACCCCACTACTGACTGACCCCTGAAAAAAGACCACCACACTGTGACTGGACATGAACAAGACCACCACACTACTGACAGACACTGACCAAGACCACCACACTACTGGGCTGACACTGAACAAGACCACCACACTACTGGGCTGACACTGAACAAGACCACCACACTCTGACTGACACTGAACAAGACCACCACACTACTGACTGGGCACTGACCAAGACCACCACACTACTGATGACACTGAAAAAAACACCACCACACTACTGACTGACACTGAACAAGACCACCACATTATGACTGACACTGAACAAGACCACCCACACTGCTGACTGACACTGAACAAGACCACCACACTACTGACTGACACTGACCAAGACCACCACACTACTGACTGACACTGAACAACACCACCACACTACTGATGACATGAACAAGACCACCACACTACTGACTGACACTGAACAAGGGCCCCTACTTGACTGACACTGAACAACACCCCCACATACTGACTGACACTGAACAAGAACCACCACACTACTGACTGACACTGAACAAGACCACCACACTACTGACTGACACTGAACAAGACCACCACACTACTGACTGACACTGAACAAGACTACCACACTACTGACTGACACTGAACAAGACCACCACACTACTGACTGACACTGAACAAGACTACCACACTACTGACTGACACTGAACAAGACCACCACACTACTGACTGACACTGAACGAGACCACCACACTGCTGACTGACACTGAACAAGACCACCACACTACTGACTGACACTGAACAACACCACCACACTACTGATTGACACTGAACAACACCACCACACTACTGACTGACACTGAACAAGACCACCACACTGCTGACTGAACTGAACAAGACCACCACCTACTGACTGACACTGAACAAGACCACCACACTACTGATGACACTGAACAAGACAACCACACTACTGACTGACACTGAACAAGACCACACATACTGGCTGACACTGACCAAGACCACCACACTACTGGGCTGACACTGAACAAGACCACCACACTACTGACTGACACTGACCAAGACCACCACACTACTGACTGACACTGAACAAGACCACCACACTACTGGGCTGACACTGACCCAAAACCACCACACTATGACTGACATGAACAAGACCACCACATATGACTGACACTGAGCAAGACCACCACTACTGACTGACACTGAACAACCACCACACCCACTGACTGACACTGAACAAGACCACCACATACTGACTGACACTGAACAAGACCACCACATTACTGACTGATACTGAACAAGACCACCACACTACTGACTGACACTGAACAAGGGTGACCACACTACTGACTGACACTGAGCAAGGGCTACCATACTACTGACTGACACTGAACAAGACCACCTCACTACTGGCTGACACTGAGCAAGACTACCACACTACTGACTGACACTGAACAAGACTACCACATTACTGACTGACACTGAACAAGACCCCCCACACTGCTGACTGACACTGAACAAAACCCACCACACTACTGTCTGACACTGAACAAGAAACCCCCAAAACTACTGATGACACTGACCAAGACCACAACACTACTGATGACACTGAACAAGACCACCACACTGCTGACTGACCCCTGAACAAGACCACACACTACTGACTGACACTGAAAAGACCACCACACTAATGACTGACACTGAACAAGACCACCACACTACTGACTGACACTGAACAAGACCAATACACTACTGACTGACACTGAACAAGACCACCAAACTGCTGACTGACACTGAACAAGACCACCACACTATGACTGACACTGACAAGACCACCAAAACTACTGACTGACACTGAACAAGACCAACCACACTACTGACTGACACTGACCAAGACCACCACACTACTGACTGACACTGACAACACCACTACACTACTGACTGACACTGAACAAGACCACCACATTACTGACTGACACTGAACAAGACCACCACACTGTGACTGACACTGAAAAAAGACCACCACCTACTGACTGACACTGACCAAGACCACCACACTACTGACTGACACTGAACAAGACCACCACACTACTGACTGACACTGAACAAGACCACCACACTACTGACTGACACTGAACAAGACCACTACTTGACTGACAATGAACAACACCACCACACTACTGACTGACATGAACAAGACCACCACTACGACTGACACGAAAAAAGACACCCAACTACTGACTGATACTGAACAAGACCACCAAATACTGACTGAATGAACAAGACTACCACACTACTGACTGACACTGAACAAGACCACCACACTATGACTGACACTGAACAAGACTACCACACTACTGACTGACACTGAACAAGACCCCCACACTACTGACTGACACTGAACGAGACCACACACTGCTGACTGACACTGAACAAGACCACCACACTACTGACCCGACACTGAACAACACCACCCACCTACTGACTGCACTGAACAACACCACCACACTACTGACTGACACTGAACAAGACCACCCACTGCTGACTGACACTGAAAAAGACCACCACACTACTGACTGACAAATGAACAAGACCACCACCACTACTACTGACACTGAACAAGACCACCACACTGCTGACTGACACTGAACAAGACCCCCACACTACTGACAGACACTGACAAGACCCCCACACTACGACTGACACTGAACAAAACCACCACACTACTGACTGACACTGACAAGACCACCACACTACTGACTGACACTGAACAAGACCACCACACTACTGACTGCACTGACCAAGACCACCACACTACTGACTGACACTGGGAAAACACCACCACACTACTGACTGACACTGAACAAGACCACCACATTACTGACTGACACTGAAACAAGACCACCACACTGCTGACTGACACTGAACAAGACCCCCACACTACTGACTGACACTGACCAAGACCACCCCCACTACTGACTGACACTGAACAACACACCACACTACTGACTGACACTGAACAAGACCACCACACTACTGACTGACACTGAACAAGACCACTACTTGACTGACACTGAACAACACCACCACACTACTGACTGACACTGAACAAGACCACCACACTACTGACTGACACTGAACAAGACCACCACACTACTGACTGACACTGAACAAGACCACCACACTACTGACTGACACTGAACAAGACTACCACACTACTGACTGACACTGAACAAGACCACCCCACTACTGACTGACACTGAACAAGACTACCACACTACTGACTGACACTGAACAAGACCACCACACTACTGACTGACACTGAACGAGACCACCACACTGCTGACTGACATGAACAAGACCACCACACTATGACTGACACTTTAAAAAACACCACCCATATGATTGACACTGAACAACACCACCACACTACTGACTGACACTGAACAAGACCACCACACTGCTGACTGACACTGAACAAGACCACCACACTACTGACTGACACTGAACAAGACCACCACACTACTGACTGACACTGAACAAGACAACCACACTACTGACTGACACTGAACAAGACCACCACACTACTGGCTGACACTGACCAAGACCACCACACTACTGACTGACACTGAACAAGACCACCACACTACTGACTGACACTGACCAAGACCACCACACTACTGACTGACACTGAACAAGACCACCACACTACTGACTGACACTGGGCCAAGACCCCCACACTACTGACTGACACTGAACAAGACCACCACACTACTGACTGACACTGACCAAGACCACCACACTACTGACTGACACTGAACAAGACCACCACACTACTGACTGACACTGAACAAGACAACCACACTATGACTGACACTGAACAAGACCCACATTACTGACTGATACTGAACAAGACCACCACACTACTGACTGACACTGAACAAGATTGACCACACTACTGCGACACTGAGCAAAGGGCTACCATACTACTGACTGACACTGAACAAGACACCTCACTATGGCTGACACTGAGCAAGACTAACCACACTACTGACTGACACTGAACAAGACTACCACATTATGACTGACACTGAACAAGACCACCACACTGCTGATGACACTGAACAAAGACCACCACACTACTGTCTGACACTGACAAGACCACCACATACTGACTGACACTGAACAAGACCCCCACACTACTGACTGAAAATGAACAAGACCACCACACTACTGACTGACACTGACCAAGACCACCACACTACTTGACTGACACTGAACAACACCACCACACTACTGACTGAAAACTGAACAAGACCACCACACTACTGACTGACACTGACCAAGACCACAACACTACTGACTGACACTGAACAAGACCACCACACTGCTGACTGACACTGAACAAGACCACCACACTACTGACTGACACTGAACAAGACCACCACACTAATGACTGACACTGAACAAACCACCACACTACTGCTGACACTGAAAAAGACCAATACATACTGACTGACATGAACAAGACCACCAAAAATGCTGACTGACACTGAACAAGACCACCACACTACTGACTGACACTGAACAAGACCACCACACTACTGACTGACACTGAACAAGACCACCACACTACTGACTGACACTGACCAAGACCACCACACTACTGACTGACACTGAACAACACCACCACACTACTGACTGACATGAACAAGACCACCACATTACTGACTGACACCCTGACAAGACCACCACACTGCTGACTGACACTGAACAAGACACCCCACTACTGACTGACACTGACCAAGACCACCACCCCTACTGACTGACACTGAACAAGACCACCACACTACTGACTGACATGAACAAGACCACCACACTACTGACTGACACTGAACAAGACCACTACTTGACTGACACTGAACAACACCACCACACTACTGACTGACACTGAACAAGACCACCACACTACTGACTGACACTGAACAAGACCACCACCACTGACTGATACTGAACAAGACCACCACACTACTGATGACACTGAACAAGACTACCACATACTGACTGACACTGAACAAGACCCACACTACTGACTGACACTGAACAAGACTACCACATACTGACTGACACTGAACAAGACCCCCCCACATACTGACTGACACTGAACGAGACCACCACACTGCTTGACTGACACTGAACAAGACCACCACACTACTGACTGACACTGAACAACACCACCACACTACTGATGACACTGAACAACACCCCACACTACTGACTGAACGAACAAGGGCCACCACACTGCTGACTGACACTGAACAAGACCACCACACTACTGACTGACACTGAACAAGACCACCACACTACTGACTGACACTGAACAGACAACCACACTACTGGGCTGACACTGAACAAGACCACCACACTACTGGTGACACTGACCAAGACCACCACACTACTGACTGACACTGAACAAGACCACCACACTACTGACTGACACTGACCAAGACCACCACACTACTGACTGACACTGACAAGACCACCACACTATGACTGACACTGACCAAGACCCACACTACTGACTGACACTGAACAAACCACCACACTACTGACTGACACTGAGCAAGACCACCACACTACTGATGACACTGAACAAGACCACCACACTACTGACTGACACTGAACAAGACCACCACACTACTGACTGACACTGAACAAGACCACCACATTACTGACTGATACTGAACAAGACCACCACACTACTGACTGACACTGAACAAGATGACCACACTACTGACTGACACTGAGCAAGACTACCATACTACTGACTGACACTGAACAAGACCACCTCACTACTGGCTGACACTGAGCAAGACTACCACACTACTGACTGACACTGAACAAGACTACCACATTACTGACTGACACTGAACAAGACCACCACACTGCTGACTGACACTGAACAAGACCACCACACTACTGTCTGACACTGAACAAGACCACCACACTACTGACTGACACTGACCAAGACCACAACACTACTGACTGACACTGAACAAGACCACCACATGCTGACTGACACTGACAAGACCACCAACTACTGACTGACACTGAACAAGACCACCACACTAATGACTGACACTGAACAAGACCACCACACTACTGACTGACACTGAACAAGACCAATACACTACTGACTGACACTGAACAAGACCACCAAACTGCTGACTGACACTGAACAAGACCACCACACTACTGACTGACACTGAAAAAGACCACCACACTATGACTGACACTGAACCAAGACCACCACACTACTGACTGACACTGAAAAAACCTCACTACTGACTGACATGAACAAGACCACCACACTTTCTGATGGGCACTGACAAGGCAACCACACTACTGAAAGACACTGAACAAGACCACCACACTGCTGACTGACACTGGAAAAAAGACTACCACTACTGACTGACACTGAACAAGACTAACCCACTACTTACTGACACTGAATAAGACTACCACACTACTGACTGACACTGAACAAGACCACCACACTACTGTCGACTGACACTGAACAAGACTACCACACTACTGTCGACTGACACTGAACAAGACCACCACACTACTGACTGACACTGAACAAGACCACCACACTACTGGCTGACACTGAACAAGACCACCACACAACTGACTGACACTGAAGAAGATCACCACACTATTGACTGACACTGAACAAGACCACCCCACTACTGACTGACACTGAGCAAGACTATCACACTACTGACTGACACTGAACAAGACCACCACACTACTGACTGACACTGAACAAGACCACCACACTACTGTCGACTGACACTGAACTAGACCACCACACTACTGACTGACACTGAACAAGACACCACACTACTGGCTGACACTGAACAAGCCACCACACTACTGACTGACCCCTGAACAAGACCACAACACTACTGACTGAATGAACAAGACTACCACACTACGACTGACAAATGAAGAAGATACCACACTATGACTGACACTGAACAAGACTACCCCACTACTGACTGACACTGAACAAGATACCACACTACTTTTCGACTGACACTGAACAAGACCACCACCACTGACTGACACTGAACAAGACTACTACACTACTGACTGACACTGAACAAGACCACCACACTACTGTTTGACACTGAACAAGACTACTACACTACTGACTGACACTGAACAAGACCACCACACTACTGACTGACACTGAACAAGACTACCACACTACTGACTGACACTGAAGAAGACTACCACACTACTGACTGACACTGAACAAGACTACCACACTCCTGTCGACTGACACTGATTAAGACCACCACACTACTGACTGACACTGAACAAGACTACCACACTACTGTCGACTGACATTGAACAAGACCACCGCACTACTGACTGACACTGAACAAGTCAACCCACTACTTACTGACACTGAATAAGACTACGCATACTGACTGGGCACTGAACAAGCCACCCCACTACTGTCGACTGACATGAACAAGAACCACACTACTGTCGACTGACACTGAACAAGACCCCACAAATACTGACTGACACTGAAACAAAGACACACACTACTGATGACACTGAACAAGGGCACCACACAACTGACTACGAAAAGTAACCAACTATGAAATGAACAAACCAAACCCCCATTAAACGAGGGAAGGGAAACACCGATTAAGACTGGGACACTACCAACTCTTGAAAAAAAAGATAAGAAATATAGCGAAAAGAACCCAATATATATTTTGAAAAGTAGTTTAATAAGAAAATTTTTTAAAAAATTTTTTTAATTAAATTTTTTAAAAAAAGGACACAAAAACACACAACAACAAAAAAGACCCTACCTTGACTGCCAAAAACCCACACACCGACTGCACGAACAGACACCCACACTACTGACTACAAACAAACACCCCAAAATACTGACTGAATTTCAAGACCACCACACACTACAAGAAAACCCAAAACCCCACACTGACAAGACACAAACTACCACACAACAAACTACCAAACTAACACAACACCCAAACACTGACAAAACACACCACACTTGGGCACTGAACAGAACCATACTGACTGACCGAAAAACCACCACACAGCACATAAAAATACCAACACTGCACAAACCACACACTAAAACTAGAAAAAGACCACCCACTACTGACGACAACACCCAAAACACAACAAACCCAAAACGGGCTGAACCGAACAAGACCACACCTACTGACTGAAAAACAACAAAGCTGACACTGAACAAGACCACCAAAATACAACTGACACCCAAAAGACCACCAACTACTGACTGAAAACCGAACAAGCCACCTAACAAACGACCACACAACGACACACAACACCACACACAACAGACACCAACAAGGACCCCCAACAGACGACCACTGAACAAAAACCCCACTACTGACGTGAACAAAGACACACACCACACTGACGACCACAACAAGACCACCAAAACCCCAACTGACGAACTGAACAACCACCAAAAACATGACACTGAACAAGCCACCACACACTACTAAATGACAGACCACCAAAACCACAACGACCACCACATACCACACTGAAAAGAGCCACCCACTACTAAAACTGAAACCGAACACATACACAAACACCAACTTTAACTGAAAGAACCCCACACACCACGACTGACCACTGAACAGACCACCACAACCCGCGACCATGAACAAAACCACACCCAATACTGATGGAAAAAAAAGAAAAAAACCCCACCCAAAAAAACTACAAAAACAAGACCCCAAACCCCACACAACCCGAACCCCAACCCCCCAAAAACCCATGCGACCCCGAAAAGCCACACACTACTGACTAACACTGAACAAGACCACCACACTACTGACTGACACTGAACAAGACCACCACACTTGATTATGGTCTGTGAAGAACTTAATAAAGCAGTGGGTAGAACTGGATAATCCTCTTCGCAGAGCTTGACAAATATTTATAAAGAGCCGGATGAAGCACTGTGTAGAGCTGCATAAAGCACTGTGTAGAGCTGGATAAAGCACTGTGTAGAGCTGGATAAAGCACTGTGTAGAGCTTGATAACTCTGCGTACGCTAAAGCACTGTACAGAGCAGAAAAAGCTCTGTATAGAGCAGTAAAAACTGTGTTGAACTTGATAAAAATCTACGTAATGCTTGATGAAATTTTGAGTAGAGCTTAGTAAAGCTCTGCGTATAGCATGGAACTTTGTGTAGAGCTCCTCTCCACTCTTGCTACTCTCAGCTCTAGCGGCATCCCTTGCCCTGCAGAGCTGTTACGCTACTCCCCTCAAGGAAGGTTCCTTGATGTTGGTGAGGGGCTCTTGATTTAGGGAATTGGATCTGTGCTCCAGTTCCCCAAATTAAGCCTGAATGCCTTCCACATCCCCCCCCCAGGCACTGTGTAATCCTCCGAGTTTAGCGCTTCCCCTTGATTATAATAATAATAATAATGTTACCCTACTGGGTTTAGCGCTTAGTTTTGATTATAATAATTTGTGTAGAGCTTGACAAATGCCTGCCATACTGCAATACCTGTCAACATGCAATACCTGCCATTCTGCAATACTTGTTATTCTACAGTACCTGTCATCCTACAATACCTGCCATCCTACAATACATGTTATCCTCTAATACAGGTGAGTCGACGTATTTTAAGAGAGGGAGAAATTTAAGTTGAGAAGACTTTTTAAGGGCGGCTGACATATTTCAAGAGAAAGTGTAGTGTTTTGCAGGCATTATCTTATGGCAGATATTGTAGGATGGTGTGTATTATATAATGGCAGGTATTGTACAAAGACAGGTATTACAGAATGACAGGTACTGTCTCACGAAATCGTAATGACACGATTGCAAACAAACCATACCACGGGTGGGGTTAGAACCCGCGATCAGTCACAAAACTCCAAACCGTCGCGTTAGCCACTGGATCAACTAGCTACAATAAGATTCAACCAACTAGCTAGCTTGTCCAGTGGCTAACGTGACGGTCTGGAGTTTTGTTACTCTCTGGTCGCGGGTTCTAACTCCACCCGTGGTATGGTTTGTTTGCAATCGTATTATTACGATTTCGTGAGACAGTACCTGTCATCCTGCAGTGCCTGCCATTGTACAATATCGTCAACTCACCTTAAAATACACCTTAAGATATTCTTTTTCATCATAAAATTCGCCAACTCACCTTAAGACACTCTCTTTTCTCTTAAAATACGTTGACTCACCTTATGATACTCCCTTTCCACTGAAAATCCGTTGACTACCTTAAAATTTATGTCTTCTTAAAATACTCCAAGTCCCCTTTAAAACACTCCCTCCTTTGGTAAAATTCTTTTGATTACCTTAAAATATTTTTTATAAAGTTCCTCAGCATCAGCGAGCAAGAGTTTTATCTTGTTGTTTTGTTGTACTTCCTTAGCTGCTTTGTTGTTCTCCCGTTGTTCTAGTGTACTGGTAGTGTACGGGTAGTGTACTGGTAGTGTACAGGTAGTGTACGAGTAGTGTACAGGTAGTGTACTGGTAGTGTACTGGTAGTGTACTGGTAGTGTACAGGTAGTGTACGAGTAGTGTACTGGTAGTGTACTGGTAGTGTACTGGTAGTGTACTGGTAGTGTACTGGTAGTGTACTAGTAGTGTACTGGTATTGTACTGGTAGTGTACAGGTAGTGTACTGGTAGTGTACTGGTAGTGTACTGGTAGTGTACTGGTAGTGTACGGGTAGTGTACAGGTAGTGTACTGGTAGTGTACAGGTAGTGTACTGGTAGTGTACTGGTAGTGTACTGGTAGTGTACTAGTAGTGTACTGGTAGTGTACTGGTAGTGTACAGGTAGTGTACTGGTAGTGTACTGGTAGTGTACTGGTAGTGTACAGGTAGTGTACTGGTAGTGTACTGGTAGTGTACTGGTAGTGTACTGGTAGTGTACTGGTAGTGTAACTGGTAGTGTACTGGTAGTGTACAGTAGTGTACTGGTATTGTACTGGTAGTGTACAGGTAGTGTACTGGTAGTGTACTGGTAGTGTACTGGTAGTGTACTGGTAGTGTACGGGTAGTGTACAGGTAGTGTACTGGTAGTGTACAGGTAGTGTACTGGTAGTGTACTGGTAGTGTACTGGTATGTACTAGTAGTGACTGGTAGTGTACTGGTAGTGTACAGGTAGTACTGGTAGTGTACTGGTAGTGTACTGGTAGTGTACTGGTAGTGTACAGGTAGTGTACTGGTAGTGTACTGGTAGTGTACTGGTAGTGTACTGGTAGTGTACTGGTAGTGTACTGGTAGTGTACTGGTAGTGTACAGGTAGTGTACTGGTAGTGTACTGGTAGTGTACTGGTAGTGTACAGGTAGTGTACTGGTAGTGTACAGGTAGTGTACTGGTAGTGTACAGGTAGTGTACAGGTAGTGTACTGGTAGTGTACTGGTAGTGTACTGGTAGTGTACTGGTAGTGTACTGGTATTGTACGGGTAGTGTACGCGTAGTGCACGGGTAGTGTACGGGTAGTGTACGGGTAGTGTACTGGTAGTGTACTGGTAGTGCACGGGTAGTGTACTGGTAGTGCACGGGTAGTGTACTGGTAGTGCACGGGTAGTGTACGGGTAGTGCACGGGTAGTGTACGGGTAGTGTACTGGTAGTGTACTGGTAGTGTACGGGTAGTGTACTGGTAGTGTACAGGTAGTGTACTGGTAGTGCACGGGTAGTGTACTGGTAGTGCACGGGTAGTGTACGGGTAGTGTACAGGTAGTGTACAGGTAGTGTACTGGTAGTGTACTGTAGTGATGGTAGTGTACGGTAGTGTACTGGTAGTGTACTGGTAGTGTACAGGTAGTGTACAGGTAGTGTACAGGTAGTGTACTGGTAGTGTACAGGTAGTGTACAGATAGTGTACAGGTAGTGTACAGGTAGTGTACGGGTAGTGTACAGGTAGTGTACAGGTAGTGTACGGGTAGTGTACAGGTAGTGTACAGGTAGTGTACGGGTAGTGTACAGGTAGTGTACAGGTAGTGTACAGGTAGTGTACGGGTAGTGTACGGGTAGTGCACGGGTAGTGCACGGGTAGTGTACGGGTAGTGTACGGGTAGTGTACGGGTAGTGTACTGGTAGTGTACAGGTAGTGTACGGGTAGTGTACAGGTAGTGTAGAGGTAGTGTAGAGGTAGTGTACAGGTAGTGTACAGGTAGTGTACAGGTAGTGTACGGGTAGTGCACGGGTAGTGTACGGGTAGTGTACAGGTAGTGTACGGGTAGTGTACAGGTAGTGTACGGGTAGTGTACAGGTAGTGTACAGGTAGTGTACGGGTAGTGTACTGGTAGTGTACAGGTAGTGTACGGGTAGTGTACAGGTAGTGTACAGGTAGTGTACAGGTAGTGTACAGGTAGTGCACGGGTAGTGAACGGGTAGTGCACGGGTAGTGTACGGGTAGTGTACGGGTAGTGTACAGGTAGTATACAGGTAGCGCACGGGTAGTGCACGGGTAGTGTACGGGTAGTGTACGGGTAGTGTACAGGTAGTGTACGGGTAGTGTGCGGGTAGTGCACGGGTAGTGCACGGGTAGTGTACGGGTAGTGTACGGGTAGTGTACAGGTAGTGTACGGATAGTGTACGGGTAGTGCACGGGTAGTGTACGGGTAGTGTACGGGTAGTGTACAGGTAGTGTACGGGTAGTGTACGGGTAGTGTACAGGTAGTGTACGGGTAGTGTACGGGTAGTGCACGGGTAGTGTACGGGTAGTGTACGGGTAGTGTGCAGGTAGTGTACGGGTAGTGTACGGGTAGTGCACGGGTAGTGTACGGGTAGTGTACGGGTAGTGTACGGGTAGTGTACAGGTAGTGTACAGGTAGTGTACTGGTAGTGTACAGGTAGTGTACGGGTAGTGTACGGGTAGTGTACGAGTAGTGTACTGGTAGTGTACTGGTAGTGTACTGGTAGTGTACAGGTAGTGTACTGGTAGTGTACTGGTAGTGTACTGGTAGTGTACAGGTAGTGTACTGGTAGTGTACTGGTAGTGTACGGGTAGTGTACGGGTAGTGTACTGGTAGTGTACAGGTAGTGTACTGGTAGTGTACTGGTAGTGTACAGGTAGTGTACGGGTAGTGTACGGGTAGTGTACGGGTAGTGTACGGGTAATGTACGGGTAGTGTACTGGTAGTGTACTGGTAGTGTACAGGTAGTGTACGGGTAGTGTACGGGTAGTGTACGGGTAGTGTACAGGTAGTGTACGAGTAGTGTACGGGTAGTGTACGGGTAGTGTACGGTTAGTGTACAGGTAGTGTACAGGTAGTGTACTGGTAGTGTGCAGGTAGTGTACAGGTAGTGTACAGGTAGTGTACTGGTAGTGTGCAGGTAGTGTGCAGGTAGTGTACAGGTAGTGTACGGGTAGTGTACAGGTAGTGTACGGGTAGTGTACGGGTAGTGTACAGGTAGTGTACTGGTAGTGTGCAGGTAGTGTACAGGTAGTGTACAGGTAGTGTACGGGTAGTGTACGGGTAGTGTACAGGTAGTGTACGGGTAGTGTACGGGTAGTGTACGGGTAGTGTACTGGTAGTGTACGGGTAGTGTACGGGTAGTGTACAGGTAGTGTACAGGTAGTGTACAGGTAGTGTACAGGTAGTGTACAGGTAATGTACAGGTAGTGTACGGGTAGTGTACAGGTAGTGTGCAGGTAGTGTGCAGGTAGTGTACAGGTAGTGTACAGGTAGTGTACGGGTAGTGTACGAGTAGTGTACAGGTAATGTACGGGTAGTGTGCAGGTAGTGTACGGGTAGTGTACAGGTAGTGTACGGGTAGTGTACGGGTAGTGTACACTTAGTGTACGGGTAGTGTACAGGTAGTGTACAGGT
Organism: Cherax quadricarinatus; assembly: GCF_026875155.1. Lineage (NCBI taxonomy): Eukaryota > Metazoa > Arthropoda > Malacostraca > Decapoda > Parastacidae > Cherax > Cherax quadricarinatus. The sequence continues at coordinate 33,417,419 of NC_069403.1, read as the reverse complement.
AGTGTAGAGGTAGTGTACAGGTAGTGTACGGGTAGTGTACAGGTAGTGCACAGGTAGTGTACAGGTAGTGTACGGGTAGTGTGCAGGTAGTGTACAGGTAGTGTACAGGTAGTGTACGGGTAGTGTACAGGTAGTGTACAGGTAGTGTACAGGTAGTGTACGGGTAGTGTACAGGTAGTGTACGGGTAGTGTACAGGTAGTGTACAGGTAGTGTACAGGTAGTGTACAGGTAGTGTACGGGTAGTGTACATGTAGCGTACGGGTAGTGTACAGGTAGTGTACAGGTAGTGTACAGGTAGTGTACAGGTAGTGTACGGGTAGTGTACGGGTATTGTACAGGTAGTGTACAGGTAGTGCACAGGTAGTGTACGAGTAGTGTACAGGTTGTACGGGTAGTGGTACAGGTAGTGTACGGTAGTGTACAGGTAGTGTACAGGTAGTGTACAGGTAGTGTACAGGTAGTGTACGGGTAGTGTACGGGTAGTGTACAGGTAGTGTACGGGTAGTGTACAGGTAGTGTACAGGTAGTGTACAGGTAGTGTACGGGTAGTGTACAGGTAGTGTACGGGTAGTGTACAGGTAATGTACGGGTAGTGTACGGGTAGTGTACGGGTAGTGTACAGGTAGTGTACAGGTAGTGTACAGGTAGTGTACGGGTAGTGTACGGGTAGTGTACAGGTATGTGTACGGGTAGTGTACAGTAGTGTACAGGTAGTGTACAGGTAGTGTACGGGTAGTGTACAGGTAGTGTACAGGTAGTGTACAGGTAGTGTACAGGTAGTGTACAGGTAGTGTACGGGTAGTGTACAGGTAGTGTACAGGTAGTGTACAGGTAGTGTACGGGTAGTGTACAGGTAGTGTACAGGTAGTGTACGGGTAGTGTACAGTTAGTGTACAGGTAGTGTACAGGTAGTGTACGGGTAGTGTACAGGTAGTGTACGGGTAGTGTACAGGTAATGTACGGGTAGTGTACGGGTAGTGTACGGGTAGTGTACAGGTAGTGTACAGGTAGTGTACAGGTAGTGTACGGGTAGTGTACGGGTAGTGTACAGGTAGTGTACAGGTAGTGTACGGTAGTGTACAGGTAGTGTACAGGTAGTGTACGGGTAGTGTACAGGTAGTGTACAGGTAGTGTACGGGTAGTGTACAGGTAGTGTACAGGTAGTGTACGGGTAGTGTACAGGTAGTGTACAGGTAGTGTACAGGTAGTGTACAGGTAGTGTACAGGTAGTGTACGGGTAGTGTACAGGTAGTGTACGGGTAGTGTACGGGTAGTGTACAGGTAGTGTACGGGTAGTGTACAGGTAGTGTACAGGTAGTGTACAGGTAGTGTACAGGTAGTGTACGGGTAGTGTACAGGTAGTGTACGGGTAGTGTACGGGTAGTGTACGGGTAGTGTACAGGTAGTGTACGGGTAGTGTGCAGGTAGTGTACGGGAAGTGTACAGGTAGTGTACGGGTAGTGTACGGGTAGTGTACACTTAGTGTACGGGTAGTGTACAGGTAGTGTACAGGTAGTGTAGAGGTAGTGTACAGGTAGTGTACGGGTAGTGTACAGGTAGTGCACAGGTAGTGTACAGGTAGTGTACGGGTAGTGTGCAGGTAGTGTACAGGTAGTGTACAGGTAGTGTACGGGTAGTGTACAGGTAGTGTACAGGTAGTGTACAGGTAGTGTACGGGTAGTGTACAGGTAGTGTACGGGTAGTGTACAGGTAGTGTACAGGTAGTGTACAGGTAGTGTACAGGTAGTGTACGGGTAGTGTACATGTAGCGTACGGGTAGTGTACAGGTAGTGTACAGGTAGTGTACAGGTAGTGTACAGGTAGTGTACGGGTAGTGTACAGGTAGTGTACAGGTAGTGCACAGGTAGTGTACGGGTAGTGTACAGGTAGTGTACGGGTAGTGTACAGGTAGTGTACGGGTAGTGTACAGGTAGTGTACAGGTAGTGTACAGGTAGTGTACGGGTAGTGTACAGGTAGTGTACGGGTAGTGTACGGGTAGTGTACGGGTAGTGTACGGGTAGTGTACAGGTAGTGTACGGGTAGTGTACAGGTAGTGTACAGGTAGTGTACGGGTAGTGTACAGGTAGTGTACGGGTAGTGTACAGGTAATGTACGGGTAGTGTACGGGTAGTGTACGGGTAGTGTACAGGTAGTGTACAGGTAGTGTACAGGTAGTGTACGGGTAGTGTACGTGTAGTGTACAGGTAGTGTACGGGTAGTGTACAGGTAGTGTACAGGTAGTGTACGGGTAGTGTACAGGTAGTGTACAGGTAGTGTACAGGTAGTGTACGGGTAGTGTACAGGTAGTGCACAGGTAGTGTACAGGTAGTGTACGGGTAGTGTACAGGTAGTGTACAGGTAGTGTACAGGTAGTGTACGGGTAGTGTACAGGTAGTGTACAGGTAGTGTACGGGTAGTGTACAGTTAGTGTACAGGTAGTGTACAGGTAGTGTACGGGTAGTGTACAGGTAGTGTACGGGTAGTGTACAGGTAATGTACGGGTAGTGTACGGGTAGTGTACGGGTAGTGTACAGGTAGTGTACAGGTAGTGTACGGGTAGTGTACGGGTAGTGTACAGGTAGTGTACAGGTAGTGTACAGGTAGTGTACGGGTAGTGTACAGGTAGTGTACAGGTAGTGTACAGGTAGTGTACGGGTAGTGTACAGGTAGTGTACAGGTAGTGTACGGGTAGTGTACAGGTAGTGTACAGGTAGTGTACGGGTAGTGTACAGGTAGTGTACAGGTAGTGTACAGGTAGTGTACAGGTAGTGTACAGGTAGTGTACAGGTAGTGTACGGGTAGTGTACAGGTAGTGTACGGGTAGTGTACGGGTAGTGTACAGGTAGTGTACGGGTAGTGTACAGGTAGTGTACAGGTAGTGTACGGGTAGTGTACAGGTAGTGTACAGGTAGTGTACGGGTAGTGTACAGGTAGTGTACAGGTAGTGTACAGGTAGTGTACAGGTAGTGTACCGGTAGTGTACAGGTAGTGTACGGGTAGTGTACAGGTAGTGTACAGGTAGTGTACAGGTAGTGTACGGGTAGTGTACAGGTAGTGTACGGGTAGTGTACGGGTAGTGTACAGGTAGTGTACGGGTAGTGTACGGGTAGTGTACAGGTAGTGTACGGGTAGTGTACGGGTAGTGTACAGGTAGTGTACAGGTAGTGTACAGGTAGTGTACGGGTAGTGTACAGGTAGTGTACAGGTAGTGTACAGGTAGTGTACAGGTAGTGTACGGGTAGTGTACGGGTAGTGTACAGGTAGTGTACAGGTAGTGTACAGGTAGTGTACAGGTAGTGTACGGGTAGTGTACAGGTAGTGTACAGGTAGTGTACAGGTAGTGTACACTGCACTCATTGCCTGGTTCCCTCCAGGGGGAAGTTTCTAGGTGATCCCCGAGCACATTTCACACAGCCTCTCCAAAACTTTGGAATTTCTATCACTTGATTTGGGTCACGAGGGAGGTGTGTGATTTGTTGTGTTTTGTACGAATTTCCTGAACTGTGATGTGGATTGTCACCCAGGTCTGGGAACAGCCCAGTTAAGGAGTTATTTTATTTGTACCAAATATTTTACTTGCTTCTCCATGTGTCCCTTTCCCTTCTTCATCAGTTCCCTCATCTCTGCCCCTCACAGCAACCATCAGTCTTCTATTTTCACGCATCTTTCCTTCTTTGCTATCACTACTATCAGCAACTATTACCTTCTGCCTCTTCCATAACTACCTTCTTTCTCCTCTCCACCTCATCCCCTCTCTATCTTTTCCCCTCGCTACCTCTTCCTCTCTCTACCTCTTCCACGAACCCCTATTCTTTCTTGATCTCTTCCTCTTCCCCTCTCCACCTCTTCCACCAACCCCTTTTCTTTCTTCACCTCTTCCTCTTCCCCTACCACCTGTGGCTCTGGTTGTAACCATGGCAACGGGAGGCTGGCTGTCTCTTCACAAGTTACCGTCTGTAAAGGGAATTAAAGCAGATAGTGCTGGGCTGAGACAGGAAGAGCATCCACACACTCCCGTCTAATCTCCTCCCCTATTTATATTGCCCTGATGCCAGGGCAAGGTGCGAACAAAGAGGGTAGAAGAACTTAAATAATATGTTGCCTGACAAACTGGTGGAGAGGGAAGTAAGGTCTTGACGAAAAAAAAAAAAGTCGATGGTTGAAGAGTTGAAGAGGTCTTGGAAAAGTTGTCGGAAGAAGATAGTTTGAGGCCTGAAGACTTGAAGACTTCAGGAAACAATAATGGAAAAGTGTTCTGAAGATTTACAGATTCCAGAGATTGCAGGAAGGGGGAATGATGTTACTGAAAAAATATGAAAAGACATTGTAGAGGTCGAAGGAAAACAACAGTCAAGGAAATTGATAATAGAAGATAAAGAAGAAATAAAGCGAAAATGTTACTGGAAGAAGTTATAATAACCAGGTGTATTGTTGTGGTAGTGCCAGCAACACTGTGGTAGTGCCAGCAACACTGTGGTAGTGCCAGCAACACTGTGGTAGTGCCAGCAACACTGTGGTAGTGCCAGCAACACTGTGGTAGTGCCAGCAACACTGTGGTAGAGCCAGCAACACTGCGGTAGTGCCAGCAACACTGTGGTAGTGCCAGCAACACTGCGGTAGTGCCAGCAACACTGTGGTAGTGCCAGCAACACTGTGGTAGTGCCAGCAACACTGTGGTAGTGCCAGCAACACTGTGGTAGTGCCAGCAACACTGTGGTAGAGCCAGCAACACTGCGGTAGTGCCAGCAACACTGTGGTAGTGCCAGCAACACTGTGGTAGTGCCAGCAACACTGTGGTAGTGCCAGCAACACTGTGGTAGTGCCAGCAACACTGTGGTAGTGCCAGCAACACTGTAGTAGTGCCAGCAACACTGCGGTAGTGCCAGCAACACTGCGGTAGTGCCAGCAACACTGTGGTAGTGCCAGCAACACTGTGGTAGTGCCAGCAACACTGTGGTAGTGCCAGCAACACTGCGGTAGTGCCAGCAACACTGTGGTAGTGCCAGCAACACTGTGAGTGGTAGTGCCAGCAACACTGTGGTAGTGCCAGCAACACTGTGGTAGTGGTAGTGCCAGCAACACTGTGTGGTAGTGCCAGCAACACTGTCACTGGTAGTGCCAGCAACACTGTGAGTGGTAGTGCCAGCAACACTGTCAGTGATAGTGCTAGCAACACTGTCAGTGGTAGTGCCAGCAACACTGTCATTGGTAGTGCCAGCAGCACTGTCAGTGGTAGTGCCAGCAGCACTGTCAGTGGTAGTGCAAGCAACAATGTCAGTGATAGTGCCAGCAACACTGAGTGGTAGTGCCAGCAACACTGTGAGTGGTAGTGCCAGCAACACTGTCACTGGTAGTGCCAGCAACACTGTCAGTGGTAGTGCCAGCAACACTGTCAGTGGTAGTGCAAGCAACAATGTCAGTGATAGTGCCAGCAACACTGAGTGGTAGTGCCAGCAACACTGTGAGTGGTAGTGCCAGCAACACTGTGAGTGGTAGTGCCAGCAACACTGTTAGTGATAGTGCCAGCAACACTGTCAGTGGTAGTGCCAGCAACACTGTCAGTGATAGTGCCAGCAACACTGTCAGTGGTAGTGCCAACAACACTGTCAGTGGTAGTGCCAGCAACACTGTCAGTGGTAGTGCCAGCAACACTGTCAGTGGTAGTGCCAGCAACACTGTCAATGGTAGTGCCAGCAACACTGTGAGTGGTAGTGCCAGCAACGCTGTGAGTGGTAGTGCAAGCAACACTGTGAGTGGTAGTGCCAGCAACACTGTCAGTGGTAGTGCCAGCAACACTGTCAGTGGAAGTGCCAGACACACTGTGAGTGGTAGTGCCAGAAACACTGTGAGTGGTAGTGCCAGCAACACAGTGAGTGGTAGTGCCAGCAACACTGTCAGTGATAGTGCCAGCAACACTCAGTGGTAGTGCCAGCAGCACTGTCAGTGATAGTGTTAGCAACACTGTCAGTTATATAGTTCCAGCAACACGGTGATAGTGCCACAACACTGCCAGTGGTAGTGCCAGCAACGACGTCAGTGATATTTCCAACAACACTTTAATAGTGCCAGCAACACTGTCAGTGACAATGCCAGCAATGCTGTCAGTGATAGTGCAGGCAACACTGTCAGTGATAGTGCCAGCAACACTTTGATGGTGCAAACAACACTGTTAATTATAGTGCCAGCAACACTGTCAGTGACAGTGCCAGCAACACTGTCAGTTATAGTGCCAGCAACAGTGATAGTGCCACAACACTGTCAGTGATAATACCAACGATACTGTCAGTGATAGTGCCAACGACGCTGTCAGTGATAGTGTCAGCAACAGTCACTGACAGGGCCAGCAACATTGCCAGTGATAGTGTCAGCAACACTGTCAGTGATAGTGCCAGCAACAACGTCAGTGATAGTGCCAGCAATGCTGTCAGTGATAGTGCAGGCAACACGGTGATGGTGCAAGAAACACTCAGTGATAGTGTAAGCAACACATTGATGGTGCATCACTGCAAGAGATAATGGAAGCAACACAACAATGGAGCAACACTGACAGTGATAGTGCAGGCAACACAGTGATAATACAAGGAACACAGTACTGGAGCAAGCAACACTGTCAGTGATGGTGCAAGAAACACTGTCAGTGATAGTGTCAGCAACAATGCCAGTGATAGTGCCAGCATCGCTGTCAGTGATAATGCCAGCAACACTGGCAGTGATAGTGCCAGCATCGCTGTCAGTGATGATGCCAGCAACACTGGCAGTGATAGTGCCAGCAATGTTGTCAGTGATAGTGCAGGCAACACGGTGACGGTGCAAGAAACACTCAGTGATAGTGCCCGCAACACTGTCAGTGCCAGTGCCAACAGCACTCTCAGTGAGAGTGCAGGCAACACAGTGATGGTGCAAGAAACACACTTGGTGATTGTAGAAGCAGCACAGTTATGGTGCAGGGAACACGTTGATGGTGAAAGCAACACTGTAAGAGATAGTACAAGCGACACTGTAAGAGATAGTGCAAGCAACACTAAGATATAGTGTAAACAACACAACGGTGGTGCAAGCACCACTGAGAGCATTAGTGCAAACAACACAGTAATGACGTAAGCAACACTGTCAGTGATAGTGCAAGAAACACTGGTAGTGATAGTGCAAGAAACAAACATGGTGCAAACAACACTATTATTGATAGTGCAAGCAGCACTGTCAATGATAGTGCAAGCAACACTGTCAGTAATAGTGCCAGCAACACTGTCAGTGATAGTGCAGGCAACACAGTGATGATGCAGGAAACACTAAGTGATAGTACAAGCAACACAATGATGGTGCCTTCAACACTGACAGTGATAGTGCAAGCAACACATTGATAGTGCAAGCAACACATTGATAGTGCAAGCAACAATGTAAATAATAGTGCCAGCAACATTGTCAGTGATGGTGCTAGCAATACGGTGATAGTAGTGGCAACCTAATGATAGTATTAGCAACACAGCTAGTGATGCTGCTTTAAACAATGATGTTGCTAGCAACACACCCAGTGATACTGCTAACAGCACACCTATTGATGCTAGCAACACACCAAGTGATGTTGCTAGAAACACTGTCTTGCTGATAGCGAAACAGTATTGCTACCAGCAACACTGTGATACTGCTAGCAACAGTGTTGCTGCTTGCAACAGTCAGTGAGTGTTAGCAACACGGTGCTACAGTTAGCAACACAGTGTTGCAGCTAGCAACACAATGTTTTAAGTAGCAACACAATGTTGCAACTAGCAAGACTCTCTGTCTGGATTATGCATGAGTTACTGACTGCTTGTCACCATCCTAGTGATGGAACGCTTCGAGTTATTGGCTCCGAATTTATTATTAACTGATTTAGTGAGCCAAGGTTCATCTAGGAGAGTAGTGTTGATAGGCAGGTCACTTTAATCCCTGAATGGTCAAGAATTATTTCACCGAAGTGCATCACTTCGACTTGATGCTGGTGAGGGGCTCTTGGTCCGAGGAATTGGAATTATCTTCCCGTTGCTCTGATCGAATATAAAAGCCTCTCAGTCCACAGGGGTTATATAACTCCTGTGAGCTTGGCGCTTCCCTCATGTTATAAAATAAGAATTGTGAAGGGCATCCATCATCACTGATGCATCGTATGACATGGATGGAACGTGTCATGGGTTGGGGCTGTGTAGCCACAAACTGTGTTGGGTTATGTGCAGTAACTGGAAAATTCATCTTCTGGTCGGCTTGAAACTTGTAGTGTTGATGTGTTTTCCTAAAAAGAAACAATCTCTTGATGTTAGGTTGTGTAAGTTGTCATATGACAGTTTTATCAGTCATATGACAGTTTTATCAGTCATATTTGTTTCTGTGAAATAACTGGAAAATATTTCCACTGACCAGAAACAAGTCAAAGTGTTTGAATTTATTTGGTTATCTCAGGTTAAATTTATTCAGTGTTATTTTATGCGCCTATAACATTTGTGCCCTCAAGACCATTGTTGAAAGTCACTAAGTTAACATCAAACTTACTTATTTGCTCACCTTCTTCATGTACTTTCTTAAAAGCTGGTCAGTCTTACTAAGAGAAAAGTTTGTATTAATTTTTGTCAGCATAAAGTCTCTTATTTGGGGAAGAAATTGGAAAAAATTAAATTCTGCTTTCAGTGCGATCCCTCCCATGCTGGCTACCAACCCTCCCATGCTGGCTACCAACCCTCCCATGCTGGCTACCAACCCTCCCATGCTGGCTACCAACCCTCCTATGCTGGCTATCAAGCCTCCCATGCTGGCTACCAACCCTTCCATGCTGGCTACCAACCCTTCCATGCTGGCTACCAACCCTTCCATGCTGGCTACCAACCCTCCCATGCTGGCTACCAACCCTCCTATGCTGGCTATCAAGCCTCCCATGCTGGCTACCAACCCTTCCATGCTGGCTACCAACCCTTCCATGCTGGCTACCAACCCTTCCATGCTGGCTACCAACCCTCCCATGCTGGCTACCAACCCTTCCATGCTGGCTACCAACCCTCCCATGCTGGCTACCAACCCTCCTACGCTGGCTACCAAGCCTCCCATGCTGGCTACCAACCCTTCCATGCTGGCTACCAACCCTCCCATGCTGGCTACCAACCCTCCTACGCTGGCTACCAAGCCTCCCATGCTGGCTACCAACCCTTCCATGCTGGCTACCAACCCTCCCATGCTGGCTACCAACCCTTCCATGCTGGCTACCAACCCTCCCATGCTGGCTACCAACCCTCCTATGCTGGCTACCAAGCCTCCCATGCTGGCTACCAACCCTTCCATGCTGGCTACCAACCCTCCCATGCTGGCTACCAACCCTCCTATGCTGGCTACCAAGCCTCCCATGCTGGCTACCAACCCTTCCATGCTGGCTACCAACCCTCCCATGCTGGCTACCAACCCTTCCATGCTGGCTACCAACCCTCCCATGCTGGCTACCAACCCTCCTATGCTGGCTACCAAGCCTCCCATGCTGGCTACCAACCCTTCCATGCTGGCTACCAACCCTTCCATGCTGGCTACCAACCCTCCCATGCTGGCTACCAACCCTCCCATGCTGGCTACCAACCCTTCCATGCTGGCTACCAAGCCTTCCATGCTGGCTACCAAGCCTCCCATGCTGGCTACCAAGCCTCCCATGCTGGCTGCCAAGCCTCCCATGCTGGCTACCAAGCCTCCCATGCTGGCTACCAAGCCTCCCATGCTGGCTACCAAGCCTCCCATGCTGGCTACCAACCCTCCCATGCTGGCTACCAACCCTCCCATGCTGGCTACCAACCCTCCCATGCTTTCTACCAACCCTCCCATGCTGGCTACCAACCCTCCCATGCTGGCTACCAACCCTCCCATGCTGGCTACCAACCCTCCCATGCTGGCTACCAACCCTCCCATGCTGGCTACCAACCCTCCCATGCTGGCTACCAACCCTCCTATGCTGGCTATCAAGCCTCCCATGCTGGCTACCAACCCTTCCATGCTGGCTACCAACCCTTCCATGCTGGCTACCAACCCTTCCATGCTGGCTACCAACCCTCCCATGCTGGCTACCAACCCTCCTATGCTGGCTATCAAGCCTCCCATGCTGGCTACCAACCCTTCCATGCTGGCTACCAACCCTTCCATGCTGGCTACCAACCCTCCCATGCTGGCTACCAACCCTTCCATGCTGGCTACCCAAACCCCTTCCATGCTGGATACCAACCCTCCCATGCTGGCTACCAACCCTTCCATGCTGGCTACCAACCCTCCCATGCTGGCTACCAACCCTCCTACGCTGGCTACCAAGCCTCCCATGCTGGCTACCAACCCTTCCATGCTGGCTACCAACCCTCCCATGCTGGCTACCAACCCTTCCATGCTGGCTACCAACCCTCCCATGCTGGCTACCAACCCTCCTATGCTGGCTACCAAGCCTCCCATGCTGGCTACCAACCCTTCCATGCTGGCTACCAACCCTCCCATGCTGGCTACCAACCCTCCTATGCTGGCTACCAAGCCTCCCATGCTGGCTACCAACCCTTCCATGCTGGCTACCAACCCTCCCATGCTGGCTACCAACCCTTCCATGCTGGCTACCAACCCTCCCATGCTGGCTACCAACCCTCCTATGCTGGCTACCAAGCCTCCCATGCTGGCTACCAACCCTTCCATGCTGGCTACCAACCCTTCCATGCTGGCTACCAACCCTCCCATGCTGGCTACCAACCCTTCCATGCTGGCTACCAACCCTTCCATGCTGGCTACCAACCCTCCCATGCTGGCTACCAACCCTTCCATGCTGGCTACCAACCCTTCCATGCTGGCTACCAAGCCTCCCATGCTGGCTGCCAAGCCTCCCATGCTGGCTACCAAGCCTCCCATGCTGGCTACCAAGCCTCCCATGCTGGCTACCAAGCCTCCCATGCTGGCTACCAACCCTCCCATGCTGGCTACCAACCCTCCCATGCTGGCTACCAACCCTCCCATGCTTTCTACCAACCCTCCCATGCTGGCTACCAACCCTCCCATGCTGGCTACCAACCCTCCCATGCTGGCTACCAACCCTCCCATGCTGGCTACCAACCCTCCCATGCTGGCTACCAACCCTCCCATGCTGGCTACCAAGTCTACCATGCTGGCTACCAAGCCTCCCATGATGGCTACCAAGTCTCCCATGCTGGCTACCAAGCCTCCCATGCTGGCTACCAACCCTCCCATGCTGGCTACCAACCCTCCTATGCTGGCTACCAAGCCTCCCATGCTGGCTACCAACCCTTCCATGCTGGCTACCAACCCTCCCATGCTGGCTACCAACCCTCCTATGCTGGCTACCAACCCTCCCATGCTGGCTACCAACCCTTCCATGCTGGCTACCAACCCTCCCATGCTGGCTACCAACCCTTCCATGCTGGCTACCAACCCTCCCATGCTGGCTACCAACCCTCCTATGCTGGCTACCAAGCCTCCCATGCTGGCTACCAACCCTTCCATGCTGGCTACCAACCCTTCCATGCTGGCTACCAACCCTCCCATGCTGGCTACCAACCCTTCCATGCTGGCTACCAACCCTTCCATGCTGGCTACCAAGCCTCCCATGCTGGCTACCAACCCTTCCATGCTGGCTACCAACCCTTCCATGCTGGCTACCAACCCTCCCATGCTGGCTACCAACCCTTCCATGCTGGCTACCAACCCTTCCATGCTGGCTACCAAGCCTCCCATGCTGGCTACCAACCCTCCCATGCTGGCTACCAAGTCTCCCATGCTGGCTACCAAGCCTCCCATGCTGGCTACCAAGCCTCCCATGCTGGCTACCAAGCCTCCCATGCTGGCTACCAAGCCTCCCATGCTGGCTACCAAGCCTCCCATGCTGGCTACCAAGCCTCCCATGCTGGCTACCAACCCTCCCATGCTGGCTACCAACCCTCCCATGCTGGCTACCAACCCTCCCATGCTGGCTACCAACCCTTCCATGCTGGCTACCAACCCTCCCATGCTGGCTACCAAGCCTCCCATGCTGGCTACCAAGCCTCCCATGCTGGCTACCAACCCTCCCATGCTGGCTACCAACCCTCCCATGCTGGCTACCAACCCTCCCATGCTGGCTACCAACCCTCCCATGCTGGCTACCAACTCTCCCATGCTGGCTACCAACTCTCCCATGCTGGCTACCAACCCTCTCATGCTGGCTACCAACTCTCCCATGCTGGCTACCAACTCTCCCATGCTGGCTACCAAGCCTCCCATGCTGGCTACCAACTCTCCCATGCTGGCTACCAACTCTCCCATGCTGGCTACCAACCCTCCCATCCTGGCTACCAACTCTCCCATGCTGGCTACCAACTCTCCCATGCTGGCTACCAAGCCTCCCATGCTGGCTACCAACCCTCCCATGCTGGCTACCAACTCTCCCATGCTGGCTACCAACTCTCCCATGCTGGCTACCAACTCTCCCATGCTGGCTACCAACCCTCCTATGCTGGCTACCAACCCTCCCATGCTGGCTACCAACTCTCCCATGCTGGCTACCAACTCTCCCATGCTGGCTACCAACCTTCCCATGCTGGCTACCAACCTTCCCATGCTGGCTACCAACCCTCCCATGCTGGCTACCAACCTTCCCATGCTGGCTACCAACCCTCCCATGCTGGCTACCAACCTTCCCATGCTGGCTACCAACCCTCTCATGCAAATCCTGAGCCGCTTCAAGATTAATGTGCTTGTGTATTTTTGGATATTGGTCTCTTTCTAACGATTTTAATTAGATTTGGTCTGTGTATGTCGTAATTTACTGTTGTTATTAAAGAAATTTTGAGATTAGTTTCCATATGATGACTTGTGACTTCCTCTACTGATTCCATTCATATCTTGAAAACTAATATTTATCTGCATTATCAACATATGCCGCATCCTGCACTATTTCAATCATGTGCATTGAGGCACAAGGGACTGAGGTTTCTTTCGTGGTGAAATTTGTACGTGTGTGTGTCACCCAGCCTGGTGCAGGGAACACTGGGAGTACTGAATGGTAGTCTCTCTTTCTGTCTGTCTGTCTCGCTTGCTCTCTCTCTCTCTCTCCCTCTCTTTAGCTGTCTCTCATTTTATCCCTATCTTTTCTCTTTCATTATTTCCTTTCGCTCCTCCCTTTTCATGGCCTTTCCATACACCTCTTCTCCTACTGCTTTCTTTCTTCCCCTTCTTCCCACCTCTCACTACTTCCACTCTTCTCCCTCCCTCTCTCTCTTCCTCTCCTCCCAGCACCGTCCAACACGTGCACCAGGAAATACTTGTAAACATGTCCACAACTTTTCTAGAATACCCAAGAATATGCTCAGCCATATTGGAATTTTCTTATGCAACTCCATGAACGTAAATGTATTTGTATACTGGCATGCATGCGTATGCATGTGTATATGTATACCTGCATTCACATATAAGTTCGTATTGACTTAAGGATATCCGTTATGTTGTTGTGGCGCCTGAGTTGACGTCCGAACAATGGTTTGAGGCGCCTTGCATATGTGCGCCTATATTCTCTCGAGATCTAATGCTATAGTCTGTGTCTGGTCTGCCTTCATTTTCAAATTGCATGACTCTTGTATTCGCTGGGGCTGAAATCGAGAAACCCATTTGTTTGCCTACATCTATAGTGTGCTGAGGTCTCTCTAGAGGTAAGCACTGTTTTTTCATGTTCTTATTTTCCTCATCTGCTTATCATTATTAACTATAATACGTAAGGTTCAATCCCCTTTAGTGGGTCGGTCACCTATGTTAGGAACAGTAGCGGTCCTTATACGATCCTTGTGGGCCCCCATTCGCCCATTTGGTACTTTCACCCATTCTAATTGCTGGGCATTTATTGTTACTCTCCGCCTTCTGTCATTTGGGTACCCATTGGCCCATCTAAGAGCCCTTATAAATACTGGCATAATCTCTGTTGTGGTATTGAATCAAATGTTTTTTTTGCAGTTTAAGAAGTAGTCCGCCCAACCCTGTGACTTCTGTCCTTTCTTAACTCTTTACAATCTCTCGTGACTTTGCCATAGGACGTCATTACTAAATCTATACTGATTTTCTGTTATGAAAATTATTCTCTCCAAATGCTTCAGTATACTCTACAGAGGTCTCTAGAATTGTTGACAGTATGCATGTTAGAGTTACTGTGTGTCTCGTGTGTCCCCAATCTTGTTAGCTGCTCAGAGTTAAAAGAACTCACAACTAGACTGAGCAGCTAACACAACATCCAGTACGTGGATGACGGTTATCTGGCAGTGTAAAGTACCTGGTAGTAGACCATACAGAGGTGGAGTCACGGTAAGAACACATGGGACTCGTCCTCAACACTTCCAAATGTGAAATCATCTAGACGAACTAGCTAGTAATTACTTCTGTTAGATCCATCTTGCAGGGAGTCTCAACTATCACCCCCACTGACAGCAGACTACCAGGTGCGCTACTAGATCGTCAGTCCTCGAGAACAGAAGATTCATCTGAAGTAGATAGAACAGAGTATATGTGACCAGATGTCTACGCAGCCTTGTATCTTCTCACTGGGTAGCTAATTTTACCTAAGCTAACCTATTTACTGAGGTGTTCAGTATGCATCCTCTTTGACTAATGAAAATTTTGTAAATACGACGAATTCATGGAATAAATACTTGGTGAATAAAATATTTGTGTAACGGCTGGATATTTTATGTAGACATTTTACCAACCAATGGCCAATTCAGTTGAAAACGGAGCTTTTGAACTGGATACAGAATAAGATAAGGTAATCAGTATCTCAGTCTTAAGAGAAGATGTTCTTACTAGAGCAATAGAGGATAAAGTGATCAGTCTCTCAGCCTTGAAAAAGGATGCTAACTCTGCAAGTCTTGATCAGTTTGAAGCAGTGGCAGGAGACTGAGCACTTTTATACTGAAGTCAAAAGAGAAGTGCAGCAGCTAAAGACATCGTCACAGGCGGGCGGGACAAGTAGGTCATGTCCAAAAGTTTGGTCAGAGATTAGCAAAGAATTTTGAAGGATATCGTTTGAACCAAGATTCCATAGTGTTGGTGTGACAGACAAATACTATCACATTAATGTCATGCAGTGTCAACAAGTGGCAGAATAAGAAACCTGCGCAACGCCTGTGTATCTTTAGTATGTAAACGTCGCCAACCAGTGGCTCACATTGAGACAAAATCAAGGAAGAATGATAGTTTGCATATATTTACCTCCATATGAGGTTCTCTTCAGAAGAAACCAACGAACGAGGAGAGAGTGAGAGAGAGACCAGATATATACAGGAATAGGAAGAGTAAGTAGTTTCTTGCCGGTTGAGTAAAGAACTACATTGTCGAGGAGGAACTTTTAGTGTTGTTCTCAAGGTGCTTACTGACATGGCTTCGCAGGCAGCTTTCTAGCGGGAGAGGATGGAGTGGAGGTGGTCAGATAACCTCTGATACTGAGCTGTCATTATCTGGGGGACTGAGTGTCTGGATAATTGTTATGTCTCGCCCTTCCCATTCAAGTGGGGAACTTTAGTGTCTTAATGTTGTGATTGTCTCCGGGCTGATGTGTGGCTGCCTGACTTGATTCTACTCTAGTAAATGTTGTATAGTGATTTTTAAATAATCTTGAAAAAATAAGTTAGGTTCAAAAAGGTTAGGATAAGTGATGTTAGGTTAAGTTAGGTTAGATTACAATAACCTATAAAAATGCATATTTAACCATAAATAAGCAGTGCTGTGTCTGGCAACGGGACGACCGAGGGACAAGAGAGAAAGTCGAAACGTGAACGTGTGGACTTCTCTACCCTTCTCCGCCACTCCTCTTCTCTCGTATTTTCGACAAATTTCCCCACTTCTCTTCTCCTCTCCTCACACCCATCTCCTCACTCCTCTCTTACCACTCAAGTGTCACCACTATCCCCCCCCCTCGCCCCTTGTCAGCACACAACACGCAAACAAGTCTCGTACTGTCAGCTTCGGGTCATTCGAAAACGTTTATTCACGATTTTTGAGCAGAACTTAATTAGTTCCTGCACAAGAGTGTTACAAAGGGTGTGTGTGTGTGTGTGTGTGTGTGTGTGTTGTGTGATGTGTGTGTGTGTGTGTGTGTGTGTGTGTGTGTGTGTGTGTGTGTGTGTTGTGTGATGTGTGTGTGTTGTGTGGTGTGTGTGTGTGTGTTGTGTGTTGTGTGTGCTTGTTGTGTGTTTGTTGTGTGGTGTGTGTGTGTGTGTGTTGTGCGTGTTGTGTGTTTGTTGTGTGGTGTGTGTTGTGTGTGTTTGTTGTGTGTTTGTCGTGTGGTGTGTGTGTGTGTTCTGTGTGTTGTGTAATGTGTGTGTGTGTGTGTGTGTGTGTGTGTGTGTGTGTGTGTGTGTGTGTGTGTGTGTGTGTGTGTGTGTGTGTGTGTGCGCGTTCACACACCTGTTATGATGGCAGGGAGGCTAGTTTCAGCTCCTGGCCCCGCCTCTTAAATTGGCTCCTGAGAGATTCACTCCCTTCTAGCCTCGGAGGTACTGTCATACCTCTTCTTAAAACCATGTATGGAGCCGGCCTTCACTGCTTCTTCGTCCCGATCACTCAAACTTTCTCATTACTCTGAAGCTGAAAAAATACTTCCTAAAATCCCTGTGGCTCATCTTTGACCTCATCTACATTGTGTGAACTCGTTACCAGCTGTCATGTCAATTCCGAATTTTCTATCCTTTAATTAATTAATGATGTGTTGAGTTCTTGATGCTGGTGTAGGTTCTTGATCCAAGTTGGACCTTAATGTTAGTGAAGGACTCTTGATGCAAGGTGGACCTTGATCCCGGTGATTGGCTCCAAGGCATGAGAATTATGTCAGTCATGGATCAACACTGATCATCACTTCCCAGGAGCTGTATGACCCTTAAGGGTCAAGCGCTTCCCTCCGTGAACGCAGCAATATTATTCCACGAAAAAAAACTGTTGTTATGGTATATAATCTACCATAATTATCTGACGTCTTCAATTAACCAGATTGTCTGGTTCAGGTCTGGTAAATTTCGATGGCCCATGGATACTTCCTCTGATTATTCTTATTTATAAATCGTTAATTAAGTATCCCTGAAGGGATACCCAGACAGATTTGTGTAACTTGATAAAAAGCCGCTGTATGGGCGAAACGTAATCATTAAATGATCACATTATACCGCATTTGTGTTTATTTTTTCAAAGGAGTATCCCACTTAGGAGAACCTGAGCACTGCCATTGCACTCTGTAGGCGCCATTTTTCAAAATATATTTGTTTTAAAATGGTGTACTATTATATACTTAAAAATGATTTGAATATATCTCGCCATTCTGTAATTTCTGATGTTTCTTGTAAACAAAGTGACATCCGATAAATTACACCTTCGATATGACAATTTTCCAATTTTTTTTGTACAGCTAATATACTTGGAATCGTTGGATGCCGAGTAATAACTTACTTGAAGGGGTTTTTGGGGGGTCAACGCCCCCACGGTCCGGTCCGTGACCAGGCCTTGTGGTGGATCAGAGCCTGATCAACCAGGCTGTTACTGCTGGCCTCACATAAACCGACATACGAGCCACAGCCCGGCTGATCAGGTACTAACTTTAGGTGCCTATCCAGTGCCTTCTTGAAGACAGCCAGGGATCTATTGGTAACCCCTCTTATGTATGCTGGGAGGCAGCAGAACAATCGTGGGCCCCTGACACTTAATGTGTTGCCTCTTAGTGTGCTCGTGGTGCTTTTCATTGAGGGGATGTTGCATCTCCTTCCAAATCCTTTGCTTTCGTAGGGAGTAATTTTCGTGTGCAAATTTGGGACTAGTCCCTCTAGGATCTTCCAAGTGTATATTATCATGTATCTTTCTCGCCTGCCTTCCAAGGAGTACAAATTAGGGGATTTCAACCATTCCCAGTAATTTAGAGACTTTATCGTATTTATACGTGCCTAGAAAGTTCTCTGTATATTATCCAGGTCTGAAATTTCGCCTGTCTTGAAAGGGGCCGTTAATAATATTCCAGCCTAGAAAGAACATGCGATCTGAAAAGAATCATTATGAGCTCGGCATCTCTAGTTTTGAGGATTCTAGTTATCCATCCTATCATTCTCCTAGCAGATGTGGTAGATTCATTGTGATCTTTGAAAGTGAAATTCTCTGACATTATCACTCCCTGGTCTTTCACATTAGTTTTTCGCTCTATTGTGTGGTTGAATTTGTTTTATACCCCGATATAATTTTAATTTCCTCGAGATTTCCATCAAGGAGATTTCTGCTGCCCATTTAATGTTTGGTTGATATTCGCTTATAGTTTTGCAGTGTCTTCGATGGATGACACTATCTCGCAGATTCGGATGTCATCCGCAAAGAAGGACATGGTGCTATGGCTTACATCTCTGTCTATGTCAGACAGGGCAGAGGAAAAGGATGGGAGAGAGTACTATACCTTGTGGAACACAGCTTTTTATTGTAGCCTCCTCTGACTTTATTTTTGTTTACTATTACTCTTAATGTTCTATCTGTTTTCTGTTATTCCTTTATCACGCATTATGTGTGCTTTCTCAAAGTCTGTGTATATATACTACTGCATTTTGTTTGTCCTCCAGAGCATCCAAGACCATGTCATAGTGGTCCAGTAGCTGGAACAGACAGGAGCGACCTGCTCTAAACCCGTGCTGCCCTGGGTTGTGCAACTGATGTGTATCCAAGTGGGTGGCGATCTTGCTTCTTAGGACCCTATCACAGATTTTAATGATATGGGACGTCAGTGCTATCGGTCTGTAATTCTTTGCAATTGCTTTAGTGTCACTTTTGTGGAGTGGGGCTATATCTATTATTTATAGTGACTGTGGGATGACCCAGTGTCCATGCTCCCTGTACATAGAATATTTAAGGCACGTGAAAGGGGCTTCTTGCGGTTCTTGATGAGCACTGAGTTCCACGAGTCTGAGCCTGGGACAGAGTGCATGGGCATGTCATTTATTGCTTTTTTCAAAGTCTTGTGGTGTTTGGATAATATCAGAAATTTTTAACTTAACCAGATTTTGAATCTCGGTTATAAAAAAAATTCATTTAGCTTGGAGAATGCCTTATTTGATTGGCTGAACACATTCAGCTGTGATTACCACGCTCATGTTACCTCACTCAGCAGTTGCCACGCTGAGCAGTTACCTCACTCAGCAGTTGCCACGCTGAGCAGTTACCTCACTCAGCAGTTGCCACGCTGAGCAGTTACCTCACTCAGCAGTTGCCACGCTGAGCAGTTACCTCACTCAGCAGTTGCCACGCTGAGCAGTTACCTCACTCAGCAGTTGCCACGCTGAGCAGTTACCTCACTCAGCAGTTGCCACGCTGAGCAGTTACCTCACTCAGCAGTTGCCACGCTGAGCAATTACCTCACTCAGCAGTTGCCACGCTGAGCAGTTACCTCACTCAGTCTGTATCTCTCACACCGCCTTGGTTTACACTGCACTTAAAACAGTTTATTGCGATTCTACTGGCTAAGTGTTTCCCCGCCTCTGTGAGGTTACCTGCACCACCTCAGCTCTACAAGTTTTACATAACTGTAACCTGGCTAAGATAATGAACCTAGACGTTAGTAGCGGAACACTGCGACATCCTGGCTGGTCAGAGACGGAGGATCAAGCCTTCACCACTACCCAACCCAACTGACACCCACCCACACGGGTTTGCCACTTCACGAAAATATATAGTGCGAACAGATGTTTGCTATTTGTATCTTCTCAGTCAAGCTTAAGTCCAGGAGTCTCTCCCAGCCATCAACACTACTTTTGATCCATGGAATTGGAGCTATCCTCCCTGCCTTGAATCAAACCTGATTACCTCCCATTTCGGTTCATCCTCGCACCATCGTTGCTCTTTTTTTTACCATCTCTTTGCCAGACGTATCACTGACACTTATTTTATAATTATTTGTTTATTGTGGTTTAATATGTTATTTTCTAGGTTTAACCTCACATGAATTATCACATCGTGATTTGAAATTAAACGATAACATTAAAGAAAAAAACTGACGTAGTAAAACTACTTAATGATAATAATGACAATAATGATTATAATGACAATTATAATGATTTTAATAATATTAATGATAATGACAGTAATAATAATAATAATAATAATAAATTTTGACATATACAGGTTCCCTCTGGTTAATTTTCGATACATTATTTCAGGATTTGGTTTACGTGTGATATCTTCAAAATGCCTCTTCTGATCGGCTTTAAACTTTCAACACTGGGATGTCCTACTTAAGGGAAAGTTGGAGTTGTTATTGAAGTGTGCAAGTGCCACTTGATCCATTTTAATTATTAAAATAAAAGTACTTGTAATATTGTATTATAAGTGAAGTAACTTGGTCGCCGGACCCTCGACACCGGACCCTCGACACCGGACCCTCGACACCGGACCCTCGACACCGGACCCTCGACACCGGACCCTCGACACCGGACCCTCGACACCGGACCCTCGACACCGGACCCTCGACACCGGACCCTCGACACCGGACCCTCGACACCGGACCCTCGACACCGGACCCTCGACACCGGACCCTCGACACCGGACCCTCGACACCGGACCCTCGACACCGGACCCTCCACACCGGACCCTCGACACCGGACCCTCG
Source organism: Cherax quadricarinatus (assembly GCF_026875155.1). Classification (NCBI taxonomy): domain Eukaryota; kingdom Metazoa; phylum Arthropoda; class Malacostraca; order Decapoda; family Parastacidae; genus Cherax; species Cherax quadricarinatus. Next base: position 33,396,791 of record NC_069403.1, on the reverse strand, counting down.
ACACCGGACCCTCGACACCGGACCCTCGACACCGGACCCTCGACACCGGACCCTCGACACCGGACCCTCGACACCGGACCCTCCACACCGGACCCTCGACACCGGACCCTCGACACCGGACCCTCGACACCGGACCCTCGACACCGGACCCTCGACACCGGACCCTCGACACCGGACCCTCGACACCGGACCCTCGACACCGGACCCTCGACACCGGACCCTCGACACCGGACCCTCGACACCACCGACCCTCGACACCGGACCCTCGACACCGGACCCTCGACACCGGACCCTCGACACCGGACCCTCGACACCGGACCCTCGACACCGGACCCTCGACACCGGACCCTCGACACCGGACCCTCGACACCGGACCCTCCACACCGGACCCTCCACACCGGACCCTCCACACCGGACCCTCGACACCGGACCCTCGACACCGGACCCTCGACACCGGACCCTCGACACCGGACCCTCGACACCGGACCCTCGACACCGGACCCTCGACACCGGACCCTCGACACCGGACCCTCGACACCGGACCCTCGACACCGGACCCTCGACACCGGACCCTCGACACCGGACCCTCGACACCGGACCCTCGACACCGGACCCTCGACACCGGACCCTCGACACCGGACCCTCGACACCGGACCCTCGACACCGGACCCTCGACACCGGACCCTCCACACCGGACCCTCCACACCGGACCCTCCACACCGGACCCTCGACACCGGACCCTCGACACCGGACCCTCGACACCGGACCCTCGACACCGGACCCGCCTCCGACACACCGGACCCTCGAACACCGGACCCTCGACACCGGACCCTCGACACCGGACCCTCGACACCGGACCCTCGACACCGGACCCTCGACACCGGACCCTCGACACCGGACCCTCGACACCGGACCCTCGACACCGGACCCTCGACACCGGACCCTCGACACCGGACCCTCGACACCGGACCCTCGACAGATGACCGGACCCTCGACACCGGACCCTCGACACCGGACCCTCGACACCGGACCCTCGACACCGGACCCTCGACACACGGACCCTCGACACCGGACCCTCGACACCGGACCCTCGACACCGGACCCTCGACACCGGACCTCGACACCGGACCCTCGACACCGGACCCTCGACACCGGACCCCCTCGACACCGGACCCTCGACACCGGACCCTCGACACCGGACCCTCCGACACCGGACCCTCGACACCGGACCCTCGACACCGGACCCTCGACACCGGACCCTCGACACCGGACCCTCGACACCGGACCCTCGACACCGGACCCTCGACACCGGACCCTCGACACCGGACCCTCGACACCGGACCCCGACACCGGACCCTCGACACCGGACCCTCGACAAAACCGGACCCTCCACACCGGACCTCCTCCGACCCGACCGGACCCTCGACACCGGACCCTCGACACCGGACCCTCGACACCGGACCCTCGACACCGACGACCCTCGACACACCGGACCCTCGACACCGGACCCTCCACACCGGACCCTCCACACCGGACCCTCACACCGGACCCACTCGACACACGGACCCTCCACACCGGACCCTCGACACCGGACCCTCACACCGGACCCTCGACACCGGACCCTCACACCACCGGACCCTCGACACCGGACCCTCGACACCGGACCCTCGACACCGGACCCTCGACACCGGACCCTCGACACCGGACCCTCGACACCGGACCCTCGACACCGGACCCTCGACACCGGACCCTCGACACCGGACCCTCGACACCGGACCCTCGACACCGGACCCTCGACACCGGACCCTCGACACCGGACCCTCGACACCGGACCCTCGACACCGGACCCTCGACACCGGACCTCGACGACACCGGACCCTCGACACCGGACCCTCGACACCGGACCCTCGACACCGGACCCTCGAAAACCGGACCCTCGACACCGGACCCTCGACACCGGACCCTCGACACCGGACCCTCGACACCGGACCCTCGACACCGGACCCTCGACACCGGACCCTCGACACCGGACCCTCGACACCGGACCCTCGACACAGGACCCTCGACACCGGACCCTCGACACCGGACCCTCGACACCGGACCCTGACAACCAGACCTCGACACCGGACCCTCGACACTAGGACCTGACACGGATCTACAACGGACCTCGACACCGGACCCTCGACACAGGACCCTCGACACCGGACCCTCCACACCGGACCCTCACAGGTTAAAAAGAAAAAATTGAATTTTTACTGGAGTTTGTAGGAGCCAATTTTCCAGTTTTAAGTTTAGAATGGATGGTATTTTCTTGTGACATAAATGGTTCAAGACGGACCGAAACGTCGTCATAAGCTCCTCTCTCTTATGTGCGGGTTATTGCATTGTTCCAGTCACGGTATTGTGCCATTTTTTTGGTGTATGTCTCTAGTGAAGAGCTTCAGTTATTAATGACTGTTATGTTATGGGATTGATTATATATTTTGGATTTAGATTGTGTAGGTGTCTGTGGATTTATTAAACTTGGGATTGTTGGATTTTGTGCCATAACTGAAGAATGCATGTTCTGGTTGGCTTCAAACTTTTAGCGCCGGTAGGCTTTTTCAGTGGAAGCTTTGCATTATTAATTTTATTTAACAAATTGATTGCCGTGCGACGACTGATCTACTGCAATCCTCCAGCACTGACGTACCAAACTTAGGAAATATTTAGACTGACGAGGGTCTGTGTATGTACCAATTTGTCAATTTTCTTGAAAATTGTTAAAAATGACATTGTGGTTTTCATGTGATAACTTGTGAATGTGTTATCGGATCAGCTTCAAACCCTGAACACCAAAAATTTAAGAATGTACCCTTTGAGTGGCTCCAGATTTTAGGATACGGGTCTAAGACAGCACGAGAATGCTTCTTCTGATTGGCTTTAAACTTTCAGAGCTGCTGCGTCTTGCTTGATGGGTCAGATTGTTATTATTGAAACGTTTTTCCTAAAACGTTATTGAAACGTTTCGCCTGGTCACAGACCGGGCCGAGGGGGCGTTGACCCCAGAAACCCTCTCCAGGTATACAGAATAGGCTTCTTCAGTCAAATACAGAGACAACAAGTGTAGTAGCAAACATGATGTAATTTGTTCATCAACCTTGGAGGAACAGTGTTCAGTCCCCCAGGCTGGAGAAGAGTTCATCATCAAGGTCTGCAACGATATCGTTCCATGGAAATATAAACACATATGCAGCATAATGTGATCATTTATTGACTACGTTTCGCCCACACAGTGGGCTTTTTCAAGTCATAAACAGATTTTCCATTGTGTCGGTATTTTATACCATTTATTTCCATGATATCGTTCCATGTTTATTGAGCAAAACGCTGACATTAGTTTCCATGTTATAACTTGCGAATGCCTCTGCTGAGTGGATTCAGATCTTCGCTGCTGAAATTGATCTGCACTAGTAACTTATGCCGCAGTCTGTACTGTTTCTTTGCCTGCACTGAGGTAGAGATGGCTCGGCTTAAGGGATACACGAATACCTTTCTCAGATCTCGCAATGACTAAAACATGCCTAGTGTTAAAAATAATAATAATAATAATAATAATAATAATAATAATAATGCAGCTTTGGTTTTCCCTATATACGAAGCCAGACAGGTGCTGCAAGTGTTTGTAAACAAAACGGGACTCCAAGAGTTTTGGAATCATGTCCTTGTATTCAAAATATTTCCGATTGTGCAACCCCTCTTAAAAATGACCGGATGATAAATAATAACTCTGCTCATTGAAAATAAGAAAAAAATGAGGCCAGTTATAAACAACAGAAGAATAATAGGTCAATACGCACGTCAAAAGAACTCGTAGAAAATATATTGTTACAGCACTTTTCTCATTCACGTCAAAAATTTCTGCTCAAAAGCGTCCATCAGAACAACAGCAAATATTCTGTTTGACACTGACGTGATTAGCATTTCTTAAATTCGGTAGGAATATAGAAATTTAATTTAATACAGTCGCTAGTAAACGTTTCGTCCCGGTAAACGCTGAACGGAAACGTTTCTTCCTGTGAACGGAAGACGAATAGTTGGAGAAGAGAACTAGATCAAAAGTTGACGAAAAGAAAGAATCTCAGAGTTAAACACCGATTACATCAGTGACGCGTAACTACCTGACAACGTCAGCAGTGTGGTGAACCTCATTACAACCTGACAACGTCAGCAGTGTGGTGAACCTCATTACAACCTGACAACGTCAGCAGTGTGCAGAGCCTCATAACCTTCAGCAACCTCAACCAAGAATTCTTTAGAGCATTGTACATGACATAATACGTCAGAAAAAACACAGGGTGCGATGCACAGGCCACAACACCTCCCTGGTAAAGCTCGATCAGAAACATTGAAATATTGAGAGTTCCACAAAAAAAAAAAAACTTGTGCGGGAGAGGGAGAAATGTTGCAAGAGGCAAGTATGAAGGATTTGACTCCTTGGCTGAGAGAAGGATTCTGGCAGACACAATTACCTCATGCAGATAACCAGAGGAATGAACGGGGTGTAAAGGGATGGTAGGAACATAAGAATATAAGAAAGAAGGAGCACTGCAGCAGGCCTACTGGCCCAAGCTAGTCAGACATAACTCACCCACTCGTGTATTTGGCTAACATATTTTTAAAACTGCACAACATTTAAGCATCAACGACGTTTCTCGGGAGATAGTTTCACTCATCCACAACTCTATTACTAAACCAGTGTTTTCATATATTCTTTCTAAATCTAAATTTTTTCAACTTGAAACCAATGACGCGAGTTGTATCTTGGTTAGGTATATTTAGCACGTTATTTACATTGTCTTTATTTATTCCTGCTTTCCATTTATACAACTCAATCATATTCCCCATATGTATTTGTAAAGTAAAAAAAAAAACAATGATGCACTATACAGAGACTATGAAGAACTTATAAACTACGACATTCATCACAATATTCCAACAATGTGACTGTAACATTTTGTATGTTATAAGGTCAGTGATGCTGTGTGGGAGATGAAAGGTCAGTGATGCTGTGTGGGAGATGACAGGTCAGTGATGCTGTGTGGGAGATGAAAGGTCAGTGATGCTGTGTGGGAGATGACAGGTCAGTGATGCTGTGTGGGAGATGACAGGTCAGTGGTGCTGTGTGGGAGATGACAGGTCAGTGATACTGTGTGGGAGATGACAGGTCAGTGATGCTGTGTGGGAGATGACAGGTCAGTGATGCTGTGTGGGAGATGACAGGTCAGTGATGCTGTGTGGGAGATGACAGGTCAGTGATGCTGTGTGGGAGATGACAGGTCAGTGATGCTGTGTGGGAGATGACAGGTCAGTGATGCTGTGTGGGAGATGACAGGTCAGTGATGCTGTGTGGGAGATGACAGGTCAGTGATGCTGTGTGGGAGATGACAGGTCAGTGATGCTGTGTGGGAGATGACAGGTCAGTGATGTTGTGTGGGAGATGACAGAACATCTATTTCACTCTAGGTTAGCTTATCTCCATCCCACCTGCTGTCAGTCCATCTATCATCCCACCTGCTGTCAGTCCATCTATCATCCCAACTGCTGTCACTACATCTCCCATGTTACCTGTTGTCAGTCCATCTATCATCCAACTTCTGCTTAAATCACACCCCAAGAAATTTACCTACAATAACTTCCTTCTCATTGACCTCTCTCTCTCTCTCTCTCTCTCTCTTTCTCTCTCTCTCTCTCTCTCTCTCTCTCTCTCTCTTCCTCTCTCTCTCTCTCTCTCTCTCTCTCTCCTCTCTCTCTCTCTCCTCCTCTCTCTCCTTTTAATTTTCCCTCCTTCCCATCCTCTTTTCCCCCTCCCTCCCTCCTTCCCTAATTCCCTCCCTCCCTCCCTCCCTCTTTGAGCATCTCACAATCCTCTTGCATAATCATCCGCCCACCATCTATACCACCGTCCATCCCACCATCCATCCTACCGTCCATCCGTCCGTCCATCCCACCATCTGTCCCACCGTCCATTCCACTGTCCATCCCACCGTCCATCCCGCCGTCCATCCCACCATCCATCTCACCGTCCATCCCACCGTCCATCCCTCCGTCCATCCCATCGTCCTTCCCACCATCTATCCCACCGCCCATCCCACCATCTATCCCACCATCCATCCCTCAGTTCATCCCACCATCTGTCATTCCGTCCATCCCACCAACCATCCCACCTTCCATTCCCACCATCCATCCCACAATCTGTCTCTGTCCATCCCATCGTCCATCTCATCATCTGTCCCACCGTCCATCCCACCGTCCATCCCACCATCTATCCCACCATCCATCCCACTGTCCATCTCATCATCTGTCCCTCCGTCCATCCCACCATCTGTCCCTCCGTCCATCCCATCGTCCATCCCACCATCTGTCCCTCAGTCTATTCCACCATCTGTCCCTCAGTCTATCCCACCGTCCATCCCACCATCCATCCCACCGTCCATCCCACTATCCATCCCACCATTCATTCCACAGACCATCCCTCCATCTATCCCAGCAACCACCCTGCATCATACCCTATCCCAACCACCACCCATCACCAACCACTACCACCACCAACCACTACCACCACCAACCACTATCACCACCACCCACCACCAATCACTACCACCACCACCACCATCACCCACCACCAACCACCACCACCACGACCACCCACCACCGCCACCACCCTCCACACACCACCACCCACCACCAAACACCACCATTTCTACTCACCACTTCCACCTACCACCACCCACCAGCCTCCACCCACCACCACCCCCAGCCACCACTCACCACTACCCACCCACCAGTGCAACTCTAGCATGCTTGCTTCCTGCTCCCACAGGAAAATCACATTCGATTCCCCAACAAGTGTCTCCACCAGGGGTCAGACTCTAACAGCCACAGTGCCATCTTTAGTTACACAGTGCCTTAGTACCAACACTCCTTCTTGCGTCCTTTAGACAGACCTTACCTTGGCAAGCCCTTAGTCACATTCTAGGAGCTGCCTTAACCCTTAATCCTTTCGTAGGAGGTACCTTAACCATTAGTCCCTTTCTTAGAGATCCCCTAATCCTTAGTCCCTTATAGCTCCCTTAACTCTTAGTCCCTTTCTTGGAGATATATTGACCCTTATTCGTTTTGTTTCAGATCTTCCTTTGATTCCTTTCTTTATCACCGAGTTCCTTCATTTCTGTTACGCCACAACTCTGGTTCTCCACTCTCAGTTATCTCTGTTCTTTCATTATTACTGAACATTATTCTTAGTATTCCTCAGTGTCTTAGTTTTGTGTTACTTGTTCCCTTCTCACCATGCTACGTAGTGGAGAGAGAGAGAGAGAGAGAGAGAGAGAGAGAGAGAGAGAGAGAGAGAGAGAGAGAGAGAGAAAGGTTGTTTTCTGATAGCAGCGGCTGACTGGAATGTAAACAGCATTTGCTGGAAATGGCAACAATGGCTTTCTAAAATTATATAAGTCGCTGCTAGTAACACTCGCTGCTAGTAACACCAACAGTCGCTGCTAGCAACACCAACAGTCGCTGCTAGTAACACCAACAGTCGCTGCTAGCAACAGTCGCTGCTAGTAACACCAACAGTCGCTGCTAGTAACACCAACAGTCGCTGCTAGTAACACCAACAGTCGCTGCTAGCAACAGTCGCTGCTAGTAACACCAACAGTCGCTGCTAGCAACAGTCGCTGCTAGTAACACCAACAGTCGCTGCTAGCAACAGTCGCTGCTAATAACACCAACAGTCGCTGCTAGCAACAGTCGCTGCTAGTAACACCAACAGTCGCTGCTAGCAACAGTCGCTGCTAGTAACACCAACAGTCGCTGCTAGCAACAGTCGCTGCTAGTAACACCAACAGTCGCTGCTAGCAACAGTCGCTGCTAGTAACAACAGTCGCTGCTAGCAATAGTAACAGTTGTTTTGTAGATGAATGGTTCAGAAAACCGACATGTTGATAAATTAGACACATGTGCAACTCTTGGGTATCTTTATTGAGGAAACGTTTCGCCACACAGTGGCTTTATAAGAACATAAGAACATAAGAACGAAGGAACACTGCAGAAGGCCTACTGGCCCATGCGAGGCAGGTCAAAGTCTCCTACCGGCTTAAGCCAATGCACCCAACCTAGTCAGGTCAGGTCACATTGACTTAAGGGAGGAACACGGCAACCGACCTGGTAGCACAAGCTATCAGGTCTAACTCACACCCACCCACATCTACTCATGTATTTATCCAACCTATTTTTAAAGCTACACAACGTTCTGGCCTCTATAACGGTACTTGGGAGTTTGTTCCACTCATCCACAACTCTATTACCAAACCAGAACTTTCCTATATCCTTCCTGAATCTGAATTTTTCCAACTTAAAACCATTGCTGCGAGTCCTGTCTAGGCTAGATATTTTCAGCACACTATTTACATCCCCTTTATTTATTCCTGTCTTCCATTTATACACCTCAATCATATCCCCCCTAATTCTACGTCTTTCTAGAGAGTGCAGTTTCAGGGCCCTTAGTCTATCCTCATAGGGAAGGTTTCTGATACATGGGATCAATTTTGTCATCCTCCTTTGTACATTTTCCAGAGAATTTATATCCATTCTGTAATACGGTGACCAAAACTGTGCAGCATAATCTAAATGAGGCCTAACCAAGGATGTATAGAGTTGAAGAACAACCTGAGGACTCCTATTATTTATGCTTCTTGATATGAAGCCAAGGATTCTATTAGCTTTATTGCGAACACTTATGCACTGTTGTCTTGGTTTCAGATTACTGCTAACCAGAACTCCTAAATCTTTTTCGCAATCCGTAATATTAAGATCTACATTATTTAGTTTTTATGTGGCATGGTTAATGTCCTGTCCAACATTTAGAACTTTGCATTTGTCTATACGGAGGAGAAACTAGAAGAACAGGAGGAGAATGAGGTAATCAGTCCCTCAACCTTGAGTCGATGTGTTCAGTCCATCAATCTTGAATAGAATACGACATATGAGCGGAGAAGCAGCTTATAAACCGTATGGCAGGAGAGGTGCAGCAGTCATAGGTGGTGTCACATTTGTTCAATGTGGAAGTAGGTCGTGCCCAAGAATTAGGCAAGCGAAGAATTCCTAAGTATTAAGATCCCAAGAAGTTGCAGTGTCTGACAGGTTTGTAGATGAATGGTTCAGAAAACCGACATGTTGATAAATTAGACACATGTGCAACTCTTGGGTATCTTTATTGAGGAAACGTTTCGCCACACAGTGGCTTCATCAGTCCATACGTAGGAGAAACTTGAAGAACAGGAGGAGAATGAGGTAATCAGTCCCTCAACCTTGAGTCGATGTGTTCAGTCCATCAATCTTGAATAGAATACGACAACTTCTTGGGATCTTAATACTTGGGAATTCTTCGCTTGCCTAATTCTTGGGCACGACCTACTTCCACATTGAACAAATGTGACACCACCTATGACTGCTGCACCTCTCCTGCCATACGGTTTATAAGCTGTGTTACAAAAAACGCGATTCTAAAAGCTTAGAGATCTCCAGTGAATACTAGAAAGGATTGCCCTTCTAGCATCCAGCCTGTTACTGGGTTTTCGTAACAAGTAGTCAGTATCCTTGTCCAATTATCCATTAGAATTCAGTATTATTCAATAGTGCTTCAGGATTACAACTGGTAGGCTACTAACTAGAGAAATTAAAATTTAATAAATTTATTAAGTCTAGAGGTATATTATCAAAGTAAATTAAATCACAGCAATCAAAATAAAATCAATCTCTCGAGTTCAATATTATTGTGCTGAAAGCACATATCACATTTATAATTCTTAAGTACCGTCAGGTACATTAACATTTAATAAGATATTACAAATATGTACAAGTAAGTGTGTGTATGCGTGTAAGTGCTCTTAAGTAGTTAGCTATGTCTCAAGACTCGAATAAGACTTAAACAAGTGACTGACAAAGTCCTCAAATAAACTAACTTCTTGACCGACTGGCAACCCGAACAGTCTGCTTGAACAACAAAGAATGCTAAGCCCAATAGCAATGCAATATCAAGCGACTGCGACACAGAATCAGGAACTGGGAAATAATATAACGACACTAAGTAGGGACCATCAGCAGATCCTCCACAAAAGTTACAAAACTCCCATACTACTGAATCTATGTTCAGCATAGGAAAGACGCGACTGTGACAATACACAGAAACCAGTACAAAATTAGGTCAGAAGCTATAGCTAAGGACCTGAGATGTTCAGAGTGTCTATGTGACACACAACCTCAGTACAACGTCGCAAATCACTAAGTCTATACAATGTTCTGAGAACAGAGTTCTACAGAACTAACAAGAATAATGAGACAGACAATCTGTCCAACCACCAAGCGAGTCTACAGCAGACTGACTACTTCACGAGAGGTGAGGACACCCCCCCTCGATCACGTGATAGCTCCGTGGGCAGCGCAGCTCAGAAGCTGGCAGTATAACGAGCGACAAGCGATAATTACAGTAGTTTGACAATCAAGACTAACTGAGCACATTTTATATACATCCTAACAATATGTAATATGTAACATCCTAACAACATAAGCTATGTCAAATAACAATATAAGGCAATACATTTGCGATTTAGCTATTATCGCAAATATAAGCAATATAAAATTAAATGAAAAGGTAATATACGTTATATATATACATAATAATCATTGTAACCCATTCAGGGGTTGCAACACCCCCCCCCCCCCCCCCAACACGACAGAGGGTCGCACTAGGAGTTGCATTAATGTCCTTCACATTATCACTGATTACTCATATCAATACAATTTAATATAAATATTAATCCGAGTCTCTCTTGTGCCAAGCACTTCTACAATTTCACAGCGTCCGTCACTAGGATATGCCCCTAGTACTAGGGCAGTACACAGTATCGTATCTCTGTATACTCGTGGTTATGTACATCAGTGTAGAGACAGGATAGCGCTGACAAGGAGGGCACGTTGAGGCTCGATCATAGTAGAGGAGACTGCATTCCACTCTTAAGTAGTGGTTGTGGAATGCTAGGCAGTATGAACATCTGAGTATGAAACAGCTTAAGGTGTGTAGTGAGGGGGGGGGTCTGCGGCAGGGCAGTGTTGCGTCACGCAGTACCTCGCCCACACGACACTACCCACTCAACACTCAGCTTATGTCTCCTTACACACAATACTGTGAATATATAAATATAATAATTAGACATGACATGAGTATTTATAGTTAATATGGGCTGGAGGGATTAAGTTACTTTACTGAATTTGAGATAGCAAGTAACAAAAGGTATTTGGGCATAAAATTACGTTAATTTTAAATGGGGAAGTGCCCAAATACACGTCAAAATGTTCCAAGGACACCACAAGAGCTAGAGCATAATTTTTCTGGTGTCGTTTGAGCTTAGATGAATAGTAACATATAGGATGGAGAATATCAGTGGATGTTGACTGTTGGAGCAGCACAACACCTACTGCATAACAACTCGCATCTATATGTAAAAAGATGGAAAGATTGAAATTAGGACTTTTCAACACAGGAGCAGAGGAGAGCAAACGTTTCAACCTTTTGAACGAGTCTGAACAATGTCTAGTCCAGATGAACTTTGCTACTAGAGCTCATAGTGAGAGGTGTAGGTGGAGTGTGCGCTGGCTTTCCTGTCGCTTGACACACTTGGCAACGTCGCACATGATCAGCTATTGTTTCCTTCATCTTTGGCCAAGTAAAATGTTTTGCCAGTTTACCGAGTGTCTTCTTGACACCCAAATGTCCTCCTATGGGACTATTGTGAGCAAAATCAATGGCTTGTTCACGAAATGTAACTGGTAACACTACGAAATGCTTGACTGTGGTGGAAACACTATCAGCTGACAACTTACATGTAGTTTTCTCCATCAGTACACCGTTACTATAATAGTAACAATTATCGAGATCCTTTGCTTCACTCTCAGTAACTGCTATATCTCTCAGTCTTTCCAGTGACTGATCAACAAACTGATCATTGATTAAATCATCATGAGTTAGAAATTTAACGTCAGGAGTGTCTTGACTAGGTTGATGACCGGGGGGAGTCAGTGTTAATGATCCTGGGCGCAGAGCGTCACTAAACAACATATTCAAGCCCAAATCATTGTCATCCACTAACTCAACAGGAGACAAGGATGGTTGTTGAATCTTTGACATAGCTCTAGTAATTGCACTGAGAGGAAATAAAATAGGTTTCTCTCTACAAGCTTCAATGGCATAATTATCATCAGTGTTATTATCAATCTCAAGTGGTTCTTTACATATACCAGCATGAAGGATATCGTTCCCTATCAACAAGTCCACTGACCTGATGGGAAATACACCACTGGATATACCCACTGAAATATAACCAGTATAATAGCTTGTTTCAATATAAACTTTGTGCAGAGGCACTTTTATAACAGCCCCTCCATAGGCTTCTAACAATACATCTATCTTGCAATAGGTATCGTCAGTTATGGGCAGTACATCTTCTCTTAATAACGTGAGATAACTGCCAGTGTCTCTGAAAGAAATTATCTCAGTTAGATGTGATTCGTCAAATCCTACTTTATCTCTCGAAAAGTAAGGACTCATCGCTGAACGAATCTTTTCGTCAGATACACTTTCTGACGCTAGTCATCTATCCTGAGTAACATTATCTAAAACAGTAGGATAAGAGGAATTGCTAGGATTTTGGTGCCTTTGTTGCTCGGAAGAGGATACGACTTGAGTGGGGGCACCAGCCACACGACTGTTTCTCGTATCTCTTTCTAACTTATAGCAATACTCTCTAGTATGTCCTTTCCTGTTACAATAGCTACATTTAACTTTCTTCTTCTCGATATCAGATTTCTGTCTAGCCAGAGAGACAGATTCAGGATTGTGAGCTTTCCTGGTAAAGGTACGAGAAGTTACAGTAGCAGGTACATCAGGCCGGCAATGAGCAGCTGATTTAGGTTGCCAACTTCTAGGACAATTTTTAGTTACCTTGTTTCTTTGTGTTTTAGTACGTACAAGTTTGTGAGAAATCTCGTAATTGTCTGCTAATGCTGCAGTTTCCATAATATCTGAGGTAGCATGATCGATCAGATATTCTTGTATGTCAGCAGACATACAGTTGTTAAACTCTTCATGTAGTAACAACTGAACAAGGCTGTCATAGTTGTTACACTTGGCAGATCTACACCACCTCTGAAATGCAACTTTTTTCTCACGAGCAAACTCTACACAAGTTTGATCTTGTCGTCGTTGTAATGTACGAAATGCTCTTTGATAACTTACAGGTAACAAGTTATACGTCTCTAGAATTGTTTGTTTGACAGCGTCATAACTAATGTACTTGGTAAATGGCAAAGCTGCAGTACAGGTCTGAGCTCTTCCCGTCAAAGCAGTATGCAACAATGTTGCCCAATGCTTACGTGGCCAGTTCATAGCACGAGCCTGGTTCTCAAACACATCAAAATGTGTGTCTAAGTCACTTTCAAAAAACTTAGGAACCATAGATGCAGCTTTCTGCACATTGAATGTGTCCTGTGATCTATCAGTCTGTTGTCTTAACAGACGAACATTTTCTCTTTGGAAATCTTCTTCGTTTAATTTCCTCTGTGCCTCTATTTGTGCAGTCTGCAACATAATGAGGCGTTCAAACCTCTCAAACTGTTCCTGAGAGATAGGACCAGTGGGTAATGGAGGAGTAGGGAAATTAACATGGTCTGGACGGTCCTTAGGTCGGACACTTGGTCCAGCCGTCTCTAGAGAGTCTAGATCTGGTCTAGGATAAGTAAATACAGGTGTAGCATACACTGTACTAGTCTTAGGCTGTGTCATGTTAACAGTTAGGAGGGAAGGCGTGAGCGAGAACTGAGCTACACTAGGCTCAGACACTTCTGCCATAGTTGCTCTTTCTTCATCAAATAGTCATACTTCCTAATTGTGACACTAGGCTTTCTGAATCTGAATCATAATCAGACATCTCTGTATGAGCAGGAAACAACATATCTTTAATTAACGCTCTGACAGTTTCTGCGGTGTAATTCCTGTTATACTCCTGTTATACGTCACACCGAGATATTTGGCTACTTGCCAACACGTCTGAAGTTTTAATGTACTTAACTCAGACACAGTCAGAGTATCAATTAACTGTTTCACTTTGGCATACATCACGAAAATAATTGTACTACGAGAGAGTGATTATGGGAAACTATAATCCTAATAGGAATTTTAATGTTAGTTGTCTTAGAGTTAGAACTCATAAACAGTATTTCCATCTCCTTGGATGAAGAGCCTCCCGGACAGGCCCCCATTTGTTACATTTAGCAGCTCTAGACCAGAAGCCGGCAGTATAACGAGCGACAAGCGATAATTACAGTAGTTTGACAATCAAGACTAACTGAGCACATTTTATATACATCCTAACAATATGTAATATGTAACATCCTAACAGCATAAGCTACGTCAAATAACAATATAAGGCAATAGCGATTTAGCTATTATCGCAAATATAAGCAATATAAAATTAAATGAAAAGGTAATATACATTATATATATACATAATAATCATTGTAACCCATTCATGTGTCGTATTCTATTCAAGATTGATGGACTGAACACATCGACTCAAGGTTGAGGGACTGATTACCTCATTCTCCTCCTGTTCTTCAAGTTTCTCCTACGTATGGACTGATGAAGCCACTGTGTGGCGAAACGTTTCCTCAATCAAGATACCCAAGAGTTGCACATGTGTCTAATTTATCAGTAACAGTTGTTGCTGGGAATAGCAAAAGCCACTCTTAGTAACAGAGTTACTGTTAGTAATAGCAAGGATCACTCCTAGTAAGAGCAACAGTCACTGCTAATAATAGCAACGGTCATAGTAATAGCAAAGGTCATTCTTAGTAATAGCAACGGTCATTCTTAGTAAGAACAACGGTCATTCTTAGTAATAGAAAGAGTCACTGCTAGTATTAGCAAGAGTCGCTGTTAGGAATAGCAAGAGTCACTGCTAGGAATAGCAAGAGTCACTGCTAGGAACAGCATGAATCCCTGCCAGTAATAGCAACAGTCACTGCTAGTAATAGCAACAGTCACTGCTAGTATAAGATAAGATAAGATAAGATTTCGTTCGGATTTTTAACCCCGGAGGGTTAGCCACCCAGGATAACCCAAGAAAGTCAGTGCGTCATCGAGGACTGTCTAACATATTTCCATTGGGGTCCTTAATCTTGTCCCCCAGGATGCGACCCACACCAGTCGACTAACACCCAGGTACCTATTTGCTGCTAGGTGAACAGGACAACAGGTGTAAGGAAACGTGTCGAAATGTTTCCACCCGCCGGGAATCGAACCCGAGCCCTCCGTGTGTGAAGCGGGAGCTTTAGCTTTACAGTCACTGCTAATAATGCTAACAGTTATAGTAATAGCAACAGTCACTGCTAGCAATATCAACAGTCACTGCTAGTAATACCAACAGTCACTGCTAGTAACAGCAACGGTCACTGCTAGTAATATCAAGTCACTGCTAGTAATACCAACAGTCAGTGCTAGTTTTGCCAACAGTTAGTACTAGTAATAGTAACAATCACTGCTAGTAATACCAATAATCACTGCAAGTAATAGCAACAGTCACTGCTAGTATTACCAGCAGTTAGTGCTAATAGCAACAGTCACTGCTAGTAATAGCAACAAACACTGCTAATAATACCAACAAACACTGCTAGTAATAGCAACAGTCACTGCTAGTAATAGCAACCGTCTCTGCTTGTAATAGGAGCAATGACTGCTAGTAATAGCAACAGTCTCTGCTAGTAATAGCAACAGTCACTGCTAGTAATAGCAACAGTCTCTGCTAGTAATAGCAACAGTCTTTGCTAGTAATAGCAACAGTCACTGCTAGTAATAGCAACAGTCTCTGCTAGTAATAGCAACAGTCTCTGCTAGTAATAGCAACAGTCTCTGCTAGTAGTAGCAACATTCGCTGCTAGTAACAGCAACAGTCACTGATAGTAACAGCAATAGCCTCTGCTAGCAATAGCAACAGTCACTGCTAGTAATAGCAATAGTCTCTGCTAGTAATATCAATAGTCACTGCCAGTAATAACAGACACTGCTAGTAATATCAACAGTCACTGCTAGTAATAGCAAAAGTCACTGCTTTGTAATAGCAACAATCTTTGCTAGTAATAGCAACAGTCTCTGTGTGAACCACGATTAATTGGTAATGCTGGTAGCGGGGAGTAAATGATACGTCTTCGGAGGCTTCTTTCTTTATTTGCAATGTAGTGGTGCGTACACAGGCTTGTGTGTTATGCCCATGGCCCGGGAAGGCCATCCCACGAGAGGAGAGAGCTACTAGGCCTTGTGTCTTCCTGCTAGGCCGCTGTGTGAGTGTGAGTGACAGAGTGTGGGACCAGCTTCCCACAGACCTGGACAGGCCCAGAGGGCAGCACTTGAGTGGTGCGAAATATGAACTAAGCTGGCAGACAGCAAGGCTGTCTGTGAAGACAGTACAGGCTGTCTACATTCGCTTGGCCACCTACCTCGCGTCGTCCCAACGCGACAATACTGGTGGTAAAAAAAAACTCGGTCTCTCGTAGGAACAGGGCACAGAACACAAAATAAAAACATTATACATATGGACATGGAAAAAAGACTTCCTACAGGGAGGGAAGAAAAAAACATTTGGGGTGTGCTAAACATCGTGGTCATAGGCAGTGAGCGTCGAAGGGCATCACTGCATGCCTTCCTGCATCTGGACAGATACTGCAACACAGGAGATATCGCTGTGGCTGAGCTGTGACGTAACAGGTTACGGTCTCCTCTGGAACGGTGAAGCAGACATCGTAGGAGTTGCTGCAGGTTTCACTCAACCTGGGGCACGACATGTTGGTGCCCTCGAGTGAGGCGTCGACAAAACTCGGCAACTGGGCAGGATTTCTGGCAAGCGACTCAGGAGGACACTTCTCGACTGGTACTGTCGCTGGGCTGTCACTGCCGGCGAGCGTGGAGCGAGTTGTGGAGCGAGTCGTGGCAAAGACGACTGGGCGAAACATCTGGGAGTCATAACATCATACACCAGACTGCAGTGAGCGAGCTAGCAGTCAAAGTGACATCTTCTTTGTGCAGGCTGCTCACTGAAGCTTGCGGCACAAGGCGGACACAGCGCCTGCCGACAAGACTAACTGCGGCTTGACGAGTGTCATTTTCTCGGCAGTTGGAGTTATAGCAGAGGTTAGTCTAAGCATCCTCAGACTTGTTTCTCTACATATAACTGCACTCTGAAAGTCTGGAGGTGAAGCGAAACAAATCTAGATGGAAATCGTAGCAGGTACGATTCTGCAGAACATCACGAGCGACGAGCATAAGAGATTTCTGTACAAGGGGGCTTGGGCTCAGAGCTGACTGATATCAGCTGTCAAACGCACTGGTCACACGGGTGACTTAACACAGTGGTGCTACTCAGGTCTGGCTCAGACCTCACTGGACACATGGAAACTACACACACCCATGGTACATGCAGTACAACACGGCTTAACTAGCAAATGATGCTTTTCTGTGCACAAAACTGACACTGACTAAGGGGAATTAATTAACACACGACATATATCTTCTCTCAGTCTTCTCGACAATACTGAAATAATTACTAGAACACTCGATGTGACATCATGTGATGTCGCGAGGTGACGTCAGCAGCACTGTGACGTCAGCAGACATCTCAAGGTGACATCAGGCAGACATTGTGACATGAAGTCGGGCAGCATCGTCAGTGACGTCAATTTGATGCAGGCAGCAGACCACAGCATGTGGCCTGGGACATCTGACTTGGTAACCCACGTGACATAGCCCACACCCCACGTGGTGTCGGGATCCACATGGTGTCGTGATCTACGTGGCATGCTGATCCACATGGCTTGCTGATCCACGTGGCTTGCTGATCCACATGGCTTCAAGTGATCTACGTGGCATGCTGATCCACGTGGCTTGTTGATCCGCATGGCTTACTGATCCACGTGGTTTGCTGATCTACATGGCATGCTGATCTGTGTAGCTTCGAGTGGCCTCATGCACTCAGATACACAGCTCTGGCAATGAATTCACACAAAAAACAGCAGAAAACACAGCAGACGGAGTGAGTACATAGTGGTGGAGTGTGGTGGTAGACTAGTGAGGTGTGAGTATATGGCGAGGAGGATCTGGCCACTTCCTCCTCACAAACCCACAACATGGCAAAACGCACACTGGACGCAGAAATCGCCACAAAACTCACCTCTGGCTTGCTGAAACAGCTGTGCTGAGCTGAACAACAACAGCAACATACAAGTGACGCTGAACACGTGACTTGAGAAACAGCGTGGGATGCTGTAGCATGGGGTCACTGGGACGCCACTTACAATTCTCGAAGAAATTCGGCAAATTTTGGCTGGATCCTGTTTGCACCTGTGTCTGGATGCTCAAACGTGCAGACACGACATCAGGATAACTCGTTGAGAGACGGATGCTTCTTGTATAGGGTGATAAAGTGAAGATGACTTCATACCTCGTCCTTCCTCTCTCCGGGCAAACACAACTGCTGCGGCCTACGCTTCCCACCACTTATAAAAGGATTATTGGTGATTCTGGTAGCTGGTGTGTGAATGATAGATGTCTTCCCGAGGCTTCTTACTTTATTTGCAAAGTCGTGGTGGGTACACAGGCTTCTGTGTTGTGCCCATGGCCCAAGGGGGCCATCCCGCGAGAGAGAGCTAGTAGGCCTTCTGTATTGCTGCCAGGCCGCTGTGAGAGTGAGAGTGTGTAAGCCCAGCATCCCACTGACCTGGAGCAGGCCCAGAGGGCAGCACCTGAGTGGCGCGAAATATGAACTAAGCTGGCAGACAGCAAGGCTGTCTGTGCCGACAGTACAGGCTGTCTACATCTGCTAGCAATAGCAACAGTCACTGCTAGTAATAACAACAGTCTCTGCTAGTAATAGCAGCAGTCTCTGCTAGTAGTAGCAACATTCGCTGCTAGTAACAGCAACAGTCAATGATGGTAACAACAACAGCCTCTTCTAGCAATAGCAACAGTCACTGCTAGTAATAGCAACAGTCTCTGCTAGTAATATCAAAAGTCACTGCTAGTAATAACAGCCACTGCTAGTAATATCAACAGTCACTGCTAGTAATAGCAACAGTCTCTGCTAGTAATAGCAACAGTCTCTGCTAGTAATAGCAACAGTCTCTGCTAGTAATAGCAACAGTCTCTGCTAGTAATAGCAACAGTCTCTGCTAGTAATAGCAACAGTCTCTGCTAGTAATAGCAACAGTCACTGCTAGTAATAGCAACAGTCTCTGCTAGTAATAGCAACAGTCTCTGCTAGTAATAGCAACAGTCTCTGCTAGTAATAGCAACAGTCTCTGCTAGTAATATCAACAGTCTCTGCTAGTAATAGCAACAGTCTCTGCTAGTAATATCAACAGTCTCTGCTAGTAATAATAGCACTGAGGAGCATATACTCCGCTATACTTTGGCTGCAACACTGAACAACTCTTTCCACTCGTTTTATGAATCCTCTGACGTGGTTTATGTATCCCTCGACTTGTTTTATGAATCCTCTGACATGGTTTATGTATCCCTCGACTCGTTTAATGAACCCCTGTACTCGTTTTATGTATCCCTCGACTCGTTTAATGAACCCCTGTACTCGTTTTATGTATCCCTCGACTCGTTTAATGAACCCCTGTACTCGTTTTATGTATCCCTCGACTCGTTTTGTTTATACCTCGACTCATTTTTATGTATCCCTCGATTTATTTTATGTATCCTTCTGCTCGTTTTGTGTATCTCTCGATTCGTTTTGTGTATACTTGAGTAGTTTTTGGTAACCCAGGACTCGTTTTATGTATCCCCTGACACGTTTAATGTATCCCTCGACTCGTTTTATGTACCCCTCGACTCGTTTTATGTACCCCTCGACTCGTTTTTATGTATTCCTCGAATCGTTTATGTATCCCTCGCCTCGTTTTATGTATCCCTTGACTTGTTTTAAACATGCCTACTTCCGTTTTCTGTTTCCTGCACCGCAGATTTGTTAGGAATTTTGTCACATTTCAGTGTTTACGTAATTTAGTTTTTTGGTCGTTTTTCCTTGAACTGTTTTTGTTACAGTGGTGAATGTGGTTTTTTTTTTATATCTTCAGGTGTTTGTTGCAGTGGTTGTTTGCCTTCTTGTGTGCTTTCAAGTGTTTGTTCAAGATATGTGTTTGTAATGCGGAATTTGTTTGCTCTCTTGTGCGTTTGTTGATGTGCTTGTTTATCCTGTGTGCTTGCTGCGGTGTTTGTTATCTTCTGTAATTGTTTGGTGTTTGTTTAGACTGTGTGTTTGCTGCAGTGTTTGCTAATGAGTAAGTTTTTTTGTGTTCATGACCATGTGTTTGCTTAAGGAATTGTTTGGTCTTGTTCCTCGCGTTCGTTCATCACCTGGTTTATTGTGCTGATAAAACTGAACAAGAAGGCTTGGATTATTATTATTATTACTATTATTATATTATTATTATTATTATTATTATTAGTAGTAGTAGTAGTAGTAGTAGTAGTAGTAGTAATCTATAATTAATTACAATGTACATATTAAGAAAATAATATCACTAATAAGACGAAATTAGAAAGAAATTCCTAATAGTCACAGCCTGGTAGATCACAGGGAGAGACCGGCCTCAGGGAGAGACCGGCCTCAGGGAGAGACCGGCCTCAGGGAGAGACCGGCCTCAGGGAGAGACCGGCCTCAGGGAGAGACCGGTCTCAGGGAGAGACCGGTCTCGGGGAGAGACCGGTCTCGGGGAGAGACCGGTCTCGGGGTCGTTGACCGCTGGTCGCTGGTCGTTGACCGCTGGTCGCTGGTCGTTGACCGCTGGTCGCTGGTCGTTGACCGCTGGTCGCTGGTCGTTGACCGCTGGTCGCTGGTCGTTGACCGCTGGTTGCTGGTCGTTGACCGCTGGTCGCTGGCCGTTGACTGCTGGTCGCTGGTCGTTGACCGCTGGTCGCTGGTCGTTGACCGCTGGTCGCTGGTCGTTGACCGCTGGTCGCTGGTCGTTGACCACTGGTCGCTGGTCGTTGACCGCTGGTCACTGGTCGTTGACCGCTGGTCGCTGGTCGTTGACCGCTGGTCGCTGGTCGTTGACAGCTGGTCGCTGGTCGTTGACCGCTGGTCGCTGGTCGTTGACCACTGGTCGCTGGTCGTTGACAGCTGGTCGCTGATCGCTGGTCGTTGACCGCTGGTCGCTGGTCGTTGACCGCTGGTCGCTGATCGTTGACAGCTGGTCGCTGGTCGTTGACCGCTGGTCGCTGGTCGTTGACCGCTGGTCGCTGGTCGTTGACAGTTGGTCGCTGGTCGTTGACCGCTGGTCGCTGGTCGTTGGCCACTGGTCGCTGGTCGTTGACCGCTGGTCGCTGGTCGTTGACCGCTGGTCGCTGGTCGTTGACCGCTGGTCGCTGGTCGTTGACGCTGGTCCTGGTCGTTGACCGCTGGTCGCTGGTCGTTGACCGCTGGTCGCTGGTCGTTGACCGTTGGTCGCTGGTCGTTGACCGCTGGTCGCTGGTCGTTGACCACTGGTCGCTGGTCGTTGACCACTGGTCGCTGGTCGTTGACCGCTGGTCGCTGGTCCTTGACCGCTGGTCGCTGGTGTTGACTGCTGGTCACTGGTCGTTGACCACTGGTCGCTGGTCGTTGACCGCTGGTCGCTGGTCGTTGACCGCTGGTCGCTGGTCGTTGACCGCTGGTCGCTGGTTGTTGACCGCTGGTCGCTGGTCGTTGACCACTGGTCGCTGGTCGTTGACAGCTGGTCGCTGGTCGTTGACAGCTGGTTGCTGGTCGTTGACAGCTGGTCGCTGGTCGTTGACCGCTGGTCGCTGGTCGTTGACAGCTGGTCGCTGGTCGTTGGCCTCTGGTCGCTGGTCGTTGACCGCTGGTCGTTGACGGCTGGTCGCTGGTCCTTGACAGCTGGTCGCTGGTCCTTGACAGCTGGTCGCTTGTCGTTGACCGCTGGTCGCTGGTCGCTGGTCGTTGGTCGCTGGTCTTTGACCGCTGTTCGCTGGTCGTTGACAGCTGGTCGCTGGTCGTTGACAGCTTTTCGCTGGTCGTTGACCGCTGGTCGATGGTCGTTGACAGCTGGTCGCTGGTCGTTGGCAGCTGGTCGTTGGTCGTTGGCAGCTGGTCGCTGGTCGTTGACAGCTGGTCGCTGGTCGTTGACAGCTGGTCGCTGGTCGTTGACCGCTGGTCGTTGACAGCTGGTCGCTGGTCGTTGACCGCTGGTCGTTAGTCGCCGGTCGCTGGTGGTGATACGCTGTTTCAGGTGTTTTATCCCACATTTCCTGTCCTTGTAATCCTGTTTCCATTCCCGACCCACTAACCCCTTCCCCACTCATTCCCGACCCACTAACCCCTGGCCCACTCATTCCCGACCCACTAACCCCTGCCCCACTCATTCCCGACCCACTAACCCCTGGCCCACTCATTCCCGACCCACTAACCCCTGCCCCACTCATTCCCGACCCACTAACCCCTGGCCCACTCATTCCCGACCCACTAACCCCTGCCCCACTCATTCCGACCCACTAACCCTGGCCCACTCATTCCCGACCCACTAACCCCTGCCCACTCATTCCCGACCCACTCATTCCCCACTCATTCCCGACCCACTAACCCTGCCCCACTCATTCCCGACCCACTCATTCCCCACTCATTCCCGACCCACTAACCCCTGCCCCACTCATTCCCGACCCACTCATTCCCCACTCATTCCCGACCCACTAACCCCTGCCCCACTCATTCCCGACCCACTCATTCCCCACTCATTCCCGACCCACTAACCCCTGCCCCACTCATTCCCGACCCACTCATTCCCCACTCATTCCCGACCTACTCACCCCTTCCCCACTCATTCCCGACCCACTCACCCTTCCCCACTCATTCCCGACCACTCACCCCTTCCCCACTCATTCCCGACCCACTCACCCCTTCCCCACTCATTCCCGACCCACTCACCCCTTCCCCACTCATTCCCGACCCACTCACCCCTTCCCCACTCATTCCCGACCCACTCACCCCTTCCCCACTCATTCCCGACCCACTCACCCCTTCCCCACTCATTCCCGACCCACTCACCCCTTCCCCACTCATTCCCGACCCACTCACCCCTTCCCCACTCATTCCCGACCCACTCACCCCTTCCCCACTCATTCCCGACCCACTCACCCCTTCCCCACTCATTCCCGACCCACTCACCCCTTCCCCACTCATTCCCGACCCACTCACCCCTTCCCACTCATTCCCGACCCACTCACCCCTTCCCCACTCATTCCCGACCCACTCACCCTTCCCCACTTATTCCTCGACCCACTCACCCCTTCCCCACTCATTCCCGACCCACTCACCCCTTCCCACATCATTCCTCGACCCACTCACCCCTTCCCCACTCATTCCTCGACCTACTCACCCCTTCCCCACTCATTCCTCGACCAACTCACCCCTTCCCCACTCATTCCTCGACCAACTCACCCCTTCCCCACTCATTCCTCGGCACACTCACCCCTTCCCCACTCATTCCCAATGCACTCATCCCTTTCCACTCATTCCCGACCCACTCACCCCTTCTCCACTCATTCCCGACCCACTCACCCCTTCCTCACTCATTCCCGACCCACTCACCCCTTCCCCACTCATTCCCGGCCCACTCACCCCTTCCCCTTTCATTCCCGACCACACTCACCCCTTCCCCACTCATTCCCGACCCACTCACCCCTGCCCCACTCATTCCCGACCTACTCACCCCTTCCCCACTCATTCCTCGACACACTCACCCCTTCCCCACTCATTCCCGACCCACTCACCCCTTCCCCACTCATTCCCGACCCATTCATCCCTTCCCCTTTCATTCCCGACCCACTTACCCCTTCCCCACTCATTCCCGGCCCACTCACCCCTTCCCCTTTCATTCCCGACCCACTCACCCCTTCCCCACTCATTCCCGACCCACTCACCCCTGCCCCACTCATTCCCGACCTACTCACCCCTTCCCCACTCATTCGTCGACCCACTCACCCCTTCCCCACTCATTCGTCGACCCACTCACCCCTTCCTCACTAATTCCTCGATTCACTCACCCCTTCCCCACTCATTCCTCGACCCACTCACCCTCTTCCCCACTCATTTCCCGACCCGCTCACCCCATCCGCACCTATTTCCCTTTACGAGAGAAAGGTGGCTCCCTCAGTGCCAGGATGCCACACTCTCAATGTTCATTAAAGTCACCAGCTGTGACAGTGATGCTGTGTGGGGTGAGGGGTGTGGGGCGTGAGAGGTGTGGGGTGAGGGGTGTGGGGCGTGAGATGTGTGGGGTGTGAGGTGTGGGACGTGAGATGTGTGGGATGTGAGGCGAATGTGGGAATGAGATGTGTGGGGCGTGAGTTGTGTAGGGTGTAAGGTTTGGGTGAGATGTTGAGGTGTGGGTGAGATGTTTGGGCGTGAGTTGTGTGGGGAGATGTGTGAGGTGTGGGTGAGATGTGTGGGGCGTGAGTTGTGTGGGGTGTGAGGCGTGGGGTGAGAAGTGTGTTGAGTTATGTGTGACGTGAGGTGTTGGGTCATGAGATGTGTGGAGGAAAGGGGGTTTGAAGTGTGGTTTGAGATGGGCGAAATGTTGAGTGAGGGAAGAAGATAGTGGTGTGTTGAAGATGTGGAGGAGGTGTGAGGGAGGCTGACGGGGAAAGTAGGGTGAAGAAGGTGGAGATGGTAGCCAGGGTGTTGATGGTAGCCACGGGGGACTACCTTCAACACCCTGTGGGAGTGGGGAAGAGGGACGGGGTAGACAACATGTAGCGTAATAACGTGAGAAACAAATATTGTTTACATGAATATTCAACTTTATATTATTACATTTATGGTGGAGCTCTCTCTATATGCATATTGTTACAAAAAACGCGATTCTAAAAGTTTAGAGATCTCCAGTGAATACTAGAAAGGACTGCCCTTCTAGCATCCAGCCTGTTACTGGGTTTTCGTAACAAGTAGTCAGTATCCTTGTCCAATGATCCATTAGAATTCAATATGATTCAATAGTGCTTCAGGATTACAACTGGTAGGCTACTAACTAGAGAAATTAAAATTTAATAAATTTATTATCACTGTCTAGAGGTATATTATCAAATTAAATTAAATTAATCAATTCAAACAAAATAATAATAATCACTACTCTCGTGTACAGTAGTATTGTGCTGAAAGCACATATCACATTTATAAGTCTTAAGTACCGTCTGGTACATTAACATTTAATAAGATATTACAAATATGTACAAGTAAGTTTATGTGTATGTGTGTAAGTGCTCTTAGTAGTTCGATATGTCTCACGACTCGACTAGACTTAAACAAGTGACTGACAAAGTCCACAAATAAACTAACTTCTTGACCAACTGGCAATCAGAACAGTCTGCTTGAACAATAAAAAGAATGCTAAGCCCAATAGCAATATAACAAGCAACTGCGACACAGAATCAGGAACAAGGAGATAATATAACGACACTAAGTAGGGACCATCAGCAGATCCTCCACAAAAGTCACAAAACTCCCATACTACTGAATCTAAGTTCAGCATTAGAAAATCCCCGACTGTGACAATACACAGATACCAGTACAAGTTAGGTCAGAAGCTACAGCTCAGGACCTGAGTTGCTCAGAGTGTCTAGGCGTCACACAACCTCAGTACAACGTCGAAAATCACTAAGTCTATACAATGTTCTGTGAACAGTCTCACAGAACCTAACGAGACAGAGACGATCTTCCAACAAGGGCCAATAATGGAGATTTAGGCACTTGTCAGGGATATGTCCAACCACCAAGAGAGTCTAGACCAGACTGAATACTTCAGGCGAGGTGTGGACACCCCCCTCTATCACGTGATAGCTCCATGGACAGCTGCTGGCCAGCAACGCCGAGAAGCCGGCAGGGAAACGAGCAAAGAGCGATAATTACAGTAGTTAGACAATCAAGACTTGAACTATGAGCACATAATATATGTGTTACATCCTACCTAACAACATAACTAAGACAAATAATAATATAAAGCAATATATTCACGATTTAGCTATTATCGCAAATATAAGCAATGTAAAATTACATGAAGAGGTAATATACATATACATATGCATTGTAACCCATTCAGGGGTTGCAACACCCCCGCAACACGATAAACGGTAGCACTAGGAGTTGCATTAATGTCTTTCACATTACTGATTACTCATGTCACAATATTACTTTAATAACAATATAATATAAACATTAATCAGAGTCATTCTTGTGCCAAGCACTTCTATAATTTTTAAGTGTCTATACCACTAAGTTATGCCCCTAGTACTAGGGCAGTACACAGTATCGTATCTGTGCATACTTGTGGTTATGTACATCAGTGAAGAGACAGGATAGCGTAGACAAGCATGACACATTGAGGCTCGATCATAGTAGAGGAGACTGCATTCCACTCTTAAGTAGTGGTTGTGGAATGCTATGCAGTATGGACATCAGAGTATGAAACAGCTTAAGGTGTGTAGTGAAGGGGGAAGGGGTCTGCGGCAGGACAGTGTTCCGTCACGCAGTAACATCGCCCACACAACACTAAAAACTCATCACTCAGTTTCTGTCTCCTCCCACATATATCACCACTACTGTGAATATATAAATATAATTAGACATGACATGAGTATACATAGTTAATATGGGCTGGAGGAATTATGTTACTTTATTGAATTTGACATAGCAAGTAACAAAAGGTATTTGGGCATTAAAATCAAGTTAATTTAAAATGGGGAAGTGCCCAAATACACGTCAAAATGTTCCAAAGAAAACCACAAGAGCTAGAGCCTCTTTCTCAATAGTGGCATAATTTTTCTGATGTCGTTTAAGCTTAGATGAATAGTAACATATAGGATGGAGAATGTCAGTGGATGTTGACTGTTGAAGCAGCACAGCACCCACTGCATAGCCACTCGCATCTATATGTAAAAAGAAGGGAAGATTGAAATTAGGACTCCTCACAAGAACAGAGGAAAGCAGACACTTCAACCTTTTGAACAAATCTGAACAATCACTAGTCCAGATGAACTGAACTTTGCTACTAGTGAACATAGTGAGAGGTGTAGGTGGAGGTGTGTGTGCTGGCTTGCCTGTCACTTGACACACGTGGCAACGTCGCACATGATCAGCTACTGTTCCCTTCATCTTTGGCCAAGTAAAATGTTTTGCCAGTTTACCGAGTGTCTTCTTGACACCCAAAGGTCCTCCAATGGGACAATTGTGAGCAAAATCAATGGCTTGTTCACGATATGTAACTGGTAACACTACGAGATGCTTGACTGTGTGGAAACACTATCAGCTGACAACTTACATGTATTTTTCTCCATCAGTACACTGTTACTATAATAGTAACAATTATCGAGATCCTTTGCTTCACTCTCAGTAACTGCCATATCTCTCAGTCTTTCCAGTGACTGATCAACAAACTGATCCTTGATTAAATCATCATGAGTTAGAAATTTAACGTCAGTTGTGTCCTGACTAGGTTGCCGACAGGGGGGAGTCAATGTCAAAGACCCAGGGCGCAGAGCATCACTGAACAACATATTCAAGCCCAAATCATTGTCATCCACTAAATCAACAGGATACAAGGATGGTTGTTGAATCTTTAACATAGCTCTAGTAATTGCGCTGAGAGGAAATAAAATAGGCTTCTGTCTACAAGCTTCAATGGCATAATTATCGTCAGTGTTATTATCAATCACAAGTGGTTCTTTACATATACCAGCATGAAGGATATCATTCCCTATCAACAAGTCCACTGACCTGATGGAAAATACACCACTGGATATACCCACTGAAATATAACCAGTATAATAGCTTGTTTCAATATATATTTTGTGAAGAGGTACTTTTACAACAGCCCCACCATAGGCTTCTAACAATACATCTATCTTGATATAGGTATCATCAGTTATGGGCAATACACCTTCTCTTAATAACATGGGATAACTGCTAGTGTCTCTGAAAGTAATTATCTCAGTTAGATGTGATTCGTCAAATCCTACTTTACCTCTCGAAAAGTAAGGACTCATCGCTGAACGAATCTTTTCGTCAGATACACTCTCTGACGCTAGTCATCTATCCTGAGTAATATTATCTAAAACAGTAGGATCAGAGGTATTACTAGGATTTTGGTGCCTTTGTTGCTCGGAAGAGGATACGACTTGAGTGGGGGCGCCAGCCGCACGACTGTCTCTCGTATCTCTTTCTAACTTATAGCAATACTCTCTAGCATGTCCTTTTCTGTTACAATAGGTACATTTTACTTCTTCTTGATATCAGATTTTTGTCTAACCACAGAGACAGATTCAGGATTGTGAGTTTTCCTGGTAAAGGTACGAGAAGTTACAGTAGCAGGTACAGCAGGCCGGCAATGAGCAGCTGATTTAGGTTGCCAACTTATAGGACAATTTTTAGTTACCTTGTTTCTTTATGTTTTAGCACGTACAAGTTTGTGAGAAATCTCGTAATTGTCTGCTAATGCTGCAGTTTCCAGAATATCCGAGGTAGTATGATCGATCAGATATTCTTGTATGTCAGCAGACATACAGTTGTTAAACTCTTCATGAAGCTGAACAAGAGTGTCGTAGTTGTTACACTTGGCAAACCTACACCATCTCTCAAATGCAACTTTTTTCTCACGAGCAAACTCTACACAAGTTTGATCTTGTCGCCATTGTAGTATACGAAATGCGTTTTGATAACTTACTGGTAACAAGTTATATGTCTCTAGAATAGTTTGCTTGACAGCATCATAACTAATGTACTTGGCAAATGGTAAAGCAGCAGTATAAGTTTGAGCTCTTCCTGTCAAAGCTGTGTGCAACAAGGTAGCCCAGTGCTTACGTGGCCAGTTCATAGCACGAACCTGGTTCTCAAACACATCAAAATAGGTGTCTAAGTTACTTTCAAAAAACTTAGGAACCATTGATACAGCTTTCTGCACATTAAATGTG
Organism: Cherax quadricarinatus; assembly: GCF_026875155.1. Classification (NCBI taxonomy): domain Eukaryota; kingdom Metazoa; phylum Arthropoda; class Malacostraca; order Decapoda; family Parastacidae; genus Cherax; species Cherax quadricarinatus. Next base: position 33,367,696 of record NC_069403.1, on the reverse strand, counting down.
TCCTGTGATCTATCAGTCTGTTTTCTTCCAAGACGAACATTTTCTCTCTGGAAATCTTCCTCGTTCAATTTCCTCTGTGCCTCTATTTGTGCAGTCTGCAACATAATGAGGCATTCAAACCTCTCAAACTGTTCCTGAGAGATAGGACAAGTGGGTAATGGAGGAGTAAGGAATCTAACGTGGTCTTGACGGTCCTTAGGTCGGACACCTCGTCCAGACGTCTCTAGAGAGTCTAGATCTGGTCTAGGATAAGTAGATACAGGTGTAGCATACACGGTACTAGTATGAGGCTGAGTTATACACCAGTTAGGAGGGAAGGCATGAGTGAGAAGTGAGCTACACTAGGCTCAGACACTAGGCTCGCTTCTGCCTTAGTTGCTCTTTCTTCTACGTCATCAAATAGAGTCATACTTCCTAATTGTGACACTAGGCTTTCTGAATCTGAATCATAATCAGACATCTCTGTATGAGCAGGAAACAATATATCTTTAATTAACGCTCTGACAGTTTCTGCGGTGTAATTCCTGTTACACGTCACACCGAGATATTTGGCTACTTGCCAACACGTCTGAAGTTTTAATGTACTTAACTCAGACAAAGTCAGAGTATCAATTAACTGTTTCACTTTGGCATACATCACGAAAATAAGTGTACTACGAGAGAGTGATTATAGGAAACTATAATCCTAATAGGAATTTTAGTGTTGGTCGTCTTAGAGCTAAAGCTCATAAACAGTATTTCCATCTCCTTGGATCAAGAGACTCAGTCAAGTACATACATTCACCTGGTATGTTGTACAAGACTAAACTCAAAGTCTTCAGATTAGGAAAGTACTCAAAGTGTTTGATTATAGAGTTACTAGTATGTCAAACTGGACAATTTCTCCAACACCTTGGATCAAGAGCATCCCGGACAGGCCCCCATTTGTTACAAAAAACGTGATTCTAAAAGCTTAGAGATCTCCAGTGAATACTACAAAGGACTGCCCTTCTAGCATCCAGCCTGTTACTGGGTTTTCATAACAAGTAGTCAGTATCCTTGTCCAATTATCCATTAGAATTCAGTATGATTCAATAGTGCTTCAGGATTACAACTGGTAGGCTACTAACTAGAGAAATTAAAATTTAATAAATTTATTAATCACTGTCTAGAGGTATATTATCAAATTAAATTAAATTAATCAATTCAAACAAAATAATAATAATCACTACTCTCGTGTACAGTAGTATTGTGCTGAAAGCACATATCACATTTATAAGTCTTAAGTACCATCTGGTACATTAATATTTAATAAGATATTACAAATATGTACAAGTAAGTTTGTGTGTATGTGTGTAAGTGCTCTTAGTAGTTTGATATGTCTCACGACTCGACTAGACTTAAACAAGTGACTGACAAAGTCCACAAATAAACTAACTTCTTGACCAACTGGCAATCAGAACAGTCTGCTTGAACAATAAAAAGAATGCTAAGCCCAATAGCAATATAACAAGTAACTGCGACACAGAATCAGGAATAAGGAGATAATATAACGACACTAAGTAGGGACCATCAGCAGATCCTCCACAAAAGTCACGAAACTCCCATACTACTGAATCTAAGTTCAGCATAAGAACATCCCCGACTGTGACAATACACAGATACCAGTACAAGTTAGGTCAGAAGCTACAGCTCAGGACCTGAGTTGCTCAGAGTGTCTAGGCGTCACACAACCTCAGTACAACGTCGAAAATCACTAAGTCTATACAATGTTCTGTGAACAGAGTCTCACAGAACCTAACGAGACAGAGACGATCTTCCAACAAGGGCCAATAATGGAGATTTAGGCACTTGTCAGGGATACGTCCAACCACCAAGAGAGTCTAGACCAGACTGAATACTTCAGGTGAGGTGTGGACACCCCCCCTCTATCACGTGATAGCTCCGTGGACAGCTGCTTACTAGCAACGCTGAGAAGCTGGCAGGGAAACGAGCAAAGAGCGATAATTACATTAGTTAGACAATCAAGACTTGAACTATGAGCACATAATATATGTGTTACATCCTACCTAACAACATAACTAAGACAAATAATAATATAAAGCATTATTTTCACGATTTAGCTATTATCGCAAACATAAGCAATATAAAATTACATGAAAAGGTAATATACATATACATATACATTGTAACCCATTCAGGGGTTGCAATATATATATATATATATATATATATATATATATATATATATATATATATATATATATATATTATTATATATATATATATATATATATATATATATATATATATATATATATATATATATGTATATATATATATATATATATATATATATATATATATATATATATATATATATGTATGTAAAGATTAGTGATTGAGTTTGAAGAAATATAAGTCATCGTAGATGGGAAAGTCTTGTAATTTCTCTAAATATTTATTGATGTACAGTTATTGTCTGGGTGACGCATCAAACACTATGATCAAAATTTGTCTCTGGAACATGATTTATCTGTATGTCCAATAAATACACTATATAGAAAACTTGAGTTAAACTAGCCAAGTTGAGAGGTAATATTCAGTTGTTTCATGTGAAATAATCTGGTTACTGTCTGAAGAGAGTTGATGTATAAAATTTAATAAGATATTTAAAAAACAAGAAAATAGTAGCAAACTGTAATTGTGTAATAAAATATGATGCTGTTTGGACCCTTTGAGAAATTTCGAAGGAGGGGGTGGAGAACAGCCAATAGGGACGCCGGGGGGATGCCATATTAAATTTAATATGTGTACACTGGTTGTTACAATGGTCTAATAATCCGGCGCCATCGAGGCCATAATGGGGCGTTTGGGCCTGGATTTGGAACCTATGTTAATGTTCCCTGCTGAAGAATTGGGACAGGAAATTTGCGGGATCTCAAAAATTACGTGTGGATAGCAGAAAATAAATGCAGACATTACTCAAAGGAAAGTGCACCATAGTCTTTGCATTTAGATCACTAACTGGCCAGTGTAGCATCTAGGTGTTAGGCAGGTGTTGTGGTGTGATCCTTGTACAGTAATTAAATGGTATTAATACCAATTATATTGTTGCTCCCAGCAAGCTTAATTCTATACATTCCACATAACCTTAATTACCAGAGTAGCTGGTTTAATATTATAATTATTAAGTTAATATCAGGTCTAGCTTTTTGTGAGAGTGGTGAGGAAGTGAGCAGTCGAAGGGGTTGCAATTCATTGACCTTCTGTGATTTAAATCCCATTTACTTCAGCCAAATTACTTGCAGGTAATAATTCAGGTAATGTCCTGTAAACCTCCTGCAGGTGATTTGCTCATAATAATAATTTTTCACACTACTATACAGAAAGCCCTTTGTTACATAGAGCATTTCGGACAAATTAGGTAAATTTTTGTCCCAGGATGCAACCCAAACCAGTCGACTAACTCTCAGGTACCCATTTTACTGATGGGGGAACACGGACAGCAGTTGTAAGGAAACACGCCCAATGCTTCTACCCTTGCCGGGAATCGAGCCCGGAACCTCAGCGTGTGATTCCAGTGTGTATATTTTAAGTAGGGGAAGATGAAGTATAGATTAGTTGTTCAGGTCGGGGGTGGAAAAACGTGGGTATTCATGGTGATAAAGAGGACTTCTTATAAACAGATTCTTTGTAAATCAAAAATTTTTTTTAAGATAAATTTTTTATAAAATTGTATGTATATATACAAGTATATGTTCATAAGATGAATAGTAAAGTAATAGAGTCATAAGAAGACTTATATGCACTTAAATGAAATCATAACATTGAGCAGCATATAAGATAATTAATCCCTATAAAGTAGAATTGCCCCTCAAGGTCGAGGATTCTACTTTATAGAGAGTTAACTATTATTAGAGATTCCGCTCATTTAAGGGGAGATATTCCTAATGATATATATTAAGAATATGAGAAGTTTTGTTTTGTAGTAACTTATCAGAAAGATATACCTATTTGTTTTAGAAATTAAGTTCAAGATAATTTTTGATGCACCTCTACAAATATCTTGATATATATATATATATATATATATATATATATATATATATATATATATATATATATATATATATATATATATATATATATATATATATATGGAATAAGATCACAGTAAACAGGTGATTTCAGAATATGCAAGACAACCACTGTGAAAGAATAGAGAAATTCCAAGCGCTTTCCTGACTACTCACATTATCAAGGAACAATGAAAGTAATGCATCAAAGGAAGGCATATAAAGGGTCTAGACCACACCTCACTATCACATCCCACAACAAAGCAACACCTAACACGCTACTCATAAGAAAGGAAACACTGCAGCAGGTTCGCTGGCCCAACTAGACAGGTCCTTCACACAACCCACCAACAAACTATTCTACCCAAGAATTAGGAATTTTAAAAATTATTATTTGTCCAATGTATTATTAAATTCTTCCCAAATTCTATTAATTATAAATGGATCTAATTTATATAAACCAAAGGAAATATTCATATTATTGTCAAAACTGCTATTTGGCGAATGGTTCGTCTTATTGTTCAGGCAAGTTGTTTGATTGCCTTAATGGCCGAAAAGCTGGATTATTTGTGAACTTGTCAGTCACTGTTTAAGTCTGGAGTCTTGTCTTACTGTGACAGACCGAGCACTCGGAGAACATACATACATATTCACACACACTTGTATTATTCATATACTTGAAATCAACTTATCAGACGGTACGTGCGAGTCGTACTGGTACCAAATGTGACCTCAGCACTATACTACTATATGTACAATTTAACATTGAACTACAAGAGAAGAGTAGGAGCTTATACCCTAAACTATGCCAAACTTATTTACTTTGATAATTTTCCCCTCAAGGAAGGTTCCTTGACGCTGGTGAGGGGCTCTTGATCTAAGCAATTGGATCTGTGCTGAATTGAGCCTGAATACCTTTCATCCCCCCACAGGCTCTATATAATCCCTATGGGTTTAGCGCTGCCCCCTGATTATAGTAATATATTGATAATGTTATTAATTAAAGATCTCAAATTTTATTTCGTTAGTGTTTATCAGTTGTGATGTCAAAGCGCTATTAAAATTTATTAGAATATTAGTTTATTAGAATATTCTGGACCAGAATATTCTAATAAACTGTTACAAAACCAGAAACAACGTAGATGCTGGAGATATCTGTACTGTGTGGATATCGCATTTTGTAACGCTAAGAAGGTTCACTACATTTAATTTCCGTTTTCTTATTGATATCTCAGTAAGAATATTACAAGTAATGTTGCAGGTTGCTACACGCTGCTGTAGATGCTCGTAAAACAAAATCAGATTCATTGGCAGCTATTTCAGGTTTAAGGATCCTGTAATAACTCTTTTGTTTACATAGTTTTCAGCTCACTTGTTCTAAATGTATCACTTAGATATACAGAGTCCTTGCTTGAACACAACACTAGACTTTGTGAACATAAGAGTCAGTCTTACAGTAAGTTGACATATCTGACCAAACTCCTACACTCAGCTACCATAAGTAACATTATTTACGTACTGGTATACATAACTACAACTATCATACATAGTGTAAATTACCTAGAATAACCCAAAAACGTCAGACTAAGTTAATTATTTCCATTCTGAGTCCCACAATAATTCATTGAGTCCAGATGATTTTAAGAATATAGTCAAATTATAGAAGACTTTAGATTTAAGGTTTCTAGAGAGCTTACGTATTTAAAATAAACTTGTACTCATTGAAAATGATTTTCTTATTAATTTAAGGTGGCTGGTAGCCTGGTTGACAAAGCTCTCTTTGCCAGCCAGTCTTTATTTCGGGAAAAATAAATATAATTATCTAATATAAAATATACCTAATACACAGGGTGATAAATTTTATTTACACTTTTCTACTAATGTCTTTTTTTTTTAAATATATTTCAACTTCCCCCCTCACAGTACTATTTTCTATTGCCAGAAACCTATTTCTCTCACACTATACATAATCTCTAAAATATTATTCTTATTTCACTCAACCAACAAGCACTTCAATACTCAAAACAAATCGCTGCTACGACAACCTTTTCAACGTAAGTGAAACACTGACCTTTACCTTGACTTTGCCTACTCACTTACACCTGATACTTAACCTGTGAAAATAACCCAACTAAATATTTTAACCCAAAAAGAATAATATTGTAATTTATGGGAATGTAGTGAACCCCTGAAGTATACTTGGAGAGGGTTTTGGGGGTCAACGCCCCGGCGGCCCGGTCTGTGACTAGGCCTAATGGTGGATCAGGGCCTGATCAACCAGGCTGTTACTGTTGGCTGCACGCAACCCGACGTACAAACCACAGCCCGGCTGGTCAGGTACTGATTTTAATTGCCTGTCCATTGCCCTCTTGAAGATAGCCAGGGGTCTAATGGTAATCCCCCCTTATGTATGCTTGGAGGCAGTTGAACAGTCTAGGGCCCATGACACTTACTGTGTTGTCTCTTGTGCTAGTGGCACCCCTGCTTTTCACTGGAAGGGATGTTACATCGTCTGCTGAGTCTCTTGCTTTCATAGGGAGTGATTTTCGTGTGCAAATTTGGTGCTAATCCCTCTAGGATTTTCAAAGTGTATATAATCATGTATTTCTCCCGCCTGCGTTCAAGGAATGTACAGGTTGAGGAACTTCAAGCGTTCCCAGTAACTGAGGTGTTTTATCACAGTTATGCGCGCCGTGAAGGTTCTCTGTACATTTTCTAGTTCAGCAATTTCACCTGCCTTGAAAGGTGCTGTTAGTGTGCAGCAATATTCCAGCCTAGATAGAACAAGCGATCTGAAGAGTGTCACCATGAGCTTGGCATCCCTAGTTTTGAAGGTGCTCATTATCCATCCTGTCATTTTCCTAGTAGATGCGATGCGACTGATACAATGTTGTGGTCTTTGAAAGTGAGATACTCTGACATTATCACTCCCAGGTCTTTTACAATAGTTTTTCGCTCTATTGTGTGGATGGAATTTATTTTATACTCCGATATAGTTTTAATTTCCTCACGTTTTCCAAATCGGAGTAATTGAAATTTCTCATCATTGAACTTCATATTGTTTTCTGTGACCCATTTAAAGAGTTAGTTGATGTCCACCTGGAGTCTTGCAGTGTCTTCAATGGAGGACACTGTCATGCAAATTCCGGTGTCATCTGCAAAGGAAAATGTTGTGCTGTGGCTCACATCCCTATCTGTCAGATATGAGGATGAGGAACAGGATGGGAGCGAGTACTGTGCCTTCTGGAACAGAGCTTGTCACAGTAGCCACCTTAGACTTCACTCTGTTTACTACTACTCTTTGTGTTCTGTTTGTTAGGAAATTATAGATCCATCTACCATCTTTTCCAGCAATTCGTTTATCACCCATTTTATGCGCTTTTACCCCATGATCACACTTGACAAAGGCTTTTGCAAAGTCTGTGTATACTACATCTGCATTTTCTTTGTCTTCTAAAGCATCCAGAACCTTGTCATAGTGGTCCAGTAGTTGGGACAGGCAGGAACGACCTGCTCTAAACCCATGTTGCCCTTTGTGTAACTGAGGGGTATCTAGCTGAATGGTGATCTTGCTTCTCAGAACCCTTTCAAAAAAAATTATGATACGGGTTGCTAGTGCTATTGGTCTGCAGTTCTTTGTTATTGCTTTACTGCCATCTTTGTGCCTGTTGTTTTTAGCAGCTGTGGGACGACCCGTGTCCATGCTCCCTCTCCATAGGATGTTAAAAGCACATGACGGGGGTTTCTTGTAGTTCTTGATGAACACTGAGTTCCAGGATAATATCAGATAGGCTTGAATCTACCAAATTCTGTGTCTCGCTCATAAAAAGTTCATTTAGGTCTTCGACTCTCAGTTTGCTTAGCGGTTTGCTAATGGGACTTGAGTAACTCAACTCATTTCCTTGCTGTCATCTGTGTAGGACCCATCTCGTCTAAGTAGGGGCCCAATACTGGATGTTATTCTCGACTTAGATTTGGAATATGAAAAGAAATATTTTGAGTTTCTTTCAATTTCATATATGGCTTTTAGTTCTTCCCGCGTTTTTTGACTCATGTAAGATTCCTTGAACTTAAGTTCGATGTTTGGCATTTCTCTGACCAGTGTCTCCCTTCGTATTACAGATATATTAGCCTGTTTCAGCAGCTCTATTGTTCTTCGTCCTCGCCTGATCATAAACAAAAAAATAATTAATCCTGAAAAAATAATTTTTATGAAACCTAAATTAAAAATAATTGAAAATCTCGCCAGTAATTATTTTATTAACCTCTTTCCACACACACACACACACACACATATATTATATATATATATATATATATATATATATATATATATATATATATATATATATATATATATATATATATATATAAATATATATATATATATATTATATATATATATATATATATATATATATATATATAATATACAATTTTTCTCTGTATTGGACTGAAGAAGCCACTGGCTGGCGAAACGTTACCACAATAAAGGTACCCAAGTGTTGCACAAGTGTCTAATTCATCATGTAGTTGGTTCTGTGAACCATGTATCTACACTCCAGAAAATATTGAACTTTTTTTTAGAAAAAGTTGCTAAACAATATTTCTTTACAGTAGTAAAAATCTGCAACTGCTGTTTATAACTCGTTGTTAAAAATAAAGAAAGTCTTTAGCTGAAACACTTTTCTCAGTTCTTTACTATTTAAACATTAAACTAAATCTGTATCAGTAAAAGAAATTAATAAAAATATTTAGTGTCTTGTACACATAGATATTTTTACTGTCTGAGATGAAACTTCGGGTGACTTCACTAAACACAACATGAAACACGAACAACACATGAAATTCTCAGTGTACAACCCCCCCCCCACACACACACCGACAATTACACCCATTTCTTAAGTCATTACTCCTCATTGATAAAGAAAAAGCACAGTTTCCCGAGAGCCTTGAAGATATGTAGTCCAGGACACTGACCAAGACAAAGAAACAACTGGCTCATAAAGGCAAGGCTAAACCAAGCCGACAAAAACTACTTAATACTGACACCTCAAAAAAAGAAACAGACAATGAGGAGAAAACTTAGTCATTACATTGCATCAAGGCATTTCAGAAGAGAGGTAAAGACGTCATCAAGATCAAAGTTTCTTACACAAACTAATGAGGCATTTTTTTTCTAAAATAATCACAAATTATAATTTCAGACGAGACGCAAGGAGTATACCAAATTCAATGCAACAACTGTGATTTAGAGTACAATGGAGGAAGTGACCTTGGGACCAGGATGACTGAACACATGTGGTTAGTCAGGTATGGTCAAGAAAGCTTTGTACCGCTTCAGAATATCAAGACTTCACACCACACAATCCACTGGGACGGCGCCAACATCATTTACTAAATGGAAGCCCCCATTCAAACGGAAATCAACTGAGGCAATGCTAATTGAAACCATACCGAACTCTGTTTCGCAGGAAATTTCAAACCGCGTGTGATAACCACAGAGAAAGACATCCCAGTACTAAGTTTAATGAGGCATCATCACCTAGCTACTGACAGCAGGTCCAGTACAGTTCTCCACAGAAATTCCATCCCCATGGACATATAATCTACACACTTTCACATCCCACAAAACTTTTAGTCATTAGATATCACACGGTACTTCGATGATTCAAGAAGCTCCGGACTCTGCTCACCGGCCAGTATAGAAACCTGTTCACTCTCCTCGTTGCTTTGTATCATTCTGCTGCTGAAGAGGACCTCGGCTAGAGGTCGGAATATACAGACTACCAATCTTCATTTTTTGTCTCCTATGGGATTTCCTCACACACACACACACACACACACACACACACACACACACACACACACACACGAGATTGGAGAAAGGGATTACATAGTAGGTACACTTCAGTCTGGGGAACATTAAAAGTCATTGCAGTGATGTATAACCCACCACAGAACTGCAGGAGTCCAAGAGAGGAATCTGAAGAGTGCAACAGAGCGATGGTGGACACACTGGCTAAGGTGGCAAGAAGAGTTAACTCGAGCAGAGCAAAGTTACTGGTTACGGGCGATTTCAACCACAAGGAAATCGACTGGGAAAACCTGGAGCCATATGGGGGTCCCGAAACGTGGAGAGCCAAGATGATGGATGTGGTACTGGAAAACCTCATGCATCAACATGTTAAGGACATCACTAGAGAGAGAGGGTAGGATGAACCAGCAAGACTGGACCTCAAGTTCACCGTGAGCAGCTCAGACACTGACATCACATATGAGAGGCCCCTTGGAGCTAGTAGCTAGTAGAGCTACATGTGGAAAGAGTAAGAGGAGTTGAATGGGAAAAGCCAATCTATAAAAGGGTGGACTACACAGGTATGAGGAACTTCCTGCAGGACGTTCAGTGGGACAGAGAATTGATAGGAAAGTCAGTAAACGAAATAATGGAATATGTAACAACAAAATGCAGGGAGGCATAGGAAAGGTTTGTTCCCATGGGCAACAGAAATACTGGGAAGACGAGAACGAGCCCCTGGTTTACCCGAAGGTGTAGGGAGGCGAAAACTAAGTGCAATGGAGAATGGAAAAAGTGCAGAAGGCAAAGAACCCAGGAAAATAAGGAGATTAGTCGAAGAGCTAGAAACGAGTATGCACAGACTGGGAGGGAGGCCCAGCGACATTACGAAAACAACATAACATTGAAAACCATGTCTGAACTGAGACTATAGCCACATTAGGAGGAAGACAACAGTGAAAAATCAGGTGATCAGGCTGAGGAAAGAAGGTGGGGAACTCACAAGAAACGATCTAGAGGTATGTGAGGACCTCAACACGAGATTTAAGGAAGTATTTGCAGTGGAGACAGGAAGGATTCTGGGAAGACAGTACAGAGGGGGACACCAACAAAGACTGTACCAACAAGTGTTGGATAACATACACACAACCGAAGAGGAGGTGAAGAAGCTGATACCTCAAAGGCGATGGGAGCGGACATCTCCCCGTGGGTCCTTAGAGAAGGTGCAGAGATTCTGTGTGTGCCACTGACCACAATCTTCAACACATCCCTTGAAACTGGGCAACTACCTGAGGTATGGAAGACGGCAAATGTAGTCCCCATTTTTATGAAAGGAGACAGAAACGAGGTACTAAACTACAGACCAGTGCCACTGACATGTATAGCATTCAAAGTCATGGAGAAGATTATCAGGAGGAGAGTGGTAGAGCACCTGGAACGGAAAAAGATTATAAACAACAACCAGCACGGATTAATGGAAGGCAAATCCTGTGTCACAAACCTACTCGAGTTTTATGACAAGATAACAGAAGTAAGATACGAGAGAGAGGGGTGGGTTGACTGCATTTTCTTGGACTGCAGAAGCTAGAGGATCAGGCATGCATAACAAGAATACCTCACAAGGAGGCAACAACGAGTCATGGTACGTGATGTATCACAGTAGGCGCCCGTGACGAGCGGTGTCCCACAGGGGCCAGTCCGAGGACCCGTGGCGTTCTTGGTACATGTGAATGACAGAACGGAAGGGATTGACTCAGAAGTGTCCCTGTTTGCAGACGATGTGAAGTTAATTAGAAGACTCAAATCAGATGAGGATCAGACAGGACCACAAAGTAACCTGGACAGGCTGGACACGTGGTCCAGTAACTGGCTACTCGAATTTTACCCCGCCAAATGCAAAGTCATGAAGATCGGGGAAGAGCAAAGAAGACCGCAGACAGAGTATAGGCTAGGTGGACAAAGACTGCAAACCTCACTCAAGGAGAAAGATCTTGGGGTGACCATAACACTGAGCACGTCTCCGGAGGCACACATCAACCAGATAACTGCTGCAGTATATGGGCGCCTGGCAAACCTGAGAATAGCTTTCCGATACCTTATTAAGGAATCGTTCTAGACACTGTACACCGTGTACGTCTGGCCCATACTGAAGTATGCAGCACCAGTTTGGAACCCACGCCTAGTCAAGCACGTCAAGAAATTAGAGAAAGTGCAAAGGTTTGCAACAAGGCTAGTTCTAGAGCTCAGGGGAATGTCCTACGAAGAAAGGTTGAGGGAAATCGGCCTGACGAAACTGGAGGCCAGGAGGGGTTAGGGGAGACATGAAAACGACATGCAAAATACTGCATGGAATAGATAAGGCGGACAGAGACAGGATGTTCCAGAGAGGGGACACAGAAACAAGAGGTCACAATTGGAAGTTGAAAACTCAGATGAGTCACAGGGATTTTAGGAAGTATTTCTTCAGACATAGAGTTGTCAGGAAGTGATGTCATGCCCCTATGGTTAACCTTTCTTTAATATTACATTGCGGTTATTTCCTTTAATAGCTAAATTGGAAATGAACGTCCTTGTATTATTAAGGCTAATTCTTATTAACAATTATTATAATTTATGTAACATGGCCATGATAAGTTTAATTGGAGGTATAGTAACCTGCCTGCCGCCCGGTGTGCCGGTGTATGGTTAGCCGTGATGTTCGATGGTTATACCCCCCCTTTCCCCCCCCTTTATGTTCAACTACTCTACTGAGTGTTGGTGAGTCACGTCACGTGACCCACTTGACCTGTATGCTCAAGGTTGAGGGACGAGCAGTGAAGAAGTAGCAGCCAACGAGAACACTCCTGCTCGTCTCTGGTAACTGGCCAAGGTTTATTATCCGGCCTGGGCATATTCTGTTTTATTCTGACTGCTTCCAATTGGGAAATAAGACTTTATATATTAAAGTAATCTCTCTATATATATGTTATATCTAGGATCTCCTCCTAATCATGTGTTATGAAAGCCTTATATATTTTGGACAATATAGAACAAACATGCATTCTTAACTTGTATACGTTAATTCGTATATTATTATTTCTGGCTTTTTGTTGTATCATAAATATACTTAATTAAAATTCGTCATTCCGGATGATCACTATTATTATCCCAACCTCTCTGACCAAAGTTGTTATGCTCTAACCAGAAGGAAATAGTGGTTACAATACTTGGAGTGTAACAAGTGACAACTCTATGGAGGCAGGAAGCATACATAGCTTTAAGACGAGGTATGATAAAGCTCATGGAGCAGGGAGAGAGAGAGAGGACCTAGTAGCGATCAGTGAAGAGGAAGGGCCAGGAGCTGAGACTCGACCCCTGCAACCACAATTAGGTGAGTACAATTGAGTACACACACACACACACACACACACACATACACACACACACCAAGCTCTCAGGAATGATAACAAATGCTATCTTTTCAACTGGATATCAGATCCTGAGGAAAGACAGAGGGCACTGGGGGAGAGGGTGGAGGAGTGGCACTGCTCATCAAAAAACAATGGCATTTTGAGGAGTTGGAGAAAGGAGACAGAGGGAAAGCAATGGACTATATAATAGGAACACTTCAGATTGGAGGTTCCAAGGTGGTAATTGCAGTGATGCATAACCCACCACAGAATAGCTGGAGGCCATGACAAGAATATGATGAGAGTAACAGTGATGGTTGACACACTGGCTGAAGTGTCTAGAAGGGCCTATGTGAGCAGGTCAAAGCTACTGGTCGTGAGTGACTTCAGTCACAAAGAAATCGACTGGGAGAACCTGGAGCCACATGGGGGGGGGTCCAGAAACGTGGAAGGCTAAGATGGAGGTGGTACTGGAAAACCTGATGCATTAACATGTTAGGGATACTACCAGAGAGAGGGGAGAGGATGAACCAGCAAGACTGGACCTAGTATTCACCTTGAGCAGTGCAGATTATTGGGGACAACACATATGAAAGGCCCACAGAGCTAATGATCACGTGGTTCTAAGCTTCAAACACATAGTAGAGTTACCAGTGGAGAGGGAGGCAGGGAGTGCAAGAAGAATGAAGCCAGACTACAAGAGAGGGGACTATACAGGCATGAGGAATTTCCTGTGCGAGGTCCAGTGAGACAGAGAACTGGCAGGGAAAGCAGTAAATGAGATGAAATATGTGACAACAAAATACAAGGAAGTGGAGGAGAGGTTTGTACCCAAGAGCAACAGACATAATGAGAAGCCCAAGAAGAGCCATTGGTTTACCCAAAGGTGTAAAGTGGCTAAAACCAAGTGAGCTAGAGAACAGAAGAAGTATAGAAGGCAAAGTATCCAGGAGAACAAGGAGAGAAGTCGAAGCAAGAAATGAGAATGTGCGTAGGTAAGGAGAGAGAGGCCCAGCGACAATACGAAAATGACGAAAATGACGTTGCAGCAAAAGACAAGTTTGACCCTAAGTTGTACAATCACATTAGGAATAAAACAACTGTCAAAGGCCAGGTATTCAGGCTGAGGAAAAAAGGAGAGGAGTTTGCAAGAAATAACCATGAAGTATGTGAGGAAATATAAACACATATGCAGTATAATGTGATCCTTTATTGACTACGTTTCGCCCACACAGTGGGCTTTTTCAAGTCACAAACAGATCTGTTTGTGACTTGAAAAAGCCCACTGTGTGGGCGAAACGTAGTCAATAAAGGATCACATTATACTGCATATGTGTTTATATTTCCATTGTGTCGGTATTTTATACCATTTATTTCCAAGTATGTGAGGAGCTTAAAACTAGATTCAAAGAATTATTCACAGTGGAGACAGAAGGGACTCCAGAAAGATGGAGAGATGGGGGTACACCAACAAGTGCTGGATATAATGCATACAACCGAAGAGGAGGTGAAGAGGCTGCTAAGCGAACTAGATATCTCAAAGTCGATGGGGCAGGATAACATCTCTCCGTGGGTCCTGAGAGAGGGTGCAGAAGCTCTGTGTACCACTAACAACAATCTTCAACACATCTATCGAAACAGGGCGACTATCCGAGGTATGGAAGACAGCAAATGTAGTCCCAGTTTTTTAAAAAGGAGACAGGCACATAGCACTGAACTACAGACCAGTGTCACTGACATGTACTGTATGCAAAGTCACGGAGAACATTATCAGAAGAGTGGTGGACCCCCTAGAAAGGAATGAGCTTATAAACGACAACCAGCACGGATTCAGAGACGGGAAACACTGTGCCCCGAACCTACTGGAGTTATATGAC
Organism: Cherax quadricarinatus; assembly: GCF_026875155.1. Classification (NCBI taxonomy): domain Eukaryota; kingdom Metazoa; phylum Arthropoda; class Malacostraca; order Decapoda; family Parastacidae; genus Cherax; species Cherax quadricarinatus. The sequence goes on along the minus strand of NC_069403.1, from coordinate 33,352,575 downwards.
AAGGTGACAGCACTAAGACAAGAGAGAGAGTGGTGGGTAGATTGCCTTTTCTTGGACTGCAAGAAGACGTTTGACACAGTTCTACACAAAAGATTAGTGCAAAACCTGGAGGACCAGGAAGGTATAACAGGGAAGGTACTGCAGTGGATCAGAGAATACCTGACGGGAAGGCATCAGAGAGCTATGGTACGTGATGAGGTGTCAGAGTGGGCGCCTGTGACGAGAGGGGTTCCACAGGGGTCAGTCCTAGGATCAGTGCTGTTTCTGGTATACGTGAATGACATGCCGGAAAGAATAGACTCAAAAGTGTCCCTGTTTGCAGACGATGTGAAGTTAATTAGGAGAATTCAGACAGAGGAGAACAAGGCAGGACTACAGACGGATCTGGACAGGCTACAGGTCTGGTCCAGAAACTATTTCCTAGAGTTCAACCCCACCAAGTGCAATGTCATGAAGATCGAGGAAGGTCAAAGAAGATCGCAGACAAGGTACAGTCTAGGAGCCCAAAGACTACGAACCTCAATCAAGGAAAAGGATCTTAGAGTGTATATAATACTGAGTACATCTCCTGAAGTGCATTTCAACCAAAAAACTTCCGCAGCATTTGGGCTACTGGAGAACCTAAGAATAGCATTCCTGCATCTCAGAAGTCGTTCCGGACCCTGTACACCGTGTATGTCAGGCCCATATTGGAGTATGCACCTCCAGTTTGAAACCCACACCTGGCCAAGCACGTCAGGAAACTAAAAAAAGTGCAAAGGTTTGCAGCGAGACTAGTCCCGGAGCTAAGGGGCATGTCCTACGAGGAGAGGTTAAGGGAACTCGACCTGATGACACTGGAGGACAGGAGGGACAGGGGGGACATGATAACGACATATGAAATATCGAGAGGAATCACAGGATGTTCCAGAGATGGAGCACAGCAACAAGGGATCACATTTGGAAGTTGAAGACTCAGATGAGCCACGGGGATGTTAGGAAGTATTTCTTCAGTCATAGAGTTGTCAGGACGTGGAACGGTCTGGAAAGTGGGTAGTGGAGGCATGTACCATATATTGATTGCTTTAAGAAGACGTACGATAACGCTCATGGAGCAGGGAAAGAGTAGACCTAATAGCAACCAGGGAAGAGGCTGGGTCAGGAGCTATGAATCGACCCCTTCAACCACAATTAGGTGAGTACACACACACACACACACACACACACACACACACACACACACACACACACACACACACACACATATAAATATATGGTTTGTGTATATGTATGCATAAACATGTAGTATTAGTAGTAGTAGCAGTAATAAAAATAATACTAACTATTGTAAATTCCGGATTCTTTGTGAGAACAAGTTTGGAGAGTTATTACAAAAGTTTGAGTTGTCAATTAGATGGTAACTTCATGATAATGTCACCTCAGAAAAGTTTTCCCCATTAATCGTGTACGTTTATCTCAACAACCAATAAGATCTTGTGGAAAATATTTTTCCTCGAAGCCTTTTTATCCACTTCTCCTTGGCTGTGAGTCCCACCATATATATATATATATATATATATATATATATATATATATATATATATATATATATATATATATATATATATATATACAAAACAACCACTGTGAAAGAATAGAGAAATTCCAAGCGATTTCGTGACTACTCACATTATCAAGGAACAATGGACATTATTCCTTGATAATGAAAATTTGTGTATGCAATAATTTCACAAAAATCATTCTGAACCTAACGAAAAAATATAATTCATTGTGTTTGATAATTATTAAATTACTGTAAACTTATCTAAAATATATTTAGTTGGATTAGACTAAATTAATTTGCTCTTGTTAAAATAATGTTAGGTAAGTTTACTAAGGTTATTTTGGTACAAATTTATTGATTGTTACTTTAACATAAATGGGACCCATAACCTTGGAGAAGTGCATGAAATGGCTTTGAGGAAAAATATTTGGAATTCTTCCTGATATATTTATTAAGTGGTAATAATCAGTGATGGCAACATGATCGATATAATATATAAACATTAATAGTAAGTTAGAAGGCAGATGGATTTATTGTGCATAGACACAGTTACATAGATTATCATACATAACGGCACATGTGTGGCCAGCGAGGATAGCCCGAGCGAGGCAGATAGTGATTTATTTCCATTGGTGTCCTTAACCCAACTAGGTACAGTTGTATAAAGGTATACATGGTTGATTGCAACATGGTGATTGCAACTAACTCAGTGGATTACAGAGTTAAGTTGTTAGTGGTGTTAAAGAATGTTCGAAAATTCATGTTGTATATAACTCAAATTATGGGTTGTACAAGTTTGATAACTACTGTGCAGAGTTCACTCTGCCGTGTGGTCTTGCGGCGCTGTGGTGACGTTCCGTGTCTGAGCACCGAACATCATGTTACGTCTGTCGTGAATGTCGGCATAATATAAAACTCGTTTAGCTACTACTGCATCATACGTTTACAGGTACACAAGGCTAAGTGTTTGCAATCAGCGATGACAACATGATTTGTGTAATATACATATAAATATTAATAGTAAGTAGGCAGGTGGGTTTATTCAGGTAGGGATGTGCATGGATACAGTTGCATGAATTATCATACATAGTGGCACATGTGTGGATCATCTAGGATAACCCGAGCGAATCAGATTGTGACTTATTTCCAGTGAGGTCCTAAACCCAACTAGACACAGCTATATAAAGATATACCTGGTGGGGTGCAACATGGTGCTTGCAACTAGCTCAGTGGATTACAGAGTTAGACTGTTAGTGGTGTTAAAGGATATTCGAAAATTCATGAATTGGAATATTATCTGAATATTATAGAAGATTCACAAACAATACAAGCATATATATCGATACTGAGAATATTAGTAGGCAGTAATTAGGAATATATGATGAGATTCTTTTGAGTATTTCCAGGAACATTCTATAACCTTCCATCATGTATGGCTTTTATGCTGATATATGAGTGCATTCATTTCCTTTCTTTCATTAACTAGAAGGTTACACATAATAGCAGCATTCCGAATGTGTATTATCCAATATTGCAATGAAATCTCTTATGTCACATGACTTTTTCCTCAGTGATTAGAAAAAGCTTTATGTAAACTTGGAGGCCATCTTCTAACTCATGTCGGGTGGAAGGGGGGGAGGGTGGTTAGATGGGCAGTCGTCCTGTGACTCTCATGTTCTGAGAGGCTGCAGCTGGTGTCACCCCTCGCTACCATTACTCCTAGAAAACTTCCCCTCATTTCTTCAGTCGCTACTCTTGCAACATTGCATAGCTCCTGATGACGCACTGAGAAAGTGTGAAAGTACTTGAGCTAAAGATTGCTTGTATATATATATATATATATATATATATATATATATATATATATATATATATAATGTGCTGAATATGTAAAACTTTACTTATTCGGCATCATACACACACACACACACACACACATTCCTCACTCACACACGCACGCACACACACACACACACCCAGCAACAAGGGGACACAGTTGGAAATTGAAGACACAGATGAATCACAGGGATGTTAGGAAGTATTTCTTCAGCCACAGAGTAGTCAGGAAGTGGAATAGTTTAGGAAGCGATGTAGTGGAGGCTCGATCCATACATAGCTTTAAGCAGAGGTACGATAAAGTTCACGGTTCAGGGAGAGTGGCCTAGTAGCGACCAGTGAAGAGGCGGGGCCAGGAGCTTGGACTCGACCCCTGCAACCTCAACTAGGTGAGTACACACACACACACACACACACACACACATATATATATATATATATATATATATATATATATATATATATATATATATATATATATATATATATATATATATATATATATTTATATATGTGTGTGTGTGTGTGTGCGTGTATATATATATATATATTATTTGCTTCCAAAATACTCGACAGCTTGTAAATATCAAAACATAGAATAAATTTGCCTTAATAATAAGTATCTTGTACGAATACATACATCCTCACGCTGATCAAATCCGACTCCGAAATTTACATGTGAATTTCGTTTGATGATTGTTGCTTGTGTGTTGCTGAAGAGTAAACTTATTCATGGAACATTCACATCATGTAAAGAGAATCTCATTTCCTCTTCTATACTTTACTGTGTTGTGTTTACATTTTCATGAGTACTTGTATTATTTCCTTCTCTGTTCTTCATGGTGCTACATGAGTGTTACCTTCCATCACTGTTCTTCATGGTGCTACATGAGTGTTACCTTCCATCACTGTACTTCATGGTGCTACATGAGTGTTACCTTCATCACTGTTCTTCATGGTGCTACATGAGTGTTACCTTCCATCACTGTTCTTCATGGTGCTACATGAGTGTTACCTTCCATCACTGTACTTCATGGTGCTACAAGAGTGTTACCTTCCATCACTGTACTTCATGGTGCTACATGAGTGTTACCTTCATCACTGTTCTTCATGGTGCTACATGAGTGTTACCTTCCATCACTGTTCTTCATGGTGCTACATGAGTGTTACCGTCCATCACTGTTCTTCATGGTGCTACAAGAGTGTTACCTTCCATCACTGTTCTTCATGGTGCTACAAGAGTGTTACCTTCCATCACTGTACTTCATGGTGCTACATGAGTGTTACCTTCATCACTGTTCTTCATGGTGCTACATGAGTGTTACCTTCCATCACTGTTCTTCATGGTGCTACGTGAGTGTTACCTTCATCACTGTTCTTCATGGTGCTACATGAGTGTTACCTTCCATCACTGTTCTTCATGGTGCTACATGAGTGTTACCTTCCATCACTGTACTTCATGGTGCTACATGAGTGTTACCTTCCATCACTGTTCTTCATGGTGCTACATGAGTGTTACCTTCCATCACTGTTCTTCATGGTGCTACATGAGTGTTACCTTCCATCACTGTTCTTCATGGTGCTACATGAGTGTTACCTTCCATCACTGTACTTCATGGTGCTACATGAGTGTTACCTTCCATCACTGTTCTTCATGGTGCTACATGAGTGTTACCTTCCATCACTGTACTTCATGGTGCTACATGAGTGTTACCTTCCATCACTGTTCTTCATGGTGCTACATGAGTGTTACCTTCCATCACTGTTCTTCATGGTGCTACAAGAGTGTTACCTTCCATCACTGTTCTTCATGGTGCTACATGAGTGTTACCTTCCTTCACTGTTCTTCATGGTGCTACATGAGTGTTACCTTCCATCGGTGTACTGCATGGTGCTATTTTCTAACCAGTCGAACACAAAAAGTAGTGTTAAACAGAGTTAAATCGGAAGCTGCCATAGTGACGAGCTCTGTTCCACAAGGCACTGCACTCACCCCTATCCCGTTCGTCATTCTCATATCAGAGATAGACAGAGATGTAAACCATAGCACTGTATCGTCCTCTGCAGACGATACTAGGATCTGCATGAGAGTGTCATCCATTGAGGACACGGCAAATCTTCAAGAAGGTATAAACCAAGTTTTCCAGTGGACAACGAAGAAAAATATGATGTTCAATGAAGACAAAATCCAACTACATACTCCGTTATGGAAAAGTGGAGGAAATAATTGCTAGAACTGAGTATACTACAAACTCTAATCACACAGTAGAGCGGAAAAGTAATGTGAAGGACCTGAGAGTGGTAATGTCCGAAGATCTCAGCTTCAAGGACCACAACAATGCCACTATCACATCTGCGAGGAAACTGATAGGATGGATACTGAGAACATTCAAGACAAGAGATGCCAAGCCATTGATGATACTTTTTAAATTAATTGTTCTCTTTAGTCTGGAATACTGCTGTACATTAATATTCTCATTCAAGGCAGGTGAAATTGCAGATCTAGAGAATGTACAGAGAACCTTTACTGCACGTATAAGTTCCATCAAACACCTTAACTACTGGGAACGCCATGAAGCACTTGACTTGTACTCACTGGAGCGCAGGCGAGAGATATATATCATAATCTATACCTGGAAGATTCTGGAGGGACTGGTTCCTAATGTGCACACAAGAATCACTCCCTACGAAACCAAAAGACTTGGTAGACGATGTAACATACCCTCAGTGAAAACGTAGGGGAGCCACTGGTACACTAAGAGAAAACACAGTAAGTGTCCGGGGCCCAAGACTGTTCAACATCTTCCCACCAGCCATAAGAGGCATTACCAATAGACCCCTGGTTGTCTTCAAGAGGGAGCTGGACAGATACCTAAAGTTGGTGCCGGATCAGCCGGGCTGTGGTTTGTACATTGGACTACGTGCGGCCAGCAGCGACAGCCTCGTTGATCAGACCCTGATCCACCGGGAGGCCTGGTCGTTGACCGGGCCGCTGGGGCGTTGATTCCCGGAATGCCCTACAGGTAGACTCCATGGTGCTACATGAGTGTTACCTTCCATCACTGTTCTTCATGGTGCTACATGAGTGTTACCTTCCTTCACTGTTCTTCATGGTGCTACATGAGTGTTACCTTCCATCACTGTTCTTCATGGTGCTACATGAGTGTTACCTTCCATCACTGTTCTTCATGGTGCTACATGAGTGTTACCTTCATCACTGTTCTTCATGGTGCTACATGAGTGTTACCTTCATCACTGTTCTTCATGGTGCTACATGAGTGTTACCTTCATCACTGTTCTTCATGGTGCTACATGAGTGTTACCTTCATCACTGTTCTTCATGGTGCTACATGAGTGTTACCTTCATCACTGTTCTTCATGGTGCTACATGAGTGTTACCTTCATCACTGTTCTTCATGGTGCTACATGAGTGTTACCTTCATCACTGTTCTTCATGGTGCTACATGAGTGTTACCTTCATCACTGTTCTTCATGGTGCTACATGAGTGTTACCTTCATCACTGTTCTTCATGGTGCTACATGAGTGTTACCTTCATCACTGTTCTTCATGGTGCTACATGAGTGTTACCTTCATCACTGTTCTTCATGGTGCTACATGAGTGTTACCTTCATCACTGTTCTTCATGGTGCTACATGAGTGTTACCTTCATCACTGTTCTTCATGGTGCTACATGAGTGTTACCTTCCATCACTGTTCTTCATGGTGCTACATGAGTGTTACCTTCCATCACTGTTCTTCATGGTGCTACATGAGTGTTACCTTCCATCACTGTTCTTCATGGTGCTACATGAGTGTTACCTTCCATCACTGTACTTCATGGTGCTATATGAGTGTTACCTTCCATCACTGTACTTCATGGTACTACATGGGTGAAGGTATGGTGAAGGAAGGTAACACTACGTGTTACCTTCCTTCACCTTACTTCGTGGTGCGACACGAATGTTAACTTCCCCTCACCGTACTTGATGATGGTGCTGCGGAGTGTTACCTTCTCTCACTGTACATCATCATGGTGCTACGTGAGTATTACCTTCCCTCACCGTAATTCATCATGGTGCTACGTGAGTGTTGCCTTCTCTCACTGTAATTCATCATGGTGCTACGTAAGTGTTACCTTCTGTCACTGTACATCATCATGGTGCTACGTGAGTGTTACCTTCTCTCACTTTACATCATCATGGTGCTACGTTGAGTGTTACCTTCCACTACTCAAATGTTACGCTACACACCAGATTTCTCAGTGTCAGAAAACGTTGCTGGGGAAGCAGTGTTGCGAACATCATCCTTCACAACTGACACATCTCTCACCACATAACCAACCTGTCGTAAGTATCTTCAGCATAAGATGAATTTTATATATTACTTTCTCTAATATTCTCTCAGGTTCCTCATTTAATCTTTAACAGTCTTCGTTATTCGGTGTTTTCTTATGTATGCATGAGAGGTGGACTGGGGCTGGAACCTTGGAAGCGAGATTAACAGGTAACAGGTCCAGCTCTTTACAACTGTGCTACGGATCTTTTGACAGTAAAGCTTCACAGAATGCACTGCTGTCTCCTGTCTGTCAGAGGCCACCATCTGTGACCCAACTGTCCTTACTCACAGCCACAGCCTCAGCCTCAGCAACGTTCACAGTAAATGTGTCTTCACTTTCCTCAAAACCATTCTATGAACTCAGTTAAAGTCGTAATGAACGACTGTCGATGAATAAACTGGCAGGTGGAAGAGGAAGGGGGGGGGAGAAGGGGGCAATTTGAACAAATTTAGTTTTACAAAAAAAAAAATCTTTTATGACTGTAGAGAATTTTGAATAGAATGTAAATGTGAAAGGAAAACTGGAAAAAAAATATAAATTCGGTGTTTTGTAGCATTTTTAATTTTTAACGTGGGGAGACTTTCCTATTTTTCGCAAGATTTTCTTTTTTGTTTAGCAATATTTTCTTTGGTTTTATCACGAACTTTTATATATTACTCTGGAACTCCTTATTCGGCTGGCTTCAGTATTTCACTGCTGATGTAATATTTTGCGCAAGATTCATGAGAGTATTTCCATGAGTAGATGTGCCATACACAGTGCTACATAGGTGATTCTCCTTTTTTTTGTTTCACTGTGATTACTGGAGAAAGGCTTCTTTGATCGGCCATTTTGCCGCTTTTAACCTTGAAATAATTTAGTATTATTTTAGTTTATTGCATTGTTTTCCCGTTAATGCTGGTGAGGGACATTTGATCCACAGAACTGCTCGTGGCTTGGTTGATAGTATCCTCAGCTAACACAATGAGGGTTCAGGATCAATACCCGACAAGGGTGAAACGTTGGGCATGTTTCCTTACACCTGCTGCCCCTGTTCGCTTAGCGGTAAGTAGGTACCTGGGTGTTAGCCAGCTGTTGCGGGTCACATCCTGGGGACAGGATTAACGTTAGTTGCAAGAAATACTTTACATAACCAGGGGCTTTCTATACAGTGTGTTGATAACATCATATATGTCTGTCATAGCTGTATCATGTACTTGTAGAATAAAGATTATTATCTTCCCTCGCTTGAATCGAATTTAAATTAAGATATAACAATTGTCAGTGATATTACTCTTCAATAGCTAATAAATTGTATGAAATAGCTATTATATCTTATGAAAGATCTGGAACGTTTCTTGGACTGAGACTGCGTGGGCATAAATTTTGTAGGATTCTTTACAATAATTAGAAAATGTATCTTCTGGTCAGTTTTAAACATTTAGTACTGATGTGTTAAGTTGTGCAAGTTATCATATGCCAATTTTGTTAATCAAACAGTGATTTTGTGAAATAATTAGAGAATGTCCCTTCTGGTTAGTAATAATTCACAGTATGACTTTATTTAGTTATCCTAAGTTCAATCAGTTGCCATTCTACTGTGTCTACAGCATCTGTGTGCCCTGAAGACCATTCTTAAACATGTGCATGTTATGCAAACTACGAATATATGAATATTAGCAGGAACGTAACACCTCTGGTACTGACTGGAGACCCACAGCCTCGGAAGAGAGAGTTAACACATTTCAGGGTAAATGTACATGTTTCTCTCCGGAGCTGACTATTTTCTTCCTCTACCACCTCTATGAATGTTTATAAATGCGTTTTGAGCCTTATTTAGAGAAGCATATTGTGGATGGGAGCAATATTTATGACATCACAAAAAATAATATATTCAAGGATATCATTCAGCCTCTAATGGCATGGTTGTGTGCCCAGGATGCTGCCGGGCATTTTCTCTCTAGATCACAGCACTGAGTCTCTGGAAAATAAAGATGGTCGCTCTAGGTCTAGGCTCTTTATTTAATCAACCATCACTAAAATTATCTTCCTCCCCTCTTCCCCACTTCTATCACCATTACCACAACCAGATTGGACTAGGCTATGTCAATGAGCGTGTGAGATGGCAATAGTAATAGTAACTCCAGCTCTGCCTGAACGAAACCTTTGTAACTGCAGTAGGTACTGAACCCACACAGGAATACTTGAAGATATCCTCATTACATTACTAGTCTCTCAGCTCCTGCTGAAGGATGTCATCACTTGATGTATGAAACTCATCCGCTGTGACGGGATGAGTGATGGGAAAACATTGCCGGTTTTTTAGTCCTTTAGTTTTTTAGTGGCATGGAAGAGCGTAGCAGCACACTGCTGATGTATTACCACCATCACCCCCACCACCGCCATCCCCACCATCCTCACCCCACCACCTTCACCCCCACAACCCTCACCCCCACTACCCTCACCCCCACTACCACACCCCCACTACCCTCACCCCACTACCCTCACCCCACACCCCATCACTACCATTACCATGGTCACAACAACGACGACAATTTCCACCACCGCCGCCAACCCCACCACCACCACTACCATTACCACGACGACCACCACCACCACTACCATTACCACGACGACCACCACCACCACCCCCAACATGTATGCCTAGTTGAGTTCATATTTCGCTGCACTATGGTGTTGACACCTAGTGGCATAGGCCTACCAATCTCACCCCGCACCACACTTACCCTGTCTCACTCTGGCAACAAGTCAACAAGTGTACCCCGTCACTCTCTCCCAGGTACGGTCTTCTGGGCCTGGCAACTTAAACACACTGCCTGTGTACCAAGAACCCAAATGAAGTAACGTTGCCTTCGAAGCCTCATTATTACAAATCAGTTGTAATAAACACCAACACCACCACCACCCCCAACAGCACTACAACCAACACCATCACCACCACAAACACAAACAACACCACCACCCAGTTAAAGGACTCTTACAGGAACCAAGAGAGACATGAGCTTAAAGCTATTAGTGAAATTGAAAGAAATTCGAAATATTTCTTTTCATATGTCAAAAACAAGGCAAATACCACATCTAGTATCGGGCCCTTACTCAGACAGGATGGGACTTACACAGATGACAACAAGGAAATGAGTGAAATGCTGAAATCCCAGTACGACTCTGTGTTTAGTGAGCCACTAATCAGTCTGAGGGTCGACAACCCAAATGATTTCATCATGAATGAGCCTCAAAACTCCATAAATGTATGCCAGATTTCCGACATTACCCTAACTCCGATAGACTTCGAAAAATCCATTGACAACATGCCCATGCACTCAGCCCCGGGCCCAGACTCGTGGAACTCTGTGTTCATTAAGAACTGCAAGAAACCCCTCTCACGTTCCCTAAGTACACTATGGAGAAGGAGCTTGGACATGGGTGAAATTCCACAGTCACTTAAAACAACGGATATAGCCCCACTCCATAAGGGTGGCAGCAAAGCAAAGCTAAGAACTATAGACCAATAGCTCTGACGTCCCACATCATAAAAATCTTTGAAAGAGTGCTAAGAAGCAGGATTGTAAATCACCTGGATTCCCAAAATCTGCACAATCCAGGGCAACATGGGTTCAGAGCAGGTCGCTCCTGCCTCTCACAACTACTGGATCACTAAGATATGGCCTTGGATGCACTGGAAGAAAATCAGAATGCAGATGTAATATACACAGACTTTGCAAAAGCGTTTGACAAGTGCGATCATGGCGTAATAGCGCACAAAATACGTGCTAAAGGAATAACTGGCAAAGTGGGGAGATGCATCTTCAACTTCCTAACCAATCGAACACAAAGAGTAGTGGTCAACAGAGTTAAATCGGAGGCTTCCATAGTGAAGAGCTCTGTTTCACAAGGCACAGTACTTGCCCTCATTCTGTTCCTCATCCTCATATCAGACTTCGACAGAGATGTAACCCACAACACAGTATCATCCTTTGCAGACGATACTAGGATCTGCATGAGGCTGTCATCTGCTGAGGACGCGGTTAACCTCCAAGAAGATATAAACAAAGTTTTCCAGCGGGCAACGGAAAACAATATGATGTTCAATGAGGACAAATTCCAACTACTCCGTTATGGAAAGCTGGAAGGGATAATAACCAGAAGAGAGTATACTACAAACTCTGGCCATACAATAGAGCGGAAAAATAATGTAAGGGACCTGGGAGTAGTAATGTCTGAAGATCTCACTTTCAAGGATCACAACAGTGCCTCGATCACAAGTGCAAAGAAAAGGATAGGATGGATAATGAGAACGTTCAAAACGAGAGATGCCAAGCCAGTGATGATCCTTTTCAAATCGCTTGTTCTCTCTAGGCTGGAATACTGCTGTACACTAACATCTCCGCTCAAAGCAGGTGAAATTGCGGATCTAGAGAGTGTACAGACAACCTTTACTGCACGTATAAGTTCTGTCAAGCACCTTAACTACTCGGAACGCTTGGAAGCACTTGACTTGTACTCGTTGGAACGCAGGAGAGAGATATATCATAATCTACACTTGGAAAATCCTGGAAGGATTGGTCCCGAATCTGCACACAGAAATCACTCCCTACGAAAATAAAAGACTGGGCAGGCGATGCAAAATACCCCCAATTAAAAGTAGGGGCGCCATTGGTACATTAAGAGAAAACACCGTAAGTGTCCGGGGCCCAAGACTGTTCAACAGCCTCCAACCAACCATAAGGGGAATTACCAATAAACTCCTGGCTGCCTTCAAGAGAGAGCTGGACAGATACCTAAAGCCAGTGCCGGATCAGCCTGGCTGTGGTTCGTACGCTGGACTGCGTGCGGCCAGCAGTAGCAGCCTGGTTGATCAGGCCCTGGTCCACCGGGAGGCCTGGTCGTGGACCGGGGATCAACGCAGGGGCGTTGATCCCCGGAATAACCTCCAGGTAGACTCCAGGTAACCTCCAGATAGACCCCATCAACACCTCTAACAACACAACCATCAACACCACCATCACCGCCACCACTATCACCACCACCACTATCACCACCACTACTATCACCACCACCATCACCACCACCACTATCACCACCACCACTATCACCACCACCACTATCACCACCACTACTATCACCACCACCACTATCACCACCACCACTATCACCACCACCACTATCACCACCACCACTATCACCACCACCACTATCACCACCACCATCAACACCCCAACAACATTACCACCAACACTACCACCATCACCACCACCATTAAAACCACCAACATCACCATCAAAACTACCATCGCCACCACCATCATCACCATCACCACCACAATTACCACCACCATCATTAACATCAGCACCCCCACCATCATCATCAACATCACCACCACCTCTAACAACACCACCAACAACATCCTCACCATCACCACCACCATCATCACTACCACCATCACCACCACCATCACTACAACCATCATCACCACTTCCAACAACAACACACCTACCAACACCAACACCCCTAGCAACACCACCACCAACACCACTATTACCACCACCATCATCAACACCCAGCAACACTACCACCAGCACCACCACCATCATTAGCACCACCACCATCACTAGCACCAACACCATCACTAGCACCACCACCATAACCACCATCACCACCATCAACACCACCACCATCACCACCACCAATACCCCAACACCACCACCACCAATACCCCCAACAATGCCGGGTGGGTGTTCTGGAGATATTAAAGGGTTGTAGAAATACACAGTAAGTCGGTTGGTAACATATATTAAGAGAATCTTGTGGGGAAGCCCAGGGCCTCGCCTTGTTGAGTCTACACCTAGCCGGAATCTGAGAGGGTATACTGCTCACATGAGCATGACTTGTGACATCACAGCTAGCCACGGAGCCTACACATTTAGTCAGGGGGCTTAACTATAAGATAGCTGGGAATATCTACATATGCTACACAAATAACACAAGTAATCAGTGACACTACTGACAGCTCGGTCATGTTACATATGGCGTCTCGATATACAATACATACACTACAAGCTGAGCAGGCAGGCAGCTCTGGGCTGATTCTATACAACAACAAACACACAGGTAACATACAACTAATCATAGGAATGGTAACAGAAAGTAATGGATGTTATCGAGTGCAATGCACTCATAGTATATGTACAATGGATAGAATTGATCGATCGATCTGTATTCATGTGATCTACGGATTCTGAGGAAGAATGTATATATGTACATAGAAGATAGTGTTTAACAGAAAAGGCAGACTTGATGCACACAAGTCATTTACTGTTTAATCTCAGAATTTGGAGAGAACGTGAACACACACACTCAAAATTTTCTGTACACTGATCAGCTGATAAACACACAATTGACATCTCTCTTACCTAGATCATCTATTACTAGGGACTTGAAAGTACTTTCTTACTGAAGGAATGAACAGACTCGGTGGAGTGGATGGACTCTCCCGGGTCACAGCTAGCTACGGAGCCTACACAGCTAGCCACAGAGCCTACACAGCTAGTCGTGGAGCCTACACAGCTAGTCACAGAGCCTACACAGCTAGTCACGGAGCCTACACAGCTAGTCACGGAGCCTACACAGCTAGTCATGGAGCCTACACAGCTAGTCACGGAGCCTACACAGCTAGTCAAGGAGCCTACACAGCTAGTCATGGAGCCTACACAGCTACTCACGGAGCCTACACAGCTAGTCATGGAGCCTACAGAGCTAGCCACGGAGCCTACACAGCTAGTCACGGAGCCTACACAGCTAGTCATGAAGCCTACACAGCTAGTCAGGGAGCCTACACAGCTAGTCACGGAGCCTACACAGCTAGTCACGGAGCCTACACAGCTAGCCATGGAGCCTACACAGCTAGCCATGGAGCCTACACAGCTAGCCAGGGAGCCTACACAGCTAGTCACGGAGCCTACACAGCTAGTCACGGAGCCTACACAGCTAGTCATGGAGCCTACACAGCTAGTCACGGAGCCTACACAGCTAGTCAGGGAGCCTACACAACTAGTCATGGAGCCTACGCAGCTAGTCATGGAGCCTACACAGCTAGCCACGGAGCCTACACAGCTAGCCACGGAGCCTACACAGCTAGCCACGGAGCCTACACAGCTAGTCACGGAGCCTACACAGCTAGTCATGAAGCCTACACAGCTAGTCAGGGAGCCTACACAGCTAGTCACGGAGCCTACACAGCTAGTCACGGAGCCTACACAGCTAGCCATGGAGCCTACACAGCTAGCCATGGAGCCTACACAGCTAGCCAGGGAGCCTACACAGCTAGTCACGGAGCCTACACAGCTAGTCACGGAGCCTACACAGCTAGTCATGGAGCCTACACAGCTAGTCACGGAGCCTACACAGCTAGTCAGGGAGCCTACACAACTAGTCATGGAGCCTACGCAGCTAGTCATGGAGCCTACACAGCTAGCCACGGAGCCTACACAGCTAGCCACGGAGCCTACACAGCTAGCCACGGAGCCTACACAGCTAGTCACGGAGCCTACACAGCTAGTCATGAAGCCTACACAGCTAGTCAGGGAGCCTACACAGCTAGTCACGGAGCCTACACAGCTAGTCATGGAGCCTACACAGCTAGCCATGGAGCCTACACAGCTAGCCATGGAGCCTACACAGCTAGCCAGGGAGCCTACACAGCTAGTCACGGAGCCTACACAGCTAGTCACGGAGCCTACACAGCTAGTCATGGAGCCTACACAGCTAGTCACGGAGCCTACACAGCTAGTCAGGGAGCCTACACAGCTAGTCATGGAGCCTACACAGCTAGTCAGGGAGCCTACACAACTAGTCATGGAGCCTACGCAGCTAGTCATGGAGCCTACACAGCTAGCCACGGAGCCTACACAGCTAGTCACGGAGCCTACACAGCTAGCCACGGAGCCTACACAGCTAGCCACGGAGCCTACACAGCTAGTCACGGAGCCTACACAGCTAGTCACGAAACCTACACAGCTAGTCACGGAGCCTACACAGCTAGTCACGGAGCCTACACAGCTAGTCACGGAGCCTACACAGCTAGTCACGGAGCCTACACAGCTAGCCATGGAGCCTACACAGCTAGCCAGGGAGCCTACACAGCTAGTCACGGAGCCTACACAGCTAGTCACGGAGCCTACACAGCTAGTCATGGAGCCTACGCAGCTAGTCACGGAGCTTACACAGCTAGTCAGGGAGCCTACACAGCTAGTCATGGAGCCTACACAGCTAGTCAGGGAGCCTTCACAGCTAGTCATGGAGCCTACGCAGCTAGGTATGGAGCCTACACAGCTAGCCACGAAGCCTACACAGCTAGTCACGGAGCCTACACAGCTAGCCACGGAGCCTACACAGCTAGCCACGGAGCCTACACAGCTAGTCACGGAGCCTACACAGCTAGTCACGGAACCTACACAGCTAGTCAGGGAGCCTACACAGCTAGTCAGGGAGCCTACACAGCTAGTCAGGGAGCCTACACAGCTAGTCAGGGAGCCTACACAGCTAGCTACAGAGCCTACACAGCTAGTCAGGGAGCCTACACAGCTAGTCAGGGAGCCTACACAGCTAGTCAGGGAGCCTACACAGCAAGTCATGGAGCCTACACAGCTAGTCAGGGAGCCTACACAGCTAGCTACGGAGCCTACACAGCTAGCCACAGAGCCTACACAGCTAGTCACGGAGACTGCACAGCTAGTCACGGAGACTACACAGCTAGCCACAGAGCCTACACAGCTAGCCACAGAGCCTACACAGCTAGCCACAGAGCCTACACAGCTAGCCACAGAGCCTACACAGCTAGCCACAGAGCCTACACAGCTAGCCACAGAGCCTACACAGCTAGCCACAGAGCCTACACAGCTAGCCACAGAGCCTACACAGCTAGCCACAGAGCCTACATATTTATTCAGAGAGCTTAACTATAAGATAGCTGGGGTTCTCTACACATGTTACAAAAGTAATAAAAGTAATCAGTGACACTACTGACACCAATACCCTCAACAACACGACCACCACTGTCATCACCACCACCATCATCATCACCACCACCACCACCACCACTGTCATCACCACCACACACCACCACCACCACCACCACCCCCACCACCACCACCACCACCACCACCACCACCCCAACAACACCACCACCACTGTCATCACCACCACCATCATCACCACCACCACCACCACCACCACCACCACCACCACCACCACCACCACCACCACCCCCAACAACACCACCACCACTGTCATCACCACCACCATCATCACCACCACCACCACCACCACCACCACCACCACCCCCAACAACACACCACCACCACTGTCATCACCACCACCACCACCACCACCACCCCAAACAACACCACCACCACTGTCATCACCACCACCATCATCATCACCACCACCACCACCACCACCACCACCACCACCACCACCCTCAACAACACCACCACCACTGTCATCACCACCACCACCATCATCACCACCACCACCACCACCACCAACAACAACAACAACAACAACAACACCACCACTGTCATCACCACCACCACCACCACCACCACCACCACCACCACCACCACCACTGTCATCACCACCACCATCATCATCACCACCACCACCACCACCACCACCACCACCACCCCCAACAACACCACCACCACCACTGTCATCACCACCACCACCACTGTCATCACCACCACCATCATCACCACCACCACCACCACCACCACCACCACCACCACCACCACCACCACCACCACCACCACCCCCAACAACACCACCACCACCCCAACAACACAATCACTAACCCCAAAAACACCACCATCAATACAACCCCACGCATGCACACACACACACACACACACACACACACACACACACACACACACACACACACACACACACACACACACACACACACACAACACACACACACACACACACACACACACACACACACACACACACACATGGGGGTCCCGAAACATGGAGAGCCAAGATGATGGATGTGGTACTTGAAAACCTCATGCATCAACATGTTAGAGACACTACCAGAGAGGACGATCCAGCAAGACTGGACCTTGTATTCACCTTGAGTACGGACATCGAGGATATTATGTATGAAAGGCCCCTAGGAGCTAGTGATCATGTGGTTCTGTGCTTTGACTACATAGTTGAGCTACAAGTAGAGAGAGTAGCAGGAATAGGATGGGAAAACCAAACTACAAAAAGGGAGGACTACATAGGCATGAGGAACTTCCTGCAAGACGTTCAGTGGGAGAGAGAAATGGCAGGAAAATCAGTAAAAGAAATGATGGACTATGTGACAACAAAATGGCAGGAGGCAGAGGAGAGATTTGTTCCCAAGGGAAACAGAAATAGTGGGAAGACCAGAACGAGTCCTTGGTTCACCCAAAGGTGTAGGGAGGCAAAAACTAGGTGTACTAGAGAATGGAAACGGTGCAGAAGACAAAGGACCCAGGGAAACAAAGAGATCAGCCGAAGAGCCAGAAACAAATACACACGGACAAGAAGGGAGGCTCAGCTAAAATACAAAAATGACATAGCATCGAAAGTCAAGTCTGACCCAAAGCTGTTGTATAGCCACATCAGAAACAAAACAACAGTCAAGGACCAGGTAATCAGACTGAGGAAGGATGATGGGGAGTTCACAAGAAACGACCAAGAGGTACGTGAGGAGCTCAACACACGATTTAAAGAAGTATTTGCAGTGGAAACCGGTAGGACTCCAGGAGGTACACCAACAAGTGCTGGATGAGGTACACATAACCGAGGAGGAGGTGAAGAAACTGCTATGTGAACTTGATACCTCAAAGGCAGTGGGACCAAACATCTCTCCATGGGTCCTTAGAGAGGGAGTAGAGATGCTGTGTGTGCCATTAACAAAGATCTTCAACACATCCATTGAAACTGGGCAACTCCCTGAGAAATAGTGGGAAGAACAGAACGAGTCCTTGGTTCACCCAAAGGTGTAGGGAGGCAAAAACTAGGTGTACTAGAGAATGGAAAAGGTACAGAAGACAGAGAACTCAGGAAAATAAAGAAATCAGCCAAAGAGCCAGAAACGAATATGCACAGATAAGAAGGGAGGCTCAGAGACAATATGAAAATGACATAGCATCAAAAGTAAAGACTGACCCGAAGCTGTTGTACAGCCACATCAAGAGGAAAACAACAGCCAAGGAACAGGTAATCAGACTGGGAAGGGTGATGGGGGAATTCACAAGAAACGACCAAGAGGTATGTCAGGAGCTCAACACAAGATTTAAAGAGGTATTTACAGTGGAAACCAGTAGGACTCCAGAAATCAGAACAGGGGGGCACACCCAAGTGCTGGATGAGGTACATATAACCAAGGAGGAGGTGAAGAAGCTTTTATGCGAACTTGACACCTAAAAAGGGGGGTGGGCCAAAAATCTCTCCATGGGTCCTTAAAGGGGAGCAGGATATTTTTGGGGCCCATTAACAAAGATCTTCAACACATCTTTTGAAACTGGGCAATCCCTGAGGAGGGAAAAATGGCACTAAACTCAGCCCCTGTACACAAGTGTATGTATGAAAGGTCAAGGAAAGACATCAGGAGGAGGTGGTGGGGCACTGGAAAGAAACAAGTTTTAAAATTTGACAACCCACGGTTTCAGGAAGGAAAATCCTTGCAAAACCCTATTAGGTTTTATGCAAGGTGCAGAAGACAAGAAAGAAGGGGTGGATCGACTGCATATTTTTTGGACTGAAGAAGGCCTTCGACACAGTTCCTCAAAGGGTTTTTGCAAAAGCTAGGGACAGGTACAATAACAGGAAAAGGGACTGCAAAGGGGTCAAGAATATTTGCAGGGAGGAACAAAGAGTCATGGTACCGACGAGGGGCACAGTGGGCGCCGTGACAACGGGTTTCCCCAGGGGTCGTCCTGGGCCGTGCTGTTCTTGGTATATGTGACGACATAAGGGAAGGGATAGACTCGAATGCCCTTGTTGCAGATGATGTGAAGTTAATGAGAAGAATCAAATCGGATGAGGATCAGGCAGGACTACAAAGAGACCGGGGACAGGCTACAAGCCTGGTCCAGCAACTGGCTCCTTGAATTTAACCCTGCCAAATGCAAATTTCATGAAGATTGGGAAGGGCAAAGAAGACCGCAGACACAAAATAGTTAGATGGCCAAAGACTGCAAACCTCACTCAAGGAAAAAGATCTGTGGGTGAGTATAACCCCGAGCATATCTCCTGAGGCGCACATCAATCAGATAACTGCTGCAGCATACGGGCGCCTGGAAAACCTACGGATAGTGTTCCGATACCTCAGTAAGGATTCGTTTAAGATCTGTATACCATTTACGTCAGGCCCATACTGGAGTATGCAGCACCAGTTTGGAATCCACACCTAGTCAAGCACGTCAAGAAATTAAGAAATTTGAAAAGGTTTGCAACAAGACTAGTCCCAGAGTACGAGGATTGTTCTACGAAGAAAGGTTGAGGGAAATTGGCCTGACGACACTGGAGGACAAGAGGGTCAGCAGAGACATGATAACGACATATAAAATACTGCGCGGAATAGACAAGGTGGACAAAGACGGGATGTTCCAGAGATGCGACACAGACACAAGAGGTCACAATTGGAAGTTGAAGACTCAGATGAATCAAAGGGATGTTAGGAAGTATTTCTTCAGTCATAGAGTAGTCAGGCCGTGGAATAGCCAAGAAAGTGACGTAATGGAGGATGGAACCATACATAGTTTTAAGTGGAGGTACGATAGAGCTCATGGGGTAGGGAGAGGACCTAGTAGCAATCAGCGAAGAGGCGGGGCCAGGAGCTGTGAATCGACCCCTGCAATCACAAATAGGTGAGTACAAATAGGTGAGTACACACGGACGCACATACACACACCCACATACACACACGCGCGCACACACACACACATACACACACGCACACACCATCAACCTCTCTGTGTATAAACTCACATCATTCACCATAAACGGGATTTACTAGGTTGTGGTTCATAACAAATCTATGATAAGAAGATTAATTTGCATATTCCAGCATATAAGATCTGCCACCGTGACCACAGTGGGATATCAGTATCTCACTCACACCTGCCACGGCAGCCGTGACCACAGTGGGATATCAGAATCTCACTCACACCTGCCACGGCGGCCGTGACCACAGTGGGATATCAGAATCTCACTCACACCTGCCACGGCGGCCGTGACCACAGTGGGATATCAGAATCTCACTCACACCTGCCACGGCAGCCGTGACCACAGTAGGATATCAGAATCTCACTCACACCTGCCACGGCAGCCGTGACCACAGTGGCATATCAGAATCTCACTCACACTTGCCACGGCAGCCGTGACCACAGTGGGATATCAGAATCTCACCCACACCTGCCACGGCAGCCGTCACCACAGTAGGATATCAGAATCTCACTCACACCTGCCACGGCAGCCGTGACCACAGTGGGATATCAGAATCTCACCCACACCTGCCACGGCAGCCGTCACCACAGAAGGATATCAGAATCTCACTCACACCTGCCACGGCAGCCATGACCACAGTGGGATATCAGACTCTCACCCACACCTGCCACGGCAGCCGTGACCACAGTGGGATATCAGAATCTCACTCACACCTGCCACGGCAGCCGTGACCACAGTAGGATATCAGAATCTCACTCACACCTGCCACGGCAGCCGTGACCACACTAGGATATCAGAATCTCACTCAAACCTGCCACGGCAGCCGTGACCACAGTTGGATATCAGAATCACACCCACACCTGCCACGGCAGCCGTGACCACAGAAGGATATCAGAATCTCACTCACACCTGCCACGGCAGCCGTGATCACAGTGGGATATCAGAATCTCACCCACACCTGCCACGGCAGCCGTCACCACAGCAGGATATCAGAATCTCACTCACACATGCCACGGCAGCCGTGACCACAGTGGGATATCAGAATCTCACCCACACCTACCACGGCGGCCGTGACCACAGTAGGATATCAGAATCTCACTCACACATGCCACGGCAGCCGTGACCACAGTGAGATATCAGAATCTCACTCACACCTGCCACGGCAGCCGTGACCACAGTAGGATATCAGAATCTCACTCACACCTGCCAAGGCAGCCGTGACCACAGTTGGATATCAGAATCTCACTCACACCTGCCACGGCAGCCGTGACCACAGTTGGATATCAGAATCTCACCCACACCTGCCACGGCAGCTGTGACCACAGTAGGATATCAGAATCTCACTCACACCTGCCACGGCAGCCTGACCACAGTGGATATCAGAATCTCACCCACACCTGCCACGGCAGCCGTGACCAAAGTAGGATATCAGAATACACTCAACCTGCCATGGCAGCCGTGACCACAGTGGATATCAGAATCTCACCCACACCTGCCACGGCAGCCGTGACCACAGTAGGATATCAGAATCTCACTCACACAAGCCACTGCAGCCCTGACCACAGTGGGATATCAGAATCTCACCCACACCTGCCACGGCAGCCGTGACCAAGTAGGTATCAGAATCTCACTATACCTGCCATGGCAGCCGTGACCACAGTTGGATATCAGAATCTCACCCACACCTGCCACGGCAGCCGTGACTACAGTAGGATATCAGAATCTCACTCACACCTGCCACGGCAGCCGTGACCACAGTGGGATATCAGAATCTCACCCACACCTGCCACGGCAGCGTGACCACAGTAGGATTCAGAATCTCACTCACACCTGCCACGGCAGCCGTGACCACAGTGGGATATCAGAATCTCACCCACACCTGCCACGGCAGCCGTGACACACAGCAGGATATCAGTATCATCACTCACACCTGTCACGGCAGCCGTGACCACAGTGGGATATCAGAATCTCACTCACACCTGCCAGGGCAGCCGTGACCTCAGTAGGATATCAGAATCTCACTCACACCTGCCACGGCAGCCGTGACCACAGTGGGATATCAGAATCTCACCCACACCTGCCACGGCAGCCGTGACCACAGTAGGATATCAGAATCTCACTCACACCTGCCACGGCAGCCGTGACCACAGTGGGATATCAGAATCTCACTCCCACCTGCCACGGCAGCCGTGACCACAGTAGGATATCAGAATCTCACTCACACCTGCCACGGCAGCCGTGACCACACTAGGATATCAGAATCTCACTCACACCTGCCACGGCAGCAGTGACCACAGTTGGATATCAGAATCTCACCCACACCTGCCACGGCAGCCGTGACCACAGTAGGATATCAGAATCTCACTCACACGTGCCACGGCAGCCGTGACCACAGTGGGATATCAGAATCTCACTCACACCTGCCACGGCAGCCGTGACCACAGTATGATATCAGAATCTCACTCACACTGCAACGGCAGCCGTGACCACACTAGGATATCAGAATCTCACCCACTCTGCCACGGCCAGCCGTGACCACAGTTGGATATCAGAATCTCACTCACACCTGCACGGCAGCCGTGACCACAGTTGGATATCAGAATCTCCACCCACACCTGCCACGGCAGCCGTGACCACAGTAGGATATCAGAATCTCACTCACACCTGCCACGGCAGCCGTAGACCACAGTGGGATATCAGAATCTCACCCACACCTGCCACGGCAGCCGTGACCAAAGTAGGATATCAGAATCTCACTCATACCTGCCATGGCAGCCGTAACCACAGTTGGATATCAGAATCTCACCCACACCTGCCACGGCAGCCGTGACCACAGTAGGATATCAGAATCTCACTCACGCCTCCCACGGCAGCCGTGATCACAGTGGGATATCAGAATCTCACCCACACCTGCCACGGCAGCCGTGACCACAGTAGGATATCAGAATCTCACTCACACCTGCCACGGCAGCCGTGACCACAGTGGGATATCAGAATATCACCCACACCTGCCACGGCAGCCGTGACCACAGTAGGATATCAGAATCTCACTCACACCTGCCACGGCAGCCGTGACCAACAGTGGGATATCAGAATCTCACCCACACCTGCCACGGCAGCCGTGACCACAGTAGGATATCAGAATATCACGCACTCCTGCCACGGAAGCCGTAACCACAGTGGGATATCAGAAACTCACTCACACGTGCCACGGCAGCCGTGACCTCAGTGGATATCAGAATCTCACTCACACCTGCCACGGCAGCCGTGACCACAGTGGGATATCAGAATCTCACCACACCTGCCACGGCAGCCGTGACCACAGTAGGATATCAGAATCTCACTCACACGTGCCACGGCAGCCGTGACCACAGTGGGATATCAGAATCTCACTCACACTGCCAGGGCAGCCTGTGACCTCAGTAGGATATCAGAATCTCACTCACACCTGCCACGGCAGCCGTGACCACAGTGGGATATCAGAATCTCACCCACACCTGCCACGGCAGCCGTGACCACAGTAGGATATCAGAATCTCACTCACACCTGCCACGGCAGCCGTGACCACAGTGGATATCAGAATCTCACTCCACCTGCCAGGGCAGCCGTGACCACAGTAGGATATCAGAATCTCACTCACACCTGCCACGGCAGCCGTGACCACACTAGGATATCAGAATCTCACTCACACCTGCCACGGCAGCAGTGACCACAGTTGGATATCAGAATCTCACCCACACCTGCCACGGCAGCCGTGACCACAGTAGGATATCAGAATCTCACTCACACGTGCCACGGCAGCCGTGACCACAGTGGGATATCAGAATCTCACTCACACCTGCCACGGCAGCCGTGACCACAGTATGATATCAGAATCTCACTCACACGTGCTACGGCAGCCGTGACCACACTAGGATATCAGAATCTCACTCACACCTGCCACGGCAGCCGTGACCACAGTTGGATATCAGAATCTCACTCACACCTGCCACGGCAGCCGTGACCACAGTTGGATATCAGAATCTCACCCACACCTGCCACGGCAGCCGTGACCACAGTAGGATATCAGAATCTCACTCACACCTGCCACGGCAGCCGTGACCACAGTGGGATATCAGAATCTCACCCACACCTGCCACGGCAGCCGTGACCAAGTAGGATATCAGAATCTCACTCATACCTGCCAGGCAGCCGTAACCACAGTTGGATATCAGAATCTCACCCACACCTGCCACGGCAGCCGTGACCACAGTAGGATATCAGAATCTCACTCACGCCTCCCACGGCAGCCGTGATCACAGTGGGATATCAGAATCTCACCCACACCTGCCACGGCAGCCGTGACCACAGTAGGATATCAGAATCTCACTCACACCTGCCACGGCAGCCGTGACCACAGTGGGATATCAGAATCTCACCCACACCTGCACGGCAGGCGTGACCACAGTAGGATATCAGAATCTCACTCACACCTGCCACGGCAGCCGTGACCACAGTGGGATATCAGAATCTCACCACACTGCCACGGCAGCCGTGACCACAGTAGGATATCAGAATATCACGCACTCCTGCCACGGAAGCCGTAACCACAGTGGGATATCAGAAACTCACTCACACGTGCCACGGCAGCCGTGACCTCAGTAGGATATCAGAATCTCACCACACCTGCCACGGCAGCCGTGACCACAGTGGGATATCAGAATCTCACCCACACCTGCCACGGCAGCCGTGACCACAGTAGGATATCAGAATCTCACTCACACGTGCCACGGCAGCCGTGACCACAGTGGGATATCAGAATCTCACACACCTGCCACGGCAGCCGTGACCACAGTAGGATATCAGAATCCACCCCACCGTGCCACGGCAGCCGTGACCACACTAGGATATCAGAATCTCACTCACACCTGTCACGGCAGCCGATGACCACAGTGGGTATCAGAATCTCACCACACCTGCCACGGCAGCCGTGACCACAGTAGGATATCTGAATCTCACTCACACCTGCCACGGCAGCCGTGGACCACAGTGGGATATCAGAATCTCACCCACACCTGCCACGGCAGCCGTGACCACAGTAGGATATCAGAATCTCACTCACACCTGCCACGGCAGCCGTGACCACAGTGGGATATCAGAATCTCACCCACACCTGCCACGGCAGCCGTGACCACAGTAGGATATCAGAATCTCACTCACACCTGCCACGGCAGCCGGTGACCACAGTTGGATATCAGGAATCTCACTCACACCTGCCACGGCAGCCGTGACACAGTAGGATATCAGAATGTCACTCACACCTGCCACGGCAGCGCGACCACAGTGGGATATCAGAATCTCACCCACACCTGCACGGCAGCCGTGACCACAGTGGGATATCAGAATCTCACTCACACCTGCCACGGCAGCCGTGACCACAGTGGGATATCAGAATCTCACCCACACCTGCCACGGCAGTCGTGACCACAGTAGGATATCAGAATCTCACACACACCTGCCACGGCAGCCGTGACCACAGTGGGATATCAGAATCTCACCCACACCTGCCACGGCAGCCGTGACCACAGTTGGATATTAGAATCTCACTCACACCTGCCACGGCAGCCGTGACGACAGTAGGATATCAGAATCTCACTCACACCTGCCACGGCAGCCGTGACCACAGTTTTATATCAGAATCTCACTCACACCTGCCACGGCAGCCGTGACCACAGTTGGATATCAGAATCTCACCCACACCTGTCACGGCAGCCGTGACTACAGTAGGATATCAGAATCTCACTCACACCTGCCACGGCAGCCGTGACCACAGTGGGATATCAGAATCTCACCCACACCTGCCACGGCAGCCGTGACCACAGTAGGATATCAGAATCTCACTCACACCTGCCACGGCAGCCGTGACCACAGTGGGATATCAGAATCTCACCCACACCTGCCACGGCAGCCGTGACCACAGCAGGATATCAGAATATCACTCACACCTGTCACGGCAGCCGTGACCACAGTGGGATATCAGAATCTCACTCACACCTGCCAGGGCAGCCGTGACCTCAGTAGGATATCAGAATCTCACTCACATCCTGCCACGGCAGCCGTGACCACAGTGGGATATCAGAATCTCACCACACACTGCCACGGCAGCCGTGACCACAGTGGATATCAGAATCTCACTCACACCTGCCACGGCAGCCGTGACCACAGTGGGATATCAGAATCTCACTCCCACCTGCCACGGCAGCCGTGACCACAGTAGGATATCAGAATCTCACTCACACCTGCCACGGCAGCCGTGACCACACTAGGATATTAGAATCTCACTCACACCTGCCACGGCAGCAGTGACCACAGTGTGGATATCAGAATCTCACCCACACCTGCCACGGCAGCCGTGACCACAGTAGGATATCGGAATCTCACTCACACGTGCCACGGCAGCCGTGACACAGTGGGATATCAGAATCTCACTCACACCTGCCACGGCAGCCGTGACCACAGTAGGATATCAGAATCTCCTCACACGTGCTACGGCAGCCGTGACCACATAGGATATCAGAATCTCACTCACCACTCCACGGCAGCCGTGACCACAGTTGGATATCAGAATCTCACTCACACCTGCCACGGCAGCGTGACCACAGTTGGATATCAGAATCTCACCCACACCTGCACGGCAGCCGTGACCACGTAGGATATCAGAATCTCACTCACACCTGCCACGGCAGCCGTGACCACAGTGGGGATATCAGAATCTCACCCACACTGCCACGGCAGCCGTGACACAGTAGGATATCAGAATCTCACTCATACCTGCCTGCAGCCGTAACCACAGTTGGATATCAGAATCTCACCCACACCTGCCACGGCAGCCGTGACCACAGTAGGATATCAGAATCTCACTCACACCTGCCACGGCAGCCGTGATCCACAGTGGGATATCAGAATTCACCACACCTGCCACGGCAGCCGTGACCACAGTAGGATATCAGATCTCACTCACACCTGCCACGGCAGCCGTGACCACAGTGGGATATCAGAATATCACCCACACCTGCCACGGCAGCCGTGACCACAGTAGGATATCAGAATCTCACTCACACCTGCCACGGCAGCCGTGACCACAGTGGGATATCAGAATCTCACCACACCTGCCACGGCAGCCGTGACCACAGTAGGATATCAGAAATTCACTCACACCTGCCACCGGCAGCCGTAACCACAGTGGGATATCAGAATCACTCACACGTGCCACGGCAGCCGTGACCCAGTAGGATATCAGAATCTCACTCACACCTGCCACGGCAGCCGTGACCACAGTGGGATATCAGAATCTCACCCACACCTGCCACGGCAGCCGTGACCACAGTAGGATATCAGAATCTCACTCACACGTGCCACGGCAGCCGTGACCACAGTGGGATATCAGAATCTCACACACCTGCCACGGCAGCCGTGACCACAGTGGATATCAGAATCACACTCACACGTGCCACGGCAGCCGTGACCACACTAGGATATCAGAATCTCACTCACACCTGTCACGGCGGCCGTGACCACAGTTGGATATCAGAATCTCACCCACACCTGCCACGGCAGCCGTGACCACAGTAGGATATCTGAATCTCACTCAAACCTGCCACGGCAGCCGTGACCATAGTGGGATATCAGAATCTCACCCACACCTGCCACGGCAGCCGTGACCACAGTAGGATATCAGAATCTCACTCACACCTGCCACGGCAGCCGTGACCACAGTTGGATATCAGAATCTCACTCACACCTGCCACGGCAGCCGTGACCACAGTAGGATATCAGAATGTCACTCACACCTGCCACGGCAGCCGTGACCACAGTGGGATATCAGAATCTCACCACACCTGCCACGGCAGCCGTGACCACAGTGGATATCAGAATCTCACTCAACACTGCCACGGCAGCCGTGACCACAGTGGGATATCAGAATCTCACCCACACCTGCCACGGCAGTCGTGACCACAGTAGGATATCAGAATCTCACACACACCTGCCACGGTAGCCGTGACCACAGTGGGATATCAGAATCTCACCACACCTGCCACGGCAGCCGTGACCACAGTTGGATATTAGAATCTCACTCACACTGCCACGGCAGCCGTGACCACAGTAGGATATCAGTATCTCACCACACCTGCCACGGCAGCCGTGACCACAGTTGGATATCAAATCTCACTCACACCTGCCACGGCAGCCGTGACCACAGTTGGATATCAGAATCTCACCCACACCTGCCACGGCAGCCGTGACCACAGTAGGATATCAGAATCTCACTCACACCTGCCACGGCAGCCTGACCACAGTGGGATTCAGAATCTACCCACACCTGCCACGGCAGCCGTGACCAAAGTAGGATATCAGAATCTCACTCATACCTGCCATGGCAGCCGTGACCACAGTTGGATATCAGAATCTCACCCACACCTGCCACGGCAGCCGTGACCACAGTAGGATATCAGAATCTCACTCACACCTGCCACGGCAGCCGTGACCACAGTGGGATATCAGAATCTCACTCACACCTGCCAGGGCAGCTGTGACCTCAGTAGGATATCAGAATCTCACTCACACCTGCCACGGCAGCCGTGACCACAGTGGGATATCAGAATCTCACCCACACCTGCCACGGCAGCCGTGTGACCACAGTAGGATATCAGAATTCACTCACAACCTGCACGGCAGCCGTGACCACAGTGGGTATCAGAGATCTCACTCACACCTGCCAGGGCAGCTGTGACCTAGTAGGATATCAGAATCTCCTCACACCTGCCACGGCAGCCGTGACCACAGTGGGATATGAGAATCTCACCCACACCTGCCACGGCAGCCGTGACACAGTAGGATATCAGAATCTCACTCACACCTGCACGGCAGCCGTGACCACAGTGGGATATCAGATCTCATCCCCACCTGCCACGGCAGCGTGACCAAGTAGGATTCAGAATCTCACTCACACCTGCCACGGCAGCGGTGACACACTAGGATATCAGAAACTCACTCACACCTGCCACGGCAGCGTGACCACAGTTGATATCAGAATCTCACCACACTGCCACGGCAGCCGTGACCACAGTAGGTATCAGAATCTCACTCACAGTGCCACGGCAGCGTGACCACAGTGGGATATCAGAATCTCACTCACACCTGCCACGGCAGCCGTGACCACAGTAGGATATCAGAATCTCACTCACACGTGCTACGGCAGCCGTGACCACACTAGGATATCAGAATCTCACTCACACCTGCCACGGCAGCCGTGACCACAGTTGGATATCAGAATCTCACTCACACCTGCCACGGCAGCCGTGACCACAGTTGGATATCAGAATCTCACCCACACCTGCCACGGCAGCCGTGACCACAGTAGGATATCAGAATCTCACTCACACCTGCCACGGCAGCCGTGACCACAGTGGGATATCAGAATCTCACCCACACCTGCCACGGCAGCCGTGACCAAAGTAGGATATCAGAATCTCACTCATACCTGCCATGGCAGCCGTAACCACAGTTGGATATCAGAATCTCACCCACACCTGCCACGGCGGCCGTGACCACAGTAGGATATCAGAATCTCACTCACACCTGCCACGGCAGCCGTGACCACAGTAGGATATCAGAATCTCACTCACACGTGCTACGGCAGCCGTGACCACACTAGGATATCAGAATCTCACTCACACCTGCCACGGCAGCCGTGACCACAGTTGGATATCAGAATCTCACTCACACCTGCCACGGCAGCCGTGGACCACAGTTGGATATCAGAATCTCACCCACACTGCCACGGCAGCCGTGACCACAGTTAGGATATCAGAATCTCACTCACACCTGCACGGCGGCCGTGACCACAGTGGGATATCAGAATCTCACCCACACCTGCCACGGCAGCCGTGACCAAAGTAGGATATCAGAATCTCACTCATACCTGCCATGGCAGCCGTAACCACAGTTGGATATCAGAATCTCACCCACACCTGCCACGGCAGCCGTGACCACAGTAGGATATCAGAATCTCACTCACACCTGCCACGGCAGCCGTGATCACAGTGGGATATCAGAATCTCACCCACTACCTGCCACGGCAGCGTGACCACAGTAGGATATCAGAATCTCACTCACACCTGCCACGGCAGCCGTGACCACAGTGGGATATCAGAATCTCACCCACACCTGCCACGGCAGCCGTGACCACAGTAGCATATCAGAATCTCACTCACACCTGCCACGGCAGCCGTGACCACAGTGGGATATCAGAATCTCACCCACACCTGCCACGGCAGCCGTGACCACAGTAGGATATCAGAATATCACTCACACCTGCCACGGCAGCCGTAACCACAGTGGGATATCAGAAACTCACTCACACGTGCCACGGCAGCCGTGACCTCAGTAGGATATCAGAATCTCACTCACACCTGCCACGGCAGCCGTGACCACAGTGGGATATCAGAATCTCACCCACACCTGCCACGGCAGCCGTGACCAGAGTAGGATATCAGAATCTCACTCACACGTGCCACGGCAGCCGTGACCACAGTGGGATATCAGAATCTCACACACCTGCCACGGCAGCCGTGACCACAGTAGGATATCAGAATCTCACTCACGACGTGCCCGGCAGCCGTGACCACACTAGGATATCAGAATCTCACTCACACCTGCCACGGCAGCCCGTGACCAAGTTGGATATCAGAATCTCACCCACACCTGCCACGGCAGCCGTGGCCACAGTAGGATATCTGAATCTCACTCACACCTGCCACGGCAGCCGTGACCACAGTGGGATATCAGAATCTCACCCACACCTGCCACGGCAGCCGTGACCACAGTAGGATATCAAAATGTCACTCACACCTGCCACGGCAGCCGTGACCACAGTGGGATATCAGAATCTCACCCACACCTGCCACGGCAGCCGTGACCACAGTAAGATATCAGAATCTCACTCACACCTGCCACGGCAGCCGTGACCACAGTTGGATATCAGAATCTCACTCACACCTGCCACGGCAGCCGTGACCACAGTAGGATATCAGAATGTCACTCACACCTGCCACGGCAGCCGTGACCACAGTGGGATATCATAATCTCACCACCACCCTGCCCGGCAGCCGTGACCACAGTGTGATATCAGATCTCACTCACTCCTGCCACGGCAGCCGTGACCACAGTGGGATATCAGAATCTCACCCACACCTGCCACGGCAGCCGTGACCACAGTTGGATATCAGAATCTCACTCACACCTGCCACGGCAGCCGTGACCACAGTTGGATATCAGAATCTCACCCACACCTGCCACGGCAGCCGTGACCACAGTAGGATATCAGAATCTCACTCACACCTGCCACGGCAGCCGTGACCACAGTGGGATATCAGAATCTCACCCACACCTGCCACGGCAGCCGTGACCAAAGTAGGATATCAGAATCTCACTCATACCTGCCATGGCAGCCGTAACCACAGTTGGATATCAGAATCTCACCCACACCTGCCACGGCAGCCGTGACCACAGTAGGATATCAGAATCTCACTCACACCTGCCACGGCAGCCGTGATCACAGTGGGATATCAGAATCTCACCCACACCTGCACGGCAGGCCGTGACCACAGTAGGATATCAGAATCTCACTCACACCTGCCACGGCAGCCGTGACCACAGTGGGATATCAGAATCTCACCCACACCTGCCACGGCAGCCGTGACCACAGTAGCATATCAGAATCTCACTCACACCTGCCACGGCAGCCGTGACCACAGTGGGATATCAGAATCTCACCCACACCTGCCACGGCAGCCGTGACCACAGTAGGATATCAGAATATCACTCACACCTGCCACGGCAGCCGTAACCACAGTGGGATATCAGAAACTCACTCACACGTGCCACGGCAGCCGTGACCTCAGTAGGATATCAGAATCTCACTCACACCTGCCACGGCAGCCGTGACCACAGTGGGATATCAGAATCTCACCCACACCTGCCACGGCAGCCGTGACCAGAGTAGGATATCAGAATCTCACTCACACGTGCCACGGCAGCCGTGACCACAGTGGGATATCAGAATCTCACACACCTGCCACGGCAGCCGTGACCACAGTAGGATATCAGAATCTCACTCACACGTGCCACGGCAGCCGTGACCACACTAGGATATCAGAATCTCACTCACACCTGCCACGGCAGCCGTGACCACAGTTGGATATCAGAATCTCACCCACACCTGCCACGGCAGCCGTGGCCACAGTAGGATATCTGAATCTCACTCACACCTGCCACGGCAGCCGTGACCACAGTGGGATATCAGAATCTCACCCACACCTGCCACGGCAGCCGTGACCACAGTAGGATATCAAAATGTCACTCACACCTGCCACGGCAGCCGTGACCACAGTGGGATATCAGAATCTCACCCACACCTGCCACGGCAGCCGTGACCACAGTAAGATATCAGAATCTCACTCACACCTGCCACGGCAGCCGTGACCACAGTTGGATATCAGAATCTCACTCACACCTGCCACGGCAGCCGTGACCACAGTAGGATATCAGAATGTCACTCACACCTGCCACGGCAGCCGTGACCACAGTGGGATATCATAATCTCACCCACACCTGCCACGGCAGCCGTGACCACAGTGTGATATCAGAATCTCACTCACTCCTGCCACGGCAGCCGTGACCACAGTGGGATATCAGAATCTCACCCACACCTGCCACGGCAGTCGTGACCACAGTAGGATATCAGAATCTCACACACACCTGCCACGGCAGCCGTGACCACAGTGGGATATCAGAATCTCACCCACACCTGCCACGGCAGCCGTGACCACAGTTGGATATTAGAATCTCTCTCACACCTGCCACGGCAGCCGTGACCACAGTAGGATATCAGAATCTCACTCACACCTGCCACGGCAGCCGTGACCACAGTGGGATATCAGAATCTCACCCACACCTGCCACGGCAGCCGTGACCACAGTAGGGTATCAGAATCTCACTCACACGTGCCACGGCAGCCGTGACCACAGTGGGATATCAGAATCTCACTCACACCTGCCACGGCAGCCGTGACCACAGTGGGATATCAGAATCTCACCCACACCTGCCACGGCAGTCGTGACCACAGTAGGATATCAGAATCTCACACACACCTGCCACGGCAGCCGTGACCACAGTGGGATATCAGAATCTCACCCACACCTGCCACGGCAGCCGTGACCACAGTTGGATATTAGAATCTCTCTCACACCTGCCACGGCAGCCGTGACCACAGTAGGATATCAGAATCTCACTCACACCTGCCACGGCAGCCGTGACCACAGTGGGATATCAGAATCTCACCCACACCTGCCACGGCAGCCGTGACCACAGTAGGGTATCAGAATCTCACTCACACGTGCCACGGCAGCCGTGACCACAGTGGGATATCAGAATCTCACTCACACCTGCCACGGCAGCCGTGACCACAGTAGGATATCAGAATTTCACTCACACGTGCCACGGCAGCCGTGACCACACTAGGATATCAGAATCTCACTTACACCTGCCACGGCAGCAGTGACCACAGTGGGATATCAGAATCTCACCCACACCTGCCACGGCAGCCGTGACCACAGTAGGATATCAGAATCTCACTCACACCTGCCACGGCAGCAGTGACCACAGTGGGATATCAGAATCTCACCCACACCTGCCACGGCAGCCGTGACCACAGTAGGATATCAGAATCTCACTCACACCTGCCACGGCAGCCGTGACCACAGTTGGATATCAGAATCTCACTCACACGTGCCACGGCAGCCGCGACCACACTAGGATATCAGAATCTCACTCACACCTGCCACGGCAGAAGTGACCACAGTTGGATATCAGAATCTCAATCACACCTGCCACGGCAGCCGTGACCACAGTAGGATATCAGAATCTCACTCACACCTGCCACGGCAGAAGTGACCACAGTTGGATATCAGAATCTCAATCACACCTGCCACGGCAGCCGTGACCACAGTTGGATATCAGAATCTCACTCACACGTGTCACGGCAGCCGTGACCACACTAGGATATCAGAATCTCACTCACACCTGCCACGGCAGAAGTGACCACAGTTGGATATCAGAATCTCAATCACACCTGCCACGGCAGCCGTGACCACAGTAGGGTATCAGAATCTCACTCACACCTGCCACGGCAGCCGCTTTTAAGAAAGAATCTTCGGCAGACTGTCACAGTTGCTGTCTAGGTCATCGATATCATCACAGTTACGGAATATCAGAGAATGATATCATGGATAAGAATCATCAGGACTCGGTGTCATCATGAACATCTGTTACCAAAGTATAATACTAAGACTGCGATTATATAAGCATTATTATTAGTATTATAAGGGAACTCTAAACTCGTAAAATGTGGCTCCACTTCCTTATATCAAGAGCCCTTGACCAGTCTCAAGATACATCGTTGAACAAGAGCTATCATTGTTAAAGTTTTTATAATACCATTATTATCATTACTATTGTCATCATCAGTAACTCTTATTCCTCATTATTATTATAATTTCCGAAAGTTAAGATTGTTTTTCTTGTCTTTGTCGGCATTTTCGTTTTCCCTGATTTAAAACCTAAATCTAAACAACGTTTCGCCTTATGTAGAGCTTGGGGGCGACGTTTTTCACTTTGCACAACTTCTGATTTTTTTTTCTCTCCCTGAAGAGTCGTTTTAAGTAGATATTTACTCAAGTCACCACTTGAAAATAGACTGTGCTTGTATATTGTGTCTTTTTCTTGTTTTATTAGTTAGTGTCCCCTCGTTCTCCCCTCGCAGGTAACTGTGGTAACTGCTGTGACCTTGAGCGTAGTGGCTTCTACTGAACCTCAGGGCCAGGTCAGGAAATTTGGGAGGAAATTGAACTCGTCTTCATCCTGTTGGGAACATGTGAGGCCACGTCAGAGGGCCGGCAACATCTGAACAGTAATCATAGAAGCATGAAATGACGATTTAAGAAGAGCTTATGGTCTATGTCGAGGCTATCTGCTGATGGTTAACTACAATCTAACTATTGCTAAGTCTGTCTAGACACATGAAGATAGGATAGTCTAGCGGAAGGCTCTCTTCCTAGCTCCAGCACAGATCTGTATATTTCAAGGATGATTCAAAGCGATGCCTGAGTGATTCATAGGGACACAGAGGGACATTTATGGAAATGGAATGACTCTACCTCATCAGGAATCTAGATTAAAGGAGACAGAAGCGTTTAGGAGCATATTAAGAGCTAGGAATAATGAGTCCTAACCAAAATTTTTAATGGGGTGGACCGGTAAGCCAGCGGAAGGCCTCGGTCAGATGACCGAGGGGTTATTATATGGCTAAGACCCGCGTCAGGAAACACCTGTCCTGTTTCCTGGCAAACATTCACTAACCAAAGCTAGAAGCATCACTAATTACACTAACACACGGTAGAGCAGAAAGCAGGATGCCAAACTATATCTTCTATACATACCTGTCGAATGTGATAATATTTCTCTAGATTTTTTAAATGAAATATGGAAAGTTCATCGAAATCTATCAGATTAGGTACTTGAACTTTAATATTTTATAACCAAAAGTATCTTAATTTTGGCTGTAAAATTGCTTGAAAACCCTCCATAAAAATATAAAGTATTGCACCCACGTCAGGACACAGCCTTCAGGTGTAACATATTAATGAAGGAGCAGCACTGCAGTAGGTCTGCTGGTCCGTGCAAGACACACCCTTCTCAAATATTTGACCAACATATTTTAAAGCCACACAATAACTCTGCTTAGTGATCTTAGCTGACCTCACTAAACTCTACCCTCCCTCACATGCACCATCACATTCTTAAGTTTTCATAAGTTCAACGTATGTAAAACTAGGTCCCAGCACCGACACATTTCCATAATAAAATGTTCTTGTATGTATATGCTCGTGTTTTTAACCACCATGTAACGTTGCTTAATATATGTATGATGTATGTGTATGATGTATGAGTGTGGTAAACCTAGTATGATCCTCACACTAGGTTTACCATCATCAACCTATTGCAGAGACTCAATGCAATGGAACCCTCCATTATTTTTACGCTTGAAGACGAGTATGAAGTCTGTTTCCCTTCTTTGATGTACTCCTGTGTAGATCTGACAATAAGCTGTACTTCAGAGTGTATCGTAAACTACCTAACAGAAAGATTTATTGCATTTCCACTCGAACCATGATAACAAGATGAAACATGGAGATTCTATTTGATTCTTCCTGAAGATCTACGAGGTGTGCAGTCCCTGAGCACCTTGAGCAGGAGTACTGCTGCACTCACATGCTTGTTATCCACCCCATGCTTGTCTTCCACACCCCCATGCTTGTCTTCCACACCCCCATG
The DNA here is from genome assembly GCF_026875155.1 of Cherax quadricarinatus. Taxonomy (NCBI): domain Eukaryota; kingdom Metazoa; phylum Arthropoda; class Malacostraca; order Decapoda; family Parastacidae; genus Cherax; species Cherax quadricarinatus. Next base: position 33,315,447 of record NC_069403.1, on the reverse strand, counting down.
CTTGTCTTCCACACCCCATGCTTGTCTTCCACACCCCATGCTTGTCTTCCACACCCCATGCTTGTCTTCCACACCCCATGCTTGTCTTCCACACCCCATGCTTGTCTTCCACACCCCATGCTTGTCATTCACACTGCATGCTTGTCATCCACACCCCATGCTTGTCATCCACACTCTATGCTTGTCATCCACACTCCATGCTTGTCTTCCACACCCCATGCTTGTCATCCACCCCATGCTTGTCATCTACACTCTATGCTTGTCATCCACACTCCATGCTTGTCATCCACACTCCATGCTTGTCATCCACACCCCATGCTTGTCGTCCACACTCCATGCTTGTCATCCACACTCCATACTTGTCATCCACACCCCATGCTTGTCGTCCACACTCCATGCTTGTCATCCACACTCCATGCTTGTTATCCACACTCCATGTTTGTCATCCACACTCCATGCTTGTTATCCACACTCCATGCTTGTCATCCACACCCCATGCTTGTCATCCACACCCCATGCTTGTCATCCACACCCCATGCTTGTCACCCACACTCCATGCTTGTCATCCACACCCCATGCTTGTCGTCCACACTCCATGCTTGTCATCCACACTCCATGCTTGTCATCCACACCCCATGCTTGTCGTCCACACTCCATGCTTGCCGTCCACACTCCATGCTTGTTATCCAAACCCCATGCTTGTCATCCACACTCCATGCTTGTCATCCACATCCCATGCTTGTCGTTCACACTCCATGCTTGTCATCCACACCCCATGCTTGTCGTCCACACTCCATGCTTGTCATCCACACCCCATGCTTGTCATCCACACCCCATACTTGTTATCCACACTCCATGCTTGTCATCCACACTCCATGCTTGTTATCCACACTCCATGCTTGTCATCCACACCCCATGCTTGTCGTCCACACTCCATGCTTTTCATCCACACTTCATACTTGTTATCCACACTCCATACTTGTCATCCACACTTCATACTTGTTATCCACACTCCATGCTTGTCATCCACACTTCATACTTGTTATCCACACTCCATACTTGTCGTCCACACTCCATGCTATTCATCCACACTTCATACTTGTTATCCACACTCCATACTTGTCATCCACACTTCATACTTGTTATCCACACTCCGTGCTTGTCATCCACACTTCATACTTGTTATCCACACTCCATACTTGTCATCCACACTCCATGCTTGTCATCCACACCCCATGCTTGTCATCCACACTCCATGCTTGTCATCCACATCCCAAGCTTGTCATCCACACCCCATGCTTGTCATCCACACCCCATGTTTGTCATCCACACCCCATGCTTGTCATCCACACCCCATGCTTGTCATCCACACCCCATGCTTGTCATGCACACCCCATGCTTGTCATGCACACCCCATGCTTGTCATCCACACCCCATGCTTGTCATCCACACCCATGCTTGTCATCCACACCCCATGCTTGTCATCCACACCCCATGCTTGTCATTCACACCCCACGCTTGTCATCCACACTCCATGCTTGTCATCCACACCCCATGCTTGTCATCCACACTCCATGCTTGTCATCCACACCCCATGCTTGTCATCCACACTCCATGCTTGTCATCCACACCCCATGCTTGTCATCCACACTCCATGCTTGTCATCCACACTTCATGCTTGTCATCCACACTCCATGCTTGTCATCCACACTCCATGCTTGTCATCCACACCCCATGCTTGTCATCCACACTCCATGCTTGTCATCCACACCCCATGCTTGTCATCCACACTTCATACTTGTTATACACACTTCATGCTTGTCATCCACACTCCATGCTTGTCATCCACACTACATGCTTGTCATCCACACTTCATGCTTGTCATCCACACTCCATGCTTGTCATCCACACTACATGCTTGTCATCCACACTCCATGCTTGTCATCCACACCCCATGCTTGTCGTCCACACTCCATGCTTGTCATCCACACTCCATACTTGTCATCCACACCCCATGCTTGTCATCCACACTTCATACTTATTATCCACACTCCATACTTGTCGTCCACACTCCATGCTTTTCATCCACACTTCATACTTGTTATCCACACTCCATACTTGTCATCCACACTTCATACTTGTTATCCACACTCCATGCTTGTCATCCACACTTCATACTTGTTATCCACACTCCATAATTGTCATCCACACTCCATGCTTGTCATCCACACCCCATGCTTGTCATCCACACTCCATGCTTGTGATCCACATCCCATGCTTGTCATCCACACCCCATGCTTGTCATCCACACCCCATGCTTGTCATCCACACCCCATGCTTGTCATCCACACCCCATGCTTGTCATCCACACCCCATGCTTGTCATCCACACTCCATGCTTGTCATCCACACCCCATGCTTGTCATCCACACCCATGCTTGTCATCCACACCCCATGCTTGTCATCCACACCCTATGCTTGTCATCCACACTCCATGCTTGTCATCCACACCCCATGCTTGTCATCCACACCCCATGCTTGTCATCCACACTCCATGCTTGTCATCCACACTCCATGCTTGTCATCCACACACCATGCTTGTCGTCCACACTCCATGCTTGTCATCCACACTCCATGCTTGTTATCCACACTCCATGTTTGTCATCCACACTCCATGCTTGTCATCCACACTTCATACTTGTTATCCACACTTCATGCTTGTCATCCACACTCCATGCTTGTTATCCACACTTCATACTTGTTATCCACACTTCATGCTTGTCATCCACACTCCATGTTTGTCATCCACACTTCATGCTTGTCATCCACACTTCATGCTTGTCATCCACACTCCATGCTTGTCATCCACACTTCATGCTTGTCATCCACACTCCATGCTTGTCATCCACACCCCATGCTTGTCATCCACACCCCATGCTTGTCATCCACACCCCATGCTTGTCATCCACACCCCATGCTTGTCATCCACACCTCATGCTTGTTATCCACACTTCATACTTGTTATCCACACTTCATGCTTGTCATCCACACCCCATGCTTGTCATCCACACCCCATGCTTGTCATCCACACTTCATGCTTGTCATCCACACTCCATGCTTGTCGTCCACACTTCATGCTTGTCATCCACACTCCATGCTTGTCATCCACACTTCATGCTTGTCGTCCACACTTCATGCTTGTCATCCACACCCCATGCTTGTCATCCACACTTCATACGTGTTATCCACACTTCATGCTTGTCATCCACACTTCATACGTGTTATCCACACTTCATGCTTGTCATCCACACCCCATGCTTGTCATCCACACCCCATGCTTGTCATCCACACTTCATACTTGTTATCCACACTTCATACTTGTTATCCACACTTCATGCTTGTCATCCACACTTCATACTTGTTATCCACACTTCATACTTGTTATCCACACTTCATGCTTGTCATCCACACTTCATACGTGTTATCCACACTTCATGCTTGTCGTCCATACTTCATACTTGTCATCCACACTTCATACGTGTTATCCACACTTCATGCTTGTCGTCCACACTTCATACTTGTTATCCACACTTCATGCTTGTCATCCACACTTCATACGTGTTATCCACACTTCATGCTTGTCGTCCACACTTCATACGTGTTATCCACACTTCATGCTTGTCATCCACACTTCATACGTGTTATCCACACTTCATGCTTGTCGTCCACACTTCATACTTGTCATCCACACTTCATACGTGTTATCCACACTTCATGCTTGTCGTCCACACTTCATACTTGTTATCCACACTTCATGCTTGTCATCCACACTTCATACGTGTTATCCACACTTCATGCTTGTCGTCCACACTTCATACTTGTCATCCACACTCCATGCTTGTCATCCACACTTCATGCTTGTCATCCACACTTCATACTTGTTATCCATACTTCATACTTGTTATCCACACTTCATGCTTGTCATCCACACTTCATACTTGTTATCCACACTTCATACTTGTTATCCACACTTCATGCTTGTCATCCACACTTCATACTTGTTATCCACACTTCATACTTGTTATCCACACTTCATGCTTGTCATCCACACTTCATACTTGTCATCCACACTTCATACTTGTTATCCACACTTCATGCTTGTCATCCACACTTCATACGTGTTATCCACACTTCATGCTTGTCGTCCACACTTCATACTTGTTATCCACACTTCATGCTTGTCATCCACACTTCATGCTTGTCATCCACACTTCATGCTTGTCATCCACACTTCATACTTGTCATCCACACTTCATGCTTGTCATCCACACTCCATGCTTGTCATCCACACTTCATACTTGTTATCCACACTTCATGCTTGTCATCCACACTTCATGCTTGTCATCCACACTCCATGCTTGTCGTCCACACTTCATACTTGTCATCCACACTCCATGCTTGTCATCCACACTTCATACTTGTCATCCACACTTCATACTTGTCATCCACACTTCATACTTGTCATCCACACTTCATACTTGTTATCCACACTTCATGCTTGTCATCCACACTTCATACTTGTCGTCCACACTCCATGCTTGTCATCCACACTCCGTGCTTGTCATCCACACCCCATGCTTGTCATCCACACTCCATGCTTGTCATCCACACCCCATGCTTGTCATCCACACTTCATGCTTGTCATCCACACTTCATGCTTGTCATCCACACTCCATGCTTGTCATCCACACTCCATGCTTGTCATCCACACTCCATGCTTGTCATCCACACCCCATGCTTGTCATCCACACTCCATACTTGTCATCCACACTCCATGCTTGTCATCCACACCCCATGCTTGTCATCCACACTCCATGCTTGTCATCCACACTCCATGCTTGTCATCCTCACTCCATGCTTGTCATCCACACTCCATGCTTGTCATCCACACCCCATGCTTGTCATCCACACTCCATGCTTGTCATCCACACTCCATGCTTGTCATCCACACTCCATGCTTGTCATCCACACTCCATGCTTGTCATCCACACCCCATGCTTGTCATCCACACTCCATGCTTGTCATCCACACTCCATGCTTGTCATCCACACTCCATACTTGTCATCCACACTCCATGCTTGTCATCCACACCCCATGCTTGTCATCCACACTCCATGCTTGTCATCCACACTCCATGCTTGTCATCCACACTCCATACTTGTCATCCACACTCCATGCTTGTCATCCACACTCCATGCTTGTCATCCACACTCCATGCTTGTCATCCACACTCCATGCTTGTCATCCACACTCCATGCTTGTCATCCACACCCCATGCTTGTCATCCACACTCCATGCTTGTCATCCACACTCCATGCTTGTCATCCACACTCCATGCTTGTCATCCACACTCCATGCTTGTCATCCACACCCCATGCTTGTCATCCACACTCCATGCTTGTCATCCACACTCCATGCTTGTCATCCACACTCCATGCTTGTCATCCACACCCCATGCTTGTCATCCACACTCCATGCTTGTCATCCACACTCCATGCTTGTCATCCACACTCCATACTTGTCATCCACACTCCATGCTTGTCATCCACACCCCATGCTTGTCATCCACACTCCATGCTTGTCATCCACACTCCATGCTTGTCATCTTCCCCAATAGTAAGATGGCTAACAGTATTTCCAGTACGTTATATAAAGTAAATTTTAGAACAGCTGCTACCACCAGCCCCACTATTAAAATCTTGACCAACAAGAAACCTTGTAGTCAAGTTGAAGCCGTGGCCATGGTTTATCATTACACGTGTTGGTTGCGAGCAGGTATATGCGGAAATGACTAGGGACTTGTGTATGCTTATCCGTGGGGGTAAACGCGCCTACAGTGCTGACAGTGGTAATAATGCCTGTGTTGCTCACAGTAGTAACGACGGCCACTTAATGAAGCGGTTGGATGCCAAGCAAATCAGCAAGCAGTATGAGGATTTGCTGGAGCATCATTGCCTGGAATCCACTGTTATTAGTCCTGGCAACAGTGCCGAAAACCGGGAACTCCAGAAACACCGGGGTTTTTACTGAATTAATTTTAGACTATCAGGAAAGAGCTCCCAGTTGACATTATTTTTCATTTGGAACACCCCCAACTATACAACAACTGACACTCACACTACAGCTGACTTCCACAATATAACTGACCTTCACACTAAAATTGACCTTCGCAGTACTACTGGCCTCAACACAACTGACATCCAAACTACAGCTGACATCCACACTACAACGGATAACCACACTACAACTGACCTCAACACAACTGACTTCCAAACTACAACTGACTCCCATATTCTTGCATCAGACTGATTAAGCACTGATGGGAGGGTGAATGTTCCGTAATAATGTTGGCGAACGTTGCTCATGTGTCTTATTAATCTCTGTTGTTAATGTAATTAACAGAGCAAAAGGAAAGAAGAATATTCAAGGTCAGGTCAGGTGCTTCATGTTAGATTTAGCTTGAATGAATTCCTCTATACCACAAGTTTTGCTTCTGGCAACCAGACGCTGTTGAGTGTCTCACTTCAGTGCTCCTCACCATCCCAGGGATCTTCATTTCTTTTTATGTCTATTTGCGACTTTCCAAACATTTTATATTCATGTTTATCATTATTGTGTACTAAATGGATTAATTTATTATTATCTTTATTGAAGTTCGATTTCCATAACTCCGACCCACGGTCACTTCATTTCTCCCACCCCGGGACAGGTCTTCCTTGTTTAGTCAGTGTCAGTCAGTCAGTCAGTCAGTCAGTCAGTCAGTCCCTGAATGTTTCAATAAGTGGCCGCAGGTAGAACAGTTTTCCTCTAGTTTTGCGACATCTTCGAATTTCGTGATTTGAAATATTAAATAGCATCAAAATTATTTATACAAATTAAGAAAAGAAATTAATAGAAGGCCGATTCGGGGAATAAATTATACCATCACAATAGTGAAGGTGTCACTAATTGTGATTTTCATTAATTTTTGAAAAATCGCTCTCCAGCTCATGGGCTGTGAGACACGGAGTAAATGACGAGCCTTGATTGCCAACGTTTCGCCCACACAGTGGGCTTTATCAAGGCACAGACATGAAACTCACTGTGTGGGGGGAACTTTGTCAGTATTGGATCATATTATCGTATATTATTGTATATTCGTTTCTCTTTTATTTCACTTCTCAATCTTTCCTCCTGAATACTGAAAATAATATTTTTTAGGCTTCCAGTCGTTTGTCTTTCTTCCTTCTTTATACTCTGTTAATGTTTGTGTCAGTGGGTCACACTTTGATGTGACCCACTGAACACACAAGCGGCTTACCAACTCACCTGAGTCAACTCAAGGACGTACTTATTAGGAAACGTATCGGGCCTGAGACCTTGTTCACTTCTTGCTAGAAGTGAACAGGATATATTTTTAAATCGTCTGCTTTTTTAAACCACCTTTATTTTTAAACCACCTATATTTTTAAACCACCTATATTTTTAAACCACACGTATTTTTAAACTACCTGTATTTTAATCCATCTATATTTTTGAATCATGCGTATTTTTAAATCACCTGGAGTTTTAAACCACGTTTATTTTTAAACCACGCGTATTTTTAAATTCCCTGTATTTTTAAACAACGTGTATTCTGAAATCACCAGTATTTTTAAACCACATATTTTTCAGTCACCCGTATTTTTTAATTACCCGTATTTTTAAATCACTCGTATTTTTAAATCACTCGTATTTTTAAAAAAGTGTCTTTTTTATATCGCCTGTATTTGTAAATCACCTGTATTTTTTAAATCACGCAATTCAATTTGGAGACTAGATTCATTTAAGACTACAGGTGGCTGCATATTTGTCCTGACTGACATAATAATAGTCACCGTCTCGGGGTATTTTATTGTGTTATGGACACTAATATAGGTAATATTTACTGTGTATGTTTCCACCACAACTAATAATAGCTTTTGTAACCTGGGAATGTCAGCCTCATTATTTAGTGCCATGACCTAATTAAAGACTGTGTTGAGCATGAAAGTATGTGTTGAATATGGATCAAGAGCCCTTCACAAACATCAAGGAGCTCCCTTTGAAAGGTCAGAAAGGCTTGAGATTAACGGACATCAAGAATTTACACGAAGACTTAAGTCTGACACAGAACAAGAGGACACATTTGCAACCCTTATGATAACATCATGAGCTGGGTAATATCAGTTGTCAGAAGCAGTAGTGGCAGGAGGAAGGGCTCCTCCAGGACGTTCATCAATAGCTGACCAATTGGACCAATACAGCAGTCAGTGTGGTTCTTCATGGTCTGGAGGAGCGAGACAGGGCAGTCAGTGGGGCAGGGAGAGGAGGGGTGAGGTCGGTTAGTTAGAAGGAAACATGGGGCCAGGGAGAAGGAAGTGTGTAGTTACTGAGAAGAGAGTGAGGTTAGGTAAAGGAGGCTGGGGTGTTTTGGGTCCGGATAAAACAGCCACACATTTAGAAGGTATGTGCACATTTTTATTTTATATTATGTTGCTGATGTTTCTTTCGTTAGAAGCTAAAGCGAAAATATCATCATTTAGAATATTGTTTGTTTTATATATTTAGCTACACTTAAAGGTAGGATGTTTTATACACTTCACTTTCTGGGCTGGTAGATTCGATGTTTTGATTGACAGTCCCACTCAGCTACACGCTTGTTCGCTCGTTTGCCAATTGTGATGTCTTCTGGGAGTAGTGTCAAGCTAGGAATGGACCTGACCTCCGCCTGTATGATTCACGTTCCGAGTCTAACTCTCGATGTATCTTGTTCTGACTGACATCTACGCACTTTCGTAGTCAGGGTTCGGAAGTTGCTGAACTTAGATTGATGAATTAGACACTTGTGTAACACTTGTGAATCCTTATTGTGGAAACGTTTCGCCATTAAGTGGCTTCCTCAGTCCAATAGAGAAAATGATTGAAGACGAAAAAGAGTTTGAGGTAATCAATCCCCCAGCCTGGAGTCGATGTAATCAGTCATTCAGTCTTGATAAGATTGATGGACTGATCACATTGACTCCAGGTTGAGGGACTGATTACCTCAAACTCCTTGTGATCTTCAACCATTCTTCTCTGTATCAGACTGAGGAAGTCACTGGTTGGCGATACATTTCCACAGAAAAGATACCCAAGCGTTGTACAAGTGTCTTAATTCACCAACCTGTCGATTCTCTGAACCATTTATCTACATGAACTCAAACTGACTAATTTATCTTTCTATGTAAGCTATGCTGAGTATCCTCTGTTATGTCTATTTTGTGTGTCTGTCTGTTCCATGGCTGATACAGTGCTGCTTACGGCTGTATCGCCAGTCAGTCAGCAACCATGTTCAGCAAGCCTTCACCACTGTCATGGACCCACAGGGATCAAATCGGTGGCTGGCGTTCATTAAGGGGAGCACCACCTGTTGCGCTGCATAGTGCATGGGCACCGTCCTGCTTACAAGTCCTTACTGACCATCTCAGAAGCTGGCAAGGTGTTAGAAGGGTATCAACAGGTTGACCTTGTAGTATTCTTTGGTAGATGGCTATGTTAAGTTAGTCGCATTTGTAACAAAGTGCAGATACCTGTCACAACAAAGTAGATCGAGAGTTAAACTCGGGATTTAGATAATTTTGAGCGTCTTAACCAAAGGAAGAACTACTAGCTAAATTTCATAGACGAGGAGAGAGAGAGAGAGAAGAGAGAGAAGAGAGAGAGAGGAGAGAGAGAGAGGAGAGAAAGAGGAGAGAAAGAGGAGAGAGAGGAGAGAGAGGAGAGAGGAGAGAGAGAGAGAGAGAGAGAGAGAGAGAGAGAGAGAGAGAGAGAGAGAGAGAGAGAGAGAGAGAGAGAGAGAGAGAGAGAGAGAGAGAGAGAATTTAGTTGATATGAAGGGTGATACACCCCATGTCAGCGTTACAAAAGGACGTAGGAAAGAATCACTTAACAAATAGAGTGAAATATTGCTAAAAGGGACACAAGAGAAGGCATTGTGTGTGGCAAACACTGGAAACTTGAAGCGATTATTCTGTACAGCAGCAGTATAACTGCAGTTGCAGCAGCAGTATAACTGTAGTGGCAGCAGCAGTATAACTGTAGTTGCAGCAGCAGTATAACTGTAGTTATTGCTGCTGCTGCAGACACTGCAAACGGTACACCAGCAGTATAACTGCTGCTGTAGCTACAAACACTGCAGACGGTACACCACCGCTTTGCTCAAAACGTCCAGGTGAATTTCCCAGGTGATGATAGTAAATGAAAAAATAAACGAGGGCGTATGATTAATAGTCAGATGTTGGGCAGAGGAAGCGACGAAGGAAGATAAGAAGGAGGAGGAGGAGGAGGAGTAGGAGGAAGTCAGGAAGAAGCAGAAGGAGGAAGGAGTCAGAAAGAAAGGAGGCGGTCAGAAAAGAAGAAAGGAAGGAAGGAGGATTAGGCAGTTAGGATTGAAAAAAGATGAAATGAAAAAGTCAGGACGGATGGATGGAGGGAGAAAAGACAGTGAGAAAGGAGGAAACAAGTAGGAGGAGGCGGCAGTCGGGAGGGAGAAGACAGGCAGGGAAGAAAGAGGTGGAGACTGATAATGAGGAGATAGACAGGAAAAAGGAAAGACACAAGAAGTCGAAGACAAATATGGCGAAAACAACCAGGAAACGGGAGGCTGTACGGACGATGCAGGAAGGCCGAGACGAACAGGAAGGTGACAGCAAGAAGATAGAAACTGGATTCAAACAAGGAAGAGGAGAAAGAGGTAGGCAAGGATAATAGGCAGACATATATTTCAAATACCTGTCAACTCCTGCAGGAGGAGGTTTATGCCTCGGGGTGGACTTTGAGAAGTGGGCTATCATCATCAAAGGTTGGGCCGAGTGTGTGCATGAGGTGTGAGAGACAGCTGGTGCAGCAGCCATGACAGTGCTTAACACTGTGCATTACTTGCCACCAACCTTGAACGTCGCCCTAAGATGGTCCCCAGTGTTGTTTATGAGAGAGAGAAAGAGAGAGAGAGAGAGAGACCATGAAGAACCATGTTGTAAATCTTGCAAACAAGGCTGCCAGGAAGCTTACAGCACTTCGACGTATCTCGCATCTGCTTGACAGTAAGGGTTGCAAGATTCTGTATGAGGCACAAGTACGCTCACACCTTGAGTATGCTCCACTTTCTTGATTTACCTGCGTCCCCCTCTCATCTACGACTGCTTGACAGAGTAGAGAACAGAGCAAGACGTCTCATCTCTCGCCTGGACCCATCCAGGATAGATCTGTCATTTCAGCAGAGCCTTCAACACTGGAAAGATGTTGGTGGCCTTACTGTTATATACAAGGCCAACATTGTCAAAGTACCACACCTGGCTCCACTTCGAGGACAGCGAGAAGCAAGCTTCTATACCACAAGAAGGGCATAAAGCAGCAACTTCACTCTGGCTGTACCCTTCTCCAGACCTTCACTCTGGCTGTACCCTTCTCCAGAACATCACTTCATCTGAGATCATTTATCCCTAGGATGACTCGAGTCGGGAACAAATTCGTACAGCATTATGATGTCAACGAGATACAGTCAGTTGACCAAATGAAAATACTGGCCCGCAGATGGCTCCAACTTTATCCTGTTCCCTACTTGTATGTTTCATAACAAAAATGCTTTCAAATGTAGGTAACAGCTCTTAGCTTGTCAATAAAGTTAGGAATCCTTTACTTGCAAATAGCTTGTCAGTATAGCTAGGGATCCTTAACCTAACCTTGTCAAACCCTGTGTAAAGATAGATAGAGAGAGAGAGAGAGAGAGAGAGAGAGAGAGAGAGAGAGAAGAGAGAGAGAGAGAGAGAGAGAGAGAGAGAGAGAGAGAGAGTGTAAGCATTTAAAAAATAGTATTCTAGAATATAGGAAAGCAAATAATGAAGATGGAAGGAAAGAAGTTAATGTCACATTAAAATGGGGAACATCAAAAGTCTCCCTAGGATTTCTCAGAGGTCCTTACAGGCACAATGGCAATTATAAAAAAACAATCGAAATAGTATCAGACGACAGCTGTGGACAGTTACAATTTACCCTACAATTCACACACACAGAGGGGCAGGAACATTCAAAAGCGTTATCCTCATTCTGCCGAGAATTATCTAACAGTAATAATTCTTGTTGACATTAGGTGCTCAACACCCACGTCCAGTAGAGCTCTGTATAGCTTGTGCTGCACACAAACAACCCGCACATAGGGAAAAGAAACCATACGATAACGTTTCGGTCCGACTCTGTTATTTGTGTGTTCCACAAATAACAGAGTGGTGCCTTTGTGTTCTTTCTAGCTCGTGCTGGTCTCTAGGACCCGCCAACCTCAAACCAGTTTCAAAGGCTATTATGTGGCTCATGGAGTCACGAGGCAGATGTTTGCTAATAGGGCGAGTTCGACTGAACAGCTATCACTTGAGCATCTTTGTGCTCATCGCCTGGGATCCCTACACTTCGCGGGCACCAACAGAGCTCCATACCCATGCGCCCAGACGTAGATGCTGGCTAACCACTCACTCCTGGTTCCTCTGAACTATTCATCAGTAAAGACTGTTGCGTATTTGGTCCAAACCAACAACGTACACCGGAGGTAACAGAACTATGAAATCTTGTGTATTAATAACCCAAGTGCAATTTGATACACCTTGAACGGAAGTAAAGAGAAGAAAGAATGAAACAAATATTAAGAAAATACTGGTAGGGAGAGAAAAGGGCAAAATGTAATCAAGAAAGAAGAAAACAGAGAATGATGGGGAATGGGAAGCAACTACTGGGAGTCTCTTTCAGACTTAACTGAAGCTAATTTCTGAAGCATTTATTTCGTCGGCACCACCGCTAATAACCCTCCCGGCATTTACTGACTGGTCCTTTACTGCCTGATGCCTGTCTAATTCACGCTGATTGGTTCACGCCCACCTTGTGGCGCACTCTGATCAGTTTTCGCTGCCCGTGGCGTCTACCAGACAGGTCCAATCAACGTGCATTAATATCCTTTGTAAGCTGCCTACCCGCGCTGATTGGTCCTGACCCACTGGTGCACCTGCTACTGACGAGACCTGATTGGCTCGTCGACCAGCATGACGAGAGCTGATTAGCTCTTGATCAGTAATACGACAGCTGATTGGCTCTCGTTCAGTATGAGTTTTACCTTCATCGTAGCTTGGACTTCCTTACATGCTAAACAATGAAATCGTTTAATTGAAGACTTTCCTTTTAGTTGTGGCCATTTTAAATATTCTTTTGTGGAATTGTTGTGTTTATTTTTTATATTTATGCTGGACATGGAAAAGTGTATTCGAAAAGTCTGAGATATATGTGTTTTGTACCACCCGCTTCTTGCTGTACGACCCTGCTCCATGTACGACCCCACGTCCTGATGTACGACCCCTCCTGTTGTACGATGCCACCTCCTGATGTACGACCCCTCCTGTTGTACGACGCCCACCTCCTGCTGTACGACCCACCTGTTGTATGACCCTGCTTTCTGTTGTACGACCCCACCTGCTGTACAACTCTGGTTTCTGCTGTACGACCCTGCTTCCTGTAAAACTCACATGCTGCACAACCTACCTGCTGTACGATCTTGCCTCTTGCTATACGACCCCCACCTGCTGTACGATTCTGCCTCTTGTACGACCCCACCAGCTGTACGACTCACCAGCTGTACGACCCTACCTCCTGTAAATATGAATTAAAATGGTTTTCGTAAAATCGAGAATATGCGTACCAGCACACACAACACTGCGGGGAATAGACAACGTGGATAGAGACAAGATGTTCCAGAGAGGGAACACAGAAACAAGGGGTCACTCTTGGAAGTTGAAGACTCAGATGAGTCACAGGGATGTTAGGAAACATTTCTTCAGTCATAGAGTGGTCAGGAAGTGGAACAGTCTGGCGAGTGACGTAGTGGAGGCAGGAACCATACATAGCTTTAAGACGAGGTATCATGAAGCTCAGGGAGAGGACCTACTAGCGTTCAGTGAAGAGGCGGGGCCAGGAGCTGAGTCTCGACCCCTGCAACTACAATTAGGTGAGTACATACACACACACAGCTAAGCAGAGTGCACACATTTACAACACGAGAATCATGAGTGCTTTCAAACGGAGAAATGTAAACTGTGAGAACTGGAAACCACACGAGGGACCAGAAATGTGGAGAGTTAAGGTAATGGAAGGGAAGACGGGAAACTGTGTCGACATGTCAGGCATACAAAAAGAAAGGGAGAGAGAGAGAGAGAGACAGACAGACAGACAGACAGACAGACAGACAGAGGATGAACCAGCAAGGCTGGATCAATTTTTTTTATTGTAAATACATCTGATTTAGATGAAACAGAATATTAGTGATAAGAAATCGGTTTTTAGAACAAGAAAGTTAGCAGAGATATGGAAATGTGTTCAACATGTCTTCAATATATCTTCAAGATACCTTCAGTATGTCTTCAAGATGTTGTTAATATGTCTAGAATATTTCTTTCGCGTATTATCAACAGTTTTTTAATGTCTTTGAAAAGGTGGCCAGGATGGAGACAGCTGGCCAGGATGGAGACAGCTGGCCAGGATGGAGACAGCTGGCCAGGATGGAGACAGCTGGCCAGGATGGAGACAGCTGGCCAGGATGGAGACAGCTGGCCAGGCTGGAGACAGCTGGCCAGGCTGGAGACAGCTGGCCAGGCTGGAGACAGCTGGCCAGGATGGAGACAGGGGTGAAGCTAACACGAAGGACATTCGGAGTCACAATAACCAGGCAAAAACAGTTTTTGACTTTAAGAATTTTTTCCCTGCTTTTAAAGATGTATGAGGAACTTAGGTTGTTTGTGCATGAACCTCTGACGTAGTTATCATCACCAGCCTCCAGGATAACACTGTGAAATACCTCCGATCTCCTATCATTTATGTACGTTTCTTGTTATGTTGTTGTATAAAGCACTAAAAGCAAATGGAGTTGTACAGGCTCAGTTCCTCGTCCAGTACAGTATTCGTGACAGCTACCACTCTTGCATACAGCCTTGATGTAATTAGGTCTCTGCCTCATTGCACGCGAAAGGAATAGTGCAGAGTGTGGCATAAGTTTGCAATGCAGTTAAATATCAGCATTTAGGATTTAAAGCGAATCGGAAGAGGCATTCACAAGTTATCAAATTAGAAAATGAAATCCTACAACCTAGCATTAAGTGACTCAAGGCTTTGAAGCCAAACTGAAGAGGCATTCTCTTGTTATCTTAAAGTACACCATCACGCTATACTTGAAACAAATAAAAAACTGATCATCCAGTTAGCAGAGTTAAAGGTCGATGTTCATCAGACGCGACACTCACGTCGATGTTCATCAGACGCGACACTCACGTCGATGTTCATCAGACGCGACACTCACGTCGATGTTCATCAGACGCGACGCTCACGTCGATGTTCATCAGACGCGACGCTCACGTCGATGTTCATCAGACGCGACACTCACGTCGATGTTCATCAGACGCGACGCTCACGTCGATGTTCATCAGACGCGACGCTCACGTCGATGTTCATCAGACGCGACGCTCACGTCGATGTTCATCAGACGCGACGCTCACGTCGATGTTCATCAGACGCGACACTCACGTCGATGTTCATCAGACGCGACGCTCACGTCGATGTTCATCAGACGCGACGCTCACGTCGATGTTCATCAGACGCGACGCTCACGTCGATGTTCATCAGACGCGACACTCACGTCGATGTTCATCAGACGCGACGCTCACGTCGATGTTCATCAGACGCGACGCTCACGTCGATGTTCATCAGACGCGACGCTCACGTCGATGTTCATCAGACGCGACGCTCACGTCGATGTTCATCAGACGCGACACACGAATTATCGCATGAAGAGCGTTATTTACATTTACTAAGTTTTTCCAAAAACAGCAGAACAGGCGGGACGTACACAGCACGAGGTGGACGTACACAGCACGAGGTGGACGTACACAGCACGAGGTGGACGTACACAGCACGAGGTGGACGTACACAACACGAAGTGGACGTACACAACACGAGGTGGACGTACACAGCACGAGGTGGACGTACACAGCACGAGGTGGACGTACACAACACGAGGTGGACGTACACAGCACGAGGTGGACGTACACAACACGAGGTGGACGTACACAACACGAGGTGGACGTACACAACACGAGGTGGACGTACACAACACGAGGTGGACGTACACAACACGAGGTGGACGTACACAACACGAGGTGGACGTACACAGCACGAGGTGGACGTACACAACACGAGGTGGACGTACACAACACGAGGTGGACGTACACAACACGAGGTGGACGTACACAACACGAGGTGGACGTACACAACACGAGGTGGACGTACACAACACGAGGTGGACGTACACAACACGAGGTGGACGTACACAACACGAGGTGGACGTACACAGCACGAGGTGGACGTACACAACACGAAGTGGACGTACACAACACGAGGTGGACGTACACAACACGAGGTGGACGTACACAACACGAGGTGGACGTACACAACACGAGGTGTACGTACACAACACGAGGTGGACGTACACAACACGAGGTGGACGTACACAACACGAGGTGGACGTACACAGCACGAGGTGGACGTACACAACACGAGGTGGACGTACACAACACGAGGTGGACGTACACAACACGAGGTGGACGTACACAACACGAGGTGGACGTACACAACACGAGGTGGACGTACACAACACGAGGTGGACGTACACAACACGACGTGGACGTACACAACACGACGTGGACGTACACAACACGAGGTGGACGTACACAACACGAGGTGGACGTACACAACACGAGGTGGACGTACACAACACGAGGTGGACGTACACAACACGAGGTGGACGTACACAACACGAGGTGGACGTACACAACACGAGGTGGACGTACACAACACGAAGTGGACGTACACAACACGAGGTGGACGTACACAACACGAGGTGGACGTACACAACACGAGGTGGACGTACACAACACGACGTGGACGTACACAACACGACGTGGACGTACACAACACGAGGTGGACGTACACAACACGAGGTGGACGTACACAACACGAGGTGGACGTACACAACACGAGGTGGACGTACACAACACGAGGTGGACGTACACAACACGAGGTGGACGTACACAACACGAGGTGGACGTACACAGCACGAGGTGGACGTACGCAGCACGAGGGGAACGTACACAGCACGAGGTGAACGTACACAGCACGAGGTGGACGTACACAGCACGAGGGGGACGTACACAGCACGAGGGGGACGTACACAGCACGAGGGGGACGTACACAGCACGAGGGGGACGTACACAGCACGAGGTGGACGTACACAGCACGAGGTGGACGTACACAGCACGAGGGGGATGTACACAGCACGAGGGGGACGTACACAGCACGAGGGGACGTACACAGCACGAGGGGGACGTACACAGCACGAGGGGACGTACACAGCACGAGGGGGACGTACACAGCACGAGGGGGACGTACACAGCACGAGGGGGACGTACACAGCACGAGGGGGACGTACACAGCACGATGGGGACGTACACAGCACGAGGGGACGTACACAGCACGAGGGGGACGTACACAGCACGAGGGGGACGTACACAGCACGAGGGGGACGTACACAGCACGAGGGGGACGTACACAGAACGAGGGGGACGTACACAGCACGAGGGGGACGTACACAGCACGATGGGGACGTACACAGCACGATGGGGACGTACACAGCACGAGGGGACGTACACAGCACGAGGGGGACGTACACAGCACGAGGGGGACGTACACAGCACGAGGGGGACGTACACAGCACGAGGGGCACGTACACAGCACGAGGGGGACGTACACAGCACGAGGGGGACGTACACAGCACGAGGGGGACGTACACAGCACGAGGGGGACGTACACAGCACGAGGGGGACGTACACAGCACGAGGGGGACGTACACAGCACGAGGGGGACGTACACAGCACGAGGGGGACGTACACAACACGAGGTGGACGTACACAACACGAGGTGGACGTACACAACACGAGGTGGACGTACACAACACGAGGTGGACGTACACAGCACGAGGTGGACGTACACAACACGAGGTGGACGTACACAACACGAGGTGGACGTACACAACACGAGGTGGACGTACACAACACGAGGTGGACGTACACAACACGAGGTGGACGTACACAACACGAGGTGGACGTACACAACACGAGGTGGACGTACACAACACGAGGTGGACGTACACAGCACGAGGTGGACGTACACAACACGAAGTGGACGTACACAACACGAGGTGGACGTACACAACACGAGGTGGACGTACACAACACGAGGTGGACGTACACAACACGAGGTGTACGTACACAACACGAGGTGGACGTACACAACACGAGGTGGACGTACACAACACGAGGTGGACGTACACAGCACGAGGTGGACGTACACAACACGAGGTGGACGTACACAACACGAGGTGGACGTACACAACACGAGGTGGACGTACACAACACGAGGTGGACGTACACAACACGAGGTGGACGTACACAACACGAGGTGGACGTACACAACACGACGTGGACGTACACAACACGACGTGGACGTACACAACACGAGGTGGACGTACACAACACGAGGTGGACGTACACAACACGAGGTGGACGTACACAACACGAGGTGGACGTACACAACACGAGGTGGACGTACACAACACGAGGTGGACGTACACAACACGAGTGGACGTACACAGCACGAGGTGGACGTACGCAGCACGAGGGGAACGTACACAGCACGAGGTGAACGTACACAGCACGAGGTGGACGTACACAGCACGAGGGGGACGTACACAGCACGAGGGGGACGTACACAGCACGAGGGGGACGTACACAGCACGAGGTGGACGTACACAGCACGAGGTGGACGTACACAGCACGAGGGGGATGTACACAGCACGAGGGGGACGTACACAGCACGAGGGGGACGTACACAGCACGAGGGGGACGTACACAGCACGAGGGGGACGTACACAGCACGAGGGGGACGTACACAGCACGAGGGGGACGTACACAGCACGAGGGGACGTACACAGCACGAGGGGGACGTACACAGCACGAGGGGGACGTACACAGCACGATGGGGACGTACACAGCACGAGGGGGACGTACACAGCACGAGGGGGACGTACACAGCACGAGGGGACGTACACAGCACGAGGGGGACGTACACAGCACGAGGGGGACGTACACAGAACGAGGGGGACGTACACAGCACGAGGGGGACGTACACAGCACGATGGGGACGTACACAGCACGATGGGGACGTACACAGCACGAGGGGGACGTACACAGCACGAGGGGGACGTACACAGCACGAGGGGGACGTACACAGCACGAGGGGGACGTACACAGCACGAGGGGCACGTACACAGCACGAGGGGGACGTACACAGCACGAGGGGACGTACACAGCACGAGGGGGACGTACACAGCACGAGGGGGACGTACACAGCACGAGGGGGACGTACACAGCACGAGGGGGACGTACACAGCACGAGGGGGACGTACACAGCACGAGGGGGACGTACAAAGGCCAAAATCAGCTTCAAGAAAGTAGACAAGTTAGTCTAATTTAAGGTTTCGGTGCATAAACATTTTTTTTTACAGTGTTGACAAAGGCACACGTATGTTATTACAGATAATAATACATTATGTAGATTTAACCAAGGATGACCTAATAAATCAAACATTGTCACTTATTTCTGATCGGAAGAGACGTTGTCCGGTTATTTCATCTAAATCAATTTTATTAATACAGTTGGTACTTAAAAACTTACACAACCTAACATCAGCTTAAAGTTTCCAGGTGATCACAAGTGACGTTCTTCAGTCATTTCTAAGAATTCAACAAATTTTGCCACTGTAAGAGTTGTGCTCAAGAAGTGTCTCGTCCATTACCCACCATACGTCAGGCGCTGAAAACTGAGGCCTTTTATTTTAGTCGGGGGAAAGTAATAAACCCGTAGGCATCACATAGTGCCTGTGGGATGGATGTCATTCAAGCCAGGGTACGGGAGGTGTTAGAACCCATGGCGAGTGAGTTGTAGAACATCCACCGTTATGTAGTTTGTTTACTATTGTGTTATTACGATTACGTGTGTCAGGATGGCATTCATATTCGATCTAGACAAGAGAAAGATAAATCCAGTTCCTTGGATCAAGAGCCCCTCACCAATACAAAGACACTTCAGGAAACATGACGCAGTCATGGAATGCAAAATATGTAATTTCGAGACTAAATGTGACAAAATGGCGCCTCCACACTCCAGTAACAGCAATAACCTTTTCAGTAGATTATACCAGTGTGGAAAGTTTGAATCCTATCACTAGAGGCTTTCTGAAGGTATCCCATGATGACCAATTTCCGAAATGGTAGATATAAAACTCAGCAGAGAGCAGCAGCACTTGTTAGTACCTCCACCAGCTTCACTTAAAGAAATAAATCAACAACTTTATTTCTACAAGTACATATACAAGGTAAACAGATCTACCTGACATCAGTGACATACTTTATAGAAAGCCGCTTGTTATGCTGAGCATTTCGGGCAAATTAGGTCAGTTTTGTCCCAGGATGCGACCCACACCAGTCGACTAACACCCAGGTACCCATTATATTGATGGGTGAACATAGACATCCGGTGTCAGGAAACACGTCCAATATTTCTAGCCTCGTCGTGTCAAGCGAGAACTTTAGCCATAAGTCCCCAGGGCGCCGTTAATAGTAACAGCTGACCAAGACTGAAAATTTTAAGCCGATTGGATAAGATGTTCCGTAGTTATAAACGAAATCCGTGAATGAGGAAGATGAGAACAATGTAGGTGACGATGTGCCAAGTCTGTCACTGAGGTTTTAACTCGCTAAACTCGAAAAAATTAAAATGCTATGAAAAGGCTATAAAACACTCAATTTTTTTCATGACTATTCTATTAACATTCTCTATGATCCTTTAAGAATAAAAAATTATGATTTTTTTTCATTGTTTTTTAAGAAAGTTCAACTTCATAAAGAAACAATAAAACTGGCAGATTGTCACGTGCAAAATCTAAAAAAAATCATTACAAAAAATACTTTCAATTAAGATATACCAACGTTTCAGGGTTTGAAGCCGACCAGAAGAGGCATTCTCTAGTCATTACATAAAACCCATTTTTTTTTAAATAAAACTGGCAATTAAAATTTGCTTAGTTCAAACTGAAAGCCAGATTTTCTTTTAATAAATCTCATCAACACTGAATTAATATTTTAAAGTGATAAGCCAAGGCTTTCTATATTTATTGAATAAATCCAGCAACAACACCAACTTCGCTTCCTTGATAACACAATAATGCTGAAAATTTGAAGCCGATCACAATAGGTATTCTCTAGTTATTACACGAATTTCAACAATTCTAAACTGAACAAGCTACTTTAGCATATTAACATGTTAACCCGCACACTAACTAACTGTAAGATGCATCAACTACTACGTACTGAAGCAATTCAGGAGACGGAGACTCAAATACCTTTAATGCTGTTAAATAGGAATAAAAATTTGACACGCACAACACTTGCAGAAGTGCGACTACACGCTGGTGTATCACAACACTGGCAGAAGTGCGGCTACACGCTGGTGTATCACAACACTGGCAGAAGTGCGGCTACACGCTGGTGTATCAGAACACTGGCAGAAGTGCGGCTACACGCTGGTGTATCACAACACTGGCAGAAGTGCGGCTACACGCTGGTGTATCACAACACTGGCAGAAGTGCGACTACACGCTGGTGTATCACAACACTGGCAGAAGTGCGGCTACACGCTGGTGTATCACAACACTGGCAGAAGTGCGGCTACACGCTGGTGTATCACAACACTGGCAGAAGTGCGGCTACACGCTGGTGTATCAGAACACTGGCAGAAGTGCGGCTACACGCTGGTGTATCAGAACACTGGCAGAAGTGCGGCTACACGCTGGTGTATCACAACACTGGCAGAAGTGCGGCTACACGCTGGTGTATCAGAACACTGGCAGAAGTGCGGCTACACGCTGGTGTATCAGAACACTGGCAGAAGTGCGACTACACGGTTTGTCACATCACTGGCAGAAGTGCGGTTACACGCTGTTGTGTCACAACACTGACAGAAGTGCGGCTACACACTGGTCTGTCACAACACTGGCAGAAGTGCGGCTACTCGCTGGTGTGTCACAACACTGGCAGAAGTGCGGCTACACACTGGTCTGTCACAACACTGGCAGAAGTGCGGCTACACGCTGGTGTATCACAACACTGGCAGAAGTGCGACTACACGCTGGTGTGTCACAACACTGGCAGAAGTGTGGCTACACACTAGTATGTTACTTCACCGTCGTCGAATATGAGACAACTTTTCTGAACGCTGGAAGTTCCGCCACTGATGGTTCTGGAAGTTATCCCACCCGTTCCAGGGTGCTAGGAATGGTTAGGTGAGGTAAGGTTTGTTATAAAACAAAACAAGTGTTTCCTGATGCAGGACTTAGTCATATGATGACCCACATTATTATTATAATAAAAAAGAAGCGCTTAGCCACAAGGGCTATACAGCGCATGATGACCCACAGCTGGAACTTTTGGTCATCTTACCCAGGCTTTATTCTAGATTACCGGTTATGATTATACCCATAATTGTCCTTCAGTTTTGGTTATAGGACATTTGACATTTGCCCATGACAATTTTTCCTATAACACTGTGCTAAATACCCTGCACCAGCATTTGAAAGTTTAAGCCGAGCGGATGAGGCATCCTCGTGTTATAAGCAGAATAAATGCTAAAAAATGGAGGAAGAAAAACAATTCTGGCAATCACTTAGAGTTCCCCCATCAGGGATACCTAATTAATTCATGGAAACTATTAAATCTGTTTTTCTGTTATAATCGTGTGTGAGTACACACTCTTCACCGATCGCTACTAGGTCTTCTCTCTCCCTGCTCCATGAGCTTTATCAAACCCTCTCAAAACTATGTATGGTTCCCGCCTCCACTACGTCACGTACCATGACTAGTTATTGCCTCCCTGTCAGGTATTCTCTGATCCACTGCAGTGTCCTTCCTGTTATGCGTGCCTGATCCTCTAGCTTTTGCGCTAACCTTTTGTGAGGAACTGTGTCGAAGGCCTTCTTGCAATCCAAGAAAATGCAATCTACTCACCCCTCTCTCTCGTGTCTTACTTCCATTATCTTGTCATAAAAATCCAGTAGGTTTGTGACAGGATTATCCTTCCCTGAATCCGTGCTGGTCGTTGTTTATAAGTTTGTTCCATTCTAGGCGTTCCACCACTCGCCTCCTCATAATCTTTTCCATGACTTTCATACTGTACACATCAGTGACATTGGTCTGTAGTTTAGTGCCTTGTGTCCGTCTCTTTTCTTAATTAAAAATGTGGACTACATTTGCCGTCTTTCATACCACAGGTAATTTCTCAGTTTCAATGGGTGTGTGGAAATTTGTTGTTAGTGGCACACACAGCGTCTCTGCTCCCTCTCTAAGGACCCACGGAGAAATGTCCGGTGCCACTGCCTTTGAATCATCAAGTTTGCATAGCAGCTTCTTCACCTCCTCCTTGGTTTACCTGTAGTTTACCTGGAGAGGGTTTCGGGGGTCAACGCCCCCCCCACGGCTGCGTCTGAGACCAGGCCTCATGGTGGATCAGGGTCTGATCAACCAGGCTGTTACTGCTGGCCACACACAAACTGACATAGGAACCACAGCCCAGTTGATCAGGCACTGATTTTAGGTGCCTGTCCAGTGCCTTCTTGAAGACAGCCAGGGGACTATTGGTAATCCCCCTTATGCATGCTGGGAGGCAGTTGAACAATTTTGGGCCCTGGACACTTATTGTGTTGTCTCTCAATGTATTCGTGGCACCCCTGCTTTTCATCGGGGGTATGTTGCATCTCCTGCCGAGTCTTTTGCTTTCATTGGGAGTGATTTTCGTGTGCAGGTTTGGTACCAATCCCTCCAGGACCTTCCATTTGTATATTATCATGTACCTCTCTCGCCTGCATTCCAGGGAATTCACATAAGTATGCCTTATCATACTTATGTGTGCCGTGAAAGTACTTTGTACGTTCTCCAGGTCTGCAATGTCTCCAGCCTTGAAGGGGGCCATTAGTGTACAGCAGTATTCCAGCCTAAAGAGAACAAGCAGTTTGAAGAAAATCATCATGGGCTTGGCATCCTTAGTTTTGAAGGTTGTCATTATCTATCCTATCATTTTCCTAGCAGATGAAGTAAATACATTGTTGTGGTCTTTGAAGGCGAGATCCTCGGAAATTATCACTCCCAGGTCCTTCACATTTCTTTTTTCCTCTATTGTATTGTTAGAATTTGTTGTATACCCTGATATATTTTTAATTTCCTCAAGTATTCCATAACTGAGTAGTTGAAATTTCTCCTTGTTGAGCTTCATATTGTTTTGAGTGGTCCATTTGAAGATTTGGTTGATGTCCGCTTTGGAGTTGCGGTGTCTTTGATGGAGGTCACTGCCATGGCAATTCGGGTGTCATCCGCAGAGAAAAAACATGGAACTATGATTTTCATCTCTGTGTATGTCCGAAATGAGGATGAAGAATAGAATGGGAGCGAGTACTGTGCATTGTGCAACAGAGTTTTTCACCATGGCTGCCTGTGCATTTCATTCGGCACTTGTTGGTGTTCATCCCTTATTCTGACTTCCCAGAGTACTTTCTGTCGTCACTGTATATACTTCCTTAAGTACCATGTTGTGCTCCTCACAAACTTCTTGGTCGTTTCTTGTGAGCTCCCCTCCTTCCTTCCTTAGCCTGACTGTTGTCTTCCTCCTGATGTAGCTATAAAACAGCTTCAATCAGACTTGGCTTTTGATGTCGTTTTCACACTGTCGTTGGGCCTCCCTCCTTATCTATGCATACTTGTTTCTGGCTCTTCGACTAATCTCTTTATTTTCCTGGGTCCTTTATCTTCTGTATTTTTTTCCATTCTCTAGTACACTTAGTTTGGCTTCCCTTCACCTTTGGGTAAACCAAGTGCTCGTTCTGGTCTTCTCGTTATTTCTGTTGCCCTTGGGAATAAACCTTTCCTCCGCCTCCTTTCATTTTGTTGTTACATAGTCCATCAGTGAGGTCAGTGGTCAGTACGCTGAGGTCAGTGGTCACCTGCGGTCCTACTGCCTAAGCTCTTGGGAGTTAGCGTGGGCTGTTACCAAGCACCATGGCTTGTTGTAGTGTTTTAGAATCTCAGGTTCAAGTGTTGAAGAAGGAGATTCTACTTCTTCAGGAAGAAAATAGGAGGCTGAAGCTTCGCATAGATGAGTTTGGGAGCGAGTGTGAGAAGGATTTAGCTGGTAAGGAGGAGATGGTCACCAGCAGTGATAGTGGCAGCCGCTTTAAGTGGCAAGTGGTTCACAGTTGAGAAAGAAGGAAGATGAGGAGAGTTAATAGAGAAGATGTGAAGGTAGGAAATCGATTCTCTTTTCTCCAAGACGAGTGTACTTCAGTTGTTAGTGATTCCCCTGCTAATCAAGGTAAGAATATTTTAATAGCAGGCGATTCTCAGGTAAGATATATGGACCATGCATTTTGTAACAGAGACAGAAGGGTCAGACAGAGAGTGTGCCTTCCTGGAGCTGGTGTTGGTGACATAGTCAGCAGGTTGGATAATATTATGGCAGGTAATGGGAACAAGCCCATTATCTGTCTTAGTGCTGGGGGTAATGACATTGGGAAGGGCAGGGGAGAGGGGCTGCTGGATAAGTACAGGTCAGCCATAGAAGTAGTTAGGTCTAAGGGAGGGATCCCAGTCATATGTAGCATCTTGCCCAGAAAGGAGTTTGGGCAATGAATGGATGTCTAGGCCCAAATTGGTATAAATTGCTGGCTAGACAGTAACTGCAAGGAACTTGCAATCCCATTCATTGATAACTGGGACCTATTCTTTGGCAAATGTGATATGTATGCAAGGGATGGGGATCATCTCTATGGGGATGGAGTGGTTGCATTAGCCAATTCAATTGAGAGGGTAATTGATGACTTGTCTAGGAATTTAAACTGATAGATTATAGAGGTATGGGTGTTTGTGGGAAACAATCAGGCTGCAGAATTAGGGTTAAAAACAGCAGTTATTACCAGGATACCTCAGTGATATGTTTAAAAGACAATATTCAAAATAAAGTTGCTAGTAATGGCAAATCAATTGATCAACAAACAAAGAGAGATAGTAGAGGGCAATGAGTGACTAGCTCCCTAAAGGTTTACTATACAAATAGTAGGAGTCTAAGAAATAAGATAGATGAGCTAAGATTATTTGCAAGTGTAGGTAATATAGATATTATTGGTATAACAGAGACCTGGTTCAACCTGAAAGATAGAGAAATGCCTTCTGAATGCAACATACAGGGTTATAAACTATTCCACACTGATAGGGTCAACAGGAAGGGTGGTGGAGTAGCGATGTATGTCAGAGAAAATTTAAATTGTTGTCTTAGACATGATGTAAGATTAGAAACATCGAACACAGAATCTGTTTGGCTACAGTTTCTCGAGGGTCGTGACAAATTAATTTTGGGTGTGATTTATAGGCCCCCAAACCTTGATAGGGAGTGCAGTAAGCTGTTATGGGACGAAATTCATAAGGCATCTAGATATGAAAATGTTGTGATAATGGGAGATTTTAACTATAGACAAACTGATTGGAACAATATGACAGAAAATCTTGAGTCTAGTGACTTTCTTGATACGGTTCAGGATTGCTTTTTAGAACAGGTTGAGACAGAACCAACTAGAGGAAACAATCTGCTTGACTTGGTTCTTGCCAACAAAGATTCACTAATTAATATTCTTGAGGTTAATGATGAGCTTGGGGAAAGTGATCACAAATCACTTAGTTTCAATATATCATGGAATTACCCAGATAACTGTAATCAAATCTCTGTCCCAGATTTTTGCCTGGCCGACTTCATGGGACTGAAATATTACCTGGGTGGGCTAAATTTCGATGTCCTGACTATGGGTCAGGTAGGTGATCTTGGTTGCCAATATGACGTTTTTCAGAGCATAGTTCTAGCTACCCAGACAACTTTTGTTCCGAGTAGGGAAATTAGATCTAACAAAAATGATCCCCAATGGATGAACAATAGATTAAAACATCTCATTGGTCAAAAGAGAGGCATATATAGGCGTATAAAAAGAGGGGATGGACAGTTAAGAAATCAATATATTCAATTAAAGAGAGAAATAAAGAAAGGAATAAGAAAAGCAAAAAGGGATTATAAGGCTAAGGTTGCAAGGGATTCAAAGACTAATTCAAAAGGGTTCTTTCAGGTATACAGAAGTAAGATTAAGGACAAGATTGGCCCACTTAAGAGTAACTCTGGTCAGATCACTGACAGTGATAAGGATATGTGTGAAATTCTAAATACCTACTTCCTCTCAGTTTTCACCCAGGAAAATACTAGCAAAATTCCAGAAATAATAGATTATGTAGAACAGGATAATAAACTGTGTACGATTGTGGTAACTAGAGACATGGTCCTCAGACAAATAGAGAAACTAAAACCTTAGAAATCCCCAGGTCCTGATGAACTGTTTGCAAGGGTGTTAAAGGAATGTAAAGAGGAACTTAGCATACCTTTGGCTAATCTTTTTAACATATCACTACAAACTGGCATAGCGCCTGATAAGTGGAAAATGGCAAATGTAATACCTATTTACAAGGCAGGTGACAGGTCCTTGGCTTCGAAGTATAGACCAATAAGCCTTACCTCCATAGTGGGAAAATTTATGGAATCAATAATTGCCGAAGCAATTCGTAGCCATCTTGACAGGCACAGATTGATTAATGAATCTCAACATGGCTTTTACAAAGGGGCGTTCCTGTCTTACAATTTTAAACTAACTTTTTTCACTAAGGTGTTTGAGGAGGTAGATCATGGTAATGAATATGATATTGTGTATATGGACTTCAGTAAGGCTTTCGATAGAGTTCCACACCAGAGGCTATTGAGGAAACTTAAGGCACACGGAATAGGAGGAGAAATTTTTTCCTAGGTAGAGGCATGGCTGACAAATAGACAGCAGAGAGTTTGCATAAATGGGGAGAAATCAGAATGGAGGCACGTCACAAGCGGTGTTCCTCAGGGGTCAGTGTTGGGCCCGTTGTTGTTCTCAGTTTACATAAACGACATAGATGAGGGAACAAATAGCGACATAAGCAAATTTGCTGATGCCACCAAAACAGGCCGTCCAATTCATTCTAATGAGGACATTAGAGCACTATAGGATGATTTGAATAGACTGATGCAATGGTCGGAGAAGTGGCAGATGCAGTTTAATATTGACAAATGCAAAGTTCTAAATGTTGGACAGGTAAATAACCATGCCACATATAAACTAAATAATGTAGATCTTAATACTACCGATTGCGAAAAGGATTTAGGAGTTCTGGTTAGCAGTAATCTAAAACCAAGACAACAGTGCATTAGTGTTCGCAATAAAGCTAACAGAATTCTTGGCTTCATATCTAGAAGTATAAATAATAGAAGTCCTCAGGTTGTTCTTCAACTCTATATATCCTTGGTTAGGCCTCATTTAGACTATGCTGCTCAGTTCTGGTCACCGTATTACAGAATGGATATAAATGCTCTGGAAAATGTACAGAGGAGGATGACGAAGATGATCCCATGTATCCGAAATCTTCCCTATGAGGATAGACTGAGGGCCCTGAATCTGCACTATCTCGAAAGGGGTAGAATTAGGGGGGATATGATCTAGGTGTATAAATGGAAAACAGGAATAAATAAAGGAGATGTAAATAGCGTGCTGAAAATTTCCATCCAAGACAGGACTCGCAGCAATGGTTTCAAGTTGGAAAAACTCAAATTCAGGAAGGATATAGGAAAGCACTGGTTTGATAATAGAGTCGTGGATGAGTGGAACAAACTCCCGAGTACAGTTATTCAGGCTAAAATGTTGTGTAGTTTTAAAAATAGGTTAGATAAATACATGAGTGGGTGTGGGTGGGTGTGAGTTGGACCTGACTAGCTTGTGCTGCTGGGTCTGGTGCCGTGCTCCATCCTTGAGTGGAGGTGACCAGACTGGGTGGGTCATTGAGCTCATCCGGGGGGAAGGGAACATGGACCTGCTCAGCATGGGTCAGTAGGCCTGTTGCAGTGTTCCTTCTTTCTTATGTTTTTATGTTCTCATCATTTCGTTTACTGATTTTCCTACCAACTTTATTTCCCACTGAACCTCTTACAGGAAGTTACTCATGCCTGTGTAGTGTCCCCTGTTGTAGTTTGGCTTTTCCCATCCTACTCCTGTTACCCTCTCCACTTGTAACTCTACTAAGTATTCTTAGCTCAGGACAACGTGATCACTGGCTTCAAGGGGTGTTTTATATGTGATGTCCTTGATGTCAGAGCTGCTCAGGGTAAATACGAGATCCAGTCTTGATGGTTCATTCTTACCTTTCTCTCTGGTAGTGTCGCTAACATGTTGATGCATGAGGTTTTCCAGTTACCACATCCTTCATCTGGGTACTCCATGTTTTGGGACCCCCATGTGGCTCCAGGTTTTCCCAGTCAGTCTCCTTGTAATTGAAATCACCCATAACTACTAATTTTTCTCTACCCATGGCCGCCTCAGCTAGTGTGTCCACCATTGCTCTGTTGCTCTCTTCATATTCTTCTCTTTGCCTCCTGGAGTTCTGATGTGGATTGTACATCACTGCAATGACTACCTGATGTCCCCCAGACCGAAATGTACCTGCTATGTAGTCCCTTTTGCCCATTTCGTCCATTCCTTCCATTTTCTCAAATCCAGGTTGGAAGACTGCACCTGTTTTCTCGGGGAGTTTCGTTTCTGTGACTGCTATGATGTCTGGGGATGTCTCCTTGATTCTTTCCTGCCACTCACATTTTTTTGTTATTCCATCTGCATTTGTATACCAAACGTTGGAGTTGGGGGAGTGGAAGACCTGGCAGGGAAGTATGGGGGGTTGCTGTAGAGGTGGAGGTTGTGATGAGGGGGGATGCAGCAATGGGTATGGTGGGTGGGTTTTGGGTTAGATTGTTTGATTGTACTGGGGCTGTCGTGGTTGAGGTCCTTCTGTAGGTGGTTCTGAGGGAGGTTGTATATGCTCTTCCTCCTGAATCTGGGTTCTCCTGCTCATCTCCGCCTTTGCCTCTCTTTCTGTCTTGCGTTTTTGTACCCTCTCTTTCAGTTTCTGCTTTCTTGTGTTCTGTCATGGTCTAGGTACACCCTCCAGTACATCGGTATGTCTCTTAGTTGTGCTTTCTCCTGCAGGATCCTGCTTTGATCCAATTCTACCTTGAAGATCCCTTTGACTGGTTGTTGTTTTTCTCTTGCAAACTTCCCTATTCTCGGAAAATTGGACAGTTGGGTCATGTCGTCCTCTCCTATTGCTTTCATGATACTTTCCATTGCTTTTTTCTTCTCCTGTCTTCTTGCTCATAAGTTTACCCTTCAGTTTCCTGGAGCTCATTAACAAAGACTGACCTCGTCCTTTCATTCTCCCACTGCATTTCCCTTTGCATCTCCTGAGTCGATTTAGTTGCCCCCATTGCAGCATTTCGTACTTCACTCTCTTCTCTATCTGATGTCCCTGTGCTCAGTGGTCTGTCATTTTCCCTTCTCAACTTTTCCTGGGCACTGCTGAGTCTGCTAGAGCTTCTGCATATAGCCTAACTCTTTCATTTTCTTCAATCCCCTCGTTTGTTCCTGGTGTGCTCCTCATCTTTTCCCGGGCTTCCCGGTAATCTGATAGGGCCTCTGCATACAGATTAACTCCATTGTTCCCTACAGTCCCCTCGTTTGTGACTGATGTGGCAGTTCCCGATGTTCTTTGGTTCTTTGGACTGTTTCAGCTTTCTAAGCTCTGTATCATAGCTTTTGCTGCTCTGGCTTGTAGCTCCCATTTCCTTCTCTCTGCTCTCCTCCATTTTCTTGCTAAGCTCTTCTAGCTTCCTTCCCCACTCTTCCTCATTTTTCATGAGCTATTCTACCCGATCTTCCCTCCCAGGCTAATCCACCAGTCCCCTGGTTCTTCGTCCTGCTCTTTGAGAACCCAGTTTTTTTTTTGTGTGTGTGTAGGTCTGTAGTGTTTGTTGGATTAGAGGGTGAGAGGGATAGAGAGTGGGATGGGGAGATAGTGGCAGAGGGGGGGGAGAGATGTGGGGAAGGATAGGGGAGTAAGGGGAGGGAGAAAGGATGAGCCCCAAAGAAAGCAGTGGCCATAAAGTCCGATAAACTTCTTAAGTGTTGCGAGATAGCCACTAGATGCCACATAGAGTACAGCCAAGTGGTCAGAAGAGCAATACTCAACTTAGGAAAATCGAAGTATATAAGGTGGATTGGAAGTGAGACTGCTTTGCTACCAACCCTGGACAACCTCGCCTCTGAAGGACACACACGTTTGTCTAGTTTATAAGAGGAAATTTGGGTAAATTAATTTGGGATAATCTTCTTTCCTGTAATAAACTGTAGGATTAAAAAAACGCATTTTTCCTGAAGGATTGATATAGGATCAAAGGACTCCATCTTCCCGAGAAGGACTCGCTGCTTCCTGAATGACTGGTGTAGAATCCAAGAATGATGTCTTGATTCATCAGGAATCCAGGAAATTGCTAAATTTTGGTTTAGGATTTTAATTAAAATCTTTATGCTTTTACTTTTTGAAAGATTGTTGTAACATACAAGAAGGATAGAAGAACAGGGATGGATGGACGTGGTAAGGGTATGAGGAAACGCAAGGTAATTATGGGGACGAGAAAACAAAATAATATTCAAAATTTGTGGAAGGTGGAGTACAGGGAATGATCAAAGCCAAAGATTTCCAAACATTGTACCGAGTATCGCAGGAACTTGCTAACGCTTCCTGGGGGATTATGTCGTGTTGAATGTGAACAAGTGTGGAAGAAGTCTGAATCCTGTTGAGTTATGAAGACTAAACCAAACATACTGACATTAAAATATGAGTGATTAATATTTCCAAAGAAAACTGGCCAAACTCCACGAGAAGAGATCATGTGGTACATTGTGAGTAATGACAACAGAAATCCTATTGTAGCTTCATATTACATTAGTGAGATCACAGAAAAAGCAGTTGAAGCTTATACTGTCGCAGGAAGTATGATAAAACTGTGTTTAAACGATGTAGTAAACTGTATGATAGATGAAAATGACGTATCGACTTTACGTAAAACAGAACTCGAGTAAAATATTCCAGTGGGTTCCTTGCTGCAGATTTAGTAACAATATTTAAGTCTGTATATGAAATGCATGAATATTCTACGTATTGAAGAAGATATACTTATCTGCAAGCCTCTTCCTGATCCACGGGTCAGGAAATATTCAACTTGATTCATTTATTCAAGGAAATACATAAAATATTCTGGCATTTATTTTTCAGTATAAACAGTGATGGGGCTGCAGCTAAGGTAAGAAATTTGACAAAATTAAAAGAAGCAAAAGATGTACTCTATGAGGTACTCAAAATGGTCAGTTTTATCAAAGTAAGACTACTCAGTTCCATGATATTTTGTACATTACGTGAAGAAGTGGGAAATTACCCAAAGTATTTCTCTGTATATCTACAGAGAATAGTTTACACTTGAATCAGAAAAAGTGACATTATTGGCGTACTTTATATAAAGCTGTCAGTTATGCAGAGCATTTCGGGTAGTGAACTCTGAGTATATTTGGGTATGTTTATGTTGTAGACGTTTCGCCAATCAGTGGCTTTTTTAAATATAATACAGAAACATAACGTAAAACTGTATAAGAGGAGTTAATCAGACACTCAGCGTTGCAGATTTATACAGAATGCACCAGAATCTGAGGTAATCAGTCCCTCAGCCTAGGATCGGTACCGTAGTCTTGATGAAAATTAAGCACAGGCAAACAAGGTACATGTAGGCTCGCCAGGAAGGGTCCTAGCCCGGGTCCTAGCCCGGGTCCTAGCCCGGGTCTTAGCCCGGGTCCTAGACCGGGTCCTAACCCGGGTCCTAGCCCGGGTCCCAGCCCGGGTCCTAGCCCGGGTCCTAGCCCGGGTCCCAGCCCGGGTCCTAACCCGGGTCCTAACCCGGGTCCCAGCCCGGGTCCTAACTCGGGTCCTAACCCTGGTCCTAGCCCGGGTCCCAGCCCGGGTCCTAGCCCGGGTCCCAGCCCGGGTCCCAGCCCGGGTCCTAACCCGGGTCCTAACCCGGGTCCTAGCCCGGGTCCTAACCCGGGTCCCAGCCCGGGTCCTAGCCTGGGTCCTAGCCCGGGTCCCAGGCCGGGTCCTAGCCCGGGTCCTAGCCCGGGTCCTAGCCCGGGTCTTCTACATGCGGTAACCCGGCAAACACAGGCGAGAAGAAATGGACAGTTATATACTGGAATCAAATGAGATGAAGCAGATGAAAGCATCGTGGTATAATAGTTTACAAAATTGACAAGTTGAAGAATGCGACACTTGTGCATCACTTGGGAATCTTTACTGAGGAAACGCATCTCCAGCCAGTGGCTTCTTCAGTCCAATACAGAGAAGAACGGTGTAAGATGAGGAGTTTGAGGTAATCAGTCCTTCAGCCTGGAGTAGAAGTGTTCAGTCCATCAATCTTGAGAAAAGTACAACAAATGTTGGGAGAAGTGGCTTATATACTGCAGTAAGGCGATGGCATTGTCACAGCAACGTGGAACCCACCAGTGGCAGTAGGTCAAGTCCAAGAGCTGGAAAAGATGTTAGTAAGTAGGTTGTGGAAATGTCCTCTGTAGACAAGAATCAGTACATTAATGATACATAATACGGACAAGCTGACATTCAAGACACATGTGAAGCAGCTCGGTGTCTGGGTGATATAACACAGTGCTGTATTATATTACCACTGGTTGAAAACTCTACAAAATGAAGATTCCCAGATGAGTTAAATTCGTCAGCTTGTCAGTGACGGTACAGTTTTATGAGCTACCAGAAGAGATAGAACTTTTCTTTTTTCTCAATCTTCTTTTAAACTAGTACATAAATTAAGTAACAAATGTTGAATAGAGAAAGTAACAGTGTTGACTGCAATGTTGACACATCTCAAAAAAAAAAAAAAATAGGTATTAGTGTAACAGATTTCAAAATTCAGAGTAAAATAATGTGACTCAACTGAAACTCAAACTTTGAGGTGAATGTGTTTCTGTGTACAGTCTTGAGTGTTTGCTAAAACTTCGAGATTTTCGTTTTTGTATTGCGGAATCAGGTTTTCTTGTGTAAAAATGTCAAAATTTTGGTAATATGGCATCATCTGATTGGCGTTACACAATTATGGTATAATTTCCCCCTCCATCAGAAATATTTAACTGGGTGTAAAAACTTTTTCTTGCATCTGTAAATGCATCTGAATTATTATTAAAAAGAGAAGAAACAACTTGTATGTAACGTCTTGACAAAGATCCTGGAGAGCCAAACTTTGTCAAAACGAAAATGTCGCATTAGTTTCACGTTGTGTCCTTTTACCTAACAATTTATAAATATTTTGACTGATGTCCCTTAAAAAAATAAAATTTCGTTCATGTTGAAATAATTAATGTTAAAATTTAAGAAAATACTGAAGCTACCACACGAGCCATGAAATATCTGGTTTAAAAAAACTCTTATTGTCTGCGAGAGAAAATCTTCTATTTTTACACGGCAATAAAAAACAAAAACAAATATAGAAATAGGTTAAATGTAGTATTGATCTCCTTTGGCAGGTATCATCAATTGTTCCAAATATTGAACTTTTATCCATTAATATTCAAGTCAGTGAACCTTAATTTCTTTGATTAACTATTCAAATTACCCTAACAATAACTGTAAAATTACTCTAATTTTTTTTTTACACAACGGTTTGACAAGGTTAGGTTAAGGGTTCGTACCTCTATTTACGAGCTAAGAGTTGAGAAAGAACAAAAAGGCACAATAGCGTGACTGGAACAATACACAAATAACTTGCACATAGGAGAGCGAGAGAGAAAAAAAGCTTAGGACGACATTCGGTCCGACTTGGACCATTTACAAAGTCAAACTAACACAATAGAGTTCATGTTGAAGTAGGTTTGTCAGTATGAGTCCTGGCCCGGGTCTTCATGTGGTGACCTGGCAGTGGTTCCTGCAGGAACGTCAGAGTTAGTACAAGTGATGCACCGTTTACAGCCCTATGGCAGGGGGCAGCCTTGTGGCAAGGGTGCGGTGAGCAGTCTTTGTTTCAAGTGGAGTACCACTTACAGCCTTATGGCGAGGGCAGCCTTTGGCAAGGGCGTGGTGAGCCGTCTTTTTGTCAATTGGAGTACTGTTTACAGCCCTAGGGCAGGGGCAGCCCTATTACTTTTTCAACTCCAAATAAGCCATTTCTGTCACTCAGGCCGCAGTCTGAGTGCCAGAACGACTCAGGAGATTTTCTGGAGGTCTACTAGACAAAAGAGTGAGGGAGTCAGTATAGAGAGAAAGGGAAGCGAAGGGTGAAAGAATAATAATGGTAGTAGCAATAACAGCAGAAAAGGAGCGTCGGTCATAGTGGTAGAAGAATTGGGGACAGTCTAAAGAGAAGAAAAAGGAGCACTGCAGAAGGGCTAAGAGCCCACAATGTATTGAGAGAAAAAGGCATCCACAGAGACAAAGCCGAGGCTAAGGTTCATACAAGGAAAGTTGTGCATAAGAGAAGCTTCAACAAGACGACGATTGTGAAGGCTTGAAGTAGACAGTTTTAGCAGAGGACCAGTCACTTGGATGACTGTGATCTTTAACATGACAGAACTGGTGTTCAGTGAGTCTGTCAGAAAGAGTGTTGTCAGTCTCTCCAAGTATTGAAGAAGACAAGAGCATGAAACAAAATAGACACCAGGGGCATCTATAGCAGGAGGAGAGGTACGAACTCGTACCTCTCCTCCTGCTATAGATGCCTAGATTACTGTGAAGGCAGGAGTGGATCTACTATGAAACTAATGAAGCTTAAGCTTCAGGGCTCCTAATCCCGGAGGGGCCCCAGAAGCCACTTTAGTCCACATTGCTTAAAATTTTCTGGATCCACTGGATGAGTTTTTTTTTTCCAAAATAATAATGTAGCGTAATTCAATACAAAATAATAGTTAAAATAAAAATTTAAAGGTTATTAAAGTATCATGTAGTCTAGCTGTTGCTGGTTGCGGAGGTGACCCATAACAGTTCAAGCTTTAGGGTCCCAAAACTGTAGGTCCATCACTGTGTGAAGGGTTTTTGGCGACAAGTAAGTTTGATGTCTAAAGAATGGAGAGAGTTGTTGAGATCAGAAAGACTAGAAATATAGGGAAGGCAGAGAACAGGAGATTTCATAGGAGTAAAAAGTTTAGGAGAGAAGAGAGTTCGTTTAGGACGTGAGAAAGACAGAGTTTGTGAAATCAGAAGAGTAGCCAAGACAAGAACTGTTATCTATAGCAGGTTATTAAAATTTATACATTGTTCTTGGGATATTCAAACAACTGTGAATATACATTTCATACAACAGATAAGGTAAGATAACTTGTTTTATTACCATTTGTCTTCCATCTTTAAAGTTTTACTTTCTAGTCAAGGTTCTGGGATATTTTTTACTATGACGGTTCAGTTATATGGGAAAAGTTTGAAACTTCTGTTTTGAGGAAGTAGAGAAGAAAAGTAGAGGAGAAAATTAAAGAAAACTATCAAGACAGCCATAGCGCTGACCAAGAAAATGGACACAAATGATGATTAATAGAACAAATAAAGAATAAGACTAGAAGAACGAGTAGAGGAGAGAACTAGAGGAATGTGTAATTAAGAGAAGTATAAGAATTATCAGAGAAGAGAACTAGAAGAATAAGTAAAGAAGGGAACTAAAAGAATGAGTAAAAGGAAAAGATGAAAAAGAAAGTACAGGAATAGTGACCAGTGAGGTCATCCATTCAAAAATGCCTAAGACTCAGTTGTGTCCCTGACCAGTAGACATATACTGGGTATAGGACAGACCACCTTTACTCAAGGCTGAGGGACTCAACACCTCAAAATAACGTCCACAATTCTTCTTCTGTCTCCATTATTAAATTCCCCTCTGTGTTGGACTGGAGAGGCTCGCTGCGCAGGTGAAACTTATCGGCAGTAAATAATACCCAACTGTTACGCTTATCGGTATTGTTCGCCATTATTATAATTAAAGATGCATTGAAAGGAGGAAGATACAAAATAATTTTTAATAAACTGTAATTGGGAGGAGGAGACAAGGAAATAACTAATTTTCCATTATAGAAAAATATGACAAAGGAAGATGACATTTTGTAAAAATCCATTATCGAGACTGAGAGACTTATAATAATAATAATAATAATAATAATACTAATAATAATAATAATAATAATAATAATAATAATAATAATAATAATCTTTATTTCTGCAAGTACAAGGGAAATGAGACTGCCAGAGATCTACAAGATGATTTCAATTGGTTGATGTTGTTGTCTCAAAAGTGGTAAATACACTTTAACATGGACATGTTGCATTGTACTTCTGGAAAAGGAAAATTTCAGCTAAGACATGCTGGAAAACTCAGTTTTATTTATATTCAGAAAGATACGGCACAAGGCGAGGAATAAGACGACAAGAAAAAGAAAAAATCAGCAAGAGGGAAAGGAAGACAGTGAATAAGGAAAACAGTGAACCACTGGAGGTGAGGGGAAGGACGGGGGAGGGGATTATCCCACTTCCCCCACCATTATTCTCCCTTTTTCCCCCTGCACCATGGC
Source organism: Cherax quadricarinatus (assembly GCF_026875155.1). Classification (NCBI taxonomy): domain Eukaryota; kingdom Metazoa; phylum Arthropoda; class Malacostraca; order Decapoda; family Parastacidae; genus Cherax; species Cherax quadricarinatus. The sequence goes on along the minus strand of NC_069403.1, from coordinate 33,277,572 downwards.
ACTTCGCCCTCCCTACATCCTGCTCTATCCTATCAGTTGAAACTACCATCTCGTCCTCATTACATACCCTCACATTCACCTCTCTCTTTAGTCAGCTTCCTTCTTCCCCTCATCCTTCCAACTGTTTATCTCTTTCCTCCGTTTTATTTATTCTACCTGTCTTCCTACCTACTCTCGTATCCCTTATTTCTTTTTCCACCCTCACTCTCTCTCTCCCTACTAACACTATCCCTACTACACTATGTAGTCCTCGTTCCTACCCTGCCTCCTCCTCCCTCTGATTCCAGTTTGTCTCTCAGTCTCCTTTCCCACACTACCTATGTGTTACCCCTCACTACCCTCAGACTGCCTTACTTATCCTTCCCCTACACTGCAAAGCATATTGCCTATCATACACATGTTATCTAGCTACATCAATAAAGCCTAATCACGAGGAAATAGGCTATGTTGAGAATGGAGAGAAGGCCATGAATATCAATGCCCTTTACGTGAATACAGATCAGGTCTCAATTAAGACTGGTGAACTCAAAAGAAAAAACGCTGAAGCAGTTGTAATAGCAATTAGAGAGATCAAATAAAAGTCAACGATAACGAACACAGTTGTAATAACAATCGTAGAAACCAAACTAAGGGAAACTATAATGAATGCTGGTTTACCAGGAAAAATAGATTGGCAAATTAGAAGAGAGATTATTATCGTTGTAATCATGGAATCATTACAGAGTTCAGGAAATGGGAGCTAGTGAGGTATGGCCCAAGGGAGAAGAAACTAGCTTAACTCCCTCTGAGAAAGAGGCCTTTAATGACATGAAGGCACCTTCCTTCAAGGAGACAGACGGATGAGAAGCGCTCGTATTAAGGAAGAATGCAGATTGAGGTTGACACTGTTCTTGAGGCTTTGTCACGGACTGGGCCTCGGGAGCGTTGACCCCCAGGAATAAAATCCAGATATGAAAAACCTGAGAATGATATAATTTGGGATATATATATATATATATATATATATATATATATATATATATATATATATATATATATATATATATATATATATATATATATATATATATATATCAATAACAACACTGTGACTAGCCAAGGACTCGAACCCATGCTGCTTTGGCCTGCCTCATGGTGGGCGAAAACTCAAGACGCCTTAATCACTGGACCAAATGATTGTATGGTCCAGTGGATTAAGGCGTCATGAGTTTTCGCCCACCATGAGGCAGGCCAAAGCAGCATGGGTTCGAATCCCTGGGTAGTCGCAGTCTGTCTCCTTGTCGCTAGTCATCCATCTTTCTCCTTGAAGGAAGGTGCCTTCATGTCAGTAAAGGCCTCTTTCTCAGAGGGAGTTGAGCTAGTACAGTTGCATCTGTGTGACAAAGTCACATAACACTCCCATAACGCTAAAGTAAACATCGCCTTAAGTGCGATACCAAACCGAACATAACCAAACGTAACATTACCAAACATTAGCATTACCACCGCAATGTTTACATGCACAGCATCACACTTGCCCACTGCGCTTTAAGTAATATTTCAGAAATAAGAAGTTGACCTCTAAATTGTAAGTGGTCCAATATAGCGTCTAGGCACAACCCAGTTATAAAACTTTCCCGTCATAATGATTCCCAGAGTGGGTGTCCCTAGAGTGGGTGTCCCTAGAGTGGGTGTCCCTAGAGTGGGTGTCCCTAGAGTGGGTGTCCCTAGAGTGAGTGTTCCCATAGTGGGTTTCCCCAGAGAAATCCTATAAGTATGAAATACCTGAAAATGATATAATCGTGGAAATACGGCATTTTATTGTATTATCATACTGGTGATATTTACACACGCACATGCACAATATATATATATATATATATATATATATATATATATATATATATATATATATATATATATATATATTATATATATATATATATATATCCTTGAAGAAACCGGCCGTTATCCCACCTAGGCAGTGTGGCCCAAAAAGAAAACAGAAAGTTTCTTTTTTTAATCTAGTAATTTATACAGGAGAATGAGTTACTAGTCCCTTACTCCTGGCATTTTAGTCACTTCTTACGACACGCATGGCTTACAGAGGAAGAATTCTTTGCCACTCCTCCGTGGAAATATATATATATATAATTATATATATATATATATATATATATATATATATATATATATATATATATGTCGTGCCGAATATGTAAAACTGGTCAATTAGCCAAAACTCATTTAAAATTAAGTCCTTTCTGAAATTTTCTCTTATACGTTTAAAGATATATTTTTATCATTAAAGTTAATGTAAAAATTTTTAATTTTGCACCAAAAGAATCTTAGAAAACTTACCTAACCTTATTATAACAACAGCAATTTATTTTAGCCTAACCCAACTAAATATATTTTAAACACGTTTACAATAATTTAGTACTAAACAAGCACAATCAAATATATATTTTTTTGTTAGGTTCAGAATGATTTTGGCGAAATTATTGCATACACAAATTTTCGCTTGTCCTATATGGCAAGATGAGCGTTGCTATTTAAGCCAAGATGGCAAGTTCTGCCTATTCGGCAAGACATATATATATATATATTATATATATTATATATATATATATATATATATATATATATATATATATATATATATATATATATATGTATATATATATATATATATATAGTAGGTAGTAGGTTGGTAGACAGCAACCACCCAGGGAAGTACTACCGTCCTGCCAGATGACTGTGAAACAGAAACCTGTAACTGTTTTGCATGATGGTAGGATTGCTGGTGTCTTTTTCTGTCTCATAAACAAGTTAGATAACAGGGATATCTTGCCACTCCTACTTACACTTTGGTCACACTTCACAGACACACACATGCATATATATATACATACATCTAGGTTTTTCGCCTTTTTCTAAATAGCTCTTGTTCTTCTTTATTTCTTCTATTGTCCATGGGGAAGTGGAGAAGAATCTTTCCTCCGTAAGCCATGCGTGCCGTATGAGGCGACTAAAACGCCGGGAGCAATGGGCTAGTAACCCCTTCTCCTGTAGACATTTACTAAAAAAGAGAAGAAGAAAAACTTTATAAAACTGGGATGCTTGAATGTGCGTGGATGTAGTGCGGATGACAAGAAACAGATGATTGATGATGTTATGAATGAAAAGAAGTTGGATGCCCTGGCCCTAAGCGAAACAAAGCTGAAGGGGGTAGGGGAGTTTCGGTGGGGGGAAATAAATGGGATTAAATCTGGAGTATCTGAGAGAGTTAGAGCAAAGGAAGGGGTAGCAGTAATGTTGAAGGATCAGTTATGGAAGGAGAAAAGAGAATATGAATGTGTAAATTCAAGGATTATGTGGATTAAAGTAAAGGTTGGATGCCAAAAGTTGGTCATAATAAGCGTGTATGCACCTGGAGAAGACAGGAATGTAGAGGAGAGAGATTTTGGGAGATGTTAAGTGAATGTATAGGAAGCTTTGAACCAAGTGAGAGAGTAATTGTGGTAGGGAACCTGAATGCTAAAGTAGGAGAAACTTTTAGAGAGGGTGTGGTAGGTAAGTTTGGGGTGCCAGGTGTAAATGATAATGGGAGCCCTTTGATTGAACTTTATATAGAAAGGGGTTTAGTTATAGGTAATACATATTTTAAGAAAAAGTGGATAAATAAGTATACAAGATATGATGTAGGGCGAAATGACAGTAGTTTGTTGGATTATGTATTGGTAGATAAAAGACTGTTGAGTAGACTTCAGGATGTACATGTTTATAGAGGGGCCACAGGTATATCAGATCACTTTTTAGTTGTAGCTACACTGAGAGTAAAAGGTAGATGGGATACAAGGAGAATAGAAGCATCAGGGAAGAGAGAGGTGAAGGTTTATAAACTAAAAGAGGAGGCAGTTAGGGTAAGATATAAACAGCTATTGGAGGATAGATGGGCTAATGAGAGCATAGGCAATGGGGTCGAAGAGGTATGGGTAGGTTTAAAAATGTAGTGTTAGAGTGTTCAGCAGAAGTTTGTGGTTACAGGAAATTTGGGTGCGGGAGGGAAGAGGAGCGATTGGTGGAATGATGATGTAAAGAGAGTAGTAAGGGAGAAAAAGTTAGCATATGAGAAGTTTTTACAAAGTAGAAGTGATGCAAGGAGGGAAGAGTATATGGAGAAAAAGAGAGAAGTTAAGAGAGTGGTAAAGTAATGTAAAAAGAGAGCAAATGAGAGAGTGGGTGAGATGTTATCAACAAATTTTGTTGAAAATAAGAAAAAGTTTTGGAGTGAGATTAACAAGTTAAGGAAGCCTAGAGAACAAATGGATTTGTCAGTTAAAAATAGGAGAGGAGAGCTATTAAATGGAGAGTTGGAGGTATTGGGAAGATGGAGGGAATATTTTGAGGAATTGTTAAATGTTGATGAAGATAGGGAAGCTGTGATTTCGTGTATAGGGCAAGGAGGAATAACATCTTGTAGGAGTGAGGAAGAGCCAGTTGTGAGTGTGGGGAAAGTTCGTGAGGCAGTAGGTAAAATGAAAGGGGTAAGGCAGCCGGGATTGATGGGATAAAGATAGAAATGTTAAAAGCAGGTGGGGATATAGTTTTGGAGTGGTTGGTGCAATTATTTAATAAATGTATGGAAGAGGGTAAGGTACCTAGGGATTGGCAGAGAGCATGCATAGTTCCTTTGTGTAAAGGCAAAGGGGGCAAAAGAGAGTGCAAAAATTGTAGGGGGATAAGTCTGTTGAGTATACCTGGTAAAGTGTATGGTAGAGTTATTATTGAAAGAATTAAGAGTAAGACGGAGAATAGGATAGCAGATGAACAAGGAGGCTTTAGAAAAGGTAGGGGGTGTGTGGACCAGGTGTTTACAGTGAAACATATAGGTGAACAGTATTTAGATAAGGCTAAAGAAGTTTTTGTGGCATTTATGGATTGGAAAAAGCGTATGACAGGGTGTATAGGGGGGCAATGTGGCAGATGTTGCAGGTGTATGGTGTAGGAGGTAGGTTACTGAAAGCAGTGAAGAGTTTTTACGAGGATAGTGAGGCTCAAGTTAGAGTATGTAGGAAAGAGGGAGATTATTTCCCAGTAAATGCGAGGGTTTTGGCAAGAGACGCGGAGTTAAAAGATAAAGAATCACACATAAAGTGGGAGTTGTTACAGTTGCTCTTTGCTGATGACACTGTGCTCTTGGGAGATTCTGAAGAGAAGTTGCAGAGGTTGGTGGATGAATTTGGTAGTGTATACAAAAGAAGAAAATTAAAAGTGAATACAGGAAAGAGTAAGGTTATGAGGATAACAAAAAGATTAGGTGATGAAAGATTGGATATCAGATTGGAGGGAGAGAGTATGGAGGAGGTGAATGTATTCAGATATTTGGGAGTGGACGTGTCAGCGGATGGGTCTATGAAATATGAGGTGGATCATAGAATTGATGAGGGGAAAAGGGTGGAGTGGTTGCACTTAGGAGGTCTGTGGAGACAAAGAACTTTGTCCTTGGAGGCAAAGAGGGGAAATGTATGAGAGTGTAGTTTTACCAACGCTCTTATATGGGTGTGAAGCATGTGTGATGAATGTTGTAGCGAGGAGAAGGCTGGAGGCAGTGGAGATGTCATGTCTGAGGGCAATGTGTGGTGTGAATATAATGCAGAGAATTCGTAGTTTGGAAGTTAGGAGGAGGTGCGGGATTACCAAAACTGTTGTCCAGAGGGCTTAGGAAGGGTTGTTGAGGTGGTTCGGACATGTAGAGAGAACGAAGCGAAACAGAATGACTTCAAGAGTGTATCAGTCTATAGGGGAAGGAAGGCGGGGTAGGGGTCGGCCTAGGAAAGGTTGGAGGGAGGGGGTAAAGGAGGTTTCGTGTGCGAGGGGCTTGGACTTCCAGCGGGCATGCGTGAGCGTGTTTGATAGGAGTGAATGGAGACAAATGGTTTTTAATACTTGACGTGCTGTTGGAGTGTGAGCAAAGTAACATTTATGAAGGGATTCAGGGAAACCGGCAGGCCAGACTTGAGTCCGGGAGATGGGAAGTACAGTGCTGCACTCTGAAGGAGGGGTGTTAATGTTGCAGTTAAAAACTGTAGTTTTAAAGCACCCTTCTGGCAAGACAGTGATGGAGTGAATGATGGTGAAAGTTTTTCTTTTTCGGGCCACCCTGCCTTGGTGGGAATCGGCCAGTGTGTTAATAAAAATAATAAATAAATAAATATATATATATATTTATTATATATTTTATATATATATTATATATATATATATATTATATATATATATATATATATATATATATATATATATATATATATATATTATGTATATATATATATACATATATATATATATAATATATATATATATATATATATATATATATATATATATATTATATATAAATACATATATATATATATATATATTAATATATATATATATATATATATATTTTATATATATATATATATATATTGTGTGTTAGTTACCATTTTGTATGTGTGTGTGTATGTGTGTGTATGTGTGTGTATGTGTGTGTATGTGTGTGTATGTGTGTGTATGTGTGTGTGTGTGTATTTGTGCGTGTGTGTGGTGTGTGTGTGTGTACTCACCTAATTGTACTCACCTAATTTTGGTTTGCAGGAGTCGAGACTCAGCTCCTGGCCCCGCTCTTCACTGATCGCTACTGGGTCCTCTCTCTCTCTGCTTCCTGAGCTTTGTCATACCTCTTCTTAAAACTATGTATGGTTCCTGCCTCCACTACTTCACTTGCTAGGCTATTCCACTTGCTGACAACTCTATGACTGAAGAAATATTCCTAACGTCCCTGTGACTCGTCTGAGTCTTCAGCTTCCAGTTGTGACCCCTTGTCCCTGTGTCCCCTCTCTGGAACATCCTATCTCTGTCCACCTTGTCTATTCCCCGCAGTATCTTGTATGTCGTTATCATGTCTCCCCTGACCCTTCTGTCCTCCAGTGTCGTCAGTCCGATTTCCCTTAACCTTTCCTCGTACGACATTCCCTTGAGCTCTGGGACTAGCCTTGTTGCAAACCTTTGTACTTTCTCTAACTTCCTGACGTGCTTGACCAGGTGTGTGTGTGTGTGTGTGTGTGTGCGTGTAAATATCACCAGTATGATAATATAATAAAATGCCGTATTTCCACAATTATATCATTCTCAGGTTTTTCATACTTGGAAGGTTTCCCTGGGGACACCCACTATGGGGACACCCACTATGGGGACACCCACTACAGGGACACCCACTCTGGGGACACCCACTCTGGGAATCATTATGACGGGAAAGTTTTATAACTGGGTTGTGCCTAGACGCTATATTGGACCACTTACAATTTAAAGGTCAACCTCTCTATTATTTCTGAAATATTACTTAAAGCGCAGTGGGCGAGTGTGATGCTGTGCATGTAAACATCGCGGTGGTAATGCTAATGTTTGGTAATGTTACGTTTGGTTATGTTCACTTTGGCATCGCACTTAAGGCGATGTTTAGCGTTATGGGAGTGTTATGTGACTTTGTCACACAGATGCACCTGTACTCCGTCCGTGTATATTCATGTCTGTCTGTCTAGTCTCTCTCTGTATCAGGTTGTGTATATATGGCACGTGTTTTTATTAACGAACATATTAAGCAATTATTCCTATAGTATACGTTATTATAAACAATGTTATTAAACCTTACCTCCTGTGGCTTGCGTTTTTATTAGCTAAAGCATTAATCTTCTGGTAAGATGGATGGATCTGAAACTTTATGGTGCATAAATGTTCTTAGCAAATACTGAACCACAAAGTTGCTTTGATTGATAATGCTGGTGTCATTCTGTCACTCTTGAGGAATTTGAGGAATCAAAGCTGACTTGAATTATTAAAACTCATTTAATCTATTATGAATATTGAGTATTTCAATAATATTTATTGCAAGCAGTAGGTTTTCTAGGTAAAATAAATCACTTTGTGTGCTTCCGTGTTGACAGAAACGTTAGTAGAATGATTCCTTATATATTGTCTGTCCAATAAGGCTGTGATCTTTACTCTAAAGTAGTGATTACAAGCAATGAGACACACTCGCCCTTCTAGCATCTTTTGCATTAGGTAAGTAGGGAAAGTGAACTAGGTAATATTTATAGTTTCATAAATCTTTCATTTCATTTGGGTCATATTGAGAAAGCTTTAACCAAATATTTAACCCCTCATCTATAGACGCCACTCAAATGGCTGGTCAATATTATCAACAAGAACTAAAATTCACATATAAACAAGGCAGTATATGTGACACTGTCGATTATTACCAATACACTATTGATCATATTTGCCTATGAGAGAATAATGTAAAACAAGGGGAAAACAGCAAGTTATATATATAGACTTTATTATGGCACCCTAACATTAATTAAACCTTCCCCCATAATACTAAATACTAGCTCACTAAAGAACTAAATCTCCCATTATACTATCATCTTCATCATCATAAATTTTCTCTTTTGCATCTATAGATTGTCCTTTGTTAGTTGGTTTGAAAAACTGTCAGATTCTCCACAGTTACAAAATACAGAACAAGAAAGATGAGCTTCTATGCATACACACTGAAGAAATAAGCAGGACTGAGCGCACCTGCAGCTGCAGTGGATCAATTTCAGGACCTCTGGTGCTGCGGTTCGAACACCCTCAGGTAGAGACACTAGGGAGAGTCGTGGCAAGTTCGTCCTTCTCCCACCCAAATTTCACTAGATCTAGTTTTGAATGTTCCCCATAAAGATCAACCCTCCATATACATTACATGCGCTTAAAAGATCATTTCATATATTGCCTCAGCAGTCGGAGGTAAATTTTTGTTTTAGTGAAAGAAATGCGCCGTTCCGTCCTTTCTATGAGAGCTAAATTTTGAAGATGTATCCTAGACTCTTCTGTTTATTTCCTGTTACAAAAGCCCATACAGCCTTAGTTTCATCTATGTCACTGTAACACGGAACCGTATCACAACCAGTGAGTACATGAGCTAACAACAGTTGTGAAGCTGTATAGGTCTATCTTTAGCTGACTTCATCACAGTTGTTGTAGTCAGATGTCTCCCACTTCCTGTGGCGTTACGCGGACGGTCCTCGCGTTGATATCACCAGTTTCTGTTGTAGAAGACTTCGTAGTAACACGTTTCAGAAAGTCAAATTCATTAGATGTTTATCTTTCCACAGGGATTCATTTTCATGCTTAAACATTTGTAGGAAGAACACCCTTTTGTATTCATACAATTTTCTGGCATTTAGGGATTTTATTTTTACGTAGATAGTATGATACCGGATTTATGAAGATGCAGCCTCCTTAACATTTTCCTTCCGTACTCTTTTAGTTGTGATTTTGTCTATACTATCACCAGATTGTGAGACTGTTTACATATTCATAAAACCAAGAAATAAGTTGACTTTAGTTCACTGGATCATCTGCAGTAGCTTGCACTAGCCAGGCATCTGATGAACCAGTGCCACTCAGGATTGGATCTTGCGATGCAGTTAGCGCTTCTAATGCTTTAACTCACATGATTTCCACACAGGAGCTGCAGAAACCAAGATCTTGGAAATGTTCAATGAGGTTTTCTCCTTAAGTATAATATCACTTCCAATATGTTTGAATGTGTTTGGTGTTCGACATTTTATTCCCAATTACAGTTGAGAGTGAGAGGAGCGTCACCATGAAAATATCAATAAAGATTTCCTTGTCTAAATGGATAGGGTGTTTGTCTTAATTGGGTACCATATCTCTACACTTACACAAGATTATTTTACTGACATTTCTAACCATGACATCGTCATCTTTGACAAACCCTAACAAATTAAGTCTAGAATCACGGAAAAAACAGGAGACTGGAACAAAGAAATACACTCCGGTATTGGTAAAACATATTAGAGACATCCGTTGCTGCCTTGTGATGAATACAAATTCATGCACCTTATCTGAAGTCTAAATCTTTCGTCTATAACTGCTGATCTTTTAAACGCTTATCGAATGCAGAATCATTCTTATGATTAGTGTCACCTCCATCACCTCGTTTTGTTCTCCCTATAACAATCATGGTAGCAGGCAGCTGCTGCACCTCGTAGTCTCACCTCAACTTGCTTTGGCCACTCATCCTTTCGTTTGCTACTGGTATCGAAGCTTTTGAAGGACAGCTCAGTTCCTGAGTTTGCCATTCTATAAAGATACTATGTTGTTTGCCACCTGGTAGGATTACGTGGGTCTATCTGAGTGAATGTATCTCATTGCAAAATGGACAATTAAATTTAAAGTAAAATATTTATTTTTCCTTCAGCACAGCACAGTTTGTTTTTAGTGGCGAGAGAGCTCACTTTTTGACTCTTTTTACTTCCTGGAGTTTCAAAAATCTTGACGAGTTTCTTCCTCTCTGGTAGCTCTTGTCTTCTCTCCTTGGAAGGTGACTCTTGTCTATCTCTTTTCTGTGTGAATGTTGTTCTAAGCGTCGTCTTGGTTTAGACTGGAGGGGAATTTCTTCAGAAAAAGAGATTTCTCTCTATGTGTGTTTTTGATGTATATAAAAGAAGCACAAATTTTGGAGCATTTTATGCTTTGTTTTTGTCTTTCCTCATGACTATTGTTTCGTTGGTATTGAGATGCAACAATAATGGTTCAGATGACAGCACCAGAGGTTATCAGATGTTCTGGTGGATTGCCACACGTGAAGATGCACTCTGAAGTTATCATTCACTTCTTTCTAAAGGTGAGAAAAACTGATGTCGCTGTTCTCAAAAAAAAAAAATAATAAATAAATAAAATTAAAGCGATTCAGTATGTTCCTGGAATGCCAACACATTTATTTAAAAAGTCGTTCCAGATCTTAAGTAAAAAACATCGTTTTGCTTCATTTATAACACAATTTAACCAGTGGCCATCTTGCATTCAAATATTTTGAATCATCCAATCATAATAAGAATATAAAAAAGTGATCTCTCTGGCCTGAGAAATACAATATATGAAACTTGTTTAATTAAATCACTCAACATTATGAATGTCTTTATGAATTACAGGTGATCGGTGACCACCTTGACAGTCATCATCGATTTTCCAAATTCCTGAAGAGTGACAGAGTGGCTCTCACTTCACTATCAGTCTGGACACCTGAAAGATTCAAATTTCGCTGAAAGCGATTACGCACCACACAATGCCAGGTTCATCACAAAAAAAAAAATTAGAGACCATTGAGCCACTACGGTAGAACTGTAGTGTGTGTTGATTATTACTTACAAATATATATAGAGTTACAAATAGACAAAGAAAGCAAACTGCAAATTAGCGTCATTAAACCGGGCGCTTTAGGTAGCAAAGACACCTGTATATAACACACGTGGTTATGTGAGAGTAGCATTTACCCACCAGGATACTAATGTCCTCATGTCTTCTTGTACAGCATTAAAACTCATTTGATTGTGACCAGAGTCACAAAAGTAACGTATATTGTTTAATGACCAGTTGGAGATTTATTGTTTTTATGACTAGTTGTGAAAATTGCTGTTGATGCTTTTGACCATTTATATAAGTTACTGATGCTGATGCCTTGTTAAATTTGATAAGAACTATTGTTAATATTGTTAACCACTGTTTTCTGTCTTGCAGGTGAGTTAATGATAAGGTGAACACATGAGGTAAGTGCTGGAGTGTGCTGCTACTGCCGCTACTGCTGCTACTGCCGCTACTGCGGCTACTGCCGCTACTGCTGCTACTGCTGCTACTGCTGCTACTGCCGCTACTGCTGCTACTGCCGCTACTGCGCTACTGCCGCTACTGCTGCTATGCTACTGCTGCTACTGCCGCTACTGCTGCTACTGCCGCTACTGCGGCTACTGCCGCTACTGCGGCTACTGCCGCTACTGCTGCTACTGCTGCTACTGCTGCTACTGCCGCTACTGCTGCTACTGCTGCTACTGCGGCTACTGCCGCTACTGCTGCTACTGCTGCTACTGCTGCTACTGCCGCTACTGCTGCTACTGCTGCTACTGCGGCTACTGCCGCTACTGCTGCTACTGCCGCTACTGCTGCTACTGCTGCTACTGCCGCTACTGCTGCTACTGCTGCTACTGCTGCTACTGCGGCTACTGCCGCTACTGCTGCTACTGCCGCTACTGCTGCTACTGCTGCTCTGCCTGACTGCGCTACTGCTGCTACTGCTGCTACTGCGGCTACTGCCGCTACTGCTGCTACTCACTGCTGCTACTGGCGGCTACTGCCGCTACTGCTGCTACTGCCGCTACTGCTGCTACTGCTGCTACTGCGGCTACTGCCGCTACTGCTGCTACTGCTGCTACTGCTGCTACTGCCGCTACTGCTGCTACTGCTGCTACTGCGGCTACTGCCGCTACTGCTGCTACTGCGGCTACTGCCGCTACTGCTGCTACTGCGGCTACTGCCGCTACTGCTGCTACTGCGGCTACTGCCGCTACTGCTGCTACTGCTGCCGCTACTGCTGCTACTGCCGCTACTGCGGCTACTGCTGCTACTGCTGCTACTGCCGCTACTACCGCTACTGCTGCTACTGCCGCTACTGCTGCTACTGCCGCTACTGCTCTTGATGGCCGTGTTGGCAGTTGTGGTGGATATACTCATGCATAGCTCAAGACATATATTGACAAAACGTTTCGCCACAAGTGTCTTATTCAGTCGCAATACAGAGATCACTAGAGTAAGCAGTATATATATATATATATATATATATATATATATATATATATATATATATATATATATATATATATATATATATATATATATATATACATATATATATATATGTGTATATATACATATATATATATATATATATATATATATATATATATATATATATATATATATATATATATATATATATGTGTGTGTGTGTGTGTGTGTGTGTGTGTGTGTGTCGTGCTGAATAGGTAAAATTGGTCAATTAGTCCTTTCCAAAAATTTCTCTCATACGTTTAAAGATATATTTTTTTATTTACGTTAATGTAAAAATTAATAATTTTATGCCAAAAGAACCTTAGAAAACTTACCTAACCTTATTATAACAAGCGCAATTTAATTTAGCCTAATCCAGCTGAATATATTTTAGATAAGTTCACAATAATTTAATAATAAACACACACAATGAAGTATATATTTTTTCTTTAGGTTCAGAATGATTTTTTGCGAAATTATTGCATACACAAATTTTCGCTCGCCTTATTCGGCAAAAAGAGAGTTGTTATTTAAGCCAAAATCGCAAGTTTTACCTATTCGGTATAAACTGCTGGAGTTCTATGGGTTGGTTACTGTTGTCATGACAGTATTCCTGGTAGAGGCGGCGCTGGTGGTAGTGGTGGCATTCCTGGTAGAGGCGGCGCTGGTGGTAGTGGTGGCATTCCTGGTAGAGGCGGCGCTGGTGGTAGTGGTGGCATTCCTGGTAGAGGCGGCGCTGGTGGTAGTGGTGGCATTCCTGGTAGAGGCGGCGCTGGTGGTAGTGGTGGCATTCCTGGTAGAGGCGGCACTGGTGGTAGTGGTGGCATTCCTGGTAGAGGCGGCGCTGGTGGTAGTGGTGGCATTCCTGGTAGAGGCGGCGCTGGTGGTAGTGGTGGCATTCCTGGTAGAGGCGGCGCTGGTGGTAGTGGTGGCATTCCTGGTAGAGGCGGCGCTGGTGGTAGTGGTGGCATTCCTGGTAGAGGCGGCACTGGTGGTAGTGGTGGCATTCCTGGTAGAGGCAGCGCTGGTAGTAGTGGTGGCATTCCTGGTAGAGGCAGCGCTGGTGGTAGTGGTGGCATTCCTGGTAGAGGCGGCGCTGGTGGTAGTGGTGGCATTCCTGGTAGAGGCGGCGCTGGTGGTAGTGGTGGCATTCCTGGTAGAGGCGGCGCTGGTGGTAGTGGTGGCATTCCTGGTAGAGGCGGCGCTGGTGGTAGTGGTGGCATTCCTGGTAGAGGCGGCGCTGGTGGTAGTGGTGGCATTCCTGGTAGAGGCGGCGCTGGTGGTAGTGGTGGCATTCCTGGTAGAGGCGGCACTGGTGGTAGTGGTGGCATTCCTGGTAGAGGCAGCGCTGGTAGTAGTGGTGGCATTCCTGGTAGAGGCAGCGCTGGTGGTAGTGGTGGCATTCCTGGTAGAGGCGGCGCTGGTGGTAGTGGTGGCATTCCTGGTAGAGACAGCGCTGGTAGTAGTGGTGGCATTCCTGGTAGAGGGAGCGCTGGTGGTAGTGGTGGCATTCCTGGTAGAGGCGGCGCTGGTGGTAGTGGTGGCATTCCTGGTAGAGGCAGCGCTGGTAGTAGTGGTGGCATTCCTGGTAGAGGCAGCGCTGGTAGTAGTGGTAACATTCCTGGTAGAGGCGGCGCTGGTGGTAGTGGTGGCATTCCTGGTAGAGGCGGCGCTGGTGGTAGTGGTGGCATTCCTGGTAGAGGCAGCGCTGGTGGTAGTGGTGGCATTCCTGGTAGAGGCAGCGCTGGTAGTAGTGGTAACATTCCTGGTAGAGGCGGCGCTGGTGGTAGTGGTAGCATTCCTGGTAGAGGCGGCGCTGGTGGTAGTGGTGGCATTCCTGGTAGAGGCAGCGCTGGTAGTAGTGGTGACATTCCTGGTAGAGGCGGCGCTGGTGGTAGTGGTGGCATTCTTGGTAGAGGCGGCGCTGGTGGTAGTAGTGGCATTCCTGGTAGAGGCGGCGCTGGTGGTAGTGGTGGCATTCCTGGTAGAGGCGGCGCTGGTGGTAGTGGTGGCATTCCTGGTAGAGGCGGCGCTGGCGTTGGTAGTGGCATTCCTGGTAGAGGCGGCGCTGGTGGTAGTGGTGGCATTTCTGGTAGAGGCGGCGCTGGTGGTAGTGGTGGCATTCCTGGTAGAGGCGGCGCTGGTGGTAGTGGTGGAATTCCTGGTAGAGGCGGCGCTGGTGGTAGTGGTGGCATTCCTGGTAGAGGCGGCGCTGGTGGTAGTGGTGGCATTTCTGGGAGAGACGGCGCTGGTGGTAGTGGTGGCATTCCTGGTAGAGGCGACACTGGTGGTAGTGGTGGCATTCCTGGTAGAGGCGGCACTGTTGGTAGTGGTGGCATTCCTGGTAGAGGCGGCGCTGGTGGTAGTGGTGGTCGTGGTGTTAACAGTGGTAGTTGTGGTCGTGGTGTTAACAGTGATAGTTGTGGTCGTGGTGTTAACAGTGGTAGTTGTGGTCGTGGTGTTAACAGTGGTGGTTGTGATCGTGGTGTTAACAGTGGTAGTTGTGGTCGTGGTGTTAACAGTGGTAGTTGTGGTCGTGGTGTTAACAGTGGTAGTTGTGGTCGTGGTGTTAACAGTGGTAGTTGTGGTCGTGGTGTTAACAGTGGTAGTTGTGGTCGTTGTGGAAGATCAGTTATGGCAGTTGCAGTTACCTATTGAAGTCGAGGAGTTTAAAAGAGCAGTAGCCGCGTCTAATGGTAGTTCTGCACCAGGTCCTGATGGATGGACGCTTAAAGATTTGAAAATGTTTCCGGAGAGGTTCTGGGTTGATATGTTTAACATCTGGTTATATATTGGATACCTTCACAAGGTATTTAGGAAGGCCAGAACTGTTCTGCTGCCGAAGGTTGATCAACCTGAGAATCCTGGAGAGTATAGACCTATAACTATATCAAGCATTATTGTTAGGGTATTCCATAAGATATTAGCAGCAAGATGCGTCCAGTGGGTTCCCCTCCACATGGCGTAGAGCTTTTCTGCCCACAGATGGCCTGGCTCAGAATGTTATGCTGTTGGATGCAGTAATTAGCGAAAGTAAGGAAAGATGTAAACCTCTGTATGCAATATTCTTAGATGTCAAGAAAGCCTATGACTCGGTAAACCATTCTTCGGTGAGGAGGGCGCTTCAGATCCATTGGTGATTAGCCATATTATGTCGACGTACTATGATGCGTCAACTGAGGTTATTGGTAAAGAGGGAAATGTGTGTAAAGGTGTAAAGCAGCGGGACCTTCTGTCATGTATCCTCTTTAATATAGTAATGAATGAAGCATTTTTGGCCTTGAATAAGCAAGTTGGATGGCCAATGCGTGGTGCCGAGCATAAAGTGTCTGCCTTAGCTTTTGCAGACGATGTAGTGTTAGTGGCTGAGTCTGAGCAAGGCCTTAATGCACAATTGCAGCTGTTTTTAAAGTACTTAGAAGCGTCAGGCTTAGAGATAAATCCGCAAAAATGTGCCACATTGAAGATCCAAACAGTTCCAAAAGCGAAGAAGTGGTACGTAGATACGACGCATAAAGCCGAGATTTATGGACCTCAAGTTCGATTCCTGCAGCCAACAGCTGTATATA